>JAUIMM010000244.1:0-670000 GCA_031769625.1 Taudactylus pleione | reverse complement strand
CAGCTCTAGCGACCAATCAGGGTGATGGTTGCGATGGTCAAGACCATCGCGACCATCGGGGCTTGCGACGAGACCCTAAGGTTGGGTCTCGCACTCGCAAGCCCCAGGGAGCTTCCTGCTCTAATCGAGCAGGAAGCTCCCCAATGACATCACTGCTGATGTCCGTGGGGCCGCCCCCAAACGGCAGGCGTTCCTTCGGGAGCGCCTCCGTTTGGCCGGCTACGCCCCCTGTCCGCCTCCCAAACGGGGCGAGCTGTCACTCACCATCGACAGCTCGCCCCCTTTGGTGCGAGACCCCTAGTGACAGAGTGCCCGTCGCTAGCTGGGTCTTCCCAATACACCAGGTTCTTCAAAAATTCCCACAAACAAAAGTTGCATGGGGTGAAGTCCGGAGATCGGTGTGGCAAAGGTGTCTGAGTACAGCCCTAGCACCTGTAGCTCTCTTCAAATGATTTGTATCACCACCTGGTGTAGAAATTTACTACTACTGAGTTTTTTTCAATAAATGTCTAAGGCATCCTCTGAAGTACCTGTTGACCAAATTAGTTTTTGTTTTGTTTTTTAATCTCAAATATTATTTACAGGTGTTGGGCATGGCTAAGAGTACCAAGTTTTCTCCATGCTTTGCTAAGATCGATATGGGAAGTCTTGGAATATCACTAAACACGGCTGATAAAATAAAAGCTTCCTCTGCTTTTATCCTCAGAATTTCCTGGCTGATCTATCTCCTCCCTGGCCGACTCCATCTGGCTGCCTCCCCAAGCACCTTCAGTTGCATCTTTCTATTTAACACACACATTTCAAAATACTGTCATACCTGGGACTCTAACCTATCACCTCTCACATGGCAGTCAGGCAGCTTATACATCGAGCTACCTGCCCCACAATTTCTGATGGCAGCCCTGGCCACAACCACCAATTCCCGACCCAGTACTTTTGCCGATGAGCTCAGCAACCAGCACAGGGTTCATACACGGGTCTCCCCATCACTGATATTTGTTTTAAATGCACTACAAAGTAGCATTATTTCTATACCTTTAGTCTGAGATCTACACTGCTGGCTCCAGGCTTGTGCACGGCTGTTCTGATGGACAAATCCTGCTGCAGGTACAGCATCACCAGTGCTCTCCGACATCTAGAGCTGGGGAGTTACACTGCATAATTATTGTGTATCATCACTGCTGCCATTGGATTAACGCTGTATTTGGCAGTGATACATGGGTAACAGTGGTACAGCAAGATCGGTACCCCTTCATCATCGGACAGATTTGTCATGGACCTTCCCTATGAAGTCACGTTCCTCTTTTGGGAGCACGTTTGTCTCTAATTGAAAATTAGGGGGGGGGGGTGAGGTTGTCAATGCTCTTTCCGGCCCAGGGCACCAAAAAGTCTAGTTACGGCACCGACTTAAAGCATAAACACCCCCAACCCCTGGGAAACCTCAGATACTGATACTGAGATAATGCAATACAAGACAGCTGATTGCATCCGAGTATCCACATTCTCCTACGCACCATGAAGAGACAGCAGAGTTCACTCCTGTGCTCTCCGCACTCAGGGGATCAGAGCGGCCCCACAGAGATTAATTTTTTATCTCATACTGCATAAGGGGATTAGAGCTATTTGGGCCACATTAAATCCAAGTAAAACATATAATATTTTATAGAGATGAATGCAAAGATAAAATGACCCCTGCATAAACCTCTTAATTTCCATTTGCCAAAGCTGATTAACAAGTTAAAAACAGCATGCACTTCTTCTAATAATATAAGCCCTTCTTCAAGCAAAATATGTTTTGTAAAGAGCTGTGTAATGTTACACTGTTGTCGTCCTGGGTGGAAAAGATCCGATCTGACCCAGCAAGATTGTGTTCAAATGGTCTTCAGAGAAATAAGGCCGGTACAGTATGTAGCAAAGGCTTACGCACTGGGCAAGCACAGCACTGAAGGGTCTATGTACTAAGCATTGGATGGGGATAAGGTGAACGGAGATAATGTACCAGCCAATCAGCTCCTAACCGCCATGTCACATAGTTGTGTTCGAAAAATGACAGTTAGGAGCTGGTTGGCTGGTACTTTATCACCGTTCACTTTATCTCAATCCAAGGCTTAGTAAATAGTCCCCAGAATGCCTGCAGGAGGCGTCTGAAGGAAAACGACGCCTCCTGCTGGCATCTCAGACCCAATTCCTGCGTCCCAAGATGTAGGATCGTCGCAGCGTTTGCAGTATCGGCCATCTGAGTAAACCTAAACTTACTCAGGGTGGCCATCTCCTGCCCGCTTGGGAGGACAGTAAATCTGCGTCGGAAGACGCAGACACTGCCCTCGGCACTCACAAAAAATGGGGCAGACGCCCCGGGTTCTGGAAACGCAGGCAGCGCCTCCCCGTCCCCGCTCCCAAACGGCCGCAGCATGTCAATACTGCGGCAGCTGTGGGGCAATACGTGCAATCTCGCAGGACTCGCTCTGCACATGGGCAGTACGAGTCCTAAGCATGCACAGTCCACCCGCCATAGAAGTTGTACGCAAACCATCGGGCTTTAAAAGTACCGTCATGATCTATGCCAGCTATCCGAGATCAAGCAGTGTTATAAAAAGCTGCATACACAATTAAAATGTAAACACACTGCCGATGTCTTGAGGTCTGTAATAGCTATAAATAAGACTAAAACAAATTGTCATTTAGGGATAAATACTGAAATGTATTTTATTGCTAGTGATGGCACTAAGGGACTGATTCAGAAAGGAACGCACGTCTGCATACGCACGCACCTGGCCGCTGCAAAATTATGCTAATGAATGCGGGCGCAATGCCGCTGTAGCACAAGATGCAGACGCCCAGCGCTACATAAAGCCGCCCCCTTCCCTTTACTCACATCCGTAAGAGCTAGTAAAACAGCGAAAACATCAGTAACATCGAGTACCATCGGGAGGGTTCACACACACACAGGGGTCACCCAGACGCTTACATACTAACACACACTCACACATACCTACACACACGCTGCTGCAGAAGACCGGGGGCGGGATTTAGCAAAGCTTACCGACGCGGTCTAAGCTCTCGTATGGCGGTGCTGACTTTATCGACGTGAAAAGTAGTTCCGCCTCCCTTGTTAGTTACGCGTAGCCGCCTTGTCCCATCAGCTGTGTATGCAGCATCGCGGGAGTTCAATGGCGCTCTATGTAAAGAAACCCGATGAAGTCAGCACCGCCATACGAGAGCTTAGACCGCGTCGGTAAGCTTTGATACATCCCGCCCCGTGAGGTGAGTAATTACTTACTAATTAAGCTAATTGGAAGCTTCCAATTGCTTAAGTAGTCATATTATGGCTTTTAGGAAAAATTGGTCGTGCTCTGGAGGTTGTCAAAAAAAGAAATCTCCGGTCGCCCAAAAAATGGAAAACTCTGCACCTAACTGAATAACAAAAATCCCGCACCTGCGGGAAAAACAGCGCACCTGCGGGAAAAACAGCGCACCTGCGGGATTTTTGCTAATCTTGCAACTAATTGAAAACCCCCCTTAGTAACAAAAAACTGCTCCTCTACTCTGACATGGGCAGTGCATATATTACTGAATTAAGCCCCACGAATTTACGTATTTTTCATATACGTGCAGATTCTGATAAAGTTTATTAAATCAAACAGGAATCTGGATATGGATTGAATGTGGGGAAAAAAATACAGTTTTGTCATAGATGACACCTATACAGCCAGCATGAGATGTACAAACGTCAGGTTGGTTGGAAGGAGACGTTATTAGAAGTGGAACTTAATCACAGGGATCACATATCGCATACAAATCATACTCACCTACCCTCCTAATTCGGGCCAGGGGACCTCACGAAAATCGGGTGCCGCACCCGACCCCACAGAAAGGCGGGCAAGCCTCCCGACTGCTGCCGACCCCTCCGGTCCCCCCAGCGGTTTTAAGAAAAACCCCTGCAGCGGGGGAGGCTGATGACGCAATTCACACTGAATTGCGTCATTTTGGCCCTGACTCCTGCTTCACAATGCTGGTAATCTCAGCATTGTGCAGCGGGGGGTGGGGCCAAAATGTCACAATCTTGCCCCCTGCTCCATCCTCAAACCTGTCCAGCCACGCCCACTATTCCGGCCACGCCCCCTGCAATGCTCATCTGGTTGCTCTCATCTGGAAAGGGGCAGCCTGAATATCGGCAATCCTTATACAAATGGAATTCTAATTTGTGTAACACATTTGTTTTTATGTCTTGTACTATATAATAATAAGGCAACAATTTCGGTTACGGTATTACAAGTTGCTGTTATGGTGTGAATTAGGGATTACAGGATGAGGACAAGTAGGACCCACTTAGCCAGCAAGGAAAACTAATTATTATAAGCCACTGGAACTTCATGCTCGGTAAAGCAGTTTAAACAAAAACGTGCAAGTTTTTTAAAGTAGATCGATTAATCAAATTAACAATTAAGGTGCCTACAGTGAAAGAGCAATTTAAATGTCTCCATGGAGCATTTATAATACACGTGCCTAGCAATGAGAAACTGTCATCAGTCAGGGGCGTATTTATAATGGGCGCAGCACCCATATTATACTCTCCTTTCCGGAGTCCAGTTTTAGCGCTGTAAAAACGCCTGGAAAATGTCCGTCGCTGCCATTTTCCTGTCGTTTTGCGCATGCGCAGTACAGGGAAATTGGTCGCCGCGGCCATTTTCCTGGTGACCTGCGCATGCGCTATAGACTCTGTGCACACTCTAGTGCCCAGAGTCTATCAGTGCGCTGCCGGACTGAGAGGAGGCGGCCCGTGACGGAGATTGCACACGGGCCCCCTCCTCTCATGAAACGCCCGTCACCAGTATTTACATTATCAAATAGTAAATGCTACGGAGAAGATTTTTTAACTAACAAATCGGTGCTGATTCTCAGTTGGACGCAGTGGCGTCTGTACCCGCGTCTATTAGCGGTCGCCCGTTTCCGACATTATGCTAATGCCACTACAAAGCCCTTCCCTGTTTTACACCTGTGCGTCGGAATGTGCAAGGACTGAGACGTCTGCTGTCGGCGCTGAAACAGCAGTTGGTGCGTCTTTAGACGCCTGTATGGGCAGCACCATGGAAACTTGCACCGGCCCTATGGCAGAGGCATGTCTCTCTCCGAGTATCGCCTCCTATGTGAGTGTCTAGACATGCAGCCACTTTCACCGACGCGCCAGCCACACTCCCATAAGACGGACCATCCCTGCGCGTGCGCTAAGCCGCCTCCCTATCACCAACCAGGAACACCCGCTACATTTTCAATACATCTCTGAGACTGCGCGGCTCCCGGGCACTTCAATCGCAGCTCCGACTCTGCGCGCGCTATCTGGACGCCTACGTACAGCAACGTTTATGCCTGCGCAGAAGAATTAAATCGCTCGGCTGCGTCCGTCACTGGCAGTGCGTGCGAATCGGAATGAGGCCCAATTCCATCCTCAGTCAGAGATCATTTATGCAGCTATTGCAGCCCAGAACTATTATTGGGAGTCATTAAACGCTTCTGTCTCTCATCTCCTTGTATCATTATCTAACTATTTGATTTTTGCCCCAGTACCTTTATATTGTGTTATTTGTTTATACTATTATAATCTCGTACTGCGCTGCAGACCCTTGGTGGCACCATATAAATATAAGATAATAATAAAATAATAATAATAATATATATCATAGTCTTCATTCTAGCGCCCTGCACCTGTCACAACCAGTGCAGTTCCTCCTTCCTGCCTGGGGTGTCGCTCTCTGCTCTGGTGCTTCTAGCACACAAACCGCCAAATCTCAGCCGTTTGTTGCCTTTGCTGAGTGGCTAGAAGCACCAGAGCAGACAGTGTCACCCCAGGCAGGATAAAGGAACTGTATGGGCTGTGACAGGTGCAGGGTGATAGAGTGAAGACTGTATCAATCTTCTTTTAAAACGAGCCTCCCTTATTTCAGGAAGCAAGAATTCCTAACCATACTCTAGACTGCACTACGTCATCAGTGTAACCAAAACACATAATCTAGAACCGCTTCCTGTTCTCTCCAAAAATATGCACAAAAAAAATCCAAAAATATGCAAAATGTCCAAAAATATCCTTATCCCACAATCAAATTTTTAATTGCATCTCTGCAATCTGTGTAAAAAAAGCTTGGTGTATTTCCAGGGTGACTTTAACCCCCAAAGGTTTTGCAGCAGGTAAAGGAATAAGCTGCCAACCAGCTCTTTTTGACTCCTTTACAGACTGGATCTACTGCAGGTTGAAGGGTCCCTCTCATCGGCATATGTACAGCCATGATCTTGTCCAGGGGAGACTTTCTTTTCTGATCAATAAAATCTAATCCCAGCTGGTTGGCAATGTGCAGAACAATGTCAGGCCAACCAGCCCTGCACCTGGCTAGCCAATCTCATGGTCTATGTAGGGAAACATCATGAGACCACCACAGATCTGCTAGTTGGGGCTGAGAAGGGAGAGTTAGTAAACACTAATTTCTTAAACAATACATTTACAACTTCACTGTTATCTCCATTCAGCCCTAAAACTCACCCTTCCGTTCACAAAATGTCCATACCTTCTCCATGTATACCTGGATAATGTCAATTATATATCAGCATTTAAACCACATTTCAGTAAGTAACCACAATATATACAGTGGGCCTGATTCAGAGCCGGACGCTCTGACCAGAGCGCTCGCTCTGAATCAGGGCCCTCCTACCTAAAAATGGAGCGGCCTCCTGGCCGCTCGCATAGCTGCGAGTGACCACCCACAGCTTATGCGAGCGGCCAAAAAGATGGTCGCGATGGTCATGACCATCGCGACCATCGGGCTTGCGATGAGACCCTGCGGTAGGGTCTCGCTGCCGCAAGCCCAGGAGTGCTTTTGGCTCTATCAGAGCCAAAAGCACTCCCACTGACATCACTAGTGATGTCAGTGGGGCCGGCTCCAGACGGAAGGCGTTCCCATGGGAACCCCTCCGTCTGGGCAGCAACGCCCCCGACACGCCCACCAAAGGGGGCGTGCTGTCACTCACCATCGACAGCACGCCCCCTTTGGTGCGAGACCCATAGCGACAGCTTGGCTGACGCTATGCGGGTCTTGCGCATGCGCACGACGGAGCTCCCTCCGTCGTGAGCATGCGCATTAGGGCACCATCGACCCGCTTGCGAGCGCTCAGCGCTCGCGAGCGGGTCTGAATTAGGCCCCGTATTTCCAAATAAACAATAACGGGCAATAAACTGGTATTTTCTTGTCTGCACACAGTAATTGAGAAATAGGTTATTCCATTTTATGTGCTGAACCAATATTCGGGGGATTTGTGTCTCATCCCCCAGTGATTTATAATGTATCCATTCTATATTGTATCGTCCAAACTAGGGATGGCCATCGACCATTGATAGTTAACAATCCATAACTGACGATGGCCGATGATTCAATGATTCAATGGTTCTCTGCTATTGATGGATGTAAGGGAGACTTTTTTTTTTATTATTATTTGACGGGACAGAGCCTAGCCCCGCCCCCAGCATCCGCTAAGCCCCATCCCCATTTTTTATTCTCCCGCAACCCTCCATGCGGACAGCAGTGGAGGCCATCGAAGGGTACCATCGATACTTCACCATAGATTTTTTGAGTGTCATCGATGGTAACCACTGATTGACACCCCAACGATGACCATCTCTAGTCCAAACCATAAAACCTCTTTGTGAGAAGGCAAAATCCACATGACAACCAATTCTCCTGATTATTGTGGGATAGTCCTAATTTGTATCTCGTGAAAGAGGTGGAGTCTGGGCAAAAACTGGGTGTTCCTAGGCAGATTGAGGTGAGGTTTAGGAGAATCAGGGAGGGGCCTATTTTACCTCATTTTGGCATATTTAACTGTTGGTAGATATGGCCGTAATATCAACTGCACATGATAAGCAATACACCTATAGAGCACTTACCTATTAATGCGTTGAACAAGTTGCTTTTAAACATACAGATAACCTTCTCTATGGCCTGTCTGAGCTGTGCCTCGTCCGGGTTCTGTAGCTTGCTGCAGTATTCCTCCAGTAGTAATAACGCTCGCTCAGTATCTACGCAGAGACAGGGAAACACAATTACAAATGTTCTGTTATACTCTACAAATTATACATAGATTGCAAATCAATCCTACTTTCCCCTACTGGTCCAGGAGTTAAAGCATGAGTCATCTGTCCAGGTTTTGCACTGATGGGATCTAACAATTGTCTACAATTTTAATTTGCAGCTTTATCTCTAGGTATTTTCATGCCAGTTTTGGATGTAGGGTGGCAGAGCCGTAACTAGACTTTTTGGTGCCCTGTGCTAGAGAGAGCATTGGCGCCCCTCCCCCCCCCCATTTTCTAAACATGGACATAAGGTAGTGCCCTGAAAAAGGGCCATGGTCTCATGGGGAAGGGCCAGGGAAGAGATAGGGGCGGCCAAGAGATGCTGGGGATGAGGAAGCTTCAAGTGAGAATGATAATAAACAGGAAAATTGACAGGCCCAAACAGCGACCCCTGCCCTGCTGTGCCCTGTTCCAAGGCACAGGTCATACCACCCTAGTTACGGCCTTGTATGGAGGAAATAAAAAGTGATCTACATAGTCCTAACTCAGATTGATCATTATTCATTTACTATTTGTTAGAGCTGTGCGGTTCGGTTCTCCAGAAATCTTAATCCACCTGAACTTCGTGGATCCGGACAGATCCGGGTCGCGATTCTAATCTTCCAGCGGTTCGGAATTCGTATTTTAAATCTGAATCTCGGGTTTTGTATTGCAAAAATTACATGATTTTATCAGTATTTAAAAACTTTTTACCATTTACAAAAAAAAATCTAGATCCAAAACCAAAACATGTGAGGGTGGTTTTGCAAAACCAGAACACAAAGATGAATCCAGATCCAAAACATGGGGGTCAGCACACACCTCTACTATTTGTGCTACTTAAAAGTCTTTTTCATTTATTTTCTTTTTCCATATTAAAATATGTATTAGAAGAAAATATGTACAACAACAAATTATTATGAATGCTAGAAGTCATGAAATGTGACTTTGCCTCTCGTCATTGATTAAGACCTGAGGTACGCGCTTCCCTGGATGTACAAATTCTCAGTGAAGGCACCCGGGTACAGCATTGTGGCTTTACATAGAGTGCCGATCTATAAGATGTATGTATGTATATATATACATATATATATATATGTACACACTGTATATATATATATATATATATATATATATATATATAAAAATTCCCTATACAAAATGATATAGAACTGAGGGCCTGATTCAGACCCGCTCGCAAGCGGGTCGATGTTGGCCCAGTGCGCATGCGCACGAGGGAGCAGGCTCCGTCGTGCGCATGCGCGAGACCCGGATAGCGACGGCCAAGCCGTCGCTCCGGATCTCACTACAAAGGGGGCGTGCTGTCGATGGTGAGTGACAGCACGCCCCCTTTGGTGAGCGTGCCGTGGGCGTGCCTGGCCAGACGGAGGCGTTCCCATGGGAACGCCTACCGTCTGGGGCCGGCCCCACTGACATCACAAGTGATGTCAGTGGGAGTGCTTTGGGCAATGATAGAACCGAATGCACTCCAGGGCTTGCGGCAGACGAGACCCTACCACAAGGGTCTCGTCGCAAGCCCGATGGTCTTGACCATTGCGACCATCTTTTTGGCCGCTCGCTATAGCTGTGGGTGATCACCCACAGCTATGCGAGTGGCCAGTAGGCTGCTAAATAAAGACAGAGGGACGGCCCTGATTCAGAGCGAGCGCTCTGTCAGAGCGTCCGGCTCTGAATCAGGGTCTGTATGTGGAAGCCTATTTAATTAGAACAAACACATTTCATTACACTAATTTTTTGTCGTGATCTTTACCGTCTGTGTAGTAATTTATAGTTGATGTATTAGGCGCCTATTTATGTTTTAGGCACTGATTATGGCTTATTTTTCTTCACGCAATTAATAATAAGCTATTACTGTCGGTGATAACATTACAACATTACAAAGGGAAGGCTACCCCACGCGTTTGTACTTATTTCGCTGCAATAACTGTTCTATTACCGCCATCTAAGGATAAAAGTGTTCTTTAAATAAAGCTTTTTTTCTTTAAGAATACATGTTTAAAATTCCCTTTCAAGTGTGAAATTAATTTGTTGTCACCTATATGCAATACAGAGAGCATCTTAATGACTGATATACAGTAAACAATACAGAGAGCATCCTAGTGATCACCATACAATGCAGAGAGCATCCTAGTGACTGTCATATACAATAGACAATCACTGAGACCAATATACAATGCAGAGAGCATCATAGAGGCCAATCTGCAATACAGAGAGCATCTTAGTGACTGACATAAACAATACAGAGTGCATTCTAGTGAACGCCACACAATACAGAAAGCATCTGCGAGGATGAAGCATCCTAGAGGATAGACTACTGCTCATTAAGTTTTGGACCCTTATGTGGAAGACAGATAGCACGCATTGCCCATCCAACGACAGGAGCAGAGGTGTAGTTATGTGGTAAACCCCAATTTAGCTAGACATGGCACAGTTATTGGGAGTTGGGAATGGGAAAGGTTGGATCAGTTCTATGCACATGTAGGAAGCAAATAAGGGGCCAGCTACTAACAGGATACAGCAAACCCTAATTAGCCAAATGAAAAAGAAAGTATTCCTGATATGGGGCACACACGGACTGATATTCATCAGAAAAGAAAAACATATAGTGACCGACAAAAATTCTAAAAAAAGAACCTTTATTAAATCTTTAAAATAAGATCAGCGAAATAATATTTATGTTTTTTTATTTATATATATATATATATATATATATATAGTGTTTTATAAAACCGTATATACGTGTACTAAAAATAATGTTATCCACAAAAATGGTTGTTTTATTTCTTTCGCAGTGAATCATTAAAACACATACCATGCTGTTGAAAAATGTAATGACATAAATTCGTATAAATGTGGTAAAATCTTCAAAATCTTACTTGTGGTTAGCAGACTTACATTATATTATTATTCTATTGTAATCTCTCATAGATTCAATAGATCCAAAATAATATCCAGATATATCTGACACGCATCCATTAATTGATGTCACAACTGGAATCCTTGTATTTTACTTATTTAGAATAATACTTAAAGGTTAATCAGTGACACAATCTGACAGATACCAGCTCAATATATCTTCCACAATCAGAACAAAATATATTGAATCAGTTAATAGGGGTTGATTGATCCTATAGTCTTGGATCTAATGTTATAATAATTCATCAATGTTAATTTAGGAACTGACCAGTCCCACTTATTTAATGTATAGCGCATAGATGTCTCTCACATCTGCTTAATTACTCCTGACTCAGGAGCCGATTGCCTCGGCAGCATGTGAAATAGTCATATAACCCATTTGATTCTAATATAAAAATTATACTGATATTAATGTATCACAATTAGGGAATCAGCATGTCCCATATATGTTATGACACACTGGAATCTAATGTGCACTTATCACGTGTGCACATTCGCTAGTTCTTACTGCCAATTGTCAGATACTCATATATTGTTACATACTAACGTTGCTCCTCAACCTAGGAATAATGTATCCAAAGTTGGTTACAAACCCTGCTGAACAAAGCTGGGATACATTTATGTTTATTCAATACTGTGTTTCATTCCACGTAATCTAATTTGTATCTAATTCATGCATGGTCTGACTAAGCAAGTGACTTGTGTTGCACATACATATATTAAGTTATCCGGTATGGATATAGGGCCTGATTCAGAGCCGCTCGCAAGCGGCTCGATGTTTCCCCACTGCGCATGCGCCGCGTCCTGGGTGTGCATGCGCGAGCCCCGTCCAGCGACTGAAGGTCAGTCGCTACGGGGCTCGCTACAAGACGGGGCGGCTGTCGATGGTGAGTGACAGCTCGCCCCGTTTTGTAGGCGGGTAGGGGGGGTGGCTGCACAAACGCAGGCGTTCCCTTAGGAACGCCTGGCATTCGTGGGAGGCCTTACTGACATCACTACTGATGTCAGAACAGGAAGTCCACTCGGCCTTGCGGTAGCAGAGACCCTACCACAGGATCTCGTAGCAAAGCCAATGGTCGCGATTATCGCGACGGCCTCCTGGCCCTCGCACAAGCTGTGGGAGGTCTCCCACAGCTTTGCGAGCGGCCAGAGAAAAAAAAAACCACGCCCACAGACCCTGCAAGCGGGTCTGAATCGAGCCCATAGTGTAGAACTTAATTAAAACTATAAAACAACAGAAATACAGCGCTAGAACAACATTCTAATACCATAAAATTAATATTCAATATGGAATTGAAATTAAAAGACATGTGCAATGAATTCATTCATTAAAAACAACATCCAATCCACCCCAAAATCCTAATCCATATGTCCTGGGAGGTGTTTTTATCCAATATAGGTAGTGCTCAAATACTGTGTAATCCAAGCCAGATAATTACCAAGTCCAATGTCCAAATATTATGGGGTCCCAATTAGCAGTGCTGGCAAGCTTCCGCATACATCCGATCCCCTGGTCATAGGTACGGCGATATGCTGGTACAACTGAAGGGGCATGTGTAGATTTAAAGCTCGCACTCCTTTGATAAAGCTGTGGTTTTGGCACAGCGAAACGCATCAGTCTGTGGTTGTGATAGCCTCCACCACCCCATTTCCTACAAGGAGTGCGAGCTTTAAATCTTCACGTGCCTCTTCAGTTGTACCAGCATATCGCCATACCTATGACCAGGGGATCGGATGTATGCGGAAGCTTGCCAGCACTGCTAATTGGGACCCCATAACATTTGGACATTGGACTTGGTAAGTATCTGGCTTGGATTACACAGTATTTGAGCACTACCTATATTGGATAAAAACGCCTCCCAGGACATATGGATTAGGATTTTGGGGTGGATTGGATGTTGTTTTTAATGAATGAATTCATTGCACATGTCTTTTAATTTCAATTACATATTAAATATTAATTTTATGGTATTAGAATGTTGTTCTAGCGCTGTATTTCTGTTGTTTTATGTTTATCCATTTTTGAGGCTTGACTAACCTCTATTAACAGCTGCTTTATTCCATTACTGCCCGTAAGCGCTCCACCAGTTTTTCTGTGGTTGTATTTGGTTCTTAATTAAAACTATCCCTTATAGCACAAAGGAGTGGATGCATCAATAGATCTGTTTAAATAGATTGTCTCAGCATAATGTCCACTAAGCAAGTTAATGATCGTGGGTACCGCATACCAAAATTTTCATTGTGCACCCTCGTCCTCCTACATAACTCTCGGGTGTGGTAATGCGTCTACCCCTGTCTATAATTACTTCAGACACACATAACACATTTAAACATAACAGTGTGATATTTGTGGATAAA
The DNA here is from genome assembly GCA_031769625.1 of Taudactylus pleione. Taxonomy (NCBI): domain Eukaryota; kingdom Metazoa; phylum Chordata; class Amphibia; order Anura; family Myobatrachidae; genus Taudactylus; species Taudactylus pleione. The sequence goes on along the minus strand of JAUIMM010000244.1, from coordinate 656,610 downwards.
CACAGAACATACAACACGCTATTTAGTATGTTCCATGTGCTGTCCTGACGCGCGTTTCGCTGTCAGCAGCTTAATCATAGCTCCTAAAAAATAATACACCTAAACATTAAAATAATCTTTTTTTTTTTCAATCTTATTTTTTTTTAATTTGGGCAGACCTCTAATTTTCATCCATAACCTACACAGAATATTTTACAGGGTGCGCACCACAATACCCCTTAGTCTTGCACCAATGTGTCTCGATGGTCCATCTAGTGCACTTGAAGGTGCCCAATTACTCTCTGCTATCGTAAGATGCCTCCAAAGTGGGGCTAGGTTTTTACGGAGAGAGATGCCAAAAAGATTTACTTTGCAAAACTTTAAACATCACACCAAAATTGAACATCCTACCTCTTTCATTAAATAAAACATTTCCATTTATCTCCTAATATACTGCATGGTTGTAACCTCATTGATGTCATATATTCAATGTGACATTGCGTTTTTATTAAATGCATCCATTTTATGCTTTTCTTCTATGTTGGGCAAAGTGCTAAAGTGCAAATTGACCATATAAAATGGATAAAAGTAACGTACAGGACAGGTCCAGATTTCCGCCAGCTCAGAACTGACATAAACTGAATGGAAACGAATGGGCACCCTTCTGTACGGAATGGGTATGTAATCTTGGCAGTCGGGATGCCTGCTGTCAATACACAGACAGCGGCATCCCGATAAGGGTCGGGTAAGTATACTTACCCTCCCCCCTTCTCCCCCTAACCCTCTGTTTGTACATCCTAACACTATCCCTCCCCACACTCCATCCTAACCCTCCCCGTTAGTGCCTAAACCTAACCCCCCCTCCCCCAGTTGTGCCTAGCCCTAACCCACCCCCGGGGGATACCTAGCCCTAAACTCCCCCTCCTCTAGCCTAATCCTAACCCTCCCCGTGATGCAGGGGTGTTTCTAGAGAGGAGGGGGCCCGCGTGCAGTGTGCAGTCTCCAACATGGGCCCCCTCCTCTCCGCCCGGCAGCGCACTGAGCTGTGCGCGGCCAGTGCTGGAGTTATAGACTCTGGGCACTAGAGTGTGCCCAGAGTCTATAGTGTATGCACAGGTCACCGGAATAATGGCCGCGGCGGCCATTTTCCCTCTACTGCGCATGCGCAAACAACGGGAAAATGGCCACCGCGGCCATTTTCCAGTCGTTTTACAGCGCCGGACCCCCGCGCCGACGTGGTACTTCAGAGAGGTAAGTAATATTATGGGTGCAGGGTGTGAGGTGCGGGGCCCCCCTGGACCCAGGGACCGGTGTTACCCGCACACCCTGCACCCATTATAGATACGCCCCTGCCGTGATGCCTAAACCTAACCCTTCCCCTCCCCGCGGCTAAATCCTAACCAGCCCCAATATAATTACGTTTGGCATCCTGGCTGTCGGGATTTCGGCGCCGGGATTTCTTCAGCCGGGATGCCGCGTGTCGGTATGTTAACTACATCCCCTTCTGTACATGTCTTCTAAACATACCTCCTCTCCATCCAGTTATCAAATTTCAATATTCTCATTGCGCAAAACAGAGACTTATTTCCGGACTGCTGTGAAAACTAGGTGCAACTGTGTCCTCACTCTGCCCAATATCTCCTAATGGCTGGTCCTCTTCCTTTTTTTTTTTTCCAAATATATTTTATTATGACTCTTTAGCATGTGAACAAGAAATAATATGCAGATGTACATAATGATATATAACAATTGAGCATACAATACATAACATTACATTGATGTCAGTCAAATAATCAACGGTATGGTATATGACACAGCAATTTAAATAAGTGAATTCAAAATTGTGTTTGAGATTTCCATAACCAAAAATTTCCTCTACCACGCAGATAAAAGTCCCCCATTCTACATCAATATCGGTGGGTCGTTATCTACCACTCGCAAGTCAAACTATGATGTAGGAGGAGAAACATTTGTGAAGCCGCTGATTTGTATTCAATGGTAAAGTATTTACATAACTCTCCCACATTTCAAAAAATCTGCTAACTCTAGTCTCCCTCTCCACTGGTCCTCTTTCTTAAATGTAGCCAGGACCAACAAAAAGGGTTTTCGTAGCTTTGCCTTGTCCAGTTTGCCCATTGTTAATGAATCCCAGAGGAGGCAGCTATTCTGAGAATCAGAGCCGTAACTAGACTTTTCGGTGCCCTGTGCCAGAAAGAGCACTGGCGCCCCCTAATTTTTTAAACAGGAACATAAGAAATGCCTCCGAAAAAGGGGGCGTGGCCTCATGGGGAAGGGGCATGACAAATCTGAATTGTCCCATACGATGACGAAGGGGTACCGATCCCGTTGTACCACTGTTATCCAGGTGTCGCTGCCAAATGTGAGACAGTGTGAATCCAATGGCTGCAGTGATGATACACAATGATTATGCAGTATAACTCACCAGCTCTAGCTGTAGGGGAGCACTGGTGAGGCTGCACCTGCATCAGAACAGCTGTGCACAAGTCTGGAGCTGCCAGTGTAGATCACCGACTGAAGGTATAAAGAGCGCTACTTGTAGTTTATATGCAGCAAATATCAGAGGAAGGGAGATCGTGTATGAACCATTCCCCGGCAGCTGAATTCACTGGAAAGGGTACTTGAGGTGCGCTGGTAACAGCTGGGCCGGGAATCCGTGGCTGTGTTCAGGGCTGCCATCAGAAATTGCGAGGCAGATAACTCCATGTGTAAGGTGTCTGGCTGCCATGTGAGAGGTGATAGGTTTGAGTCCCGGGAATGACAGCATTTTGAAATGTGTGTGTTAAATAAATGAGCTTGTGACTGAAGGTGCTTGGAGAAGTGGCCAGGTGGAGGGGGGGGGATAGAGGCAGCAAGGAGATGCCCAGTTAAAAGAAGAGGAAGCTACAAGTGAGAATGATTATAAACAGATAATTGACAGGCCCAAACAGCACCCCCTGCCCTGCGGTGCCCTGTGCCATGGCCCTGCTGAGAATACGGCCCTGCTGAGAATACAAATCATGTCTCTGGGATGTCCCAAAGCTGCATTCTCAATATGGCTTCCTCCACAGTGGATGACAGGTGCACAAAAAAAGGACCTTCCAACTGTCCCAATTTGAGAGATTTTTCCCAATTTAAGGGCGGATTCAATTAGAGACGAAAAGTACCATTTGGAGAAGAGTTTCCGCAGATTCAGACTTTCCGCCTGTTTTCAAAGTATCTCCATATTCAACTCAGGACGATTTCGCCTAAGCGGAAACTCAATGCAATGTAATAGGCGGAAAAGTATCGCCTAGGAATAGCAGGTGAAAAAAGAGCAAAATCGTTATTTTGGGGTGCAAATGTGGGGAAACGACTCAGAACCCTCGGGACAGCCCCCCAAAGTTCAAACCATAAAAAAAATAAAATTACTTCAGAACACCCCAAAAAAGTACTTTTGTTTTGAAGCAAAAAAGTAAAAAGTGGGGTGACAAGCATAAAAACTAGCGAAATGGACTTCTTGGGGGTCTGCAAGGATGGGTCAGGTGTTTTTAGGATTGCAGGCGCATTCTGCAGGTGCGTTTTTGAAGTTTTTTAAAAGTTGACTGTAGAGATATAAAAACATGCTAGCACCCATTTTCAAGTACCCCCAAATTTGACTGTAATAATTTTCACCAAAAAATACAGCTTTATGCCATTCTTCACCACTAATGCAAAGATGCCAATAAGAAGAAATTTAAACTACTTAAGTACCCCAAACACTTTGATTAGGGGTATTAGTACAAATCTACATTGATTCCCTATATTAATAATAATAATAATTTTAGTTATATAGCACTTTTCTCCTAAAGGACTCAAAGTGCTTTATATTTGCCTTTACAGTACAAAACACAAAATAAGCTTAAACAAGGGACATTAGTGAAATGCTGGGGGAAGAGGTGAGTCTTGAGTCTATTTTTGGAGGATTCTAGAGTGGAGGCCTCTCGAACTGTGCGGGGAAGTGCGTTTCATAAGGTTGGAGCCCCAAAACTGAAAGCTCGACCCCCAGACGAATTCCGGGAGATTCTAGGTACTGTTAATAATCCTTCGTCAACGGATCGCAGTACTCGTGTAGGACGCTAAGGAGTCAGAAGCTGCTTTAGGTACCTTGGCACCTTTTGCAAATATGCACTCTATTATTGCATATTTTTGGGGGTGCAGATTGAATTCCCCAATTCTGACAGTACTTTCCGCATTCGCCGCTTTCACCTGTTTAGGAATTGATTAGGGTGAAAAGCGGGGACGCGTACGAAAAGTTTTTGCCTCTGAAACAGGCGGAAAGTCAGACAGGTGAAACTTTTCCGACTTTTCGCCTGTAATCGAATGTTGCGTTCACTGTTGCTCTGCTGTATTACATTGTGCCTTGTGTGGTAAATTTGACCTAAACAAAACACCCTGGGCAAAGCATGAGAAGTCTCTGGGCTATAAGCAAATTCCAAATGTCAGCAGCGGGGGACAGGCTCATCCTCGCTTTCACAGTGAGCTGGTACGTTTCAGTGTAGCCTCCTTAATCATAAGGGGGCAGGAGATTTCCTGTTCGCAAATATTTTTTTATTATTATCACCAGGATAAAATGTAGGTAAGAAATTGGCAGCAAAGTTCTAATAAAACATACAAGTGTCTTGATTTTCAGACACAGCAAATACACATAAAGCCCCCAGGCGGCTGTAATCCTCCGCTGTCCTTTTCAGCGCTCACACTGAGTTTTCTACTACAATGATTCATATTATTTTAGATGCAGGCACCAGATGATCTGTTATGTAATGATCACAGAGATTACCGGCGAACACTGTACATGGATTTAGGGCCTAAATATGGATACAATTAGCCAGCTTATCCACTATGTTAGCAACCAATTCCTTTTCCCGTCAGCTTGCAATGCACTATTCCATTGTACTGACATTACTTCCTCCAAAGTCTAGCGACCACTTCACTAGAGCTGGATACACACTATGCAATCCGTCGCTCTGACGATACATGACAGGAGCTGATTGGTTCAATGATAGGTTCAACAAATCAGCTTGAGCCTATCATTTTATAGAATGTACTGTACTCGATAAATGCTACCTCAAAGCTGATTGGTTGCTAGGGGCAACATCTCTACTGGTCCCGCTTGTCCACTGTTTTCAGTGCTTGATACATCAACTCTTTGGGCGGGATATACTAATCAGAAAAATGAGGTAAAAACCCAGAAAATTTAATTTTTAAGGGTTTTGCCGCATTCCCCATATGTCACTGTGGGTAATGCACTCTTCAGGTGGCGTTACCCAATAGAAGCCTATTTATTTATTTTCGGGACGCCCCCAATCAACCGCGGTCTGTACCAGATAAGATGCGGGATGTACCACATTACAGATTTTTCCACTATATCTCTCATCAAGCATGGATAAATCTCCTACAGGAAAACTCGCTGGCGGTTTACTGGTCAAAACCACTGAATTTACTAAAGGACAGTTTTAGGTGTAAATGTAAAACAGCCGTCAATGTCTGGCATTTAGAAATGTCCAAACCGCCATCCTATTTAATGATGTGGGCACCATTTACCCCTGTCATATATACATCTTTATTTGTCCTATTATCAACCATTTAATATTAGCAACATAATGAAATGAATAAATAATATTGGTCTATTAAATATTATTGATTCCATAACATAATTATACAGTTTTTCTTTCCTCAGCTTATGCAGTATATAATGATTGCCCAGATAATAAATGCATTGTGCCTCTGTATCTTCTGATTGGCTAGAAAACGTAAACAGCACGCTATTTGAGCTACCTCGCCTGTCACAACCCCCTCATTTTTTGGGGGTACGGTTTTGGGGGAAGCTTGATAGACTTGGTGGAATGTATTCCAGAAATGCAAAAAAAAAAAAACCACAGGATGACTAATGGTTTTCCAGCAGTTTGTCCTTTCGTAAATACGGCAGATGAAAAACCAAACCCACCCTTAGGTAAATTTACCCCTTAGGATGCCTGCCAAAAACATGGAAGAATGGAGAAATACCTATTAAAGAGTGAAGCCTAATATTGCTCACGGGAGAACATCTGCCCAGTGAGATTATTGGCTGGATATGTAACATGAGATACAAGCGTCAACCAAAGAGGTCTTTATAGTACCATACAGTTTTATATAAACCAGGCCTGAACCAGAGATGGATGTATTGGCAGAGCTGCACACTTGGGGGCGCCTACAACACTGAGGGTCTTTAAGAGTGCTCGCTCTGAATCAGGGCGTTTTATTTATTTTTTGGTACGGCCTCCTGGCCGCTAGCTAAACTGTGGGTGACCACCCACAGCTTTTTCGGGCGGCCAGGTAATGGTCGTGACCATCGGGGCTTGTGACGAGACCCTTGTGGTAAGGTCTCGTCCGTCGCAAGCCAGAGAGCTTCCTGCTCTGGTGATGTCAGTGGTGCCTCCCACAAACGGCAGGCGTTCATTCGGTAATGCCTCCGTTTGTGTAGCCATCCCCCCGCCCCGCCTACAAATGGGGCGAGCTGTCGATCAACATCGACAGCCGCCCCTTTTGTAGTGAGTCCCGGAGCGAGAGAATTTCTCTCCCGCTACGGGGCTTGCGCGCGGAGTGCGCCGCACCCCACCATTGACCCGCTTGCGAGCGGTATGCGCTCGCGAGCGGGTCTGAATTGGGCCCTGAGCGCCTAATGCAGAGGTGAATGCAATCTGCCCGTAACTTCTCCCACTTTGCGTGCAGGAAACTAAGGGCCTGATTCAGACCCACTCGCGAGCGGCTGTCCGCTCGCAAGTGGGTCGATGTTCTGCACTGAGCATGCGCACGACGGAGGGAGCTCCGTCGTGCGCATGCGCCAGACGCGACGAGCGAAGGACTTTCCTTCGCTCGTTGTGTCTGATCAAAGGGGGCGTGCTGTCGATGTTGATTGACAGCACGCCCCCTTTGGTGGGCGTGCCGGGGGCGTGCCTCCCTGCCGGGGGCGTTCCTAAGGGAACGCCTACCGTCAGAAGCCGGCCCACTGACATCACTAGTGATGTCAGTGGGAGTGATTTTGGCTCTAATAGAGCCAAAATCACTCCGGGCCTTGCGGTTGAAAACCTCAACCGCAGGCTCCGGCTCGCAGTTTCGATGGTCGCGATGGTCTTGACCATCGCGGCCATCAAACTGCACGCTCGTATAGGCTGTGGGTGGTGACCAACAGCTATACGAGCGTCCAGGAGGATGCTCCATAGTTATGGAGGACGGCCCTCATTCAGAGCGTGCGCTCTGCTCAGAGCGTACGGCTCTGAATGAGGGCCTAAATGTGTATTTTTGCCCATATGCAGAACCGTAAGCATCTTTGCATATGTACTAGAGATGGCCATCGACAGTTAACAAATATCGATGGTTTGCTACCGATGGATGATGGTTTTGCCATCGATGACAGAGAGCCAATGTTTTTCTGCCATCAATGGCAAAGTGGACTCCGATGTATTTATTTCTTTCTTGCTCTTGACACGGACCTTAGCCCCGCTCCCAGGCGGCCCGCCATGCCCCGCACCCCATTTTTGATTGGCCAGCAGCTTGCCGTGCACTTGGCAGCAAACCATCGATGGTTCACTGTAGATGTATATTGTACCACCGATGGCCATCCCTAATATGGGCCTGCCGTATCCATACGGTTTAATACCAGTCACCGTCAGTGCATGTCTGCAGCAGCCCTGTCCTTGGTGCCAAATATACATCTGAAAACAGGTATTTATGCTTCAGGTGAAACCTGCAGAGCTCGCAATTTATCAACACCCTCGCTAAACATTGCCTATGTGAGAGACTTAATGTGGATGACTCTGCAGTGGTCCCAAAAGCATGCGCAGTGCAAAAACACGCAAGACAAGCTCCGCAGCAGCCCCTGAATGACTGACATAATGTTACTTACAGTACTCACTGCGTTTAATGTCCCCTTCACTTACAAGCTACAGCGACCTGAATAAAAGCACTTTGCCTGCAACTTCATCCATTCATACAGGTGAAAGACCTCGGGTGACATTTTATATCCTTATATTGAGGTAATTTTATTTTTTTCTTGTTACCCGTTTCCATCTAATAAATGTTTTTGGGTTTTTTCATTTACGAGAAAACCTGCTGAATTCCAATAGTAATGAAATAACTTTAGGAAAGTTGCGTCCTTGGATGACATAGTTGGGATGATGTTTTCTATGCACTAAGGCTGGGCACACACCGTGTGGATCGTGTCCGACGGTACGGCCGATGTAACGATACATTGGCCGCCCGTGAACACAGAACGATATAGCGCGCAATAGATATCGCAATATATCGTTCAGTGGCCGCATCCAGGAGCATGCCGTTGACCATGCAGAGCAGCAGATGTGCCGATTGCGATGTCGGCGGGCGGGAGCGCGCAATCATGGGTACACATCAGACGATGTGTACGATACGACGCTTCAATCCGCGGGATCGGACGACATATCGTCTGATGTGCACCCACCCTTAGTATCAAAAATACTAATTCATGAAGACGTCTATAGTACGTGAAATATGAAATAATCTTTTACTTTTCAAGTAAATCCAGATTACAATAAATGTCTTATGATTTTTTTTCACGTACAGTACTTTGCATACAAGATTAAGATCAGTTTGACAGCAGACACATTAATATTTCATACTGACAATACTTTATAATGTGACGTATAGGTAGTGTAAAAAACAGTGCTAAACCCAGGCTAAAAGTAAAAATATAGAAAGATAGACATATAAACATACTGGACCCAGTTTTAGGGGAGATTACATTAGCTGCGAGGTTCTGACACGTGATGCGTTACTGCGCATACTTCGCTCACGTTTCTTCGCTTCTCTTTGGGACACTAACAAAAATTAAGAAGGTTTCTTAATATTCAGCAGAGTGCGAGGGACCGACTAATTGGAATTTAATTGGAAAAAGAAATGAGACGCTAAGTGAACTTTAGCACATCACCTTTCCTTGACTTATCAGAATAGCTATTCACCATGCGCTGCCATATTTCTGCAAAAGCCCATCTCCTAAATCATGAGTCACTGACTTGGATCAATGAACAAAATGCTCTGTTAGTAGGGGATGTAGTCAGGAAGCCGACGGTCTAAATGCTGACCGCTGGCTTCCCGACTGTCTAATCCTGGCAAGGTACTAATGACAGGTGTCGAATTCCCGACACCTGTCATTAGACCTACATCGGGAGCCCGACGCTCGGCAGGGGGAGGTTAGGGTTAGGCACCCCCCCAGGGAGACTTAGGTTTAGGCTGCGGGGAAGGGGGGGTTAGGTTTAGGCACTTAGAGGGGTGTTAGGGTTAGACACCCCTAAAGGAGGGCTAAGGTAGGGAATTAGGTTAGCGATACTTACCTAATTAGCAGTCGGGATCTTCACCTCTGCCGGGCTTCCGCTGTCGGGATTTGAACCCACCTGTTAGTAGAAATATATGATACAACTCCTTTGCTGTAAAACCTCAGGAAGCAACGGTCCCAAGAACACTGGGGTGGAAGCGGAGCCACTTCTGTTTAGTCCCCCCACTCAACCGACATTTAAAGATGGTGAAGGGCACCTTCCACCTATTACCCTAACTTTAAGGTCCCATAAAGAAATCTGGATCCAACTAAGGAGAGCCCAAGATGAAGTCAGTCTTCCTGCCATCCTCACATACTCTTCCTGCCATCCTCACATACTCTTCCTGCCATCCTCACTTACTCTTCCTGTCATCCTCACATACTCTTCCTGCCATCCTCACATACTCTTCCTGCCATCCTCACATACTCTTCCTGCCATCCTCACATACTCTTCCTGCCATCCTCTCATACTCTTCCTGCCATCCTCACATACTCTTCCTGCCATCCTCACTTACTCTTCCTGCCATCCTCACTTACTCTTCCTGCCATCCTCACATACTCTTCCTGTCATCCTCACATACTCTTCCTGTCATCCTCACATACTCTTCCTGCCATCCTCACATACTCTTCCTGCCATCCTCTCATACTCTTCCTGCCATCCTCACATACTCTTCCTGTCATCCTCACATACTCTTCCTGTCATCCTCACATACTCTTCCTGCCATCCTCACTTACTCTTCCTGCCATCCTCACATACTCTTCCTGCCATCCTCACTTACTCTTCCTGCCATCCTCACATACTCTTCCTGTCATCCTCTCATACTCTTCCTGTCATCCTCACATACTCTTCCTGTCATCCTCTCATACTCTTCCTGTCATCCTCTCATACTCTTCCTGTCATCGGGACTCTTTGAGCTGCCAACAAATGGTCGCACCACAATACTCCGATTTTCAGCTAAACCAGCAGTAGCAGGTACAAGGGCCATCACGGGGCAGGTACAGGGCCATATTGGGTCCTCAACTATGGGGTCATTTCTTCAGCTAGCTTCCGCACCGAGACTAGTAGATCACAAAAAATAGGTGCACACAGTTCAGCTATATTCAATATTTTTTTAAGTCTGTATAAGACACCCATCTCTAATGCTGGGTACACACCATCACGGTACATACACACTTACCAATCGGTCGCTCGATATGTCTGGTCTGATATCACAACTGAACGGGCTTTTAAGTTGTGTTGTCAGCGGTCCCTGTAGACAGTGTAGAGGCGGTCGGTGGGTTGCTCGAATACATAAGTAGATGCATTTATATATCTTTATATATCGGCATCAGCTGTGCTGCATGGCCAACCTGAAATGTCTGTGAACAACGTCGTTCACAGACATAACGGCTGTACACAGCCACCAATGCACTTGTGATATATCGATCGAGCAAAGTGTAGTGCTGTTCCTCTTCCTGCCTGGGGTGTCGCTCTCTGCTCTGGTGCTTCTAACACACTCAGCAACAAACTGCTGATATACAGACCAAAGTGTGCTAGAAGCACCAGAGCAGAGAGCGACACCGCAGGCAGGAAAGAGGAACTGCACGGATTGTGACAGGTGCAGGGTGCTAGAGTGAACAATGAAAGTGTGTACTGAGCATTACATTTATACGCCAAAACGTAAGAAGTGTCACTTTAAAAAATATTGAGCAAGCTCATATATTTATATAATTTTAAGAAATAGGGGACGATTCAATTCAACACGATGTTGAATAGCCGCGGGAGGGAACACCCGAAGCTATTCAATACACCGCGCTGTTTGGGCGGGCACAGGATTTCTTCTCGCACCCCCCTGGGGATACGAGGAGAAATCCGACCAAAGTGCCAGGCGCGCAGCTGTTTTTCTGCTTAGCGCGGCGCTAACAGCTGCCCGCCCGACACTATGGTCAGAGAATGCCGGTTCCCACGCCTTAACACCCTTGTTAAGGCGCGAGAACCGGCATTCTCCGACCACACAGCGCACTGAATTGAATAGCTCCGGGAGCTCCCTCCTGGCTCTATTCAATTCGCGTTTAATTGAATCGCCCCCATAATGTGAGGAGGAATGTGTCAATGCACATTAGTGCTGATTCAGATCATAGTTGGGAGCGGATGTAAAATGTGGATGATTGGAACATGTCCAAAATCAACTCTGCAATGTAAGAATAAAGCTATCCAGCATTTGTTGCCTACAAAACAGAAACAGACAGTATTTATCCTGCATGCAAAAAATAGAATGTAAAAATTATTGCCCCCCCTTGCATCGCACCATGGTTTGCCCGGGTGCAAAGTTAATACTTTTTTTTTGGGGGGGGGGGTTTACTCTCAACACTAAATCAATCCCATTATTCATATAATAACATATAAGTAGATCCTCAATTTTACTAGACTGCGTTTTGTAACCTGCATTTATCAGCGTCTTTAGCATGTGCTAAGCACCCCATTTTCCATGGCGTTGGGGTGCGTTCAGCCATATAGAAAAACATCTACAAGATCTCCTTAAAGAACATTGTCGTGTATGAAGCACCGCCATCCTGTACATAGGCTACCGAAAACCATTAAGGGGGTGCATGCATCCCTCCCTGATATCCACAAAGTGGTTTAACTTATTCGTTCTCCGCAGATCATAACGAACGTGACTGAGCAATAAAACATTTGATAAAAAAAAAAGTGTTCTAATAGATTCAATTCAAACAAACTTCCTATTGTTTTACAGGATACATTTCGGTCTGTCACACAAACATCATTTACATTTAAAAACATTTAGATGATCACTAAAAACAGAATAAAAAATGACAATGACATGTTGGGCAATGGGAAAAAATGGACATTTACTTGGTGCAACTACATTACAGTATTTATCGTCCAAAGCATAGCACTCTATTTAAATTTACAAAGCATCCACAACAAAATGAAATGGGCATGGTGTTTTATGGAGACAGGAACACTAACCGAACCCACCGACCAATATTTCCAACTTTAAATAACTTTTTTAAAGTCTTTTTTTTCCAATCTCACATTGAAAAAAAATAACAAATATTTAATGGAGAGGAAAGTGAGTGCCCACCTTTCTTCTTCACTGGCATTCTTAGGAATAACTCCTCAGTCTCCCTCCCTGGCTTTTTATTAAGGAAACACAAAAAGGATGATTAAATCTCTACAGCCAGGAGTCGTCCAGGTATTGCAAATGTATATTTATAAAGACTAGAGTCCAGTACTAGCTTTACACCTTCCCCCCCCAAAAAAAAGGACTGGCATGTGAGACGATGGGGTAATGTCACATTTAAAGATCCATCAAAAAAAAGCAATGTGCCAATATTTATTTGGCTTTTACTAGATCAGAGTTGAGCCAGACATAACAAGCCTAAAAAATCATGCCATGTGGTAAAAGCATAGCTCCAGAAGTTGCCAGGCAGCAATTAGTGGGCATAGGCTGAGAGGCAGCAGTCAGTGGGCACAGGCTGAAGGACAGCAGTCATTGAGCACAGGCTGAGGGGCAGCAGTCATTGAGCACAGGTTGAGGGGCTGCCGTGGGCATTGCTTGGCACAGGAGTGGCTTTCCATGCACACATGCCCTGCTCCTGGGCTATTGCTCTGTAGGTGTGTAGATCTCAGAGGCGCCAGTCACCAGCTCATTCTCCTTGTTTGTGTGCCAGCTGCTGCCAATGCAGTTGGCTCAGAGGGGTCTCAGCAGCAGGCACCCAGGCAGAGAGGGGATTAGGGAGCAGGGGAGCCAATCCCTGCTGCGGGAAGCCATGCCAGGGCAGTGGGCAGGGTCAGGCATGGCTGGTGGTAATCTCCCTCTCATCAAACACAGAGGAGGAAGGGGCTCATGGTCAGACCAGCGCTCTGCTGCACACACACACACTCAGTCACTCAGAGCCCAGGCGGCGCAGCAATCACTCACGTGTCTCCCCGGAGTGTGGGTCATGTGACGGGCAAGATGGCGGCGCCCATGTCGGCACGGAAATGAAGGTGAATCTGGAGACTGGAGAGTGCTGTGCGGACACATTTAGGCCGATATCGGGAGGTGCAGGTCAGAGCAGGGTGACCCTGGGATCTATAGTATAATAAAGTTACTGTTACGGTGTTTTCTGGGTTCTTACATTGATGAGCTATGTAGCATACCGTTGTCACTGACAGAAATCACTATATATATATATATATATATATATATATATATATATATATATATAGGCTAACCATACTATACTTGGGACATTCATGAATTACACAGGTTATGTGGCTTATTAATGCCAGGCATGAATTCAAGTAATTTCGCAGCAGCTTGAAACCTGTTTACACCGCCACCTGGACCCATGTTATTCCTGAGACTTCACCTCTATCGCATGATATCATCTCTCAGCACCAGTGATGCCGGCTCTCCGTAGGGTGTTAACGGGACTCAGGTCACCCATTCATACTGCAGGGTGACACGGGTCGTTCCCGTGTTCAGCCCTGCTCGTTACCCAGGTTGGATTGCCAGGTCACTCAACCCAGGAATCCAACCCTGGCCCCTATTACACTGAGCCGCGACCCGGGGTTGACATGGCAATAACCCCAGTTGCTTACCTCCCAACCGTCCCACTTTCAGTGGGACAGTCCCGCTTTTCTGGGACAGTCCTGCAGTCCCACCCACGGCGGCCGCGGTGGGGGGGAGTTGGGGGAGCACACACCACTGCTCTGTGTATACCAGAGCAGCGGGTATTTGGGGGGAGACCAGTTGCCGGTGGTAATTGTGCAACATGCGGTGATTGGCGGGATGTACTCCGTAAGGTTAGTACATCCCGCCCCCAGTGTTTAATAATAAGAGGTGCTCGCATGCTGAGACTTGTAGTCCCATATGGGTAGCAACTGTGCAACAAGAGAAAAAAATAGCTACAAATGTGTCTATAAAGCCATATTCACAGTAATTAAAACTATCTGCTAAATGTCTGTTTATGAGGACACATCTGTAGGTTTTTTTCTGTTTTGTTGCACAGTTGCCACCCATATGGAGTGTAAATATATTGTCTGGATTTTGTCCTTGCCTGGATTTTGTACATGTCGGTATAGTAAACTCTCTGTATTTTGTTCATGTCAATATAGGCCCTCATTCAGAGCCGTACGTTCTGAGCAGAGCGCACGCTCTGAATGAGGGCCGGGCTCCATTTTCATGGAGCGTCCTCCTGGACGCTCGTATAGCTGTGGGTCACCACCCACAGGCTATACGAGCGTGCTTTGTGATGGCCGCGATGGTCGAGGCCATCGCGACCATCGAAATTGCGAGCCGGAGCCTGCGGTTGAGGTTTTCAACCGCAAGCTCCGGAGTGATTTTGGCTCTATCAGAGCCAAAATCACTCCCACTGACATCACTAGTGATGTCAGTGGGCCGGCTTCTGACGGGAGGCGTTCCCGTGGGAACGCCCCCGTCAGGGAGGCACGCCCCCGGCACGTCCACCAAAGGGGGCGTGCTGTCAATCAACATTGACAGCACGCCCCCTTTGATCGGACACAACGAGCGAAGGACTTTCCTTCGCTCGTCGCGTCTGGCGCATGCGCACGACGGAGCTCCCTCCGTCGTGCGCATGCTCAGTGCATAACATCGACCCACTTGCGAGCGGACAGCCGCTCGCGAGTGGGTCTGAATCAGGCCCATAGTGACTCGTGGTTATATTGATTTTTGGAATTTTGTCTATTTCTAGTTTATGTTCCAGTCAGCATAATGATTGTCGGTAATTAGTTTGTGTCTGGATTATGGGTTCCAGGATTTAGACTTCGTCTGGATTTTGGTGCAGTAATTTGACTGCCGAGATTTTGTCCGTCAGGATATCATACTCAACCTGTATGGACTGCTGTGGAAGCTAAACTGCAGTAGAGGAGATTGAACTAGGGATGGCCATCGATGATTCATAATCAACGATTGTTTATGGCTGATGTTGAATGCTTTTACCATCGATGGGGGCGAACCAGATGATTTCCCTCCATCGATAGCACAGCATAACCAAATGTTTTTTTTTGGTTTGTTTACAAGCTGCCAGGACACGGAGTATAGCCCCACACCCCAGGTTCTAACTGGCCCACGGGCCAGTTAGTCAAAGAACAGGGATAACCATCGGTTGGTGAAACCATCAATGGTCATCCATTGCGTAGTTAGTAACCATCGATGGCCACATGCTATATCACAATCGATGGTAAAAACACAGATGGCCATCCCTAGATTGAGCTCCATGCACTGATTGGCTTAGTAGTCATCCAATCAGTAGCAAGACTTCTGTACCTCCCCCTGGTGCTCACTGTTCCTCAATACTTAACTACCTCCACTGTAGGGATGGCCATCGACGATTATGCCATCAGTGGTTGACATCAATGGCAGGAAATACACTTTTGATGGCCATCAGTGCAGTGGCTGGAGGCAACAGACGAATCAGGGAAGGGGGTGGGGCTAAGCTCTGTGCCCCTGTCAGGAGAGGAAAACAAAAAAACACATTGCCAGGCTCTCTGCCATCTGTAGTAAACCATTGATGGTCGTCGGTACTCCACTGTGCATTTAGAGACAGTTATTGCATAGTGTCTGCAAAACTGCTCAGTCAGTGCTGGATTTAGGGCTAGAAAAGAAAAAAACTTTTTTCGTTATTATTTGTGTCTCATAAGAGGTGAATGAGAAATTATGTAAATGTTAATGACCTAAATTAATGTTAATACAATCATTTCATTTTCTATTAACAGATCCACAAATCATCCATTGTTTTTAAAGACATTTGTAATATCACCCAGACTGGTAATTGTCACACTGGATACAAGTCAGCTCTAAGGTAGAAGGTGAGATTCTTTCATGTACTTTTCATCTCATAAAAGAACGTTAGTCACAGTGACAAAAACATTAATACTTTTTCTTAACATGGATTTCTGGCATTTGTGATGTCATTGCAAGATCTGTTTGACTAGGGCCTTAAGGCTATATTCTATTCAGTCTACATCTGATGATAGGATCTGCATGTGACAGGGGCAGTGACATGATGCGAGGAGAGGAATGAAGACAACAGGAAGTCATAGACTGAGAGTTATACAGTGGGAGGAGCAGGGTCTCCCACCAGCATAGAGTATATCAGGAGATGAGTGATGTGTTAGTGAGGACAGGGCTGCATGTGACAGGGACAGTGACATGATGTGAGGAGGGGAATGGAGGCAGCAGGAAGCCACAGACTGAGAGTTATATAGTGGAAGGAGCAGGGTCCCCCACCAGCACAGAGTATATCAGGAGATGAGTGATGTGTTAGTTAGGACAGGACTGCATGTGACAGGGGCAGTGACATGATGTGAGGAGGGGAATGGAGGCTGCAGGAAGCCACAGACTGAGTTATATAGTGGGAGGAGCCGGAAGCCACCGATTGAGCTCAAGTGGAAAGAGCAGGGTCCCCCAGGAGCACAGAGTATATCATGTGATGTGTTAGTAAAGAAAGGGCTGCCTATGACAGGGACAGTGACATGATGTGAGAAGGGGAATGGAGGCAGCAGGAAACCACAGGCTGAGAGTTATATAGTGGAAGGTGCAGGGTCCCCAGCAGCACATAGTATATAAGGAGATAAGTGATGCATTAGTGAGGACAGTGCTACAAGTGACATGATGTGAGAAGAGGAATGAAGGCAGCAGGAAGCATAGACTGAGAGTTATATAGTGGGAGGAGCATGATCTCCCAGCAGCACAGAGTATATCAGGAGATGAATGATGTGTAAGTGAGGACAGGGCTGCATAGGACAAGGATAGTGGCATGCTGTGAGAAATGGGAGTGGAGGCAGCAGGAAGCCACAGGGTCCCCCAGCAGCACTAAGTAGTCATGTGAGGGTCCTTTCACTCTGAAGCTTGTCAAATGTATAGTGGGTCGAGCAGGAAGCCACAGACTGAGCCAAAGTGGAAATAGCAGGGTCTCCCAGCAGCACAGAGTATATCAGGAGATGAGTGATGTGTTAGTGAGGACAGGGCTGCATATGACAGGGACAGTGACATGATGTGAGAATGGGAGTGGAGGCAGCAGGAAGCCACAGGTTGAACTCCAGTAGAAGGAGCAGAGTCCCCCAGTAGCAATAAGTAGTAATGTGAGGGTCCTTTCACTCTGAAGATTGTCACCTCACACAGTGGAGGCAACCATTTTGGTGTGCAGCGTTCTCATGAATATTGGATTGTCTGTCACTTCATTATAAATCAGCGACTCGGCAAAGGCACAGACTGATGGGGGGCATTACTGCAAACATTCGTTCATTACACAAAATGGCTGCTTCGTTTTACTAACAACCGGTGACACAATTTAGGCACTTTGAGGCTGGTGCAGTTAATTGCAGGTGCATTTGTGGAGAGTTATGTTGGGCCTTTTTCACTATGTGCATGCTCCAGAACTAGGCGGAAGCAACTAAGGAGCCTTCAAAGTTGTACGCAAACCGAACTCATCTCCACTGGTGGCAGAAGTGGCGTAAGCGGGCTGTAACGTGGTTTACTCGCTTAGAAGTTCAGAGAAGACGTGTAAACAGAACTGACACATTTTTTTGTGCCAGGGATAGGAATGGTGGAAGTGTGCACACTGATAATGATGACGGCTCTGAATTTAGCCATACACATGTATACTGTTGGGTCGCACTCGTGTACAACGCCGCATGTGACGCAATACTTATTTAAATGGGGCAGACTAGATGGGCCAAGTGGTTCTTATCTGCCGTCAAATTCTATGTTTCTACTCGCATCTCATTCTCTGCATGCATTGTGGAATCAATATAGGCCGACTCGCTTTCTACATCAGGCCCCGTCCCCTATGTGTGTAATATATATGAGGCACTGCTTCCTATGCATTTCATGACTATTGGTTCAACCCACAAATCGGCCACAGTCAGCGAGTCAGTGACAGCTACGCCTTCATTGCACCACTGTATTCATGTATCGTGAGATCCCGCATTTCTCCAATGTTATTTCTCTATGTCACAGGGCTGAAACATGTCAGAGCTGGTTGGTCATAATCTAACCATGGAGGTAGCAAAGACGTTGCCCAAAACTGACAAGAACCTCCTGCAGGCGAGATTTAAGCAACTTCCGGAATTTGACCAGTAAGTGACCTTGGACCCTATTTATCAATATTTTTTTTACAAAACAAATGTGAAAAAAGGTGATTTCACACCTTTTCCACATGATTTTAGTATCACATTTATGTATTAAAGGGCTTTTGGAGCAGTTTTCATGAAAAACTCCTCCAAGCTCTGTAATTCGCATATTTTTAGTAATCAGATCACATTTCCCATACTTGTAATGGGAAATGTGATCTGCTTAGATTTACTAAAAATATATTGTGAAAAAATACAGGGGAAAGCCCTGTGATAATAACGTCACCTTCACATGGCGTTATCCAGGCTTTCTCGTTTTCCCAACGCCGGCTCCTGTGATCAGCTTTGTGTTTTAAATAGACCACAAGCTGATCACTGTAAAAAAAAATTATATATTTACATATTATAATCGCTTACCTGCATCCAGGGACCGATGATCGGTGCTCCGGTGAGGACATCTATGTGGGGCTCCAGGCAGCTGGTCTCCCGGCTCCTGCACTGTGACCCCGTTCAGCTGTTCTATGCCGGCATCTCGGTATGCAGCATAAAGTAGCTGACCGGGGTCACAGTGCAGAAGACCAGCTGACCAAAGCCCTAGAGAGGACCTCACCGGAGCACCGATCATGGAGGTAAGTTAAGTGGGGGTGGGGGCGATCATGGTTGCAAGTGGAGGGGAGTGGGTGAGCTAGCAGCACATGTGCAGACACATTCTCCCTGTATTTTTTCCGACAAATACAGTGAGAAGTGTGCGGAGGGAATTCGCAGGGTCAGATCTTTATCGCAAGCTGCATTCAGATGTTAGTACATCCTTGTGATATACAATCGTATTTTAAATGGTGATTGTAGTTACTTGGGGCTCTTGTGTGAAGCTGGTTTAAGAGGCTTACGGATGCAAATAGCGAGTGCATTTTTGCTAATCTCTGTCAGACGGACCTTGGCCGGCGGTCTCTTTACATAAAATGGACGTTTCAGGGAGGAAAATGGGCGGTGACAATGCGAACACACGGAACTGTCTTGTTGTGGGCAGTGCAATTTGAACTCCGTGCTATGCTGAGTCATCCACACGGGGAATTGTAGCCTGTGTGTGATGGATCTCTTGCACCCAGCAGATGCTAGCTGTATGTATAGTTTTTATTACGATACTGCCAGTGTTTCAGGGCATCGGCCCTTTTGTCAAGGTCATATACAAAAGTTAAAACAAGAACTTACCTTAAGTAGTCACCCAGGTGTCATAGTGTGATCCATGGGTAGCGCGCACTTCCGCACGTTGCAGACGGCGTCCCATACTCCGGGTACCTAAGCAACCAAACGTCATCAGTGTAAACAATATACCGTGTGTTCCTTTGTGCCTATACAACCATCACCATATTAATTCTATTAGATGTGAAACATAATACACATCCTAATGAGCATAACATTATCATTTAAGGACAATCATTTAGGTTATCTGCAACATTATTCTGACTGAATATACATTATATCTATGGATCACTGATTAATTAATGAACAGTACTAGCTTGCATAATACTGAATCTAGAAACTGAAAGAAAACATATAGTATATGTCATTCCACTCACCTTGACAGTGACCTAAAAATAGCCAAATCCAAACACGTGCCGGGTTATCACATTCAATATTTATTAATCCCATTTCATAGTAAATTCCAACAGATTGTATCATTAAGTCCTGTCGGTGGCATAGTATTCAACTCCATGATCCATTGGGCTTCTATTCTTAATAGGCGGTTGCCTCTATCACCACCTCGAATTGATGTTGGTACATGATTAATAATTAGATGACTCAATTGTGCCAAGTTGTGCCCGTTATCCACAAAATGCCGCGCTGCTGGCTGGTCACTAGTTTTTCCTGCTAGAGCTGCCCTAACGGCCCGACGGTGTAATGCCATTCTTTCACGCATGGTTCTGATAGTTTTGCCCACATAAGCAAGCCCACATGGGCAGATGATCATGTATATAACGTGGGTGATAGTACATGTTAACACATGGTTAATTCTGTACATAGTTGCCTTCTGTGGGTGTTTGAACTGGTGCCCAACTATCATATTGCGGGATGTAGTGCAGTTTAAGCACTTATCGCATCCATTACTTCTCTTCAGGAAACTTGGTCCTCCTTCACGTTGCTGATCAAAGCCTGTGATGTCCGTATGAACAATATTATCTCTGTTACGTCCTCTCAGGGAACATGTCATAGGTCTATATTTTTAAAAACATGGTAAACTAGTATCTGTAGCGACTATCGGCCAACATGTCTTACTTGCATGCTGTACTACCGGACTAGAGGTAGAATAATGATGTTTCCATGGAATGACCGCTCCCTCTGCTTCAGTTGGGTCTCTTGTGATTCTTACAGCCCGCATCATTTGTGAGCGGGGGAGTCCTCTCTTCAATGATGCAGGATGATGACTTTTCTGCCCGCAACTCACTTTACCTACCGATTGCACAGCTATTGGATAGTATTTTACAGCCTTTTTTAAGTAATTATCCAAACAGTTCTTAAAGATACTACCATGTTTTTATACCATCTTATTAGTTTTAAGAGTGTCCCAGAACAAACGCTAATCTGTGTTATGGATGTTTGTAATTTACATACTGCTATACCACATGATCTGGGGCTTACAGCAATATGTAAAATATTGGAATCACAGAATAAGGGCGATTTTGATGCAGCATTACTGGTACCACTGTTAGAACTAACACTAACCAGGAACTATTTTCTATATAATGGAAGGTTCTATCTCCAGTGCTCAGGCTGTGTGCGATGGACAGTAATGTGGCCCCCACATATGCGAATATCTTTATGCTGGAAGAGGAACAACAGATGTTTTTTCACGATCCTAAAATCTCTAAACATGTTTTATTCTACTGTCGCTACATAGATGATCTTTTCATGCTCTGGGCAGGGGGTGAACAACTGTTTGTCCAACTGATGCAGACCATTAACAACAGAGATTCAACTAGCAAGCTCACTTATCAATACAGCTACACAACAAGTAACTATCTTGATGTGCAAATCTGCAAAAAAGAAGGAGAGATATCTACTAAGCTGTACAATAAACCAACTGATGACAATAATTTGCTACATGCTGCAAGTCATCCATCCGGCATCATTGAAGAGAGGACTCCCCCGCTTACAAATGATGCAGGCTTTAAGAATCACAAGTGACCCCACTGAAGCAGAGGGAGCGGTGGGCTCTATCAACACCAAATTTGGGAATAGAGGATATAATATGAAACAACTGCAGAGACAAAAAGAAGTGATGAAAATTGAACGTTTTCTATTATTGCAACCAACACACAAGAAAGAAAACCTAGTCATTCCATGGAAACATCATTATTCTACCTCTAGTCCGATAGTACAGCAGGCAAGTAAGGCAAGTTGGCCGATAATCCCTAGAATTAATATGGTGATGGTTGTATAGGCACAAAGGAACACACGTTATATTGTTTACACTGATGACGTTTGGTTGCTTAGGTAACTGGGAGTGGTGCACAGCAATCACGTCATCAGTATGGGACGCCGTCTGCAACATGCGGAAGTGCGCGCTACCCGTGGATCACACTATCACACCTGGGTGACTACTTAAGTCCACCAGTGCCACCTCGATTTCCAACTGTTACCTTATACTACTAAGGAGGACACGGAGGCAAGCTGCTTGCTGTTCTGAGGAGCGCCGGACCGTTGCAAATATATATATATATATATATATATATATATATACACAGTCCGGTGCATAAATATTGGGACATTGACAGAATTTTCATATTTTGGCCTCTATTCACCACCACAATGGCTTTGAAATGAAACAAACAAGATGTGCTTTAACTGCAGACTTTCAGATTTAATTTGAGGGCAATTACATCCAAATCAGATGAACGGTGTAGGAATTACAACGGTTTCTATATGTGCCTCCCACTTTTTAAGGGGCCAAAAGTAATGGGACAAACTAAACAATCCTAAATCTAACTTTCACTTTTTAATACTTTGTTGCAAATCCTTTGCAGACAATTACAGCCTGAAGTCTAGAACGCATAGACATCACCAGATGCTGGGTTTCATCCCTGGTGATGCTCTGTCAGGCCTCTACTGCAAATGTCTTCAGTTCCTGCTTGTTCTTGGGGCATTTTCCCTTCAGTTTTGTCTTCATCAAGTGAAATGCATGCTCAATCGGATTCAGGTCAGGGGATTGACTTGGCCATTGCATAACATTCCAT
The DNA here is from genome assembly GCA_031769625.1 of Taudactylus pleione. NCBI lineage: Eukaryota > Metazoa > Chordata > Amphibia > Anura > Myobatrachidae > Taudactylus > Taudactylus pleione. The sequence continues at coordinate 633,974 of JAUIMM010000244.1, read as the reverse complement.
TTTTTAGCCTTAAAAAACTCTTTGGTTGCTTTTGCAGTATGCTTCGGGTCATTGTCCATCTGCACTGTGAAACGCCGTCCAATGAGTTCTGAAGCATTTGATTGAATATGAGCATATAATATTGCCCGAAACACTTCAGAATTCATTCTGCTGCTTTTGTCAGCAGTCACATCATCAATAAATACAAGGGAATCAGTTCCATTGGCAGCCATACATGCCCACGCCATGACACTACCACCACCATGCTTCACTGATGAGGTGGTATGTTTTGGATCATGAGCAGTTCCTTTCCTTCTCCATACTCTTCTCTTCCCATCACTCTGGTACAAGTTGATCTTTGTCTCATCTGTCAATAGGATGTTGTTACAGAACTGTAATGGCTTTTTTAGATGTTGCTTGGCAAACTCTAATCTGGTCTTCCTGTTTTTGAGGCTCACCAATGGTTTACATCTTGTGGTGAACCCTCTATTTTCACTCTTGTGAAGTCTTCTCTTGATTGTTGACTTTGACACATATACACCTACCTCCTGGAGAGTGTTCTTGATTTGGCCAACTGTTATGAAGGGGTTTTTCTTCACCAGGGAAATAATTCTTCTGTCATCCACCACAATTGTTTTCCATGGTCTTTCAGTGTTGCTGAGCTCTCCGGTGCGTTCTTTCTTTTTAAGAATGTTCCAAACAGTTGATTTGGCCACACCTAATGTTTTTGCTATCTCTCTGATGGGTTTGTTTTGATTTTTCAGCCTAATGATGGCTTGCTTCACTGATAGTGACAGCTCTTTGGATCTCATATTGAGAGTCGACAGCAACTGATTCCAAATGCAAATGTCACACCTAGAATCAAGTCCAGACCTTTTACCTGCTTAATTGATAATGAAATAACGAGGGAATAGCCCACACCTGTCCATGAAATAGCTTTTGAGTTGATAGTCCCATTACTTTTGGCCCTTTAAAAAGTGGGAGGCACATATAGAAACCGTTGTAATTCCTACACCGTTCACCTGATTTGGATGTAATTACCCTCAAATTAAATCTGAAAGTCTGCAGTTAAAGCACATCTTGTTTGTTTCATTTCAAAGCCATTGTGGTGGTGAATAGAGGCCAAAATATGAAAATTCTGTCAGTGTCCCAATATTTATGCACCTGACTGTGTGTGTATGTATATATATATAATACACACCGCACACAGAGGCGGCACTCAGAGAGCTTTCAACAAGGTATGAAGAATTGCAATAGTTTAATGCAGGAACATCGATGTTTCAGGGCTACGCGTCCCTTCTTCAGGATACAAAATACAGATAAAGAGAACAACAAGCAAACACCGAGTTTAAATAACTCACCCTTCTGGACGTGACATGCGCAGCGGCTGAGAGGAGCATGTTCCGTCCAGAAGGGCAGAGACTTAGGGTGTTATATGAATCAAAGCTTGGAGAGAGATAAAGTGGACAGAGTCAAACTACCAACTAAACACCTGCTGTAATTTTTAAAAAACAGCCTGTAAAATGACAGTTAGGAGCTGATTGGCTGGTACTTTATCTCTCTACTTTTTATCTCTCTCCAAGCTTTGATACAACTACCCCGCCTGTGAGAGGTGATGGGTCCACCTTAAACTCTTTCCCGTCCTTCTGCTCCACAGGAAGATTTTTGAACATGGCAGCATCTTCATTGGTGCAAACACAGTGGCCGGCGGTTTGACGGCTCACCATTTATTCGGCAAATTACTGAACGTCAGACCGAACTTCCTCTTCTCCTCGTTGGTGTTGGCCATCCTCCCATTCTTCCAGAGCAAGATCTTCTATGATACACTTATACCCAACTCTCTCATGGCCGGTATAGAACGTTTATCTTCCCTTAAACAAAAATGTGAATGTTCAGTTGTTTGAGGGACAGTAGCCCTATATTTTCCCATCCTATTTAACCTAGGAAAGTATAGATTAATGTTACAGGAGTTTCATGCTGAGATTACTATTCATTACACACCCGTCCTCGTACACCTGTCCTTTTTGTGCCAAATGGCGCAAGACGTCCCCAAGCGATTCCTGTGCTGTGCACTTTTTCCTCAATTTTGTGTCTTAGTTCCCATATAAGGGTCATTTAAATTATCCACGAGTTCCATTGCGGCACGAGTAAGAGTAGCTGTCTGACGCGCTTATGGTACCTCCGGACTTATAGATTTTTGTTCACTGCCCTATAGGGCTGCGTACAAAAATCCATGAGCCCGGGGAGATATCAGGGAACCAGGAAGGCGAGTTGTGGAGCTGTTGGCTTCATTTCCACGCCGTTACAATGGCGGCTATTTGAATTGACCCTATGGTGTTACTTGATACTTGTGTTCAGTGTTTTAAGTTGCAAAGTCCATGGTGTGCAAAACTGGGCTATTTGACACACCATGGCATGTACTGTATCAGTTATTACTATCGATTTTTGTATTTAAAAGTGCCCACACAGTATCAGTGTGTATTAGTATCTGTGAGGATTCCTAGCATCGTTGTGTGGAAGAATTATTCATATTCACAGAAGTTCATGGCAACTGCACAAAGAAAAAAAAAATTCTTAGGGGCTGATTCAAAGGTGGACACAGATTTGTCTTTTGCAACAGTCTCGTCTTTTTATTCTAATGAGATGTCAGATTTTCAAACGACTGAGACGCCCGCTTGGAGCGTCTTTAGGACAAGTGCATCTTTAGCCACTTGCCTGGCATCAGGCTGTTTTCCCTAAAATGGTGGCATCTGATGCAACCAGTCAGAGATGCCCAGTGCGCGGCTGCTGAATTTTCCAGCAGTGACCCATCACACTGGGACCTCCCAGACCCTCTGCACCACCGGTTGTGCAGGTACAGAGGAGTGTATATAAACATAGTAGTATCTCTTTCCTCCAGTCAGTCCGGATCATCGTTACTATCGATTTTGCGATACATTTAGAAAAAAATGTTTTTTTATTTTACTTTTATATTCATTTTTTTTTTTTTTATAATAATATTGGTAATTTTGTAAAAGTGAATGATATGGATAATTTTGATTATGGCGATCCTGTATCGATCAAGACTATCGATACAGGGCCTCCAAATAGTGACGGCAATTATCCTAAATAGTGTTTAAAGTTCATGCACAGTAAACTAGGGTTGACTGTCGATGATTTCCAAAAATTGATGGTCTATGGCCAATGGCAAGTGTTTTACCATCAGTGGCAACCTCGATGTCAAGGAAACATTGGTGGCGCCGGCACAATGGCCGCGGTCTGTGCATGTGCAGAACTTTAAAACCATCGCTCACTGATTGTACAACCGTCGATGGCCATCACTACAGTAGATCAAAAAATTAAGATTTTTATGGTATACTGTTTAAAAAAAAAAAAATTACTTTTTCATAAAATCGTCTTGGATAAGTTGACACTTTTTTTGGGGGGGGAAAAAATATCAGCCAGTTAAAACTTGCACCAGCCCCATGGCAGGTGCAGTTCCCCTGTCGGTGTATGGCCTCCTGTTTGAGCAACTGCTTTAAGCGACGCCCTTGTCGGATTTGCCAACCCCGCACATATCATCGTGTCCACCTCTAAATCAGGAACTTAAACTTTTTTTTTTTTTTTCAACCTCTATTTATGGACACATTTGTACATTTGGCGTTATCTTGGTGCTTCCATGAAGTGCAAACTAAATGAATTGGCTACATTTATGAATATTGGTACAGTTCTGTCCACTTGCTTCTAAGGAAGCTGAGGGTTAATACCTCAGCGAAACGCGTCAAGTTATTCCAGCATAACCGTGATGCTCATATTGCAACCTTTATTGTCTACACTCCCGTATAAGGACTTAATATCTTTGCAAGTCAGTTAAAGGGACAACCTGCAGACATCTATCTGGCGAGAGCACCTTGCTAAAGGACTGGACACTTCTCGCACACCAACTGGAAATACACCTCTAAAGGGGCACTAGGCGACAATGAAAAGACATAACAATATCGTTATCGTTCATTGTACTGTGCAGTGCCTACACTGAACAATATGTCGTTCAGTGTAGGCACCCTCCCTCATCCCCGAACATGGTAATCTGTCGTTATCGTTCATTGTACTGTGTAATTCACGAATTTCCTCAGTACTGTCCATTTGGACAATATATATATATATATATATATGTATATATATACAGATATATAGATATATATATATATATTCCAAGTGTGAACCGGCACTCGAAAAATAATAAAAGTATATGCCAAGGTGCCTTCTGTATATATCCAATATCCATGCAAAGAGTCAGCGGCACTCCTGGACTGTTGTCATAAGTAAAAAGAAATTTAATACATGCCACATAGCTGACGTTTCAGAGCCAGACACGACCCTTTTCTCAAGGCAGGCATAACGGTATTCAGTTACATTATAAACAGCAGACATAAACACTACTGAATCTTACCTTTAAATAGCAGTATGCTTCCTGTGTGCTGGCGCCGGCCGGGACAGGCAGGGGGAGGAGTTGGCGCGCACGCGGCGGCCTCTGTCCTCCGCTGATGACGTCACTCCAATGCTAGTCGGTTGTCATGGAGACAAGCCACAAGCCGGGTGTACTGTCTATCCGGCCCGCGTCAGCTACAAAGAGAGGCACAAAAAAGATTAATGTTACAAGCATGCAACAAAAATATTGTATATAAGTATCAATCGCCTAAACTATTTACTTTAAAACATACATACAGACTAACTACATATAACATGGATTGGAGCAGCTCTGATGATGAACTATAGATAAGTAATCTTAACCACACATTGAATGGTTACTCGATACGAAGAAATATATCTAAAGCATAGCTATTGTCCTTACAGAAATACATTAAGTGACAATTTCTCATTAAGTCCTGCAGGATGAATAGTATTTATGTATCGAGGACGCTTCAAGACGCAAAAGCTTTTCACCTCTGTTTCCTCCCCTTAACGTAGTTGGAACATGATCAATTAAAATATGTTTCAAAGCAGACAAAGAGTGGCCAGCTTGCAAGAAATGTCTCGTCACAGGTTGCTCAGCCACTTTTTTTAGGAGGGCTGATTTAATGGCCGATCGATGCAAAGCCATCCGTTCTTTCACTGTCCTGATGGTTTTGCCGACATAATAGTACCCACACGGGCACATTATCAAATAAACTACGTGCGTTGAAGTACAGGTGAGGACATGTTTTATGTGATATATATGGTCCCGATGAGGATGTTTAAATGTTGATCCTGTCGCCATATGTTGACACGTAGTACATTTTGTACATTTGTAGCAACCTGGTGCTTTTACCCGTATGGCTTGACCTTCCTGACTGGGATGAATAAATCCAGTTATGTCCGTGTGGACCACCATGTCCCTAATATTCCTGCCTCTTGTAAAGCACGCCATCGGTCGTTTGCCTGTGAAACAAGGTAAATCTTTGTCTGTTGAAACTATGGGCCATAGTGCCCGTGTGGCTCGCTGGATCACTGGACTGCTGGTTTGATATTCAAGTTTCCAAGGGATAGTGTTACCTTTATCTTTGTTTGTAGGTTGTAATAAAGTATCTCTTTGAAGTAACAAGACCTCATCTCTTTGCTTCCTTAAAAGAGGTAAAGAATATCCCCTTGTCACAAACTTATCTATTATTTTTTCCAACTCTTGTTGAGTATGGTCAGGGTCACTTGAAATACGTGCAATTCGCAACATTTGTGATTTCGGAAGCCCTCTCACAAGTGATTTAGGATGATGGCTATTGGCTGCAAGTAGAGTATTGCGATCTGTGGGTTTGGAATATACCCCTGTTTTAATACGGCCATTTTCAATAGTTACTTGAATGTCAAGATAATTCAATGTAGATGTACTAAAGTTATAGGTCAATTTGATAGGTGAGTCACGGTCATTGATTTGTTGCATCAGCATCTCAAACGCCGTTATGCCACCAGTCCATAACATAAACAAGTCGTCTATATACCCCATGTAAATTAGAATGCGTTTGCTGATTTCTTCATTAGAAAAAAACATGTCGTGTTCTTCACTGAACATATAGACGTTTGCGTAACTCGGGGCTACGTTACTGCCCATGGCACAGCCGGACACCTGTTGGTAAAATTTCCCATTGTACAAAAAATAATAATTGCGTGACAACGTAAGTTCTAATAGCTGTAAGAAAAGGGTTTTGTCCAGGATAGTCATCCGCTGTTGTTCTATAAAAGTTTTCATGATCTCTATTCCCTTATTATGGGGGATAGATGTGTACAGACTTGAAACGTCCATCACGCAAATGAGGGTGTCCTGTGGAACCACCGTAACCATTTTTAGTGCCAATAAAAAGGCTGTGGTATCCTTAATATATGATGGCTGTGTAGACACCAAAGGCTGGAGAATTGTGTCTAAAAACATAGAAATGGGCTGGTACAGAGAGTTCCTCGCCGATATTATCGGTCTTCCCGGAGGTGATTGTAAATTTTTGTGAATTTTGGGGACCAAATACATTATTGGCACCACTGGGAACTCTTGTATTAAAGACCGTCTCACCTTGTCACTAATTAAGCCATCATATTCTGCTTGTGCTAAGATCTGATCCCACTCGTTTTTGTAATCACCAGTGGGGTCCTTAGCCAGTCTCAGGTAAGTGTTAGTATCGGCTAATTGTCTTTCGATTTCACTCATATAATCCTTCAGATCCTGGATCACAATCGCGTCCCCCTTATCGGCGGGACGGATGATGATGTCTCTATATGCACTCAAGTTATTTAAAGCTTCTTTTTCCTTTCGTGTTAAATTATAGTGTTGAGTAGTCGATGCTTTAATATACCTAGAAACAGAATCATCAATTAAACGATTAAACGTCTTTAACGAAGTATTGGTAGATTGGGGGTCAAACGTAGAGGTACTGCGTGCTTGCAAAAATGTTGAAAACGGGTTGTTGGATTCTGGTGGTGCCTTTGTTTGAAAAAAGTATTTCAATCTAAGATTGCGAGAGAACCGGTGTAAATCTACCTGCCATGTCAGGTCCTTATGGACATTGGTGGGGACAAAAGAGAGACCTTTATTAAGCACACTGACCTCAATGTCCGTAAGTGTTCTAGATGACAAATTACATATTAAGTTTTCTTTTTGGAGGATGGACCTTTTATTCCTCGCGTTTTGACCCCCCCGGCGGGTGGAAGTCCTTTTATGGCACTCTCCCCTGTTGCCATAGCTGTTATATCTAAAGGGACTGGTTGTATGTCCCCACTTTCATCTGAATCACGAATTGCGAATTCACTGTCGCTGTTGGACGTGACGGTTTCTATATGTTTATTTTCTCGTCTAACTCTCCACCCTTGACGCGGTTGTCTTTGTTTTTGAAAAGACTGAGATCTTGTGTCCCCACCTGTTAGCCAACGGTACACGTGATTATTCTCATAATCATCGCACACCACCAGCTTTTTATTACGTTTGAATTTAATTAATTCATGGCGATATGTCTCGCTCTGTTTCTGTAATTTTTGTAGTAATTCCGCACTACTCTCACATTCAAAACTGGCTTTAGATTTAACAGCTAGAGCTTCAATTTTATCCCTGGTCTTAGCCAGTTCAAGCCCTGCTTCGTGAATAACAAGCAACATTAAGTCCATACTACACTTGTTAACCACTCTGACCCATTTCCTACAAAAGTCAGGATTTTGCCTCCCAATAGTGGGAGCATTTTTCACACGGAATCCCCGCAGTATCATTTGGTCCCTGTAATATTCTGAAAGGGATATTCCGTGCAGGAGATATTCTGTTTCCCGTTTTTTCAGTCTTAACATTTGGTGGTAATAGTCCTTTGCATCATCATTATGGTCTGTAGAGGGCCAATGTTCTTTAAACAAGATATGTTCAGCTTCAGCGAAGCTGTGGAGTATGCCCTTAGGTAAGGTGATTCCTGAAAATCCAGCTGGATATTCCCCACCACTCTGCAGATTGGAGCTGTTCTGTTCCATGCTGTATATATTGCTCTCCAAACATAAATATTGGGACATTTGACAGAATTGTCATATTTTGGCCTCTATTCACCACCACAATGGCTTTGAAATGAAACAAACAAGATGTGCTTTACCTGCAGACTTTCAGATTTAATTTGAGGGCAATTACATCCAAATCAGATGAACGGTGTAGGAATTACAACGGTTTCTATATGTACCTCCCACTTTTTAAGGGGCCAAAAATAATGGGACAAACTAAACAATCCTAAATCTAACTTTCACTTTTTAATACTTTGTTGCAAATCCTTTGCAGGCAATTACAGCCTGAAGTCTGGAACGCATAGACATCACCAGACGCTGGGTTTTATCCCTGGTGATACTCTGCCAGGTCTCTACTGCAAATGTCTTCAGTTCCTGCTTGTTCTTGGGGCATTTTCCCTTCAGTTTTGTCTTCATCAAGTGAAATGCATGCTCAATCGGATTCAGGTCAGGGGATTGACTTGGCCATTGCATAACATTCCACTTTTTAGCCTTAAAAAACTCTTTGGTTGCTTTTGCAGTATGCTTTGGGTCATTGTCCATCTGCACTGTGAAGCGCCGTCCAATGAGTTCTGAAGCATTTGACTGAATATGAGCATATAATATTGCCCGAAACACTTCAGAATTCATTCTGCTGCTTTTGTCAGCAGTCACATCATCAATAAATACAAGGGAACCAGTTCCATTGGCAGTCATACATGCCCACGAAATGACACTACTACCACCATGCTTCACTGATGAGGTGGTATGTTTTGGATCATGAGCAGTTCCTTTCCTTCTCCATACTCTTCTCTTCCCATCACTCTGGTACAAGTTGATCTTTGTCTCATCTGTCCATAGGATGTTGTTCCAGAACTGTAATGGCTTTTTTAGATGTTGTTTGGCAAACTCTAATCTGGTCTTCCTGTTTTTGTGGCTCACCAATGGTTTAAATCTTATGGTGAACCCTCTATATTCACTCTTGTGAAGTCTTCTCTTGATTGTTGACTTTGACACATATACACCTACCTCCTGGAGAGTGTTCTTGATTTGGCCAACTGTTGTGAAGGGGAAATAATTCTTCTGTCATCCACCACAGTTGTTTTCCATGGTCTTCCGGGTCTTTTGGTGTTGCTGAGCTCTCCGGTGTGGTGTTTCTTTTTAAGAATGTTCCAAACAGTTGATTTGGCCACACCTAATGTTTTTGCTATCTCTCTGATGGGTTTGGTTTTGATTTTTCAGCCTAATGATGGCTTGCTTCACTGATAGTAGCAGCTCTTTGGATCTCATATTGAGAGTCGACAGCAACTGATTCCAATGCAAATGTCACACCTAGAATCAACTCCAGACCTTTTACCTGCTTAATTGATAATGAAATAACGAGGGAATAGCCGACACCTGTCCATGAAATAGCTTTTGAGTTGATAGTCCCATTACTTTTGGCCCCTTAAAAAGTGGGAGGCACATATAGAAACCGTTGTAATTCCTACACCGTTCACCTGATTTGGATGTAATTACCCTCAAATAAAATCTGAAAGTCTGCAGTTAAAGCACATCTTGTTTGTTTCATTTCAAAGCCATTGTGGTGGTGAATAGAAGCCAAAATATGACAATTCTGTCAATGTCCCAATATTTATGCACCTGACTGTGTATGTATATATGTATATGTATATATGTATATATATATATATATATATATATATATATATAAAAAAATTCAAGATACTGATATTTTTTTTTTCTCAGCATGCTCGTAGAATGTTTGCTTGCAGAGCTCACACCATGCAGTAGAGTTACCATTGTCTGTTCAAAGTCCATCTGTTGGGTACTAATAGTGGCCTACAGGCAAGACATACATGTGACATAATTTGGGGGAGGGCGGTTTCCAGGTATGGCAAGTAGTGAAAATATAAAGGTGAGCGGGCAAACAGGTAACAGACACGATTCAGGTGGGTGGTTTCCCCATCGCCAGCACAGAGGGAGAATATAAAACTGTATACTCCCTTATGTCAGGCACATTTAAACAAATAATATTTTAAAAAGTTATTGTCCTTTTTAAAACACCTACATTTTTACATTGGGGGGAAAAAACTAAATAAATCTTTGTTTACCCCCTCTACCTTTTTTTTTTACACTATTACAGACTGACTGGGCGTGAGGTTGGCATGATGGAAATTAGCATGGGCTCCGTGTTGCTGTGTGATGTGTTACATCTCAGTCATGTGATCTATGTTTCCCCAGGTAGACCAAGCTCTCCCTTACGTAACACAGTGGTTATATTAGTCGGAACTGGTATGAGCAGTATGACTGTGGTTTCACTTGCTGCTGCCATCAATACAGGCTACTTAATCAAGTGAGTATATTATTTACACCGAATGTCTAATATATTCACTGTCTATTGCCGCACAAGAGGTGTTCACTGTAAGTGCTAAGGATGGTGTCACATGGGGAATATTATCGCTAGATTTCTCCAAGTAGAACATAACAGCTCAGCGGCTGCCGTGACGAGCGGCTAAAATGAAGAAGAGACTCCTGCCCGTCCTGAGAATCATCTCAGGAAAATGCTGCACGCAGCGTCGTTGCCACTTGCGACAGGAGAAGCGCGTTTCTCCTTCATTTTATCTTGTGGCAACAATGGTGATTAAGGCATTCCTTTACTTTACTACGCCCCACCCAGGCCTCAGGTCTGCTTATATCCATGGTACAAGATGTGTTCTCATACACTTATCCCTTATGTGCCATGTGCTATGATTCCCAGGCTGCATCATTTTTTCCCCCAATTTTGCATCTTAGATTGCAAACAGTGCATTCGGTTTTTAGGATTTGTTTGCTTGTTTGTTTTTTGTCGCAAAGGAATTGGTATAAGGTCGCAGACTAAGCATAATGATGCGTGGCGAGGGTCACACGTATCAGTCCTCCCCGGTGTACTCTTTTCCTCAATGTTGCATCCCAGTTTGCTTATAGTGTACTAGGTACTTAGGATTAGTGTTTTGGAGTGGCAAAGTCTGTGACGCGATAAATGCAGCTTCTTGGCGCAATTTGAGTATAGGTGCATGTGGACACATCTGTAAATCTAGGAAATAATTTCCATAATAGTCCAGCGAACCCCAAAAAAACACATAACATGCAAAAATATAGCTTTTATTTTTTTTTAAGGTGGTTGTGTGGGAGTCCTCTCAGCTGCTTCTTTTGGATCCTACCCCCAGAACCCTCTCTGTCCTTTTCCTCAGTCGAGGTTCACTCTATGCATCGATTCAACCATGTTCCCCTTCTGATGGTGGTAATTTACTTATCTTCTCTGATTTTCCTTGCCTTATCTTGGGGTACTTCAACATCCCATTAATGCTACTGCCTCCAAAATCCTTCCCCTCTCTTCTTCTCAGCCAATGGACCTCCTCATCTTCACACTCCAATGGTTACTGTCTTGATCTCCTCTTTTACCACCACTGTGAAATCATTGACTTCACCAACTCTCCCTTCTCTGTGATCATCTCCTCTCCTTTAGCCTTTCACTACGTCTCCCAAGCCCAAGGTGTTAATCTATCGTCTCCCTGGACCCACCTCCCACTTTTGTAATGATTTTGCTTCATGGCTCCCCCACTTTATCTTCTCTGATTTTCCTTGCCTTCAGTATCATCCGATTTTCTTACAGCTCTGCTATATCTCTCCAATTTTATTTCAAGTCTCTCGTCTCACCCCAGTCCTCCACTCCCCGCCGAGTGTTAACTACCTTCTACACACTTCCCTGCGCCACATTCCCCCCTTAGTGCTCTTGACTTTGTCATGTATTTTACATCCAATATTGATGGAATCTATCAGAACATTTCTTCCAATCGGTCTCCTCCTGACCCAATCTGTCCTCCCACGCCACTGGTGACTAAGTCCATGCCTTTCTCTCATTCCCCCCCCCCCATCTCCTCCTGCCCCTTCACTCCATTCCCTTGCAGCTCATTCTCTCACTGCCTACTCCCACCTGGCTCACCTTATTAATCTGTCCCTCTTATCTGGTATTTTCCCCTCCTTCAAGCAAGCTTTCCTCACAGCCATCATAAACTCTGTTTCCGCTGATTCTTTCTCCAACTACCAGTCTCTCTCTCCTGCAAATATGAAAATCACTGTCCGCCCATGATGTAAAGATGGCTGCTATTTCTAAAACGGAGTCGAGTAAAGACAAATATTTGTGGCTTGAACTATTGACAATAACTTTGTGTGACTAAGGGCCTGATTCGGGGATGGGCGCTAATGCCATCGTAGCTGTGATCTCACAAGGAATGCGGCTGCTAAAATAGGCTAATGTTTACAAAGCTTTACATAAGCATTGACACGCCCACTGCTGCCTTCTCCTATCTGTCCGACGACGTGCAACACAGCACAAACATGGATGGAGATCGGGCGGCCATGCAGTAAGTCCGACCAGCTGCAAACCCTGCAGCTCTCCTGCTGTAAAGGAGATCGCAATAGCTAATGTATGCACGCCCATGATACGGCGTTTAAACTGTCAGACACGCCCCGTTACCTCCCCCCAAATGCTGACTACCTGTCACCGACTTTGCGGATGAATCCTCTGTGCGGGCGTAATCGCTGTGCGTGCACAGTTAGGCTTACGCGCATGTGCAAACAATCGCTCAATCTGCATAAATTTGGCAATGCCTACATCTCTAAATCAGGCCCAAGATCCTGTCCGATGTCCACTGCTAGTAATCCCCCCCCCCTCCTATTGTCTTTTTATTCCATCTCCCAGGTATGACACAAAGCCTTTGCAAGACAGCGTCTTCAGTTTCGCCATCAGGATTTTCAGGCCGGTACTGCTGAAGATGAAATATCTATTTCTGTTCCAAGCTGCATTCACCGTGTCTCTCGGCTATACGCACAGTGCCATATATGAAAAGATGCTCCTGCTGCCTACTTCCCACATACCTACAGAGGAACAGAAATAATAAATAACATGCCAAGGCTTCTGAATGATAAAATGGACGGGGGGTGTACAACTCCTGCGCACAAACTCATCTCATCCTTACACCTGCTTCTAATTTGAGGTTCAAATAATGGAATTAAAATATTGTGTAAAGGTTTCAGGTCACAAGTGTATGGCACAGACCTTACAAGTATACCTACAAAAAAAATATGTATATATATATATATTTATTTTTTAGGTATACATTTTTTTTTCCCATTAATAAACACTTTTGTTATCGTTGTCATTTAAATGTATTATTACAGCAAAATGTATGTTTTAGTGTAAATTTGTTTGAAAAAAAAAAAAAAAAGCGAAACAAAATTTATATAAATGGTACATATTAAAGGAAACAATCTCCATATCAATTGGAACAATCCAAATCACATATAAGTCACTCAATGAAACAACCATTTGTCTGCAAATTTAACATTAAATATCACCATAGGAGAAAGAGGAGAGAAAAAAAGGGGGGGGGGGGGGGGGGCCTAGAAAAAACAAAAAGAGAAAATTAAAAGTTTCAAAAAAGCTGGGAAAGGAAGTAACAGGAGATAAAACAAGAAGCTCTGGGTCAAGTAGCACAGTTATATACCCTCAAAATCTTAAGATGCAAGGGCCTATATAAGAACACCCAAAGAGCAATGTACCATATAGCTCTATTGCCAATTAGAATGGGATAAGGACAAATACTTCATGAAACTGGTGGACATGGACAGGTAGAAGAGACAATTTGTTTGTAAGTCTGGGAGTCTTCGAAGTGCATCCAACTAAACCAGGTATTCCTAAAGGATTCATAATTTCCGTCAGCAGAGGTCATTATGTCCTCCATGTACAGGTCAACCCTAGAAAACCAGTCCATTACCGTTGGAGGAGAGGACCTTCATCTCACTGGAATAACTGCTTTAGCCGCATTATTTAGACGGCATAGTAGTGATTTTTTTGTATTTTGAGAGGGGTCTGGACGACAGGTGGAATAGACAAAAAAGAGGGTCTGATGGAGTTGCTTCACCTAGAATCTCTGCTGATAGCCTGAGCACCTCACTCCAAAATGGTTGAAGAACCGGACACTGCCACCAAATATGGTAAGGATTGCCTGGGGCCCTAGAGCAACGCCAACAGTTATTTGGTACCCCCATACCCATTTTCGATAGAGTGTCTGGGCATCTGTACCAGCGAGATAACAACTTATATTGGGTCTCTACTACACTAGTACTGGGAGAGCATGCATAAGTCAAATTTAAATATTTTCTCCCATTTTTCCTCTCCTAGTTCACGATCCCAAGTTTTTGTGAAGTTAGGAAGGGATTCGCTATTATCCATAGAGAACAAATTATAGATCAAAGAAATAGCGTGTGGCGGAGGTAAAACGTTAGCACAGAGCTGTTCAAAGGGGGTATTAGGTAGGTTGCAGAGAGGGCCGAAGTCTGCAAGAAATGTTTAACTTGGAGGTGGCGCCAATGTTCTCTTGGAGGCAAATTCCACTTTTTGCAAATCTCAGCAAAAGGTATTACATCTTTGCCACGTCTTAGCTGACCAGTCCTATATAAACCTGCCTTCAACCAAAAGGCAAATGTTTTAGAGTCCATGCCCGGTGGGAATTTTTTATTAAAAAGGAAAGACATTAATGGCGAGTCTGAGGACGATATCGAGGGGGATTTGCGTAAAGTTTTCCAGCAGCTTAAGGTCGATGTAATAGTAGGGTGAGAAGTATTCGGGTCGGGAGCCAGTGTATTATCGATATTCGGATATCTAGTGCCTGATTTTCAATGTGGACCCATTGCTTAAGAGCATTTAGTCTAGACTACATGAGAATTCTATGTAACATGCATGCCTGATAGTAGCCTTTGATGTTCGGGAGGCGAAGACCCCCTTTATCTTTATTTCAAAACATTAATTCTAATTTCAGTCGGGGTCTGCTGCCTCCCCAAATAAAGTCTCTAATTAAGGATTGTACATCTAGGAACCACCCAGGAGGTAATTTGATTGGTAACGTCTGCAGCAGATATAAAATCCTAGGAAAGAAATTCATCTGAAGAATACCCAGTCTCCCCAACCACGAAAAAGGTTTTGTCTTCCAAAATTGTAAATCTGATCGCAGTTTAGTCAAGAGGGGGGTAAAATTTGTGTTGAGTAATCGAGAGAGGTCCCTAGTAATAGCTACAAATATTTTACTTGAGAGGGGTGCCAAGCAAAAGGGAATGTTGCCTTAAGACCCGTAACCATCTGTGGGGGGGGCTGTGAGATTCAGGTTAACTGATTTGGAGTAGTTGACCTTAAAGCTGGATAGCTCTCCAAAAGACCGAAACTCTTCCATCAAATTTAACGCCTTTTCAGCATCAGTCGACAGAAATAATAACTGGAACGTTTGCAGACTGGATTTGGTGAATAAGAGCTAATAGTTTAAAGGTTTTGTTCTTAGCTTCACGACCTGGAACAAATCCCACCTGGTCGCTGTGTATTAATGAAGGCAAGAAGAATTTCAGTCTATTTGCCAGTAATTTGGCATATAGATTAACATCAATGTTAAGGAGGGAGATGGGGCAATAGTCAGGACATAGGGAGGGATCCTTGCCCTCTTTAGGGATAACGGAGGTATGGGCCTCCAAAGACTGTCGAGAGAAAGGGGAATCATTCGAGATCGTGTTGAAGGCCTTCAAAAGTAGGGGAGCTATTTTGTCCTTAAAAGCTTTATAATAGTTAATTGTAAATCCATCTGGCCTGGACTTTTCCCCTAAGGAGTGGATTTAATGACCTCTTCTAATTCTATCAAGGTAAAGGGGCTTTCCAGTTTTGCGCTAGACATTTCCTCAATTCTGGGATTCCAATCTTTAATAAGTACTCCTTAATTGCCTGTTGTTTTGTGGGGAGGTCAGAAAAAGCCGCAGAAGCAGGCAGGTTGTACAATGACGAGTAGTAGGAGCAAAAAGAACTCCAAATTTTGCGTGTCATGGAAGACCTGCCCCTCTCCATCTTTAATAGCGGGAATAAAGGAACATATGCCCTCTTGGCTCGCAAGGCCCTAGCCAACATTTTGCCGGGTTTATTACCCCAGCGATAACGACTTCGACACTTCCTAAAAGAATATTTGACTTTGTCTAATAATAATTTATTTAATGCTGCCCGGGTTTGGGTCAGTTCTTCATATAGATCAGGGGAAAGAAAGGCTTTATGGGCGGTCTCCAAAACTTGAGTTTCTTTAACATACTATCTATTTCTCCCAATCGTTGATTCTTCATAAAGGAACCTAACTGTATACATTTCCCCCGTAGTACACACTTGAGAGCTTCCCAAATAGTGAGGCCAGATACTTCCAGGGTAACATTACAGCCTATTTAGACAGCAAGTTCTTCATTTATTTGGGATTTACAGTAGGAGTCCGACGAGGGAGTCGTTGAAGCACCAAGCTCTATGGGTTGGGTCCTGCAAGCCAAGGGACACGTCTATGCTTACAGGGGCATGGTCAGACCAGGTTTTGACTCCAATAGAAGTATCACACACCAAGTGTAAATGTCTATGTCCAATTAAAATATAGTCTATTCTAGAGTAGGTTTTATGAGAACTAGAGTAATAAAAATAATCTCTTTCTGTCGGGTGGGCGATACGCCAAATGTCAGACTGTTGATGTGTATGCAGTAAGTGTCTTACCTTGCGCGAAGAGTGGTGTGGGTGCATAGTAGAGCCAGATGAAGTATCTTGGAGGTGGTCCAAAACCCAATTGAAGTCCCCACCGACTATTAGGATCCCCTTCTGAAGCAAGTCAACCTTATCCAGAACCCTCTCAAAAAGGTCGTTTGACCCTGATTTGGTGCATAAATATTAACAAATGTGTAGCATTGGTTAAAGATTGTACAGTTAACGAGAAGAGATCTCCCCTCCTCCAACACATGAACCTCAGAGTCTAAGACTGAAATATGTCTGGCGAACAGGATCGCTACTCCCTTGGATTGAGGGAAATTGCTGTAATAGGCCATAGGATATGAATAGTTGCTAAGTCGTGGAGACGAGGGGCACTGGTGGAAACGAGTCTCCTGCACCAATACAACGTCCACTCCGTCTTTATAAAACGAACGTAAGGCCTGTGATCTTTTTTCAGGTACATTAAGTCCTCTAGCATTGATGGATATTATACGAAGTGAGGTAGCCATAAATGAATGAACAGAAGGGGAATATAGGATACATCACAACTGAGCTGGGAATTCGATCAGATAATAACAAAAATAGAAATCAGATAAGGAAAAAAAAGGGGGTATCAGAGAGAATTGGTAAAATAAATGTAGAGAGAAAATAAAGAAAAGAAAAATGCATAAACAATATCATATGACATTAAAGATAACAAAAAAACACTACCGGGACATTGGGAAACCGCATAGGTACTCATGTCTTGGAAAAAAAAATATAAGCGGTGGGGGCCACACAGGGAAAAATTGACCCCGCCATCCACAAAAGTAACAATATATCAAAGCCAAAAAGATGTCAGAACATAATGTGTGAACTATTGATATTTACGGGCAATGATAAGTAAAACTACACAGTGCTTTTATGTTGACTCTATAATAGTTTAGTTGAAATAGTTCACTGGGCTAAATCAGAAAAAGTGTAAGCATATAACACACACACACAGAAAAAAAAATGTATACTAGGAATTGTAAAATATCTGCTAGAAAAACAGAAAATATATAAATTAGCATAGAAATAAGGAACCTGAATTCCAGAACATGTGGGAGGGTAGGCTTCCAAAAACCCACGCAAAACATCTTCAGTTCCAATTAGGTGGCCGTCAGAAAGATACTTTGTATCTGTCAGAGAATAGAAACAAAGCTCTTGACAAAGTTCAACTAGGATCAGAAGTCTCTGGGGAGTCTGACCCCCTTGATTTGTTCTTTTGGTTTTGAACGTCGCCATTGGTCTTTCTTCGGACGATTCAGCGGTGGTAAAGCAGGCAGTGTGAATGTTTGCCAATCTGTTAGTGAGACAAGCTCCAGGCCAAGCTCGGAACAGAACGAAGGCAGGTCCGCAGGAGACTGAAGGCATAGATTTTTCCCAGCATGGGATACTTGTAAAGAGAGAGGGAAGCCCCATCTATATTTAAGGTCCTGCTTGCATAGGGACTCTGTCAGGGGTTTCAGCAATCTTCTTTGTGGAAGGGTGCGCCAGGAGAGATCCTGAAAGATCTGTAAACGTGTTTCATTGAATACTACTCCCTCCATGTTTCGAATCCTAATTATTTAATCTTTCTGTGAAAAAAATGAACATCTCTAGGACGGTCAGATGCTGGTCCCTTCAGACGAAGAGCTCTGTGTGCTCGATCAATCTCAATAGTCATTCGGGTCTAGCGCAAAAATTTCATTATTTTTTGTAAGAGCATCAAGTAAACCCGATGATGGGACATCTTCTGGAAGACCTCTTATCCTAATATTATTCCTGCTGCCTCTATTATCAAGGTCATCTACCCTATTCTGTAAGGCTCTCATATCTGCCGCTTGTTGGGAAACCTGGTCCCGCAATAGGGATATTTGTTCATCAGCAGACTCCCTGCCTTCTTCCAAGGTAATGAGGCAGGAATCTAAGTGCTTGATGTCAGTTTGAACAAGGGAAACCTGCGTTTGGAGAGAGTCTTGAAGTTGTGAACTCCAAGGCCTGTAAGTCAAGTTTAGACGGGAGGGATCGCATATGAGTTAGGATTTCGGTGATTTCTCCCCTTATTTGAGACAGCTCCGTGTGAGGATCTCCTGGTGGGGGAGAGAGGGCCATGGTTGGAGAGGCTTAAGATGCAATTGGAGGGTCAGCTATTGGGAGAGTCTATTGTATTTGAAATTGAGAGATACGAGCAAAGATTTGGCTGAGATAGATTAGACCTTGGAGTCTTGAGAATTTTCTGGGTGTCCTTTTTGTTCTTGCCCATTAGTAACACTTTGTGAAATGAGTCATAAGGTTAGATGGCATAGTAGTTGAGCAGATGGCAAAGGGCACAGCTCCCTAATGGAGTCTACATGGCAGGCAAAAAGCTATCACATGGAGCTATTGATATTGTAAAATATACTCCTTTAAAGACCAGTCAGAGGGTGATTTGAGAAAAGGTAGATATCTATAGGTAAATCTGGTGAATAGTATTTCACTGGTGGAAGCAGTATTATAATGGATGCTATTACTTAAATGTGAGATAATTTACAAACAGAAATTACAGCAAGCTGTCACCAGAGGGAGCCAAATCATTAGAAAAAAAAACCCAGATATAATATTCAGAGGATCAAGACAGGATAGCAAAACCTATAATATAAAGATCCCTGAGTAATGTGGAGGCTATTGACACTATGTAAATGGCTAAATGATATATAATATGCAGTGTCATTTACACATTTAAAAGGTTGGTCTCAGAGTGAGTGAAAAGCTATATAGTGCCTGGTGAGCAGGGGGGGGGGGGGGAGAGAGGGAGTATAGCAAGTGCAGACCTCTCAATGAAGGTGGGAGACTTATCTGTACTAGAGGGGATGAGGAGGTACTGATCTCTGGTAAATAGGACCTGTGAACCTCAAGGCCACACAGTGTACATGTTAGCGTCTGATGCTCCAGGGCTAGAGTGACAGCAATGGCCGCCGCGGGAAGGAGCTGCTGGCGCTTCCCATGTGCGCTGTCAGCAGAGGCAGATGACCAGCTGAGCCTCAGTGTCCGGTCACAGCGGGGTCCAGGGCAGACGGGTAAGATCGTGTCCGGCTGCGTCCCCAACTTGAGTCCCCTGCTTCAGTAGGGTAACTAGGCCGCAACCCGCAAACATGCGTTGAGGGGTAGATGAGGGTGAATGAGGCTTAATTAGAAACGCCGATCAGGAGCTTCTTAAAAGCGTGACTGCTCTCCCAGCCAGGACACGTTCCCCAAAATGTATGTTTTATGGTTCCCAAAAGAAACTGATTAGTATAATCAGTTTGGTGTATACTTATAGCATAACTAGCTTCAGGCTAAGCTGGAATGGGATGGGAGGGGGGGGGATTTATTAATGGCAACGCTCAGCTGCACACACATTGGCCAATTACAGTACCGCCAATGCACGTGTGCCTTCACACCTCTATGGAGTGCAGGGCAAATCTTGTGATGTGGATGGACGCAATGTCCCGCTCTAGAACGGCACATTGTGTCTATCACATGGATGCACCCCCTCCCTTTTACAAATGGAGCCTGCAGTGATTACAAGCACTAGACAACCAGGAACTCCACCTTATGCGTCAATGCTATGTACATGCAAGAAGTGTTTCCAACACAACATAGGCTACCTGCTGTGCCACAACACTGACTTCCAATGTTCTGACTCCATAAAAATACGACCGGTTTTAAAGATTCAGGGGTTTATCCAGCGCTTCCGAGTGTGTCTGATATTTTCAAGGTACAAAAATTTGTACAAGAACCAGGTACTGAATAGTAATATATAATAAAAAAAAAATACCAAAGGGCATCGCTTATTTATATATATATATATATATACACCCACACACACTTCTTGTGATATATTTTAAATGCATTCTTGTATAATTGATATGATGCTGTCCAGTTATTAAAAGGAGAGTTATGGTAAAATTTACCTTGATTAACTCTCTTTCTTCAAAGTCCATAGGGTCCACAGGGAGACAATGGAGTGTAGGTGGGACCTGGAGGACCGGACACCAACAGCAAAGCTTTTCAGGATGCTCCAGTCCTTCCCCCTATACCCCGCCCACAGCCTGAGGGCACTTCAGTTTTGTTAACAAACCCAAGGCAGGAGCAGGATAGGAGGGAAGGAAGACTTGTACACTGAAGAACCACACTATCACACAGAGAAGGAAATAAGTGACCAGGAAAAAAAAACCTATAGAGGCTAGTAGCATCATGGCAGGTGCACCGTGGACACTATTGACTTCAAAGAAAGAGAGTTAGCCAAAGTAAGTTTTACCATAACTCTCCTTTTCTTCTCCATAGGGCTCCACAGGGCAGACAATGGGGATGTCCCAAAGCAGTTGTTCAAAGGCGGGAACACTCCTGAACTGATAGGAGAACCCTACGCCCGAAGGAAGCATCCTGAGTGGCAAATGTATCAAAGGCATAAAACCTAAGAAAGGACAGACCAGGTGACTACCTGTTCAGCTGAGGTGCCACACCGGGCTGCACACGAGGGACCCACATAGCGAGTAGAGTGAGCAGTTACTGGAGCTGGCACAGGAAGGCCCGTCTGCGTGTAGTCCTGTGAGATAGTCATGCAAATCCCTCTGCCCAGGGTCTGTTTGTTAGCTGGCCATCCCTTCTTGTGGAATCCATATAGGACAAAGAGGGAGTCCAATTTCCGGATGAAAGCAGTACGGTCCATGTAGATCTTTAGAGCACGGACCACATCCAAAGAGGCCTCACCTGCCAAGAGGTCTGGTGAATTAAAGGCCGGAACCACAATTTCCTCATTCAGGTGGAAGCGAGAAATCACCTTGGGAAGGAAGTTTGGGCGTGTTCAAAGAACTGCCCTATCCTGATGAAATATCAAAAATGGGGAGCGACCTGAATGCGCCCCTAAATCCGATACCTTATGGGCAGATGCTATAGCCAGAAGAAACTGAGTCTTCGCAGTGAGCCATTTGACATCCACTGATTCCAGGTGTTCGAATGGAGGTTCCAGAAGTGCTTAGAGCACCACTGACAAATCCTATGGAGCCACAGGAGGGCTTTTTCCTGGCTAAGTTAACTACCGGATCCCCTGGCCTTTACAATATGCCTCTGCGCCAGTATTGTTATGCCCCGGTGGTCAGTGGGCGAGCCAGAGTCCACATCAGTACCTCCGGTCTGTCTCCTGAGACTGGAGGCAAGACAGCACTAAGCCGTAGGTCCCCGTGAACGGGGTTCCACCTTACCTTTCCCCTGGATTCCGGACTGCAGTCTGGGGAGCCTGGTAGCTAGTTCCCCTCGGAGCCCCCCGCCGGGAGTACCTAGCATAGGCTTGGTGTCACGGCAGTGCGGAGGGGTGATGGGGCGGCAGCTCAGACTTCCGGAGGACAGCCTGGTGCTGCTTGCCTGTTTTAGTAAAAAATATAACGTAAATATAAAATTAAAGCTTGGGCTGCTTAATGCAGCCGTTATAATGGTGGTCCAGCTCCTGCCGGACACCAACGAAACTGAGTTGCCCTCAGGCTGTGGGCGGGGCATAGGGGGAAGGACCAAAACATCCTGGGATTGAAAAGCTTTTCTTTTTGTGTCTGGTCCTCCAGGTCCCAATGTCTCCCTATGGACCCTGAAGGAGAAATATATTTTCCTTCTAATCTATCTGGAAGTGTCCTCTGCTCTTCTATATCAATTCAATCGGGATAATTTATTAGTGCAGATCCCTTGGTGACAATGCTTTGACTAGAAGACAAGGCTAACCAAGCAAAAACACTTTTCATAAATAAACCTCATACTTGAGTACTAGGGTTGATTTAAAGTTTGTTTGGAACAGCAGTTTTGCAACATATTCTAGACATGACCATATTTTAGCAAGTATGGCAAACTAAGGAGAATATACCCCTTTTCCACTGACTTGAAAATCCCGGGTTAACGCACAACCCGGGATTTTTGTCAGTGTAAATGGCCCCACCCAGGAATCCTTCCCGGGTACCCAGCAGGGGTTTTATACGGGAAGGACTCGGCTGAGCTGCAGTGTAAATGGGTGGTTTTCCAGCCTGAGTTCTGTTCACAGCAGGAGATCCGCATTCTGGCACAAGGCGTAAATGGCTCAGATCCAGGAAAAACCTAGATGGGCACCGTGCCGGTAAAGGGGTCTGAACTGTTCCAAATCCAGAGTCAGACCCTGGACTTTGGTGGAAAAGTGGTTTAAGTCTCCCTATGTCCTAGATTAGGGGTGGACAATAAGCAGCTCCCCAGATGATGTAGAAATACACATCCCAGCATGCCCTGCAACAGTTTTGCCATTTGGCCATGCTAAAACTGTTGCAAGACATGCTGGGATTTGTAGTTGAACTGGAGGGCCGCTTATTGCCTACTCCTGTCCTAGATGGACCACAAGGTAAGGTAGCGGCACTGGATGTGTTTGGAGATATATTTATAAGTGCTCCCTGCTGCTCTGACAGAACACACCTAAACATTTATACAAGATGTGCTTTCTTCTCGCATTCTTCTGCTGGGTTTCAAAAGCTATACTGCAACACCTACAATTATTATTCTTCATTTATACACATTCTTGTTGCTTCTCTGTATATACTCTTGACCATGATGACCTCCATCTGTGACTCCTCTCCTCAACAAGGGTTGTGAAACAGTGGTAATCATTAAAGTCTACGCTATTGCAAAGCACGGCCTGAACATGCAAGCTCCATAGAGAGAAGGCCCTGGTCAGGAATTAACTCATGAACCCAGTGCTAAGTGTGTACTGATGGTGGGCGTTAATATGCAATATTTTGTAAAACTTTGATAAATCAGTGAGGTGCCATATTTTCACAGCAGTAATTCACGCAATATATCAGTGGTTCTCGAACTCGGTCCTCAGGACCCCACACAGTTCACATTTTCCAGGTCACCCAGCAGGTGCACAGGTGTATTCATTACTCACAGACACATTTTAAAAGAGCCAGAGGTAGAGACAATTATTTCCCTTGTGGTTCTGAGACCTGGAAAGCATGCAGTTTGGAGTCTAGAGGACTGATTTTGAGAACCTGTGCGATATCATTCAAATCCGTTCTCTTATTGAGATAGATCTTTCCCAACCACTTTTCCCATCCGTTCTCTCCTGGATTTGAGGCTGACCTCGATGCAAGCGGAGAGGCTGGGAGAATGTCTTGGTGCCTTCTCAGCGCTCAGAAAACTTTAGAGCAGCAACCCCGCTGGTGCAGACCTGATGCAGCCTGCAATCGTCCACACGTCTAGGTTCCAAGATTGATCCTGGAATGTATTCATTTGGCCAACAGTCACGGTGCCGACATTGTTAAAATGTCAACAGGCAATAGGTCGATTTTCTCAGAAGTGTTAGGGATTAGGGAATACTTAACAGAACGCTGGAGTAGCTGAGGTCTGACCGGGAAGTAACGAGCTCATGACCACCGGGACCCAGAAGCCGCGCTGGAGCAGGTAAATCATCGATGGGCCAACAGGGACGATGTGTCAACATTCTAACATGTCGACATTTCAGCAGGGTCTCCATGATAAATGTTGATGTCAACATTCGCCACAATTTCTGTTCGTGATGAGGGATGGGGGTATTGGAATTGATAAAAAATTAATTATTTTAACAAATGGTGGAGCCAAAATATATCTTTAAATCCCTCACTATAGCTCTCTTGGCTGCAGATCCCCCAACCCGGCATCTCTCGATCACAGTCTCTGGTGGTTTAGGGGGCCTTTAGTCTAAGCCAGTGTTTCCCAAAGTCATTCCTCAGGGAGCAGCAACAGCGCCTGGTTTCCATTTTTTCCTAGTTGGTGCACAGATGCATTACTGGCTGACGCATTTTAAAAGATCCACAGGTGGTGCTAATTGTTTTACTTTGTGTGAGGAGACCTGGAAAACATGCACTGCTAGTGCTCCGTTTGGGAAACACTTATCTAGGCTGTCACAGACACAGCAGCTCTACAGCCACACAGACGCCTCTCCTGCTGTGAGCAGTGGCTAATTTATGGACGCGCGAAAAAAATTGTATTTATACGGTCCAGACCCGCATTTCTTAACCACCCACATTACCTCCTGCAAATGTGGACTACCTCTCACTAACCTTACCAGTGAATCCTATTCAAGTGTATTTGCAATTCCATAGCTGCACAATGCAGCTTATAGGCATGTGCAATGGCCAACCATCGCTCACTCTGCTTAATTATCGGCATTGTGTACATCTCTGAATCAGGCCCACAATCCAAAGTAATTGCCATCTAAGGGTTTACATATCTGTACCAGCACCAGTCCACCCCCTCTGTCAGCACTTCTGTCTCTCCTCTCGGGGCCATCAATGGTTGACATAAAATGGCTCTTTATGCTGATGACGTGCCGTTGTTGGGTACAAATCCCGCTATAGCTCTGATCAGAAAGCTGAACACAATCGCACCTTTATTTTTAGACTGTATGAGCGGGTCTTGACACATGGATCAGTGGATGAAATTTGTCCATTCTAGGAGCTAACTTATTGGAAGGGCCACTTTCCTCATGGGATATTTGCATTAACATCTCCACTGCAGCAGCTAAACTTACTTCCACGATTTCACCTTCTAAAAAAGAATTTGGAGTCTTGAAAGGACTAAACATTTTAATACCGCTCTAGTTTTGCCAAGATGGACGTGCTCCTAAGGGTTATTTCTGATGATGCCATTACATTTACCTATTTCTCAATATAGCCAATATGATAATCCACTATTACATTATGATTAAGGCATCACCTTCTATAGCCAATATGGGAAGGAATTTCCATGATCCCGCTCATCATGTAATTAGGCTGCTCATGTAGATCATTTGTAGTTTGGATATTCTTCTCGTCATTCTATAGCTTGAAATAAAAAGACAAGTGAACAGCAACCTGATTCCAATGGGGCACATTGGTCACTTACATTACAGCGCACATTTGGAAGAACATGGAGCAAGTTGTGTAGCTAGGGTTGGTAACTTATTAAAAACAACCTTCTGTAATATCTATGACTTATGCCATGTTGCAACATTATTTATCTTAAAGAATAGGTACATGAAGGAAATCTGCAGGCTTACATTAATTTTCCATGAGTGAGATCTCCACTATAGCACCATGACGGTAGAGATTATTTCCCCTTCATGCTAAGGACCTGGAAGTGATGTGCAGTGAGGGCAGAAGTGCGATTCCATGCACATAAAGTCCACCTAAAGATGAAACTTATCCACTCCCCCACAGGACTATATTCCCCCTCTATGTCCACTTGGATGGTAGGGAATGAAGTTGGACAGTAGCTGCTGACGTCAGGACCCTCTCCGTGAAGGGAGATACCCTGACGTCATAAATACCACCATATTTACAAATAAGACCCTTTTATAATTAGCATAATGCTACAAAACAAACAGAAAAGTCCCTAAGGCAGCGTTTCCAAACTCCAGGCCTCACGGACCCCTAACCATGCAGGTTTTCCATACTCTGTGCTGGCACAGAGGTGGTATTATTATTTCACTTGCGAGTCTGCGAGAACTGGAAAAATGCACTATTAAGGTTCCTAGAGGACTAGTGCAGGGTTTCTCAAACCACAACAGCACATGTTTTCCAGATTATCTAGCTGGAACACAGGTGTATTAATTGATTAACAAGAAATCTACAGGGGGCACTAATTATTCCTTAGGGTACTTTGAAAAAAACACACTGAAAGGCTGGGTACACACACAGATTTTCTGTCCAACCATCCAACTAGTTGATTGGTCGGAATGAAGATCTGGTAACGTATGGGAGTAACTGATGATCAGCAATTTGCTCCTAAATGTCAGAAAACAGATGAAAATGGACGTTCAGACAAGTTTGTTAAATGTTTGGTCTAAACCAGGGGTTCTCAAACTCGGTCCTCAGGACCCCACACAGTTCACATTTTCCAGGTCACCCAGCAGCTGAATTCATTAATCACTGACACATTTTAAAAGAACCACAAGTGTAGCTAATTATTTCACTTGTTATTCTGTGAGGAGACCTGGAAAACATGCACTGTTTGGGGACCTGAGTACCGGAGTTTGAGAACCTGTGATCTAAACAATTTGTTCAAACAGTTTTTGTCCATTTTCCAGTGTTTGGGAGCAAATTGCAGATTGTCATTTGCTTTCATACCTTACCAGATTTTCATTCCAACCAATCAACTAGTTGGCTGGTTGGACAGAAAAATCTTTACGTGTGTACCCAGCCTTAAGGGGCACATCCACTAGACGATCTACTCCCTGTCCAATCTCTACACGATTTTCCCATGATTTTTTTCCCTTGAAATTTTATCTTTCAGTCCGTACGATTTGCAATCAAACTATCTTTAATAGATCAAGTGAAACTGACCTGCATGTTCAGTCGCTTGACGAGACGATCAAACGATCAGCGGGAGCGCTCATCGTTAACGACTAAACACTGCACGATTTATAAACGATTGAACGATGTTGTTATCGTTCAATCGCCTGCTAAAATAGTGTAGTGAATGCCCCCCTTTAGTGTTGCATGAAAACAGCTTGATAAACAATGGACTAGAGCAGGGGTGGGCAAAAAGCGGCCCTCCAGTTGTTGCTGAACTACAAATCCCTGCATGCCTTACAACCATTTCAGCATGGCCAAATAACAAAACTGTGGCAGGGCATGCTGGGATGTGTAGTTCTACAACAGCTGGGGGGCCACTTATTCCCCACCCCTAGAGTATGGGAACTCTGATCTAGGAAGTAATGGCATTGGATACTGTACCTTAGTAGAAAAACAATTCCCCTCCAAATTAATTATGCATTTTTATTACCAGATATGTATCCCGACCTCCTTGGCTGTGCATGCAGATGAACGAGGCCAGGGGTGGGCAATCTGAGGCACTCCAGCTGCCTAATTGTTGCAGATCCCTAAATGTTACGGGGTGACATGACACACAGATCGTGGCTAGGTCATGGATTACAAACGTTTTGAAGAACACAAACTAGAGGTTGCAGTGGCGTCCCATTTATACCCCTTTTACACCGGAGCTAAAACCCGGGTTTTTGAAGGGTTAACCCAGGCAGCTCCCTGGTGTAAAAGGGCAGGGGGTTGGATCGCCGGGTCGAGTGACCCGGCAATCCAACCCAGGTAACTAGCAGGGTTTAACACGGGCGTAGCCCGTGAAACCCTGCTATGGGAACAGCGCACTCCGGGTCACGAAGACCTGGAGTGCGCTGCTAGCCGGCCGATTGGTCCGGCTTCAGTGGCGCTTGGAGATGACGTCATCTCCAAGCGTCCACTTTCACTCCGCAATAGCCGGGTATATGCAGACCCGACTGCGGTGTGAGCGGCGCTGACTCGGGAATATCCCGAGTCAGCGCCGGCAAAATTCCGGGCCTGATCCGGATAGGAACTTTGTTCCAACTCCGGGTCAGACCCGGAATTTAGGTGGAAAAGGGGTATTAGTGAGCTACCGATTTCTTCTTCTGTATCTCCTTTAGTGCATTACATCCCTCTACCACCCGCAAATGGTAACGTTAAGGGTGAATAGACAGACGTGAGAGAAAAAAAAACTTGCAATAAGCCACTCCTTAAACTTGCTGAAGTTTTTGTACTTAAAAAGAAAAATCACCATCTTCAAGGTATTCTATTGTCCAGATTGGCCTATTGTCACAGCTTTACAGTTGTACCTACACAGAAAGTGTTGTTATTGATAAGCATCAAGTGCCAAAATCTGTCACTCAGATCCGATGTTATCCTTAAGGGGGGTATCCACTAGACGATAAAGTTGAACGATTGAACGATAATGATAAAATCGTTCGATAATCGTTTGAACATCGTTTGAACATCGTTTGCAAATCGTGCAGTAATTGTTTCTAACGATGTACGATGCGCGCTCCCGCTGGTCGTTTGATCGTCTCCTCCATCGACTGAACATGCAGGTCAATTTCACTTGATTGCTTACAAATCGTTTACACATCGTTTACACATCGTTCACGCTGAACGATCAAACGATGAACCACTATCTGCCCACTATAGCTGAAAGCTCTCAATCACAGATTAAAACAACATAGCTTATTGTTAGATCTTTTGCAAATCGTTTGCAGATCTTTTGCAAATCTTTTGCAAATTGTTCAGAGTGGAAGATCATATTTCAAGGGAAACTTCAAGGGAAAATCGTTAAGAGGTTGGACAGGGATAAAATCGTATAGTGGATGCCCCCCATTAGCAACTGATATATGAAGATCTCCCAACACATTAACTGTGAAAACAGCCAGTTACCCACCATTCATTTAATCTGCAGTATCTACATGCCTGTCCAAATGATTATTATTCAACTATAATGTGAACTTAAGCTTATTTTACACAACACAGCCCGTTTCCCAAATCTGCTTTCCATGAACTCCCCATACCACTGCTACCCCCAGTCAGGTTTCCCAACACAACTAAAGGTGCGAATCCACTGCCCAACTGTGAAACGAGAGCATGATTACGACATTGTAACCGTGCTGTCGTTTCACGGTCTGATGCGCCTACACTGAATGTTCAGTGTAGGCACATCCATCATCCCTGTACATGCGGAACTGGACGCGATAGTCAGGTTGACCAGCATGTACAGGTGATGATGCATGTCAAAAACGACCAGCGGGCACACGCATCTCAGGTCATTTTTGACATTTACACGGCAGATTTACGGATGATTAGCAAGCGATTGAGCGATAACGATGTCGTTATCACTCAATCGGCCTGTTTAATCGCCTAGTGGATACGCACCTTAAGACCTGATGGACTGTTGTACAGTTATTAACTGGTCTATATCTAATGTTACTGCATAGAACTCTGAGTGTACATATATAGAGAGCTACAAATCAAAAAATTTAATTCTTGCTACAAAACATCTGATCTACACAAGCCATCACAACACAGCTTAAGGTGATGGGAAAGTATCGTTCAAACACTTGTAATATTTAAAGAAAGATCAGGCCACAGCTATTGATGGCACAACTATCTCCTCTATCCCCAAAGTGCGCTGTCTTGGAGTTATCCTAGACTCCTCCTTCTCCTTTAAACCACACATTCAGCACCTCTCACAGTCCTGCCGCTTCCACCTAAAAAATATTTCCAGGATTAGACCCTTTCTCACCCAGGATGCCAAATAACAAGAGATATGGTAAGAACTTACCTTTGTTATCTCTGTTTCTACGAAGTCCATAGGGTCCACAGGGTGACCTTGGGGTATAGCTGGATCCTGGATCCTCGGGCACCACGGAGTTAAAGCTTTTAGCTGCTCCCAGGATGCACTTGGGTCCAACCTCCCCTATACCCCGCCCCCGAGCCACAGGCACCTCAGTTGGTAAGCAGCCCAGGCCGGAGGAGGAGACGAAACAGAGAGAAGGAAGACTGGAACACACAAGAACCATACTCACAGAAATGGGAGACGGAAAACCGGTGACCAGTCACAGAGCCCTTATGAAGCCAGGTGCGTCAGGGCGGGTGCCCTGTGGACCCTATGGACTTCGTAGAAACAGAGATAACAAAGGTAAGTTCTTACCATATCTCTTGTTTTCTACTTCAGGGTCCATAGGGGTCCACAGGGTGACCTTGGGGATGTCCCAAAGCAGTCCAACTAAGGGCGGGGACGCTCCTGTGCTGATAGGAGAACCCGGCGCCCAAAGGATGCATCCTGAGAGGCAAAGGTGTCAAACGCATAGAACCTCAAAAAGGTCTGAATGGAAGACCAGGTGGCCGCCTTACAGAGCTGAACAGCAGAGGCGCCACGGCTAGCAGCCCAAGAAGGGCCCACGGACCGAGTGGAATGAGCCTTAACAGAGGCTGGAACAGCTAAACCCTCCTGCATATAAGCCTCAATAATAACAGAACGAAGCCAACGGGCTAGAGTCTGTTTGTTGGCAGGCCAACCCCTCTTGTGAAAACCAAAGAGGATAAACAAAGAATCCGACTTCCTCACAGAACTAGTCCGGTCCACATAAACCTGGAGTGCCCTTACAACGTCTAAGGAAGTCTCCCCAGCCGAAAGATCAGGTGACTGAAAGGCTGGTACAACAATTTCCTGATTAATGTGGAACCTGGAAACCACCTTAGGCAAGAAATCAGGACGAGTGCGAAGCACCGCTCTGTCCTGATGAAAAATCAGAAAAGGGGGACGACAAGAAAGCGCCCCCAAATCTGAAACCCTCCTGGCAGAAGCAATTGCCAAGAGGAAAACAGTTTTAAAA
The DNA here is from genome assembly GCA_031769625.1 of Taudactylus pleione. NCBI lineage: Eukaryota > Metazoa > Chordata > Amphibia > Anura > Myobatrachidae > Taudactylus > Taudactylus pleione. The sequence continues at coordinate 603,279 of JAUIMM010000244.1, read as the reverse complement.
GTTAGCCACTTGAGCTCCACTGACTCCAAGGGCTCAAAAGGAGGACCCTGTAAGGCCCTAAGAACCACCGCCAAATCCCACGGGGCCACAGGTGGCACAAAGGGAGGCTGGATTCTCAAAACACCCTGGAAAAAGGTGTGTACGTCCGGCATAGCAGCGATCCTGCGCTGGAACCACACCGACAGACCAGACACGTGTACCTTCAGTGAAGAAAGACGTAATCCTAAGTCCAAACCGGACTGAAGGAAAGCCAGAATACGCGAAACTCGGAACACCTGGGAATCATAGTTTCTGGCCTCGCACCACTGAAAGTAAGTGTGCCACACTCTGTGATAGATCCTCGCGGAAGTAGGCTTGCGCGCCCTCAGCATGGTGGTAATAACGGAGCTAGAAAAGCCCCGAGACCTCAGGACGGCTGTCTCAAGAGCCACGCCGTCAAAGATAGTCGACCCAGATCCGGGTGAAGACAGGGCCCCTGAGACAACAGGTCCCGCCGTTGAGGTAGGAGGTACGGAGCGTCGATGGACAGGCTCCGCAGATCGGAGTACCACGGCCTTCTGGGCCACGCTGGGGCCACCAGGATCAGTGTGCCTCCGTCCTGTTTGAACTTGCGCAGGACCCGAGGCAGCAGAGATATCGGAGGGAACAAGTAAGCCAGTTGAAACAGCCATTTCACCGACAGCGCGTCTATCAGACTTGCGCCTGCGTCCCTTGTCCTTGACCCGTACACAGGCAGCTTGTGATTGTAACGGGACGCCATCAGGTCCAGCTCTGGCAGCCCCCACTTGTCCACGAGTAGTTGGAATACCTCTGGATGAAGCGACCATTCCCCGGGATGCACATCGTAACGGCTGAGGAAGTCTGCCTCCCAATTGAGGACTCCTGGGATGAAAACTGCCGAGAGAGCTGGAAGATAGCGCTCCGCCCAAGCCAGGACGCGGGACACCTCCGACATCGCAGCTCGACTGCGAGTCCCTCCCTGGTGATTGATGTACGCCACCGTGGTGGCGTTGTCTGACTGCACCTGAACGGCCCTTCCGTGAAGAGCGGTGCCGGACGACTGCAGGGCTCTGTATACTGCCCGCAGTTCCAGGATGTTGATGGGAAGAATCGCTTCCTCCGCCGACCAACGACCCTGAAGTGACAAGGAGCCTGTCACCGCCCCCCAACCCCGGAGACTGGCATCTGTCGTGAGCAGAACCCATTCCGGGATCCAAAAGGGGCGCCCCTCCAGGAGATGCGCTGTCTGCAGCCACCAGGCTAGGGACAGACGCACCTCCGAGGACAACACCAGCATCTGAGAGCGGATCCTGTGTGGCAATCCGTTCCATTCTGAAAGAATCAGCCCCTGCAGGGGCCTGGAATGGAACTGGGCAAACTCCACCATGTCGAATGCCGACACCATGGACCCCAAAACTCTCATCGCTGAGTGCACCGACACTCTGCCACTGCTCAGACAACTGTGAATCCGCAGCTGTAAGGAGGAGACCTTCTCTGGAGTCAGAAAAATCCGTTGCTGACGAGAGTCCAGCAGGGCCCCCAAATGAACCATCCGTTGTGATGGGATGAGGGAGGATTTCTTCCAGTTGATCAACCAGCCGTGCGCCTGTAGACAAGCGACCGTCAGGTGGAGATGCTGGATCAGTACCTCCGGGGAGCTTGCCAGCAAGAGGAGGTCGTCTAGATACGGTAGCAACCGTATCCCCTGGCTCCGAAGGTGAGCCGCCATGACCGCCATCACCTTGGTAAATACCCTTGGTGCCGTGGAGAGACCAAAGGGTAGAGCCCTGAATTGGTAGTGGAGAATAGCAAACCGCAGAAACCTTTGGTGCGATGTTGCTATAGGCACATGGAGGTAGGCGTCCTGGATATCCAGGGAGACCATATAATCCCCCGGTTCCATCGCCAGTATGATGGAACGCAAAGTTTCCATCCTGAATTTGGGAACCCTGAGAAACCTGTTCAGGGACTTCAAATTGAGGATGGGGCGATGAGAGCCATTGGGTTTCTGCACCAGAAACAGCGTAGAGTAATACCCCATCCCACGTTGAGACTGTGGTACGGGTATAATGACCCCCGCCGTCAGCAAGGCCTCTATGGCTTCCTGAACCTGCAAGGCCTTGGTTTTGTCCTGAGAAGGACTTGTGCAAAAAAACTGGCAAGGCGGCCTGTGCCGAAAAGACAGGGCGTACCCCTGGGAGACCACTTCTCGCACCCAGGCATCCGTGGTGGTATTGTGCCAGCACTGGGCGAATTGAAGAAGTCGGCCTCCCACTCTGGGGTCCCCCAGAGGGAGGCCCGTCCCATCACGCAGAAGGCTTATCTTCTGGCTTGGAAGAAGGGCGCCTAGCACTCCAGGCTTGCTTCTTTGGCTTTGTGGCGGTCTTGGGTGCGGACTGCCTCGGGAAGGACTGACCCTTTGCCTTGCCCTGAACCCGAAAGGAACGAAACGCCGAGCTCCGGACCTTAGCAGGTGTAGTAGCTGAAGGGAGGAAGGCTGACTTGGATTTTGCCAGGGTATCTACTATTTTGTCCAGGTCCGGACCAAATAGTAATTCCCCATTAAAAGGTAAGGCCTCCAAGCCTTTCTTTGAATCCGCGTCTGCTCTCCAAGACCGCAACCACAAGGATCTACGAGCAGACACTGCTGCCGCCGAAACCCTAGAGGTCAACAGGCTAGCATCCAAAGATGCTTCTCCAATGTAGGAGGCGGCATCTCTCATCTGTCCTAACAACGCCCCCTGGACGTCCGGAGATTCATCCGTAAACGTGTCCTCCAAGGCGTTGGCCCACCCCTCAATGGCCTTGGCCACCCAGGAGATGGCCATGGACGGCCGGGCTACAGCCCCTGAGAGAGAATAAATAGACTTTAGACAAGTCTCCACCTTCCTGTCCATAGGATCCTTCAGCGAGGATATAGACGGCAATGGCAAAGTAGCACTCCTGATGAGGCGTGTTACATGGGAATCGACTGCAGGCGGAGTTTCCCATTTCTTACAATGCGCTTCCGGGAATGGATAATTGGACGCCAAGCGTTTCTGTGGCAGGAAACGCTTACTGGGCGTCTGCCAGGCCACCGCCATGTGATCAGTCAACTGATCAGACAAGGGGAACGCTGTAGAAGTAACCTTAGCTTTTTTAAAACTAGGATACCTTGACTTGGGAGCGGGTGCCTCATCCTCAATCAGAAGAATAGCCCGCACCGCCTTAACCAGAGCCCGCACATTGATGGAAGACTTAGTGTCTACCTCCTGGACTGAGGCATCTGAGGCTGAGTCATCCTGTACCTCACCATCATCCGAGAACCCCTCAGAATCCGAAAGATGCGCAGCCTGTGCCATGACTGAGCGTTTAGACGCCCTGGAGGGCACGTCACTGCGCAACATCGACTGAAAAGCCGAAGATGCTGCCGCCAAATCTTGGACAGTGTGGGAAAGCGCATCCACCCAGGGTGGAGGAGCTGTCACAGGAGCCTGAAACGGCACCACAGCCGGCTGTGCCACAGGGGTGGACTGAATATACATTGGCAACCCCGCATAGGGACCAACAGGCTGAGACCCCGGGGGAGTCTGCAATAATTGTGGGACACCCGGGGAATGGGGGATGGCAGGCTGGGGCAACGCCCTAGTAGGGGCGGCAGTCGGGACCGACAGACGGTCCGCGATGGACACCAGCACCTGGGAAAACATCGCCCATGGTGGCTCCTGCGAAATGGGAGGTTTAGACGTACCAGGGACCGCCTGGCACCGTCCGCACAGGCCGTCCTGTGACAAATCCTCCCTATCCACTCCTGCAGAACAGCGCCTGCAGGAGAACAATGCTGGAGCCCCGGAGTGCTCAATCTCCTCCTCAGACATGACTTAGGAAGAAAACGTGCGCACTCACCAGTGTGCTGAACAACAGCCCACAATATGGTACTGTGTAGCACACAACTGTATGTGACGGACCTCACAAATACGTGATCTATATAGGTGAGGTCAGTAGAAACACCCTTCCCCCGCACACCTGTAGGGCTTGTAGGAGAAGGAAAGGGATAGGTACAGGCTGACAGTAAGTAGAAAAAAGACACAGACAGGCAGCACTAGCAAAAGTCACATACCATGCAGGAAGATATACTCACTGCACCTTTCCACTACAATCAACCTCCCAGATTCAGTGTCTGGGAGGGCTATAGTGCTGTGTACACTGTCCTTCTGCAGGGGAGAGGTACACAGGGGGACCGGTCCGCGTGCTCCCTGAGAGTATCCACGCTGCCAGTAAGAAAATGGCCGCTGGAGACCTCAGAGGAGGAGTGGCCGAGTATCTGCAGCTCAGCGACGCCAGACTCCGAGCTGAAAGGCGCGCTGAGCTGAGGGGAGGAGCCGCTAGACAGGGAAGGCTTCCTCCCCTGGCTAGCATATTAACCCCCGGGTTGCCGGCATCCCGCTTGCCGCGATATTAACCCTGGTGGTCTAGTGGTCTGGCGGGGTATACCTCCGCTGGAGGGGGGGCCCGCCGCCACCGCTAGCGCCCCCGGTCTGTCCCCTAGACCGGGGGCATGGGACTGCATTTACAAGGAACCCGCGCACCGCCGCTAATCAGCGGTGCGCGGCTTACCTGATCTCCCCGGCGTCTTCCGGCAGCAGTCCCGGGGGAAGCCAGAGTCCGGCTAGTACAGACTCTGGCTTCCCCCGCCGCGATCCCCAGTTCAGTGCTGGCGTCGCGGCGCCAGCAGGGAGAAGGAGCGGCAGCGTGGGCGTCTGTACAGACAGCCCAGCGCTGCTGCTCTAGAGAAAAAACTAATAGTAAAAAATAAATAAATTTAACTAAGTTCAATAAAAAATTAAAAGCTTTAGGGGGCTGCTCCTGCAGCCCACCCCGCAGGGTGACCCGACTCCGGCCGGGCACCATCTAAAACTGAGGTGCCTGTGGCTCGGGGGCGGGGTATAGGGGAGGTTGGACCCAAGTGCATCCTGGGAGCAGCTAAAAGCTTTAACTCCGTGGTGCCCGAGGATCCAGGATCCAGCTATACCCCAAGGTCACCCTGTGGACCCCTATGGACCCTGAAGTAGAAATTTCCAGGATTAGACCCTTTCTCACCCAGGATGCCACTAAAAACCTCATCCACTCACTGGTCATCTCCAGATTGGACTACTGTAACCTTCTCCTAGCTGGCCTCCCAGTCTCTCTCCACTACAAGCGGTCCTCGCTGCTGCTCGGCTCATCTTCCTCTCCAGACGTTCTACATCTGCTCCCCTTCCCCTTCAGATGCCAATTCAAGGTTCTTGCACTCGCCTACAAAGCTCTCACCAAATCCTCTCCCACATACATTTCTGACCTACTCTCCTGTCAGTCTACTTCGCTCAACGAATGCATGCCGCCTCTCTTGCCAACTGATTACTTCCTCCCACCTCCAAGATTTTGCCCGCGCTGCTACCCACCTTTGGAACTCTCCCTCTCCACCTCACTGCATATTTTCAAACGGGCTCTTAAGACCCACTACTTCATCAAGGCCTTCCAGCCCTCATCCTAACCAACCTCATGCTCTTTCCTCCCTATCTTCCCCTTCTGTGTCACGCCTGTCTGTCTGCCCCTCCCCTTTAGACTATAAGCTCTCACGCGCCGGGACCTCTTCCCTCATGTGCTTCTCCTTACACTTTCTGCTACTCCTTACTCCTCATAAGGGCACCTAACATCTCTGCCAACTCCCTGCTGCTTATTGTGAGTGTTTAATCACTATTGCAGCAATGTATATAATATCCTTCACTGGAATGTACTGTAAGTTACTTGTGGTTTTTTTTGTTCACTTATTAGTTTAATGTACTATGTAAGGCACGGCAGAACACTTGTGGCGCCATATAAATAAAGGATAATAATAGGTCCATAATGTACCATACAGGTATATTGGAAATGTCACACTCTTCTAGCTGTATTTTCACTATTGTTATTATTATATGATACAGTGCAAATAAGAAATGTAAGAATGTATACATGATGGGTATCCTAAGCCTACCAAATGAATGGTAACAAAATGCAAGTGTAACAAAATGTATATAATTAGTTCTTATATCTAAATGTGTATAAAAAAATAAATATGCAACCAGTGTAGGCAGGATAGTGCAGAGACCTCTAATACAGGTTTCAGGCACTGAATAAAATGGAGCTAAGGTGTTGTGAAGACTGCACCAGAGGTAACACGATCCTTACATTCTCACAGTCACCTCCAATTCACCTACAACACATTACCTGGTTCAGCAACTACCTCCGCCAGGCCTTCTGAATGAACAAATATACCAGGCTGATGTTTATATACAGGTTAATCAGCTTCTTTAATCCCACCTAGTAGAACGGTGAGAGTCTGGTGCTCTGAATAACCATCATTTGTCCTTACCTGTAAAACAGAAGTTTGAAAGTACACGAGTTGAACTGAACAGCTGTCAGCGTTGCAGGTCTAATGCTGGCCATACACCAGACCAACTTTCCTCCAACTAGTTGGAAGGAAACTCAGTTAATGCATGGGAGCGAATGACAATCAGTAATTTAGTCCCAAACACCAGAAAACACAAAAAAGGTCATTCAGGCAAGTTGGTTTAACCCGTTTGATTTAAGACAAAAAAAAAACCCAACCTGGTCTGAAAAGCAGCTTTTGTCCGTTTTACGGTGTTTGGGAGCAAATTGCTGATTGTCATTTGCTCCCGTGCATTACCGGATTTTCATTCCAACCAACTAGTTGGGAGGAAAATTGGTCTGGTGTATGGCCAGCTTTACAGCTGCAGCAGTTTGTTCTGTCAGCTTTATCAATCGTTCTATGCAGCTCGTGTTCTTGTAAACGTCTCCCGCCTTTGAGGTCTGATATTACAACCAAACTGCAGGGACCCCAGGCAACAGAACTAGCCCTTTAAATCAATATGTGCATATTACATTACCTGCAAATGTAGCACAGGAGGTGCACACTTTATTACTACCACTGAAGTGTGTATAAGTGCCTTTGTTTAATTATGTTAGGTCACCACTAACAGCAGGGTAGCACCATTCATACATATGGTAAATAAGGGTGTGTAGATCGCATTCTTCTATATCCCATTGCTTATAGATTGATATTTTAGAAAGATAAAGCACTACACATTTCTCTACACTGTAGATGTGACACGCCAGTCAATTGCCCTCACGCAATCTACTGATACCACCTTGCGTACAAGACACGGGCGCTGGGGGTGGAGCTGTTTGAAGAAAAGAGGAAAGATTAATAGATTATGATTTCACATTTCATTTCCATTACCCCATGTAAAGCTTCAATTAACCCCACAATTATTTGTAAGAAATTGCAACACACATTTTGCAGCAATTAGTTTATTACAGAACCTGCTCATACTACAGGCAGACTAGTATAGAAGATATTATGTAATCCAAATAACAGCCTGAACAATAATATCTACCATTATGGAACAAGGTAGCTAGGTTTTATAGAGGTGCTGCATTGGTTCCAAAATTATGTACAAGATTCAAGTATTCCAAAATAATCAAGTGTTTGTTACATACAGAAAGTAATATATTAACATGTTAACTACACAACCTCATTCGCATTTCAATTACAGTGAATCCCAGAGAAACAAAAGGAACACACAATGCATAAGATTGATTTTAGACCACTGGTTCTCAACTCCAGTCCCCAAGTACCATCAACAGGTCATGTTTTGTGGATTCCTTTAATCATGCACAGGTGGGAATCTATTTTGCTGGGTCAGTAATTATCGCTTCTGCTTCCACAGAAACCCTCAAAACATGACCTGTTGGGAAATTAGTTAGGGTAGAGAACCACTGGCTTAGACAAAGCTAATGAGACTTAGGAAAAATGTACTCCTACCCATAACAGCGCATCAGAATTTTGCTTTAATTTTCTAAAAAGCACTCGAGACCTTTACGTATTACTACAGGTAACCATGCATTGTCCCTGTCCTGTGCATGTGTTTTCAGATTGTGCAGGGCTTAAGTTTAAAAGCAGATTAAGTATATATATTAAATAAGATTCTGCCTAAAACACAAACCCATCTACATATATTTGTTTTAGATTATAGCAAATGCAAATCTGGTAGTGGGATTCATGGACCCCTTTCAGATGTACTTAAAACCACAGTTTTTGTGGAGTATAACAAACCAATAACTTCCCTTACTACCCAACTTAATTATAATCTAATCATACTATTCATAGGGGCGAAAAAAAATAAAGACTTGAAGCAGTCCCCTATTAGAAGCTGACGGGAAGCCTCCCATCACAGCTGTACTGCAAAAAATACCGCCAGCAATTATTAGTCCTTCGGCAAAGTCATTCAGTAAGACCTAGGGACCATGTGCGGCTCACCATAATGCACCCCCTGCCTCTTTTCTAAGCCCATTCAACATTTTAGTCCACTATCTCCCTACTGATCTATTCTTTACCCCCACCCCTAAATCCTTCCCACACAAAAAAAAAAAAAATACAATCCCGGGTCATCACATGTCCTGATCACTTATTTTAGCATGGGTAGACTCCCTTTGAGCTCTTGTAAATTAGTTTGTATGCAATTATACATGCATTCATTTGTATGTTCGTTTGACCTTGGAAATAAAACAGATTTTACAGTGTGTGGGGCTGATTCTGGCAATATAATTAGCCAGTAATAAATCTGCTTTTATACCCAAGCCCCACAGAAAACAAGACCTTGAGCTTCCCTCATACACCCCACAAACCTCCCATATTCCAAACACCTTTACATAAGCGCACATAAGGTAAGATAAAAAAAAAAGCCCCGGCATTACCTCCGCTCTCCTCATGTACCATACTACCTTTTATTACAAAGCAGGATATGTGGTCAGTAGCAGGTCCCGGATCTTCTGCCCCATACAGCTGAATCCACTTTAGCATAAAAAAAAACAAGGATGCTAAATACACATACTCATCGGAGAGAAGCGAGATTTCATAAGGTCTGTATTCTACCGATTCACTTTAAATCCTTTGTATAGAGGAGTCATAAAATCAATGAGTGACTGCAGGGAATGTTACACAATGCATCACAGGCTTTGTGCCACAACATGTGGCTATACAGCTTTCTCTAGTCAACAAAGTGAACACCTGGGCAGGTAAGTAAGGTGTAAACTTATTACGTAACTCACCAAATGTATTCAAAATAAGAAGCTATAGGATGAGTGTAGCCAAGATTTAGTGAATCAATGCATACAAATTGCTGCATCTATCATACCTTCTGAAATCTCACTTTACAAACAATTTTAATCATTATACAAATGTATTCTACATGTCGCCCCTTTAAAAATGGTCTCAATTGAACGCTCTCTAGAGTAGTGACATGACTTATTAGAGACCGCCACATTAATGCGCACGACAAGTACCAGCCTGGGGGCACGAATGTTTCTTGTGAGCACACACTTTGGGCTTCTGTGCGAGACCAACAATGAGCTAGATCAGTGATGTCAAACTATGGCCCTTCAGCTTTTGTGGGACTACATATCCCAGCATGCCCTGCCACAGTTTTAGCATGCGCTAATAGCTAAACTGTGGCACTGCATGCTGGGATGTGTAGTTCCACTGCAGCTGGAGGGCTCCAGTGACACCACTGAGCTAGATCATGCTTTTGTTGGAAAAGGTGATTAGAAAAAGAAGCCATTAGACAAAAGCCTTCGCTGTTTTAAAGTAACAGGGATACTACAGGCATAGAGGCCATCTCCGAACTAAACAGCTTTTTGGCAATTTTGTAAACGTATAAACTGCACAAGGGTGAGGGTAATGGGGGAAGGTGTTCCTCACACATTGCTTTTCAGGTTGGAAAGATACACCTGACATACAGCATGATGTAAATATACAATGAGAACTATTTGCAATGACTTCAGTATTTATATATGGGATTAAATATTACTGGAGATGAACAGAAAAAGTCTGTCCACCTTAATATGCAAGGCTAGTTCTGCATTAGGTAATGACTGAGATCCTTACCAGGTTGCGAGGCGAAAAAGGACTGCTCTGTAACTCCTGCAACGGAGCAAGCCGACAATTCACCTAAAAAAGAAACTGTCAAGAGAGGTTTACTAGTATGGTATAATGGAGGCAGATACAGATGTCATGCAGTTGCCAGTCAAAGCGATACACAGTTCTAGTCAGGTTAACCATCCAACTATAATAAACCACAGGTAAATTCAATAGCAGTCACCTAGATGCCCTCCCCCGGCTGACCGCCAGACCCACCACTCATAATGACATGGAGCAGAACATAGCATATGTCACTGGGATTGCTCACGACATATTACAGAACCATCATCGTGCAGTTCTAAGGAATCTGTGGCTCTGCAGCTGCTTTGGAACTACAAATCAGGCTGAGACAACATTCTGGTACTTGTGGTCCCACAGCAGCAGCGGCCCACTATGCTCATGGCTGGGGGGGTCCCATAGGGCACTCAATACCCAGTACACCAGCAAGTAACGAGTGTCTATCGCTGGGGTCTGTCCACAGATGTCCAGCACACACAAAGTCAGAGCAGTTACTTGACCCTACATTTTGGCTGCAGACGATGCCATCCTGGCACAGGCCGGGCAGAACTCCACCGATACCTTCTCCTTGTCCACATGCAGGCAGACTCCTCCGCCAGGGGGCGGCGCTCCTTCCTCCGGCTCCTCCTCCTCTGCCCTGGGCAGCGCGTAGTCGTGGTCGGCCGGCCGCGGTGGGCGGGGCGTGAGAAAAAGTGACGTTGACATGCGGACCCCGCCCAGGCCGGTCAGGCGCCCCAGCAGCTGGCAGAGGGCGGTGTCGTTGGCCAGCACCGCCCTCAGGTAGCGCGACTCCTCCTCCAGCTCGCGCACCCGGGCGCCCAGGGACTCCCGCTCGCGCTCCAGCCGCGCGTTCTCCCCGGCCAGCCGCACCGCCCGGCCCTCCAGCCCGCTGACGTACTCCTTCCGGCGCAGGCGGTTCAGGCGGGCGGCCAGGGCATTCCGGTTGCTGGGGCCGCCGCGGCGGCGTCTGTCGGTCTGGTCTGTGGTGGTGGTGGGATGCGAGGAGGCGGCCATCTTGCTGGTGGGACGTGGGGCAGCGGCGGCCATCTTGTCTGTGGGGTGCGAGGCCGCCATGTTTGGCGTGGAAGCGTCGGCCCCCGTGCTGCTAGGCCGCGCGTCCCCGCAGCCGACCAGGTGCTGCAGGAGGTCTGCCAGTGCGGGGTCCTCGGGGAGCTCATCGTCCTCCTCCCACCAGCAGCCGCCGGTCTCATCTACAGTCAGCAGCTCGTCCAGCTCCGGCAGTGACGTCCCCTCGCAGCAGGATGGGGCCCAGTCACTGATCATGGCGGTCTGAGGAGGCGAGAGCTCTTCCTCGGCCGGTGCGGCTCGGTTCCTCCTCCTCCTCACCTTCCTGCGGGCATTGTTGCTGCTGCTGGCCGCCCCCGCTGCTGGCTGTGGCCGCTCTCTCAACCGGTGCCTCATGGTGGTTGTGTCAATACTGTCGGACCCGCAGTAACTCTGAGCAACGCTGTGATGGCGTCTGACCCCGCCCTTCCTCTGAGACTCACCAACTTCCAGTTTCCGGTGCCGCCGCGGTCACGTGATCGGCCCGCCCCTGTCACTCGTTCCCTTCCCTCCCGCCACTTTCCAGTCAGCCTATCAGCAGCAGCCTGAGCCCGCCACCTAACGTCATAGGTAGTGGTACATATAGTACTGCGGCTTCTTGTCTGCTGCCGTTGTGTGTACACACCAGTGGTGTTAAACTCGGGCCCTTTAGCTTTTGTGGGACTGCATATCCCAGCATGCCCTGCCACAGTTTTAGCATGGCCTAATAGCAAAACTGTGGCACTGCATTCTGGGATGTGTAGTTCCACTGCATCTGGAGGGCCCGAGTTTGACACCACTGGTGTACACTGACAGCTGGTGGAGGTTACAGTAGTCGTGTCCTATCAGTGTACGTACTGATAGCACTGCTTGAAACATACATAACATGAAGCACATACATGTTTCCTATCGCCCTCCCCGCACACTGCCGTTATCTTTGGTGTTGATGTAACTGCGAATGAAGGGAGGGATTCATTACCGATCGCAAGTGCGAATACGCACGCAATAATAGGCTGAATGTTGCGTTCTGCGCATGCGTATGCATCGCGGTGCGCAAACAGGCCACTGCAGTCGGGACTGCGATCTCAGACTACGCATAGTGATTGACAGGAAATGCCGTTTGTAGGGGGGGGTCAGTTGGTGAAATGCAGGCATGACGGTGCGTTTGTAGAGCGTTGCGGGGGCGTGCATAAATTATACACTGCGATGCCCTGCGCAGCCTGAGTACTCATAGCGTGCGTGGAAGATAGCTGAGTAAGGTCAGGGCTTGTGTGCAAGCGTGCGTGAGGCTGCGATGGTTCCGCCGGCTTGCTAAGTAATTACGGATGTGTGGGAGGTAAGGCGGGGGTCCTTATGTAGTGCTGCGGCGGCGTCATAGCCATCGCAATGGATTACCATACTATCGCAGTGAGACTGCGTGCGTAATTGCAGCTGCGATGGCAATAGCGATCCGTCGTGAATCAGACACTAAATCCATAATACATTACAGTAGTAATGAGGTGAATGTAAAAACAAGTGATGCACAAAGCACATTCACCTGTTGGGACAATTGTAGTTCTAAACTACTATTACAAATATTTATACAGTATTATCACAGAGTAGTATCCACAGTATACAGATATATCTTTATAGAGAGAGAAAGATTAAATATATTAGCAAAACAGACCTGCACTCCACATTTAAATCATGTCACCTGCCTAGGAGCCCTCGTGATAATTGGATCCAAATAGATAATTCTTAAGTGCACTAAGCACTGTCAGCCCCAAAAAGTAATGAACACTAGGCCAGATTCAGACCCGCTCTTGAGCGAAGGACGCTCGCAAGCGGGTCGATGTTGGCCGAATGCGCATGCGCACGACGGAGGGAGCTCCGTCGTGCGCATGCGCGAGACCCAGCGAGCGACAAGGAATATGTCGCTCGGGGTCTCGCACCAAAGGGGGCGTGCCGTCGATGGTGACTGACAGCACGCCTCCTTTGGTGGGCGTGCCGGGGGCGTGGCTGCCAGACGGAGGCGTTCCCATGGGAACGCCTACCGTCTGAGTCCGGCCCCACTGACATCACTAGTGATGTCAGTGGGAGTGATTTTGGCTCTGATAGAGCCAAAATCACTCCAGGGCTTGCGGCAGTTAGACCCTACCGCAGGGTCTCGTCGCAAGCCCGATGGTCTTGACCATCGCGACCATCATCTTGGACGCTCGCATAAGCTGTGGGTGGTAACCCACAGCTATGCGAGCGTCCAAGAGGCCGCTCCATTTTTAGGGAGGAGGGCCCTGATTCAGAGCGAGCGCTCTGGTCAGAGCGTTCAGCTCTGAATCAGGCCCACTGCACATAAGTGGAAAATAAGCCTAAAATAATAACTTTTTGATAGGTGCTTTGCTTATATAAATGAGACACGAGCTATAATATTATATGACATTTCAATTTCATGTGCTATTAAAATCACATGGCCTATCATCACGTGACCCATGGATTGCCTGGCATACTCCATTACAATTTTATGGACATAACAAATGACCAAATGATAGCAGAGTAATCTGATAATGTACAAAACATGAATCCAGATCAGTACAACCATATCCTGAAGCAGTGAAGCACCACTGAGGCTATAGCTATCACCAGCAGTGAGGTTGATTTTTTTCATTGTATAACCACACTAACCCGTAGAGCAGGGGTTCCCAACCACGGTCCTCAAGGCACACTAACAGTCCAGGTTTTAAGGATAGCCATAGTTGAGCACAGGTGACTTAATTAGTACCTCCGTTTTTTTTATTTAACCATCTGTGCTAAAGCATGGATATCACTAAAACCAGGACTGTTAGTGTGCCTTGAGGACCGAGGTTGGGAATTACTGCCGTAGAGAGACTGCCCCCGCATAAGAGGCAGGCTTGTCTACCCTTCCGCTTTTAGCGGGAGCCTCCCGATTTTTAATGTAGCATCCCGCAGCCCCGAAAATTATAACTCATCTCCCGGTTTCTGAAACTGGAAATTCTGGGGGCGGGGCATGCACGTGACGTCATGTAACGTAAAAGCCGGCCACTGCGGGGATGTGGATAGCGGTGGGCGGCCAGCCTAGATGCAAATCACACAGGCACACTAATGGCGGCATCGGCGGCGGGGATGGCCACCATGGGTCACCGGTGCAGGCCAAGGATTCAGGAGTGCAGTGCTAGTGCCCGGGACCGCCTCCTCCTGCACCCAGCTCACGCTCCAGCCAGTTGCAGTCGTGCTGGGAGAGTGATTACAGAGGACGGACGGACGGACGGAGGAGCCGACGCCGGAGCTGCATGACACTGTGAGTGTTGTTCGGAGCTCACTCTAGCAGCTCCTACTAAATGTATTGATTGCAATGCCGCTGGAGGGGAGGGGAGGATCTTTTCATGTGAATACCTGTGTGGGAATCTATTCTTGAGAAAGTGGGGAGGGAATCTATGTGAAAGTGGGAAGGGGATCTATTCATGTGAATGTGGGGAGGGGATCTATTCAGGTGAATGTGTGTGTATGGAGGGATCTGTGAATGTGGGGTGGGGGGATGGAAGCGATGCTGTCATAATACCGAAGGTCGAGATGCCGGTGCTTAGAATGCTGGCACTGGAATACCAACACCTGTCAGAATCCTGGCACTGGCATCCTGAAGGTAAGTACTTGGACTGGGTGGAGGTTAGGGCTAGGCACTAAGGGGGGAGGGTTAGGTTGCGGGAGGTTAGGTATAGGCAATAGGAGGATATGCTAGGTTTAGGCAGTGGGGAGGGTTAAGCCGCGTATCTACATAGCGATTTAAACAAGCGATTGCACAATAACGTCGTTATCGTGCAATCGCTTGCAAATCGCGCAGGTTTTGATTGGAAACGACCAGCGATGCGCGCGCCCGCTGCTCGTTTCCGACATCTATCATTGCCCGTACATGCTGGTCAACCTGAGGATCTCGTCAGCATGTACGGGGATGATGGATGTGCCTAAAGTAAACGAGAGAACGCTCAGTGTAGGCGCATCAAAGACAATGTCGTAATCGTGCTGTCGTTTCCATGTCTTTTAGTGGATACGCACCTTTAGGGAGGGGAGGTTTTAGGATACTGACCAACAAGGTGGCAGTATCCTAACCCTGTCGGGAAGCTGGCATCGGAATTCTGACTGCCGGCATCCCGTACCCAACCCGAAATGGATCTATTAATATGAATGTGACAGGAGGAGATCGGGTATTAATTGCAGGGCAGAGATATATTAATATCAGTGGGGGAGCTAGGGTGTCAGCTTATAGGAAGATGTGTTATTATATGATCATTTGTGCCAGAATGGGATTGAAATCCCGTCCGTCAGGATGCCACTGGTCAGAATACCATCAGCAGCATCCCGACACCCATAGGAACTAAAGGTAAGTCTCCCACTAACCCCTACCCTAACACTCCCTCCCCGGTGCCTAACCCTAATCTACCCCCCTAGTGCCCAAGCCTAACCTGCTCAGAGCGTACGGCTCTGAATGAGGGCCATTGTTTCCTTTCTTTACAGCTGTGATTATATCAGACTCTGTATTACCCGCTGGGATTACATCCTGAGGTCTGTCAGTAGATTCCTGCACATAGATCCCTTTCTTTATACCGGTTATTATATCATATAATGTGTGTAATGTCTCTGAGACGTGACCCACATCCAGCTCTCCTACACCAGGGACCTGGTTATCATGTCTCTCTCTGTCCTCACCATCACACCAGTCACCTGTATCTGGTTCCTGTAAGACAGTCACTGGATCAGACATGTTACACAGCTCCTCAATGTGACGCATCTTCCTGGACAGCTCGTCCCTCTTTATTTCCAGCTGCTGGATCAGATTAGAGACTGAGGGGCCTATTCATTAAACGTAAAAATTCAATGGAGATAATTAGCTTTAGAACTTTCATGGAGTTCTAGCTAATTATAGGTGAAATTCATCATTCCACCTCTCCATAAGTATCTATTCCGAAAAGCTGTCATTTTTGCGATGACAGCTTTTCGGGAAATAGATACTTTTCCCTCTCTACACTACCTTATCGCGTCTGGAAACAGTGCTGCACATGCGCTGTTACATCTGTAAAACCAGCGCATGCGCAGCACTGCCAACAGATGCGGTAAGTTTCGAACCACCCCCCTCCCCCCTCCGCTCACCTTCCCCCCCCCCCCCGACTTACCTGTCCGCGCAGCAGCCTCCGGCTCCGTCCTGCTGGTCTGTCATGTGGTTTCCCTGCAGACCACATGACAGATTAGAAAAAAAAAAAATTTTTTTTTCTTTTTCTAAACTTTCTTGTGCTCTGCTGGGGAGCACACATGACAGACCAGCCTCCGGAGCCTGAGGACGGAGCAGAGCGCCGGAGGGACTCGTCGGGGGACCTGCACACGCTGATACAGGTAAGTGGATTCTGCTATTCGCCACCTCACAGTGGCGAATAGTAACTGCATCAAATTCCGAAAATTTATAATTTTCGGAATTTGATGAATACCATCATTTCCACATCCCCATACTAATGTATGGGGAGTGTGGAAATTAACGCAGGGGGACTTAGCAAGGAGATATCTGTGATATCTCCTGTGTTAAGTCTGTTCATGAATACCAAAATAACGTTAAGGAAAATGTCCTTAAAAACGTTATTTTAGTGTTGATGAATAGGCCCCTGAGAGTGAAACGCGCTCTTCCTGCTTGGAGACCTCACTCAGGACTCTCTTCTCCTGGTCTTTGAGCTGTCTTCTGATGTCTCTAAACAGGGCAGTGACTGTCTCTGTCACACCAGCTGCTTTTTCCTGATCATCTTTCCTACACTCCTCCAGGCTCTGGGCTCTTTTCTCAGCCTCCTCTCTCTTTATTGTCAGATTCTGAAGAATATTTATCAGTTTCTTCTTCTTCTCCTCAGAGGCCTCATCCAGCAACTCCACCTGGTGTCCCCGATGTTCTCCGGCCAAACTGCAGGACACACAGATACAGGCAGCGTCCTCAGTGCAGTAATACTCCAGGATCTTCTTATGGACGGAGCATTTCCTGGTCCCCAAGGCAGTGGTGGGATCAGATAAGACATGATCTGCTGACTTGCTGTCTACTCTCAGGTGTCTATCACACAGAGAAGCCTCACAGTGCAGACAGGATTTAACAGCAGGTACATGAGAGTCTACACAGTAAGTGCAGATGATCCCAGTCTCCTCCTGATCTGGCAGAGTAGACAGCGAACTCCCCACTATGTTACACAGAGGAATGTTCTGTATCAGTACAGGACGCTCCTTACATTCTGCTCTGCATTCAGGACAGGAATACTCCAGACCCCTCCTGTGTATCCAGCACTTGATGAATACAGACCCGGCAGAAGTTGTGTCCACAGCTCAGGGTTACTGGGTCTGTATAAATGTTCTGGCAGAGGGAACAGTCCAGCTCCTTTCTCAGATCAGCAGACGCCATCGCTGACAGCAGAGGAGAGAAATGAAACTGAAAGTCTGTGACGCTAGGAAACCACAGAGGATGGGGCTGGTGCAATTGATAAAGGTCATTTAACCTGCACAGCACTTATAGATTGCACACAGCTAGGCTAGTGTCATTAACCCCTTCACTGCTGAGTCTTTTCACTCCCACACCCATGACTGAGCCAACGTAAATATCAGTTTGTTTCTGCAGCGATCACACTAATCATACCTTATTCTTTGTGTGAATCTTTTCTCATTCCTCCTGGTATGGCAAAAGCTAATCTACCCATAGGGGCATATTCAAGTAGGTGCGACTTTACCAAAAGTTTTTCCCACAGGTGCGAGATTTTTGTTTTTCAATAGGGAGAGAGATTTATTTATTTTTTTAAGCACATTCAGAACAAGTCCAAATTGTAAAAAAATCTTTATTTTTAGGAAAAACTGTCGGGACTTCCTTCTGATCCCTCTGGATACCCCCCCCCCCCCCCATTAATCAATTGGAAGTTTTTAATTAGCTTAATTAATTCTGGCAGCGCTGTCCTCCTCCTCTGATTCGTCGACAAGTGGGAAGTCTTCCTCCATCTTCCCAGCATCTGCTGTGAGTGGTCCTGCTGGTGTATGTGTGTGTGTGTGGGGGGTGCTGGTGTATGTGTGTGTGGGGGGGTGCTGCTGGTGTATGTGTGTGGGGGTGGTGCTGCTAGTGTATATGTGTGTGGGGGGTGCTGGTGTATGTGTGTGGGGGGGTGCTGCTGGTGTATATGTGTGTGGGGGGTGCTGCTGGTGTATATGTGTGTGGGGGGTTGCTGCTGGTGTATATGTGTGTGGGGGGTGCTGCTGGTGTCTCTATGTGCAGGGGCGTATTTATAATGGGTGCAGGGTGTGCTGTACTGTGCACACGGGCCACTGGGTCCAGGGGGGCCCGCACCGCACACCTTGCATCCATATTATACTTACCTCTCTGGAGTCCCACGTTGCCACCGGTGTCAGCACTGTAAAAATGCCTGGAAAATGTCCACCGCTGCCATTTTCCTGCCCCTGTACTACCCATGCACAGTACAGGGAATATGACCAACCCGGCCATTTTTCTGGTGACCTGCACATGCGCTATAGACCCTGGGCACACTCTAATGCCCAGAGTCTATCCACACTGCCCTCGGTGCACTGCCGGGCGCCGGACTGAGAGGAGGGAGCCCATGACAGAGACTGCACACATGCCCCCTCCTCTCTTGAAACACCCCTGTGTATGTATGTGTGGGGTGCTGCTAGTATTTGTGTGTGGGGTGTGTGCTGCTGGTGTCTGTGTGTGGGTGGGGTGCTGCTGGTATCTGTGTGTGTGGGTGGGGTGCTGCTGGTATCTGTGTGTGGGGTGTGTGCTGCTGGTGTCTGTATGTATGTGGGGTGCTGCAGGTGTCTCTGTGTAAGGTACTGCTGGCGTGTGTGGGGTGCTGCTGGTGTCTGTTTGTATGTGGGGTGCTGCTGATGTGTTTGTATGTGGGGTGCTGCTGGTATCTGTTTATATGTGCGGTGCTGCTGGTGTCTGTGTGGATTGCTGTTGGTGTCTGTGTGGAGTGCTGCTGGTGTCTGTGTGGAGTGCTGGTGTCGTTTGTATGTGGGGTGCTGCTGGTGTCTGTTTGTGGGGTGCTGCTGGTGTCTGTGGGTATGTGGGGTGCTGCTGGTGTCTCTGCGTGTGTGGGGTGCTGCTGGTGTCTCTGTGTGTGTGGGGTGCTGCTGGTGTGTGACACCCCGCTGTGTGAGAACTGCTGTCAGTCAGTGTGTGTGAGCTGTCAGGTGTGTGTATGTAGGGGTGCTGCAGGTGCCTGTGTGTTGGGGGTGCTGCTGGTGTCTGTGCGTGGAGTGCTGCTGATGTGTGTGTGTCTGTGGGGGGGTGCTGCTTTTTTGTATGTGTGGGGTGCTGCTGGTGTCTGTGTGTGTGTGTGGAGTGCTGCTTGTGTGTGTGGGTTTGGTACTGCTGATGTGCTGCTGGTGTCTGTATGTATGTGGGGTGATGCTGGTGTCTGTGTGTGTAGGGTACTGCTGATGTGCTGCTGGTGTCTGTATGTATGTGGGGTGATGCTGGTGTCTGTGTGTGTAGGGTACTGCTGATGTGCTGCTGGTGTGTGACGCCCCACTGTGTGAGAACTGCTGTCAGTGTGTGTGAGCTGTCAGGTGTGTGTGGTGGGGTGCTGCAGGTGTCTGTGTGTGGGGGGTGCTACTGGTGTCTCTGTGGTACTGCTGATGTGTGTGTGGGGATGCCGCTAGTGTCTGTGGTGTGTGTGACCCCCAGCTGTGTGAGAACTGCTGTCAGTCAGTATGTGTGAGCTGTCAGGTGTGTGTGTGTGGTGGGGTGCTGCTGGTGTCGGTGTGACCCCCAGCTGCGTGAGAACTGCTGTCAGTCAGTGTGTGTGAGAGCTGTCAGGTGTGTGTGTGTGTGCGTGGGGGTGCTGCTGGTTGTCTGTGTACAGCAGGGATGGGGAACCTCCTGCCCAGGGGCGGTATAAGGCCCTCGGTATCATTTGGTCTGGCTCTCAGAGATTTTATCTGCTAGCCTCATTTAGCTAGCAGGGTGCCAAGAATGGCACCATGCAGCCAGAATCTATGCAGCAGTGCTACCTGAAGGATGCTTCAGACGGTCACACTGCTGCCCTTACAGCTCCCCGGAACATCCTCAGGATGCTCCAGGCATTGCTGTAATCACCGGCGATTGTGGCCCCGCCCCCATGTGACATGACACGCAGAGGGCATGGCCTAGACCAGGCCCGCAAATAATGTTATATATATCAAACTGGCCCTCGGCAGAAAAAAGGTTCCCCACCCCTGGTGTACAGTATGTGTGAGGTGCTGCTAGTGTAGCATTCTGGTGTTGTGTGGTGCTGTCTGTAACGTACCTGGTATCTTCTGTGCTTTCTACATTTACATCAGAGAGGACCCCCCAAATCCCAACACAATGAATGACACGAAAAATAAGACATTTTCGTTTTATTTTACTGGATCACTTCGATGATGGATCCTGAACCCCTCAAATAAAGGGTTAATCAAGATTGTACATTTTCACAACAATAAAATCTGCTATTTATGTTGTTACACTTAAAAAATACTTTCCCTAAAATAAAATCGGAAATATAGATGAACTCTGTTACGCTATGTAATTCTGGGTGCAAGGATCGTTTTTAAACTAGACAGGAATAAAGATGAAACACTTTGGTTATTCTTCCTATTTGGGGTTAGGTGTGGGGGGGGAGTTAGTTTTAGGGGACTTAGGGTTAGGCACCACCCCGGTAGTTTTAGGGTTAGGCACCCCTAAAGGAGGATTAGGGGGGAGAAGGGTAGGCTTAGGGTATTTACATGCTCTGTCGGGATCCTCCTCTGTTCGGCTTCCGGAGTCGGTATTTCATCCTGGCGGCTCAATACTGAGCTGAGGCCGGTTAGGTCTGTTTAATCCTAAATATGTATAATCATTACTATTGCCTCTGCAGACCTATCGCTGAGCTGTAAAATATGTCCTAAGCTCCTGGCTCCTAATAGGACTGCTCTCCTTAGTAAAATGTTCCTGAGGAAGCTATTTAGTGTACAGTGTACAGGCTGCGTGTGGCAAATACCAACCTCTCCTTAGCCCCTTCTCCTGTCATCTACAGCTGACTGCCTAGCTCCTGGACCTCCTCCAGGCTGTCACGGCTGGGGACTCAGTACTGGGTCACACCTCCTGATCGACCCTCTTCTGGGGAGCCATGCCTCCTCGATCCCCAGTCACTGTTGAGTGGGGCGGCTTGAGTGGGGCGTCCCTCCAACAAACTCTGGCCCTGATTCAGAGCCGGACGCTCTGAAAGAGCGCTCACTCTGAATCAGGGTGTTTTTTTTGTTTTTTTTTGAGCGGCCTCCTGGCCACTCGCATAGCTGTGGGTAGCCACCCACAGCTATTGCGAGCGGCCAGGATGATGGTCGCGATGGTCAAGACCATCGGGCTTGCGACGAGACCCTTGTGGTAGGGTCTCGTGGCCGCAAGCCCCAGAGAGCTTCTGGCTCTAATAGAGCCGGAAGCTCTCCCACTGACATCACTGGTGATGTCAGTGAGGGCCGCCCACAAACGGCAGGCGTTCGCATGGGAGCGCCTCCGTTTGTGAAGCCACGCCACGCCTCCAAAATGGTGCGAGCTGTCGATCAAAATCAACAGCCGCCCCCTTTTGAGACCAGGAGCGACGGAGCGCCCGTCGCTAGCAGGGTCTCACACATGCGCGCGTTGGAGCCGCACTCCGGTGTGCGCATGCGCAGTGGCCTAACAAGGAACCGCTCGCGAGTGCATAGCACTTGCGAGAGGGTCTGAATCAGGCCCTCTGGGCGGTGGGCTGGCTTAGGTGAATAGCAGGAATGCCTTTTTTGCCTCTGGGGTGCGATGGGTCTGCGGCTCTCCCTGATGCCACCTCCTTATCTCCCGGCTCAACAGAGGTCTCACCCGCGTGGCAACAGGAACAGCAGCTGCTGTAGCTGCCCAGCCACTATCACCAACGTAGCGGGCACAGTTAGGGGGCATTACACTAGTGTGTGTGGGGGGGAGGGGCTCCAAAATGTTCCATTAGGTGCAAAATACTCTGCTCCTGGACTTCCCTCTTAATTTATGTTTGCAGACACCTGACCTGAAACAACTGTTTCATTAATTACCTAGTTCAACACAGGTGACTGCAATTATACATTAGGTGGGAAATCCAGGAGCAGAGCATGTTGTACCTGTAACCGGATGGCTTCCAGCCTGGACTCCTGATCACAGGTTGGGGTTTCGATCCCCACTAGACCTTGGGGTATCAGGGATTCCCGCTCACTGTCAGTGACTGCCTGTCACTGACTCCGCCCACTGTGCTTTGGGCATGTAACTATGCTGCCACCACCAAACTCCTCCTATCGGCACTCGGAACCGCTTTCGAAAACCCAGGCTCCTACCTCGGTACCTGGAACCGCTTCTGCTGCGTATGCGTTTGACTAGCTGCGGCCACACCCCCTGATTGGTGTCGGCTGATTCCTCCTGATCCCTCGCAATGAACCATGTCTGCACAGTAGCTGGCAGAGGGCTTCAACTTGGAGACGCTGAGCTCTTACCCAGAACAGCCGGAGAACGGAATAGCATTTGGCGCAATTCTGTTGGTCGCAGGATTGAGATGCAATTGAAGTTAGGCAAGATGTTTATTGCTCAAAGTCTTAAAAAAGACTCAACCTTCCAAATGAAGGGGTACATTAGCATACAGGAATCTTATCAGCAGTTCTTCTCCTCAAATAATTTACAGGGTTGTCCACATACAGGGCTCACATGCCCTCTTTTTATATCATTCTTACACACAATATCACAGGGGGGTAAATCCGCCCTGTGTTCCTCTTAACCAATCATGCTTTCTCACATAATATAGATAACCACATCTTACATTTCAAAGGAGTCACCCAATTTCCTACTTTCTAATCTACCACCTAAACCTAAACACAAACTGATTTATCATACAGTATAACTGTCTCCTAAAATGTTGATATAACATTTCACAGGAAATAGTAAATGACATTCATCCTTCCCAATGGAACTATCTATCAGTTTGGCATTTCCAACCTTAACACATCTAGGGGCCTATTCATTAAACATTAAAATTCTCTGGAGATAATTAGCTTTAGAACTCTCATGGAGTTCTAGCTAATTATAGGTGGAATTCATCATTCCACCTCTCCATAAGTATCTATTCCGAAAAGCTGTCATTTTTGCGATGACAGCTTTTCGGGAAATAGATACTTTTCCCTGCCTACACTACCTTATCGCATCTGGAAACAGTGCTGCGCATGCGCTGTTACATCTGTAAAACCAGCGCATGCACAGCTCTGCCTACAGATGCGTTAAGTTTCGTACCCCCCCCACCCCCCTCCGCTCACCTTCCCCCCCCCGACTTACCTGTCCGCGCAGCAGCCTCCGGCTCCGTCCTGCTGGTCTGTCATGTGGTTTCCCAGCAGACCACATGACAGATTAGAAAAAATATATATATTTTTTTTCTTTTTCTAAACTTTCTTGTGCTCTGCTGGGGAGCACACATGACAGACCAGCCTCCGGAGCCTGAGGACGGAGCAGAGCGCCGGAGGGACTCGTCGGGGGACCTGCACACGCTGATACAGGTAAGTGGATTCTGCTATTCGCCACTTCACAGTGGCAAATAGTAACTGCATCAAAATCCGAAAATTGATAATTTTCGGAATTTGATGAATACCACAATTTCCACATCCCCATACTAATGTACTAATGTATGGGGAGTGTGGAAATTAACGCAGGGGAACTTAGCAAGGAGATATCTGTGATATCTCCTGTGTTAAGTCTGTTCATGAATACCAAAATAACGTTATTTAAGGAAAATGTCCTTAAAAACGTTATTTTAGTGTTGATGAATAGGCCCCTCAGTGACATCCAAAAGGGGCTTCTTAAAAACAAACAAATTGTCTTTTCAAAGGAAGTGCTGTACCTGAAGGGTTTGGCCATATGACACTATTCACACCTTCACACAGAAACCTTCCAGCCAGAGTTCGCTGACCACAACAGGTCTTTCTATTCAACAGACCTCCTGCTAGGAGATGACAATCAGCATCTAATTTCCTGCAGCCCCAGAAGCTTGTCATGTCGTATTCAGGCATATCCAAGAAGTGCATTTTCTTTACAAAATATACATGTAAAATCATACATTGTGAATACATTTCATGCCTGTGCACGGCCTCAGGCTTTGCACCCTGCAGCACTGGAGTCCAGGACCTGCTGTCCTGGCTCAGTGCTGCACATACCATGTTAAATGCGTTTTTTAAATGGGGCCGCAGCAAGAGGGTTAACCCCTTCAGTGCTGCAGTGGCCATTTTGTACATGTGTCGTCGAGCTCCAGCCACAGTACCTAATGGAACGAGTCATGTTGGAGGGTAGGCTGCTGGCAGGGACGTGCAGTCAGGGTAGACTGAGCCTCCCCTGTCATACTCCTGAGATTTTATATACACTTATGACCTGATTCAGACCTGCTCACTAAGGCGCGATCGCTCGCTCTGAGCGATTTTTCGCACATCTGCGCATGCGTATAATTCGCAATGCGCGTGCACAAGCCAATCGTTGCGATCTGATTTTGGTTGCTCGTAAGCCACTATCAGGTCGCTGCTTTGAGTGACAGATAGCGCCGTTTGTGGATGGTAACAGGGGAAGGTGCTTGTGAACGGGGGAGTGGATGTGCGAACGCAGGCGTGTCAGGCTGCCAAAACACAGTTTAAAGGGTGTACATAATTAGCAAAGTAGCGTCATTGTACACGCCACCTGCATGTATTTCAGCTAGCACTGATCACTGTGCTTGCGGCGGGTTAAGGCAACCCCAAGGGCTGCGAGCAGCTCTGATGGCTCACGATGGTCCCGATTAATTCTACATTTCCCGGAGATGACGTGTGTTGCGAGTGGCAAGGGGGCGTCTTTAGACACTTGCGGGCGCACTTTGTCATAGCTCGCTAAAACATAGTGGGCGTCCTTATGCGACGCAGTGCGAGCACTTCATTAAACTATCCGGCCCCTTATTGCTAGCGAGAGACTGCAACTTGTGAGCGGGTCTGAATGAGCTCCTTACTTTTCTAATCCGAGACTGTGATGCACAGTAGTTTCCAGAAGGTGGCACAATAGTGGAAAATGACACTTAGAACACTTGGAAACTCTTTGCATAACGTAGGGTGTCATACCTTTCTGAGTAACTGCAAATCTTCTGAAATAAAGGTGCCCAGTTTGTATGGGTAGACTTGGGGGCTGATTCTGAGGGGGCGATTCAATTGTATTATAGGATGCCTAAATGAATGGGCGCCTGACAGAGAAATGCCATTGTTGTTCTGTTCGGGCACACATAACCGCGGTTAGACACATTTCTTCTCGCTACCTCCTGAAGTGAGGAGCAGAAATGTGTTATCAGTCAGCTGTTTGGTCACTGAAACAAGGGTTTGGGCACCCACAGCTGATCTTTAGACGGGGTTAGCTGCTATACATGGCATGGGCACCCAAAAAACATTTGAATTGCCCCCATAGTTGCGCACAAAGTGCAGGTAGCCACAAAAGCCAGATTTACTACATTACACTAATGATAGAATCCGTAGGGCTAATGCTGGAGTCTGCAAGCTGGAAGCTGCCCCGACCGTAGTATTTATGCCATCTGCCACATCCGTCATCATTAGTATCTGCACTTTGCAGCAGCCCCCTGCTACATGCAATAGATGCAGCAGAGGATTGCAGTCATAGGGGTACATTTACTAAAATGAGAGTTTTTAGAAGTGGAGATGTTGCCCATAGCAACCAATCAAATTCTAGCTATTATCTTCTAGAAGGTGTGAGTTAAATGTTAAGTAGGATCTGATTGGTTGTTATGGGCAATATCTCCACTTCTAAAAACTCGCACTTCAGTAAGTATCCCCCATAATGCCAACAGTTTTGTTGTCAACTTTGTTGAAATGTTGACATTAAACTTGTCGGCATCTGCAGAATGTCAACATGTTCACAATGTTGACATGCAAAATGTACAAATTAAGCATGGAGGGTTAGGGTTAGGCTGCGGGAGGAGAGGGTTAGGGGTTCGGCACTGAGGGGAGGGTTAGGGTGTGGGAGGAGAGGGTTATGGTTCGGCACAGGGGGGGAGGGTTAGGGTGTGGGAGGAGAGGGTTAGGGTTCGGCACGGGGGGGGTTAGGGTGTGGGAGGAGAGGGTTAGGGTTAGGCACTAGGGGGAGGGTTAGGCTACAGGAGGAGAGGGTTAGGGTTAGGCACTAAGGGGGAGGGTTAGGCTACAGGAGGAGAGGGTTAGGGTTAGGCACTAGGGGGGGAGGGTTAGGCTACAGGAGGAGAGTGTTAGGGTTAGGCTACAGGAGGAGAGGGTTAGGCACTAGGGGGGAGGGTTAGGCTACAGGAGGAGAGGGTTAGGGTCAGGCACTAGGGGGAGAGATAGGGTTAGGCTGCGGGAGCTGAGGGTTAGGATTCGGCACTAGGGGGAGGGATATACTCACTGCCAGAAGTGCTGCAGGATCAGCCGGAAGTCATCAGGACGTCCTTAGTGGACCCTGTAGATGCTGTATGAAAAAGCTCGCCATTTGCGCCTATGCACAGCAATCCATCTGAGAATAAGTCCCTTAATGAGGTCCCAGGAGCACACGTATGGCTGCACCACTCCTGCTAGCAGAAAACGTACATTGCACTATATTGCCTGGAAAGCCATCACCAGAACTACCTGCCTATACAATCTGTGTAGCCTATTACATTTTTGGTGATGTGACGTCGGACATCACTGCAATGTCTGTCTGGACATTACCACTTACTACTATAAGGTATTTCCTCTATGGGGTGCGAGGAAAAATGAGCAAAGTTAGATGGCAGCAGATGCTTTCTCCACCATTCCGATGGCGGAAACTGACACCGCGCACTTGTGCAGCGTCATCTTCCCTCGGAGACGTCTTTCACAAAAGTGAGTCTTTCCCCGTACATCATCCCAGGGATATAACTCGCAGGGAAAGTGGTTACCGCAGCCGCTGTCCCTACATTACATACAGTAGCGGGGATATTTTTTTTTAAATGCAAATATCTGCAGAGAAACTGATCTTTAATAATCGCAGCAGTGCCGCGATTATCAATACATAGTTCCCTAAGTGTTTAATGTTATCAATTTGCACATGGATATATCACAATTCTGTGGCATTGATCTTATTGTGATATTACCACTGCTACAGCTAATGTAGAGTTAGTATTGATAGAGATAACTTTCTGATA
Source organism: Taudactylus pleione (assembly GCA_031769625.1). Lineage (NCBI taxonomy): Eukaryota > Metazoa > Chordata > Amphibia > Anura > Myobatrachidae > Taudactylus > Taudactylus pleione. The sequence goes on along the minus strand of JAUIMM010000244.1, from coordinate 576,039 downwards.
TTAAAATATCCTCCACCATTATTGATTTGAATATACTTTTTCCCAGACTATCATTACTTGTGGACCAGTGGCAATAATTTGTCTTCCAATTACTAAAGGCTTGGGGAAAAGGGACAACAGAAGGGCCCCGCTGAAGACTAGTACCAGAGCAAGGATACTAGTACTAAAGACCAGGGGCCTGATTCAGAGCCGGACGCAAATGGCCGATCGTACGTTCGGCGTACGTGCCGAAATATGTAAATTTAAGCGCTCACACGTAATTTCGCACGCACCCAAAAATCCACCCCAAAGACTACTGACCCCTCCTCTACCTAACGAGCGAGCCAAATAGCGAGCGTACATCCCCAATGTGGCCTGCAGGGAACGCATGCACAAGTACAAACCGGAAGTGGGCCTGTCAGATTCCGATTACCTGCTCGTTTATTCTGCCTACCTCCCTCAATCGTATCATGGCAATCAATATATCAATGAGCTTAATTGCTCGTCACAATTTTTATTTTTTTTTATTTTGACATGCAATAAACTTTACTCTTGTCCGTGTTTGTGTTTACCCGCAGAATACGTACGGCTTAAACATTTGCTTTTATTTGTCAAAATACATGTTTGAGCCAATTATCCAGTTTGTTTTCTGTGTTTTTACCCACGCATATTTTACTGGGTTCATTTCTTTATTTAAATTAGCTTACGCATGTCACTGCATCAAGCCTATCATAACTCTCAATAGATTTTTGGCCCTGTCGAACACATGACTCATACACTAACCAATAGAATTGGTCCTGTTAATTACCCAAATACATTAGCCAATCAAAATTATTTTCTGGTCTTTATTAAAACTGTTTTATTCAAAATACACCATTGCCATCATGAGAGCCTCTGCATTCACCAAGCGCGAGCTCCTGGTATTAACAGAGGTGATGGACAGGCGGATCACCAGCCAGCCTCCCCCCATCACCAATCGTGAAAAGCGTTCCGCATATGCGGAGGTACGTGGACGCCTGCGTTCCTTCGGCTCACGCTGCCAGATCGGCCAGCTGGAGCGTAGGTGGTCCGACCTTCAGCGGCGGACGCCCCGCTTGCTGGCATGCTTTCACATGCAGATAGCGGAAAGTAAGTTTATTTGACTTTGTTTTTCATGTTTATCTTTGTGGCCCTAACTGCGTGTGCATGTTTTCTTGTATGGCCTGTTTATTCTTTGTACTCATCTGCATGTGCATGTTTTCATGTATGGCCTGTTTATTCTTTGTACTCATATCTGCATGTGCATGTTTTCATGTATGGCCTGTTTATTCTTTGTACTCATATCTGCATGTGCATGTTTTCATTTTTTGGGGTTCAACAATTAGCGTTTAACAAGGTGATGTTCTAAACTAACCTCAATTTGTTTTCCATCATTTAGGGGCAGAGCGAAGACTACGGCGCCATCGCCGTCAAAGACGGCGCTCTCGTCCCCTCTCCCCAGCCAAACATCCTCTCCCCAAAATACCCAAAATTCCCCCTCCTCCCCAGACCCTGTCGCCCATCCCTCTGTGCTACTTCCCCTCTATCCCAATTCCCCCTCCCCTCAAACCACCCCTCTCTTGACCACCCCATCGCCGGAATCGGTCATCACCCCTCCCACCTCCTTGGGAAATTTGGCCACCTCCGAGGAGGATGAGGGTGTTGTTTCGGGGCCAGCTGTCATTCAGAACGGTATGTTTCCCTTTTATCCTTTTTTGTTGTTTAAAATGTGTTGATCTAATCCTGTGTCTGTGCCTTTTCCTTTTTTTGGTTTGTCAAAAGTTTTGTTATATATCTGTTTGTATTTACATTTTACTGCTGATTTCCCCATACACATATCCCACATGGCAAAACAGTCAAACTTCTGTCTGTTGTTTTTTTTTTTGTTTTTTTGTTTTTTGTGTGTCCATTTTTTGGGCCTTCTGGGTTTTGTTAAAAATGTGTTTTTGGTCACACTATTGTCATTTTTTGATAACTCTCTTTTGCTTGTGTTTTTTGGGAGATTCTTAAATTATGTAGTAAGCCCCACAATTTTCTAACCCACAGAGGACCAGAGGCGTTTGGTGGACCTAGCCGGGTGCGTACAAGTGATGCGGGGCCACGTGATCGGCCTGCTGGTGGTCCTGGATCGTATGGCAGGGATCCTACGTCCATAATTTATTTATTTTCTATGCAAATTATTTTTCAGAATTAAAAAGTTACATTTTGAGTTCAGTCTCATTCCTTGTCTCCAAATCTTAGATTGTTTACACTTACATAAGTAGACTCTTGCAGCAAGTATTTGCAACTAATGTCACTAAGATTGTGTGTTGTTGATTTTTAGAAAACAGGCACATGAAACAGCTAACACTAACAATCGGTTTGGGGCATTTTTTTGGTTTACATTTTTTCACTTAGTACATTTTACATGTTCCAATTTTGGGGGAAACCTGCTTAGACCGAGATTCCAAAGCATACTGATTCTACATAATACCTTTTGGTGTTGGTTTGGACCCAGAAAGCATAGTTAAATATTGTGCAAATTGCGACATTACAGGATTAACCCTTTAGCAAATTTAACATGGGTGAACCTGGTTACACTTGCTTGTAATGTTCAAGAAAATTTTGGGAATTACAAAATAAAAAAATTTATTCACCACATAAATAAAAAACCAAAGTGTTGGCTCACAAACAATACACACAGTGATAACAAAATGTAAAAACCATCAAACACCATAAGAAAAAATTAAAGATAAATCAAGAACTGGTTGACGAATGAGCATGCCAACATGATTCCACAAATGTGGCGTTGCAATATTGGGTCCAGAATATATATCCAATGTGTCCCCATGAAGGTTTGTTTTGGGTAGCAGGAAGTAGTCATCGTTTCAGTCCAAAAGATTATGAAATCAAACAGAAGATGGGAAATAATAAACAAATTAATTAGATGGTCTCCAAAAATCCGTACCACATTGTGTCAGAACTTCTTTTGTGCCAATAATTACCTAAACTATCTGGCCACCACATCATCGTGTATGGCCCCCCCACATACTGACCTCCGACCAACCTCAGGGGGGCCATCCTCAGGCAAGGCATCCTCTGGCTGCATTGAGACACCACTCCTTATGGCGATGTTGTGAAATATCCCACACAGGACCACAATTTTCGAAACCATATCCGGCAAATACATGAGCTCGCCAACAGAGCGGTGGAGGCATCTGAATTGGCCTTTTAAAAGGCCGATACAGCGCTCCACCACTTGCCTGGTGGCTGTAAGTGCGGAATTAAAATTACTTTGTGGCCCTGGTGTGGGAGCCAAATAAGGAGTGAGCAGCCAGGGCGTGCAAGGGTAGCCACTGTCTCATGTGAAAAAGAAGTGACAACATCAGGATCACTGTGTATCAAGCTTAACATTGTTATGTACTAAAGGTCTCCACTTACCCAGAAGCCACACATCACCAGCTTGTAGGTTGTCTAATTTTTGCCATATCCCTGATTGCCGGATGACGAATGAGTCATGTGCACTCCCGGGTAATTTTGCATTCAGGGACAGGATCTGGAGGGAGGCATCACATACCACCATTGCATTCAGTGAGTGATAGTGTTTGCGGATCCTAAAAATGGCCTCCAGCCATGCTGGAGGCTGAAGTGGTATGTGAGTACCATCCACAACCCCTATGATGTGTGGGAAGCCAGCTATTTGGTAAAAATTGGCCTTGACCACACTAAGGGCACCTATATCCAAAGGCATTTTAATAAAATGATGGAGGTGCTTGAAAAGGGCCTCCATCACTGCCCTCAGGATCCTGGAAAAGGAGGATTGGGAGATTCCCGCAACTATTCCCACCGTGGTTTGAAAGGATCCTGAGGCACAGAAATGTAACACCGCCATAAATTGCGTAAGTGGTGGTATTGCTGTAGGACTGTCAATTTGCCGCTCAAGATCACTCTCTATTAATGAGAGAGTGTCTATGATGATTTGGGGCGGAAGATGGTAGCATCTTAACACCTCATCATCAGGCATTCCAAAAAGGGTGACACGTGTTCGATATATCTGGGGCCTTGCATGCCTACGATGCCTACGCCTGGGACGAGATTGAGGTTGGTCGGCTTCCCGGAGCATGGCCACAACAATCCGACCAAGATCAACCTGAAATGGCAAGAATTGAATGTAAGGTTTGTTTGCCCCCAAAAAATCCAAAAATTACTTATCTTTACGATACAATCCAATGATGCTTACATGCCGGGGTATTGTCATGATTTACCAAGCCTAAAAAAATAACAACAATGGAAAATTTTGGGTGGCCACTTAGGATTCAAAATTGGGTAAAATACAAAACATAAAAGGGGATAAACACATTTCTCCAAAGAGCAAAATGACAGTGTGCAGACTACCACAATTTGGGACCCAAAAAACAAACAAGATTGCTAACGGTAAATCTCAACCAATTTAACTACAAAAAAGAAGTAGACAAAAATGCGCTAATTAGTTCGCAATTACAATACAGAAAAGAAGCAGACAAAAATGCACTAATTAGTTCGCAATTACAATACAGAAAAGAAGCAGACAAAAATGCGCTAATTAGTTCGCAATGACAATACAGAAAAGAAGCAGACAAAAATGCACTAATTAGTTCGCAATTACAATACAGAAAAGAAGCAGACAAAAATGCGCTAATTAGTTCGCAATTACAATACAGAAAAGAAGCAGACAAAAATGCGCTAATTAGTTTGCAATTACAATACAGAAAAGAAGCAGACAAAAATGCGCTAATTAGTTCGCAATTACAATACAGAAAAGAAGCAGACAAAAATACGCTAATTAGTTCGCAATTACAATACAGAAAAGAAGCAGACAAAAATGCGCTAATTAGTTCAGACGTTTAGGAAACACAAAACCAAAGGTAAAAACTGTAAGGTGAACAAAAGTTGAGAAAAAAATGACATGAACTTAATAAACAAGTGAAAATCCAAACTTACCAATAAAGGATATATAAGTCACCGGAGAAAAAGGTCGTTGGGGCAGAGCCAAAAGAAACCTACCAAAGGATATTTTTTTTTTAAATTAGTGAACAAAATTTAAAACAAAGAAGGATAGCCAAATTGAACAAAAGGAAGACGGCCAAAAACTTACAAAAAAAATACACGACAAATAAAAGAACCGCACCAAAAAAAGCGAACAGAAAGATAAACTCCAAAAAAACGCACAGAAAAAAACGCCAAACACCGCCAAATACAATTCCCGCCAACAATCCACTCCGACCAACGTAACCTCCAACAACCAACACCCGCCACCTAGACTCGAGATGGCCAAAGCCATAAATAGTGTTTATTTTCCCGCTCAAATTAAGGAGGGATCATAGGAACGCACAATCAATGATGCGGCCGAAAAATAAGGACGCATGTATAAATACGTCACGACCCAAAAAAAACGGTCTGGTGTATTTCTTGTTTTGCTATAAGAAATGGCTACAGACCAGCCAAACAATGGCCAAGAGGTGGCCGGTAAGTTTTTCAGGCATTTCCAAACAAGGATTATTTTGAAACATAATATAGTGAAAATTTGCACACTACAATTTCTCAATTTTTAAAAAAATAGGTGTGGAGGATGACATGGAAGAGGCTGCTGGGCCCAGTATTCCGGGCAAAGCAGGGAAAAAGAAAAGGCAGCCACAATTCACAAGAAAGGAGATGGAGGTTTTGGTTCAGAAGTGTGTGGACATCCTGCCGCAGGCAGACAGGAATATGGGTGCAAGCCAGAAGTGGAGAATGTGGGAGGAGATAGCCAGTGCTGTCAATAGGGTGGGTGATTATGTCCGTCTAGCCCGGGATGTCAAACGGCGGTAAGTAAAAACTTGACCACCCTAAAACCAAAAAATAAACAAAACCAGGAATAATGGCTACTTTTTCACCCACAGATGGCAAGACTTCAAATATCACCTGAAACAAAAAATGGTGGACAGGGCTAGGCATGCAAGGGGGACAGGTGGGGGTCCCACCCCTGTGTCATTGGAGTTTAATGATTTGGAAGAGCTGGCACAGGGGTGTGTGCAGGATGTGGAGGTGTTTGGCGTGTCCAACATGGATACGGACATGCCAGACTTTGCGGCTCCTCATGTTGTCCCAGGTAAATGTTGTGATGTAACCAACTCTGAAATGTTATTGTGACAATATGTAGATTGTAATGTTCCTCTTTTCTCTTTTTTCTCACAGAGACACAGGCGGATGAGTCTGCTCCAGAGGGGAGCCTTGGCCGCCGAATTTCTGCAGGGGAGGAACCAGTACATCTGGCTGAGGACCCTGCAGAAGCCAGTCCTGGGCAATCCCCCTCGCAGGCAGTGGCACTCCTCACAGAACTCAATTTTAAATCGGATTCCCATACGGAGATTCTGCAGAGGATGGACGCCAGTCTGCTACGGGTGGCTGAGGCCCTGGAGCAAAATGCGGCGGCCAACGTGACCATTGGTCAGGCCCTGGCTGAAAATACCAGGGCCAACATCCGAATCGCTAATGCCCTGGAGCAGCTCGTTCGTCAGCACATGGTGGAGCCGACCTCCCTTCCTGCCGGAACATCAGGATCCTCCACCTCTGGCACAACAACAGCCATTCCTCCAAATGTGCCTAGCCCTGTGCCTAGTCCAGAGGCCACAACATCTGCCTCTGGACAGGCCAGCCAGAGGACATCCCGGAGCCGGTCTGGCACCCACCCTACCCCAGCCAAACGGGGAAAGAAACGATGACAGCACTGGCTACTTTGCCCACACACCTTCTGTGCTTGCCCCATATTCCTTTCTGGCCAAAACTTCCCTCTCCTTTCTTGTGAATTGTTTTTATTTTTTTTTTCGTTTGTGTGCAAACAATATAATTTAATCCAAAAATATGTGTCCAATATTAGTGGGTAACAAGGACCCCAAAAATGTACATGACAATGCACATGATTTTTTTAAAAATGTGTTTGGCAAATAAAACCTACAAATTGTTCTCAACTGTATTGTGACATTAATTGACAATTGTTTTATAGTTAATTCTGGCCCACAAGGGAAAAACTAAATCGGAGTTTGGGACTTTCAAAAAATCAAGGGTTAAAACAAAATGTTACTTTAAAAAACACTTTGGAATAAATGTTAAAAAAAAACAAAAAAACTGCAAAAGGTTACAATACACACAAAGATGAATAAAATATTGTTACAAAATGCAAAAATACTAACCAAATTGTAAAATACATTACTACCAAAAAGCGCTAATTGATTGTGTAATCCTGAAATTAGCAGCCGAGATTTTCAGCTGTGTACGGTTTTGTGCTATTACAAAGTGGAAAAAAAAAAAAAAAAAACAAGCTGGTTTTCAATCCAAAGTTGATTGTTTATCTGACAAGCCGTGATAAATCGATGAAACATCGTGGAGGCCCGGGCAAAAGGACAAGGCCATCGCCATTGTGGTCGAGTAATCCAGACCCTAAGCTGGCGAGCAGTTTGAACGGAAAGAGGATCAGCCAGTGACGTATGAGTTGGTACGAACACATTAGACGTTCGCATGAGCTAATTTATGTACGCCCCAAAAACGCCTCGCCACGCCTGTGTTTTTCCATCTCCACCCCTGTCAGCGCCCAAAAACGACCTGTTCTGTCAATCACATTTGACATGTCACTTCCTGTTCGCAATTTGCCGAAAGAGTGAAAAAAAAACTCGCAATCTGCCGTACGCACATGCGCAGTGTTACACCGGCGCATGCGCGGTGTCAAAACATCGGAACGCAACGAGCGTACTGCTGTTAACGAGCGGCTCTGAATGAGGGCCCAGGTGCGCTAATTAGTAGAGTGGAAAACTCTACAGTTGCATACACACACAACGATTTTTTGAACGATTATCGGTAAACTATATCATTTAATGATAATCGCTTGAAAAAATCATTCACTTTCTGAGTTGAACGATTATCGTTCATGCGCGTTCACGTTTGTAGTTCAGTCAGACTTGTCAACTCATTAAGGGAATATGCAACAATCGTTTGTAGTTCAAAAAAATCGTTCATTACACTTTAAAAAATCTGACAGATAATCTGACAGAAAATCGTTCAGAAAATCGTTGGTAACAAAATCGTTGTGTGTGTGTATGCAGCTTATTACATCCACAGCTGCTGACCAAAAAAACAGGAGATTTCTGCCTACATCCCCCTAAAAGAATACACAGGGAAAAAAAATGTTTAGAGTCTGCACTTGGATTGAAACATATATCTTGAAAAAATATAGGCCCTGATTCAGACCCACTCGCAAGCGGCTGTCCGCTCGCAAGTGGGTCGATGGTCTGCACTGAGCATGTGCACGACGGAGGGAGCTCCGTCGTGCGCATGCGCCAGACGCGACGAGCGAAGGAAAGTCCTTCGCTCGTTGTGTCTGATCAAAGGGGGCGTGCTATCGATGTTGATTGACAGCACGCCCCCTTTGGTGGGCGTGCCTGGGGCGTGCCTCCCTGACGGGGGCGTTCCTAAGGGAACGCCTACCGTCAGAAGCCGGCCCACTGACATCACTAGTGATGTCAGTGGGAGTGATTTTGGCTCTGATAGAGCCAAAATCACTCCGGGCCTTGCGGTTGAAAACCTCAACCGCAGGCTCCGGCTCGCAGTTTCGATGGTCGCGATGGTCACAACCATGGCGGCCATCAAACTGCACGCTCGTATAGGCTGTGGGTGGTGACCCACAGCTATACGAGCGTCCAGGAGGACGCTCCATTTTTATGGAGGGCGGCCCTCATTCAGAGCGTGCGCTCTGCTCAGAGCGTACGGCTCTGAATGAGGGCCATAGTTGGCTGTGCTAGTTTTATTAACCCCTTTGCCACTGAGTCTTTTCACACCTCTGCGTTGCATCAATATAAACATCAGTCATTTCTTTATGCAGTGCTCACACAAATTACACCTTATTTATTGTCAGTGACTTATCCCTCCTGTCCTGGCAAAATATAATAGACCCATAGAGGTAAATGTAGGAGCCTGCGAGATAGAGCATAGGCGGGTTCTCAGCGAGTTTGGCCAATGTTTAAAGCAGCAATTATCTAAAAAGCAAAATCAACCAGGTCTATCAGAGCCGAGAGCGCTCCCACTGACATCACTTGTGATGTCAGTGGGGCCGGCCCCAGACGGTAGACGTTCCCATAGGAATGCCTCCATCTGGGCAGCCACGCCCTCGGCACACCCACCAAAGGGGGCGTGCTGTCACTCACGATCGACAGCACGCCCCCTTTGTAGCGAGAACTGGAGCGACGGCTTGCCCGTCGCTATCCGGGTCTCGCGCATGCACACGACGGAGCCGGCTCCCTCGTGCGCATACGCACTGGGCCAACATCGACCCGCTTGCGAGCGCTCAGCGCTCGTGAGCGGGTTTGAATCAGGCCCACAGTCAGATCTCCTGTACTTAGGATAGTCCTGGTGCACATGCAGATAATAGTGATAGGGCTGATTTCACAGTCAGATCTCCTGTACTTAGGATGGGGCTGGTACACATGCAGATAATAGTTATGGGGCTGAGCTCACAGTCAGATCTCCTGTACTTAGGATGGGGCTGGTACACATGCAGATAATAGTGATGGGGCTGATCTCACAGTCAGATGTCCTGTACTTCGGTTGGGGCTGGTGCACATACAGATGATAGTTATGGGGCTGATCTCACAGTCAGATCTCCTGTACTTAGGATGGGGTTGGTACACATGCAGATGATAGTGATGGGGCTGATCTCACAGAGATCTCCTGTACTTAGGATGGGGCTGGTACACATGCAGATGATAGTGATGGGGCTGATCTCACAGTCAGATGTCCTGTACTTAGGATGGGGCTGGTACACATGCAGATAATAGTGATGGGGCTGATCTCACAGTCAGATCTCCTGTACTTAGGATGGGGCTGGTACACATGCAGATAATAGTGATGGGGCTGATCTCACAGTCAGATCTCCTGTACTTAGGATGGAGCTGGTACACATGCAGATGATAGTGATGGGGCTGATTTCACAGTCAGATGTCCTGTACTTAGGATGGGGCTGGTACACATGCAGATAATAGTGATGGGGCTGATCTCACAGTCAGATGTACTGTACTTCGGATGGGGCTGGTACACATGCAGATAATAGTGATATAGGCTGATCTCACAGTCAGATCTCCTGTACTTAGGATGGGGCTGGTACACATGCAGATAATAGTGATGGGGCTGATCTCACAGTCAGATCTCCTGTACTTAGGATGGGCTGGTTCACATGCAGATAATAATGATGGGGGCTGATCTCACAGTCAGATCTCCTGTATCTAGGATGGGGCTGATGCACATGCAGATAATAGTGATATAGGGTGCGTTCACAGTCAGATCTCCTGTATTTAGGATGGTGCTGGTGCACATGCAGATAATACTGATGGTGACTGATCTCACAGCCGGATCTTCTGTACCTAGGATGGGGCTGGTGCACATGCAGATAATAATGATGGGGGCTGATCTCACAGTCAGATCTCCTGTATCTAGGATGAGGCTGGTGCACATGCAGATAGTAGAGATGGGGCTGATCTCACAGTCAGATCTCCTGTACCTAGAATGGGGCTGGTGCACATGCAGATAATAGTGATGGCGGCTGATCTCACAGTCAGATCTCCTGTACTTAGCATGGTGCTGGCGCACATGCAGATAATAGTGATGACGGCTGTGCTTACAAGCGGAGGGCTGGGAGCGGTGGGATCGCATAGATGCATCTGACTCTGCATACAGACAGATGTTCTCGTAGTAAGATTTCTGGATGCTGATGGAATTGTGATTGCATTATGCCCATAGAGTATTAATTGTATCCTCCATCATAACTATATTTTTAGCAGTTGGCAATCATTTCATATTGGCAACTTATTCATTATTTATTAACAATTTTATATATATATATATATATAATTATATATATGTATATATATATATATATATATATATATATATACACATGAATCAGTATGATTTACCGCTGGCGGTTCAAATCCCGACAGCTGCAGCCTGGCAGAGGTGGAAATCCCAATCGTCCATTAAAGTAAGTTATTCCTTCCCCTAACCCTCTCTTGGGGGTGCCTAACCCTAACCCCCCCCCAAGTGCCTAACCATAACCCCCCTCTAAGTGCCTAAACCTAATCCCCCCTTTCCCGCAGCCTAACCCTAAGTCTTCCTGGGGGGTGCCTAACCCTAACCTCCCCCCGGGGGTGCATAACCCCCCTTCCCCTAGCCTAACCGTATCCTCCCGGGGGGGGTGCCTAACCCTAAGTTTCCCACGGGAGCCCCTAACCTAACCCCCCCTGCGGTTGTCCGCGCCCGGCTTACCTTTGATCAGTAAGCCGGGCGTTGGGCTCCCGGCGTAGGTCTAATGACAGGCGTCGGGAATTCGACGCCTGTCATTTGAACCTTGCCGGGATTACAGACAGTCGGGAAGCCGGTGGTCGGCATTGCGACCGTCGACTTCCCGACTGCTTCCCATATATACAGTGGTGGCCAAAATTGCGGACACTTTTTGAAATTTGAATGTTTTTCAACTTCGAATGCTTATAAAAACTGTTTCACTTCACGCAGTGCAATGATTCATATATCAAATGAAAGGAAATGTAATGCTGAATTCAACACAATAAACAGAGGTCAAATATTTGCATTACAAGGAAAGTTATGCAGTGAAATCAACACTTAGGGTGAAAATCCCTGTGTACTTATGATGTTACTGTCCTATCAGTATTTCGTTGGGTATCCTTTATTTTTCAAGACAGCAGCACAGCAATGTGTCATTGAGCCAACCAATGTTTGGAGCGCTTCCTTCTTTTTTATGTGGTGCCATGAGACAATTATAGCCTCAATAAATTGTCTTTTATTGGATGGACACCTCAGATGTACCAGTTTTTTCAAACAGAACCACAAATGTTCTACGGGGTTCAGGTCTGGGCTGTTTCCTGGCCATCCCAGCACCTGTATGTCATTCTCTGTGAACCTTTTTTTGTATGTCCATGCAGTGTGGTAGGCAGGGCCGGATTAACAATGGGGCGGGTGGAGCTTCAGCTCCAAGCCTCCCATGAAAATAGGCCCACACAGGATCCCCTGCAGTGCACAGTAACAGTGGTAACAGAAACAGTTTTTCCTGTCACCACCAGCAGCCCAGCACATTATCCTCCAGACCGGCAAAGGCATCGTCCACTCCATACCCCCCCCCCCTGCATTGACCACCAAAGCCCCGCCCCCTACTCGCGCTAAGCCCCGCCCCCAAACTTGTGTCATTAGTGTAGGAGCCACCTGGTCGCGGTAAACGCTGCCTCCTGGTTGCCCTAAGATCCGTCCCTGGCCTTTCCGAAGTCCTTTCCCACAGCGGGGGAGCAACCTTGTCACTTTAAGCTCCGCCCACTTATCGAGGTAAGCTCCGCCCCCTGGCCACAGTAAGCTCCGCCCCCGGCATACGACACTGTGTCCTCAGTGTGCTTCTATGCCTTGGTCTCGCTAAGCTCCTCCCCTGGTCTCCTGGAAAATGTGCCACTAGTGTGGGAGCCCCCTGGTCCCCTGGTTTTTTTCTGGCAAAACCCTCCAAACCCCGCAATCGGGGAGCAGCAGTTCCTGGACCCTGGACCAAGTACAGCATTGTACAGTAACTCTGCAACCCAGGAGGGGTGAGTCAGTGGTACAACCGATTTTTACTTACTGTACTTCGTTGTATTCCTTGTAGTTGTCTGTAATGCAGGCAGCATATTGTGTTTTAAGAACATTCAGAGATATACAGAGTCCCATTGGTTTATGTACATCTAGGATGTTTGTGGGTGTGTGCATGCGAGTCCTGCGTGGTCACTCACAGTCCCATACTGTGGCGTTTGGGAGACCGAGTGGGGGTGGTGACCTGGACCCAGGGGCGTTTCTAGAGAGGAGGGGGCCCGTGTGCAGTCTCCGACATGGGTCCCCTCCTCTCTGTCCGGCAGCGCACTGAGCTGTGCGCGGCCAGTGCCGGAGTTATAGACTCTGGGCACTAGAGTGCGCCCAGAGTCTATAGAGGATGCGCTGGTCACCGGGAAAATGGCTGCAGTGGGTCGATGGTGGCCCACAGCGCATGCGCACAACGGAGCTGGCTCCGTCGTGCGCATGCGCGAGACCTGGCTAGCGATGGGTAATCCGTCACTCCAGGTCTCGCACCAAAGGGGGCGAGCTGTCGATGTTGAGTGAATACTCCCCCGTTTGGTGGGCGGGCTGTGGGGGGTGGCTGCCCAAACGGAGGCGTTCCCGAGGGAATGCTTGCCATTTGGGGGCGGCCCCACTGACATCACGAGTGATGTCAGTGGAGAGCTTCCGGCTCTGTTAGAGCCAAAAGCTCTCTGGGGCTTGCGATGAATGAGACCCTACCACAAGGGTCTCGTCGCAAGCCCGATGGTCGCAATGGTCTTGACCATCGCGACCATCTTCCTGGCCGCTCGCTATAGCTGTGGGTGGTCACCCACAGCTATGCGAGCAGCCAGGAGGCCGCTCTAAAAAACAAGAAGGCCGGCCCTGATTCAGAGCGAGCGTTCTGTCAGAGCATCCGGCTCTGAATCAGGGCCAGAGGGCCTGATTCAGAGCCGGACGCTATTTAAAGTGACCATTCGCTCTTTGCGGTCTGTTGACGCCTCCATGTCTGAACGAGCGAACAAAACATGCGGTCGTTATTTTGTTAAAAACGCCCCCTGGCCGCTTGCATCATACGTCATCTCCGCTATTTATAAGATTAATCGAGTACATCGAAAGGCGTATGAACTGCTCGCTATTCTTGTGGTTGCATTTTCCTACCGCAATCATGCGAGCAGTTCAGACTAAAAGACAACCAACTGACGTGGTCGATGATGCTGCTTTGTTAATTATGCACACCCTTAAAACGCCCGTTTTGACCTTTTGGCACACCTGCGTTCGGAATTCCACTCCCCGTTTTCAAGCACCTTCCCCTGTTACCACCCACATACGCCTCACCCTGTCACTCAAATTAGCAGGCATTCGCTATTTTGCGAGCACATGATTTCCGACAGCACTGACTGGTTCGCGCATGCGTATTACAACCCATACGCATGCGCAGATGTGCGAACATCGCTCGGAACGAACGAGCGGCCGCTTACGAGCAGCTCTGAATCAGGCCCAGAGTTACAGAGCACTTTACATATACATTAGGGACCTGTGAGAAGGGTATAATTCACTAACAGGGTTCTACAGGAGCTTCTAAGCACTGTCTACACTGCCTAATCCTATTGAGTGGCTGAGTGGACTTTTCCTTTTTTTAACTATATTTAAATTTTTTTAATTTGACAATTTTGTATGAATCTTATATGTTGTGTCGTAAGTGTGTAATTTGTATACCAGTATCAGGCCATCACAACATACATTTCTAATTTTTATTTAACTATAAGATCTACAATTATTTCTATGGGGCATATCAGGTTTCAGACCCAATAATTAGAATTTCTTATTGCCACTATTTGCGGCAATAAGAAATTAACTTTCCCCCAAATGTACAAAAAAATCAACTGCAGGAACAGGGACTCCAAAAGGAGCTCGTCCCTGCGATGTGTAAAGAAGGGAAATGATCACAAAATGAATCATTTCCCTTCTATATCCGGGGCCGTCCTGCGCATGCACTGTCAGCAGACCACGCATGTGCGGAGGCCATTTCTGAGGTGGCCTCTCCCTGTAATTTTTGGCCATAGGCTACTATAGGATAACGCCATCTGGAGATGCCGTTATCCTATCGGGGAAAGCTCCGAAATGTGAAAGGTTCATCTGACAGCTTCACAGCCCCATAGAAACATATGGGGGCTGCAGCTGCTGTCGGAAATGGAAGAACCTTCATACATTCAAGGGATCCTTAATATTTTGGGGTAGTTCCCAAAAACTAGTGTATTCGGGGAATATCCTCCAAATATTATTTGAAAAGTAAGCCCCTACATCATTTGATAAACTACTCATAATTTACCTATTTAGGGGTCTATTTACTAAGCTGTGTTAAGAGATAAAGTGAACGGTGATAAGGTACCAGACAACCAGCTCCTACCTGCCATTTTTCAAACACAACCTGTGACATGGCAGTTAGGAGCTGATTGGCTGGTACCTTATCACACTTCACTTTATCTCCTAACACAGCTTAGTAAATAGACCCCTTAGTGTTATATTAGTTTATTTTTAAAGCATATCTCTCTAAATTTATACTCTATTAGCAGAAGTAGTTCTGGTTATGCACTAGGAACTTATACCCCAACAAAAATCCTGGGTCTGACACGGGATTTGGAACATGGTTCCAAGCCGGGTCAGATGCGGGATTTACCCCTTCTCCATTATGGCGTTGACCCGGTCGATTCCGTTCACACTGCACCCGGGTGCTGTGCTGGCGCTTGGCGATGACGGCATCACTAAGTCCCGGAAACTCCACCCTGAATGCCGGACCGGAGCAAACCGGGCACCAGGGGAGGGGGTCCTTCCTAGTGGGGGCAGTCATTTGGGAGGCTGTCTGTGACAGCTGTCACCGGGCAGAGAGAGATTACAGCCTCCTAGGACCCTTTTCCTCTGAGCCGCTGCCGGGTTGACACGGTAATAACCCAGGTATTTTGGGCAGTGGAAAAGAGGTATTAGATTACAATTACAATGCTGACGTCTGTATTCAAGTGACAGAAAGCCTAGCTTCCACCATGTGTGCGTATATACTGTGTGTGTATATATACATTATATATATATATATATATATATATAAAGATATACATACATGAGGCAAACGAAGGCGGCACTCAGGAGCACAGGCCACACCACCTGTGTAGACCACACCCACACAACACTGGTCACACCGCCCTGGCGACACACATTAGGCCCTTCATAAATTTCAGCTCCAGGCCCATGTGGACATTAATCTGGCACTGGTGGTAGGGAGCTGAATCCTGCTGGAAAAAAATGGGGCATTATCTGGAAAAAGATCCCTGATAGAAGGTAGAAGTTTTGGTTGTAGGATGGTGTCGATGTACTTTCTGCTGTTCAGTGTGCCATCTATGACATAAAGGCGGCCTACAGCATCTGCTGTCATACATGCCCAGATCATAACACTTGTAGGATTCTTTGTTGTCACTTGAATAAAATCTGGATGTACCTCTTCCCCGATGCGACGTCTCAAACATTTTCTCCCATCACTACCAAATATCGATATCTTAGTTTCATCACTCCATATCATTTGTTTCCACTGACCTTCTGTCCATGCAATGTGTTCTTTTGCCCACTGTATTCGTTTCTGCTGCTGCTTTTTATTCAGCAATGGCTTTTTTCGGGGAATCCTACCTTTTAGGCCAACCTCCGTTAGTCTTCTCCGTTCCGTTCTTGCACTGACACTGACAAAGACACCAGTTGCACTCAGGTCACTGCTAAAGGCCGCAGATGACATCCATCTATCCCTGACGCAAATTTGTTTTATTCTCCTATCATCTACAGCTGTTGTGCACTTTTTCCGGCCTTTTCCTTCTTTGTTTTGTATAGATTGTGTTTCCTAATAGCGTAAACAAAACTTTCGTACTCCTGATGTTGTCACATTCCCACCAATTTCTCTCGCAATTGCTGCATACGAAAGACCATTTTCACTTAACACTACAATCCTGGATCACATCGCTGTGCTGCGGTCTTGAAAAATAAAGGATACCCAACGAAATACTGATAGGACAGTAACATCATAAGTACACAGGGATTTTCACCCTAAGTGTTGTTTTCAAGGCATAACTTCCCGTGTAATGCAAATATTTGACCTCTGTTTATTGTGTTGAATTCAGCATTAAATTTCCTATCATTTGACATATGAATCATTGCACTGCGTGAAGTGAAACAGTTTTTATAACCATTCGAAGTTGATAAACATTCAAATTTCAAAATGTGTCTGCAATTTTGTCCACCAGTGTAAATATATATATATATATATATATTTATATATATATATATAATATATATATATATATTTATATATATTATAGATATATATATATACATAATAGATTTGGATGAACCAGCACTCCAGTGTAGAAGATACTGTATGTTGCCTGGGTGCCCTCCCCAAAATTAATATGATACAGGGGCCTATTCATCATAACTAAAGTTTCCTAGGAGGTAATTAGGTTTTATTACTCGCATGGAGTTCTATCTAATTACCGGAGGAATTCATCATTCCTCCTCTCCATCAGTATCTATTCCAAAAAGCTGTCATTTTTGCGATGACAGCTTTTCGGGAAATAGATAGTTATCCCTGCCTGCTCTACCTTACCGCAGCTGGGATCTGTGCTGCATGCGCTGTTACATCTGTAAAACCAGCGCATGCGCAGCACTGCCTACAGATGCGGTAAGTTTGTGTCCCCCCCTCCACTCACCTCCCCCCCCGTTCAGCACTTACCTGCCCGCGCAGCAGTCTCCGGCTCCGTCTGCTATGCTGTCATGTGTTCTCCCCAGCAGCACACAGTACTGTTTATAAAAAAAAAAACTTTTTTTTTTTTTTTTCTAAACTTTATTGCGCTCTGCTGGGGAGAACACATGACAGCATAGCAGATGGAGCCAGAGGAGAGACCAGAGCGCCGGAGGTCGACGCCGGGGGACCTGCACACGCTGACACAGGTAAGTGTTACCTGCTATTCGCCACCTCACAGTGGCGAATAGTAACTCCATCAAATTCCGAAAATACATAATTTTCGGAATTTGATGAATACCATAATTTCCATATCCCCATACTAATGTACTAATGTACCCATACTAATGTACTAATGTACTAATGTACTAATGTATGGGGAGTGTGAAAATTAACGCAGGGGGACTTAGCAAGGAGATATCAGTGTTATCTCCTGTGCTAAGTATCTTCATGAACACTAAAATAACGTTATTTAAGGAAAATTTCCTTAAAAACGTTATTTTAGTGTTGATGAATAGGCCCCACAGTCTGGCAATGATGGGCAGCACTCCGGGTCTTATACGATACAAATAAGTAAAGCTGCTACCACTCAGTTAATTCCATATATATATATAGCGCTCACATATTCTGCAGCGCTTTATAGAGAATATTTTGCTGTTTACATTAGTTCCTGCCCCAGTGGAGCTTACAATCTATGGCCCTCATTCAGAGCCACTCGCTAGCGGCAGTACGCTCGTTCCGAGCGATGTTCGCACGTCTGCGCATGCGTACGGATCGTTATACGCATGCGCGAACCAGTCAGTGCGGCCGAAATTCATGTGCTCGCAATATAGCGAATGCCTGCTATTTTGAGTGACAGGAGGAGGCGTATGTGGGTGGTAACAGGGGAAGGTGCTTGAAAATGGGGAGTGGAGATCCGAACGCAGGCGTGCTTAAAGGTCAAAACGGGCGTTTTATGGGTGTGCATAATTAATACAGCAGCATCATTGACCACGTCACTGGGTTATTTTCTAGCCAGAACTGCTCGCAAAATTGTGGTAGCAAAAACCAACCACAAGAATAGCGAGCAGTTCATACGCTGGTCGATGTACTCGATTAATCTAATAAATAGCGGACATGACGTATGGTGCGTGCGGCCAGGGGGCGTTTTTAACAAATAAACGAGCGTATGTTTTGCTCGCTCGTTCAGACTTAGAGGTGGGAACAGACTGCAATTTGCGAACTGATCATTTGAATAGCCACCCCTTGTTTTTGAACGAGCGAGCGCAAATAGCGAACGGCTCTGAATCAGGCCCCATATTCCCTACCACATGTACACACACATATACACAATAGGGTTCATTTTTGTCAGGATCCAATTATCCTACTAGTATATTTTTTCATTGTGAGAAGAAATCTACGCAAGTACGGGGAGAATATACAAACTCCACACTGTTAGGGCTGTAGAGGAAATCGCACCCATGACCTCAGGGCTGTGAGGCAGTAATGCTACACCAATTATATTAACTTCATTAATTGGCATATTAATTGAATTACTCATTAATTTGTCCAACTAATATATTAATTAAATAATATTGCTGCTATAAGATAATTATTAAGGTTTTTCCCATTTTATTCAATAAATGATTGCCCACATAATAAATGTACTGTGCCTCCTCATGGTAGGGTCAGATTGGGGGTGTGATCTCATTTGCCCCCATATTCCAGCTAGAACTCTGTGACAGAGATATTTTTTTAAATGTAACAGTCGCTGTGATGGGCGTCCCCCCAGCAGTAAGCACAGATATAGGACATGAGGTTCTCTGCAGAGTATAATTATTCCTACATGTATTATATAAATCATATACAGATATAAACCCAAACCAAGCCGCTCCTATAAGCTCTGTATATTTCCCTTCTCTATACAGGAGACAGAAGCCCTGCTTAGGTGAGGGCCTGTGATGTCATGTGCATGACATCACAGTGGCTCTGGCTGTAACATAGACATTGTCTGACATTACCCAGAGTCACTGGTGATCTAGTTGCTTAGACTGTTTAGAGGCATTAATTTGTCTCTCACCAGATTCGTTACTATTGGCGTTTAGCTTTGTCCTCTATTATTATATAGAAGGAAAAGGCGACATTTTATTTCCTCCGGTGCAGAAACTGATCCAGGCAGCATCAGCTCAACATCCAGCATCGCTGCTGTGCTCAGTAAGGTGAGTGGTAGCTGAGGGGGGGAGGGGAGGACGGGTCTTGGTTATAGCCTGAGACATTGTCATATTACGTTTCCTGCTATAACCAATCCGTCATTATTTCATCTGTCACCAGCTCTTATATAAATCTCTCTGTATGTGGTAAACTTTGAAGAATTTGGTTATTTAATGATCATCTATCACCGATACAGACAAATACATCGGTGTCATTAGGTGCACTTGTTACATATACAGCATGGAATATGGGCAGTGCCAGCGTCCATCAGATTGTGGCCGAGCAATGCACTTGGTGTCTGTATTGTTTCTAACTGTCCCTAATTTCCAGGGACAGTCCCGACATTTAAGGGATTGTCACAGAACATTTTGTCCCTGGAAATTCTCCTACTTCTCAGTAATGACTAACAGCACAATATAATCCCATTTATCTGCTTGTTGTATGTGATCCTTACCATGTATAAAGTGAATATTTATGGAAGAGCAGTATACAAGGCCTAAAGCATATTATATCCAGTGACGTTGTAATGATGGCGATTGTAGTGCGCCAAGTTCCTCAGAGACAGAATTACGCTTAGATGCGGCTGCTCAGTAAAAACGTTCCCTGAGACCTTTATACCAGTAACACAATCTATCTGATCCTCATTTGCATACTGCTGCCCCTCAGGGCGGATCCAGGTGGGGCAATCAGTGTGATCCCCCCCTTACCCCAGAACACTTCTTACCTGGCCACTACGGCTGGCTGCTGTATAGCGGCGGCATTTCATGCAGGGAGAGAGAGGATACAGCTCAGTGCAGGGTCCAGGGAGGCCCAGAGACACACAGCGATGTCATTGTCTGTTCAGGTTGTGATTCATTGTATTTATTACAATATGTAAGGACAGGATGCAATCGGGAAGCCGGCTGACATTATACCAACAGCCGGCTTCCCGACTGTCATATCCCGGTGAGGTGAAATGCCCGGTGTCTAGATGTAGACGCCGCTCATTTCACCAACGTCCGGCATCCCAATCGAAGGGATGCCGGGCGCCGCAAGCAGACAGCTACGGGGGGAAGGGTTAGGTTTAGGGCTCCCAGGGGGGACTTAGGGTTAGGCACCCCCCCGGGAGGTTAGGGTTAAGCTAGGGGGAGGGAGGGTTAGGGTTAGGCACCCCCGGGGGGGAGGTTAGGGTTAAGCACCCCCCCGGGGGACTTAAGTTTAGGTAGCGGGGAAGGGGGGTTAGGTTTATACACTTAGAGGGAGGATTGGGGTTAGGATTGGGGGGTAGGTTAGTTAATACTTACCTAGGGATGATCGGGATTTCCAGCACTGTCGGCCTGCCACTGCCAGGATCTGTTCCAGTGTCGGGCTGCCCCAGCCAGGAATCGAACCACCGGCCATGCGGCCGGCGGTATTTCATACCGATTCCGTAAGGACAGATGGAGCTTTTTATCCTTTTGTAGAAGATAAACTTGTTACTAAATGGAGCCGGTCGGTCAGTGACCTAATTTCCCATCTCTCCCTGGCTGACATTTGTATTCTGCACCTGCCTGATCCAGCGTCCTATCCATCTATCTATATAAGATATATCTATTGGTAATGGCATGTATGTATATTACAGGGGACATATACAGCTGGGATCCTTCTATATTACAGGAGAAGAACCTGACTGACACATAATATTTATTGATCAATGTCACCCACGTTGTTATGCTGATAAGAACTTATATCTATAATTCCAAATATCACTAAGGACGGCACAGTCCAGCTTCCATTCTACTTTTTATACTGGTAGATTTCCTAGTCATTGTGTCTCCTTCTGTGATGTCCCTCATAGCGTTTCTCTCATGCTAGCCAGACATCTGATCACTGTAGGAAATGTCAGTAAAGCAGCTTTGCTCTGAGTGTAACGACTGAGGACTTTATGTGACTATAAATTTCAATTGTGTAACAGGGAGAAGAGCGGAGGAGACACTAATTACCCGGAGAGATGGAGGAGAAATCTCTGGGCTTACAGGTACCTGTGTTCTGCAATGTGTTAGTCACCTCTCACTCTCAGCAGCCAGATAGAAGTAGGACTTATGGAGACCCAATAGGACGTGTAACAGTAATACTAGCCAGGGCCCATATATATGAATGTAGGGACAGGGCCACTGAGACAGCCACAGGGCCTGGGTACAGAAAGGGGAGTGGCCAAATCCAGGAAGTGTGGTAAAGCCCCTTACTGGGAAAAAAAAAAAGAAAACTGATAAATAATACCCACTCCCTCTCTCTCCTGGCGCCCATGTGAGAAGGGGGGCACCATGCAGATTTCAACCAATATCAGTGTAATAGTTGTATTTGAGGTTTCCTACCTGAGGTACTTTCTCTGTATGAGTCACAATATATATAGGCTCAGCATTCCATAATGGCAGCATCAGGACACCCATTTTATCTTATTGCATTATTGCTGCTAAATACAATGAATGTGGAATAGTTGCACCAGATTTTCTCCCTGTGTAATATCTCCTGTCATGGCTGCTGTGACGATTGTCCTTTTCCTCCTCAGCATAGAGTCACGTGGATGCTGGTCAGTTCCGTGGTCTGTGCAGTATTGGGATCGTTGCAGGTTGGATACCACTCAGGAAACCTCAACTCCCCACATTCGGTGAGAAAACAGCACAATCACTGGTTCTTTCTGCTTTTCTTGTGTTATCATTTTCAGCAGGAATTATGCTAAATGTAATTGGAGCCAGGACATGGAAGATTTCAATTGTGGAAAATCATATGAGGTTCATGTGTACAAATGATTATTACTGTATATGGGTTAAGATTTTGGTTAGGTATCAGCGACACCATAACTAGGGGTTTGCGAGCAGTGCCATCGGGGCAGCAACATCACAGACCCATGGCACCTGCATGTAGCCTGGAATGGCACCCTGCAGTCTATAGAGCTGCGGCAGAGCTGTTCAAAACGTCCTTAGGATAGGGATGGCCGACGACCGATGGTAGATGGTTTTGCCATCGATGGCGTAGAACAGGGATGGGGAACCCTCAGGCCCGGGGGCCGTATAAAGCCCGTGGAATCATTCGATCTGGCCCTCTGAGCTTTTTTCTGCTAGCCTCATCTGCATAGCAGGGTGCCTACAATGGCACTCTAAGACCAGAATCTATGCAGCAGTGCCACCTGGAGCGTCCTTAGGATGCTTCAGACGGTCACACCGCTGCCCTTATAGCTCCCTGGAGCATCCTCAGATGCTCCAGGCATTGCTGTAATCACTGGCAATTGTGTCCCCTTCCCCGTGTGACATCACATGGAGGGGGTGTGGCCTGCACCTGGCCCACAAATAATGTTATATATATCAAAAAGGTTCCCCACCCCTGGCTTAGAGCCAATGGTTCTTCAGCATTGATGGCTCAGAGCCCCCCAATGCATTTTTTCTTTCTGCTTGGCGCCTGGACACGGGATCTAGCTTGGCCCCCTGACACAACTCGCAATTCCCCAGCCCCAACTCTGATTGGCCCGCCGCCCGCTAGTAATAAAGCAGGGATGACCATCGGTGGGTGAAACCATCGATGGTTTCTTTGCACAGGGTGGATTATACCCCTCTATAACCCTGGGTATCAGACCTCAATGGTTAGTACATTACAAAACTTGTTGATAACCTGAAATACTAAATACTAAGATACTAGTATAGATGAGTAGGGGATGCCAGCTCCTGGGAACAGCATAGATGTTACTGCAGTTACACAGGTAAAATACGGCATGAATTTATAAAATCCAAAAATGATTCTTCTGTTAAAGTAGAAAAAGAGGGAAAACCCAGATTGGAACAATTAATATAAATAACATTTCATTGTAACTTACTATTGGATCCTTCCTGGGTCTCTACTCTCACACAGGAGAACCTTTGCCATAGACCAGGGATGGGGAAACTCAGGCCTAAGGCCCGCGGAATCATTTGGCCTGCCCCTCTGAGCTTTTTTCTGTTAGCCTCATCTGGCTAGCCTGGTGCCTAGAATGGCACCCTGCAGCCAGAATCTATGCAGCAGTGCTGCCTGGAGCGTCCTTAGGATGCTTCAGACGGTCACACCGCTGCCCTTAGAGCTCCCCGGAGCATCCTCATGATGCTCCGGGCATTGCTGTAATCACCGGCGATTGTGACCCCGCCACCATGTGACATCACACAGAGGGGGCGCGGCCTACAGTGGGCCCACAAATAATGTTATATATATATCAAAATGGCCCTCGGCAGAAAAAAGGTTCCCCACCCCTGCCATAGACAGACGTGTTCCCACTGTCTGCAGGGCACATTGGGTGGTATCTGTTACTAGGTAGTTGGGAGGAGCCACATACTGTAGAATTGATACCAAGCTGTAATAAATGGGATATGTGCATGTATTGCTGTTTAGTTCCTCAGAATAATAGAATCTTTCTCCCCAGCTATTTGAGCAATTCTTTATTGGCTCATGCTGGACGCGTTATGGGAAACATATTTCACCGCAAACCCTGACTATACTGTGGTCCATGACGGTCAGCATTTTATACTTTGGGGCCTTTATATCAGCTCACTTTGCTTCTCGGATGGCAAATAAATATGGGAGGTAAGATCTACACTCTTTTAAGTCATTAATATTTTACATTATCAGGATCTTACTGTGTGCTGTCTGTGTGACGTTACTCAGTGCTGTCTGTGTGATGTTACTCAGTGCTGTCTGTGTGAGGTTACTCAGTGCTGTCTGTGTGATGTTACTCAGTGCTGTCTATGTGATGTTACTCAGTGCTGTCTATGTGACCTTACTCAGTGCTGTCTGTGTGACGTTACTCAGTGCTGTCTGTGTGATGTTACTCAGTGCTGTCTGTGTGATGTTACTCAGTGCTGTCTATGTTACCTTACTCTGTGCTGTCTGTGTGATGTTACTCAGTGCTGTCTATGTGATGTTACTCAGTGCTGTCTATGGGCCTGATTCAGACCCGGTTGCGAGCGCTGTGCTCTCGCAACCGGGTCGATGGTGGGCCAGGGCGCATGCGCATGACGGAGCCGGCTCTGTCGTGCGCATGCGCGAGACCCGAATAGCGACAGGCACTCCGTCGCTCCGGGTCTCGCAAAAAAAGGGGGCGTGCTGTTGATGTTGAGTGACAGCACGCCCCCTTTGGTTTGGCGGGCCGGGGGAGTGGCTGCCCAAACAGAGGCGTTCCCATGTGAACGCCTCCGTTTGGGGGCGGCCCCACTGACATCACGAGTGATGTCAGTGGGAGAGATTTCGGCTCTGTCAGAGCCGAAATCTCTCTGGGGCTTGGTGCAATGAGACCCTACCACAAGGGTCTCATCGCAAGCCCGATGGTCTTGACCATCGCGACCATCTTCCTGGCCGTTCGCTATAGCTGTGGGTGGTCACCCACAGCTCTGCGAGCGGCCACAAGGCCGTTCTAAAAAAAAAGACCGGCCCTGATTCAGAGCGTCCGGCTCTGAATCAGGGCCTAGGTTACCTTACTCAGTGCTGTCTGGGCCTGATTCAGACCCGCTCACAAGCGCTGAACACTCGCAAGCGGGTCGATGTTGGCCCAGTGGTCATGCGCACGAGGGAGCCGGCTCCGTCGTGCGCATGCGCGAGACCCGGATAGCGACGGCCAAGCCGTCGCTCCGGGTCTCGATACAAAGGGGGCGTGCTGTCGATGGTGAGTGACAGCACGGCCCCTTTGGTGGGCGTGCCAGGGCGTGGCTGCCCAGACGGAGGTGTTCCCATCGGAACGCCTACCGTCTGGGGCCGGCCCCACTGACATCACAAGTGATGTCAGTGGGAGTGCTCTCGGCTCTGATAGAGCCGAAAGCACTCCTGGGCTTGCGGCAATGAGACCCTACCACAAGGGTCTCGTCGCAAGCCCGATGGTCGCGATGGTCTTGACCATCTTTTTGGCCGCTCGCTATAGCTGTGGGTGTTTACACACAGCTATGCGAGCGGCCAGGGGGCCGCTCAAAAAAAACAGAGGGACGGCCCTGATTCAGAGCGAGCACTCTGTCAGAGCGTCCGGCTCCGAATCAGGGCCTCTGTGTGATGTTACTCAGTGCTGTCTGTGTGATGTTACTCAGTGCTGTCAGTGTGATGTTACTCAGTGCTGTCAGTGTGATGTTACTCAGTGCTGTCTGTGTGATATAGTACATATGTAAATCGTGTAGTATATATGTAAATGTGAGGGAATAACCTGTTTCTGGTGCAGCGGCCTCTTCTCAGTTCTCCTTATATTCTTTCTTTTATGGCTGCATTTAGACGGACGTCCATTGTGGTCACCAACGCGTTCTCACTGACGTCTGCGCTGCTGATGGGATCCTGCAAAGCAGCAAACTCCATTGAGATGCTCATTCTGGGTCGCTTCTTAATGGGTCTCTTCTGTGGCCTAACAATGACCCTGACACCTCTATACATTCAGGAGTTGTCACCCACTAACCTCAGAGCGGCCTTCTCCACCATCCATCCATTGGCCTTCACCATTGGCATCTGCATTGGGCAGGTAATGCACCTTCTATAATAACTGAGGAAGATACTTTATGTCACACTGTGTAGTCTGTGTACACGTCTGGTGTGATATAATGGAAGTACTGACATCATGTACATACTGTGACGCCGGTGGAACCTCATCTAAGAACGTTTGTCATTCTGTACTGATCTTTGTATGCAATGTATAATTATCTCCTGATCATCACATATCTTGTGTTATGTTCCTTGTTGCCTGATTGGCTGAGAACTCTCCTTTCACGTGCAGGTGACAAGTCTGGAAAGCGTTTTGGGCACAGATAAGTGGTGGCCTTTAATGCTCAGCATGTCAGCAGTTCCTGGCCTTGTGCAGATTGTGACCCTGCCCCTGTGTCCTGAGAGTCCCCGTTATCTATTCATCAACTGCAAGAGAGAAGAAGAAGCAGTAATGGGTAATACAGAAGCTACTAGTCAGTAAATACGTCCATGTAGGGTGATACGGGGACATATAGCTGTGTGGTGTGATAGTGACAAAGGGTGGAAGTCAGTAGGATTCCTATGGTCTCCTCCATAATACATACCTGCACCCTGCTATGTGGGGGCACTATATATACTGTAGTAACCACAGCCTCCAGCTATGCAGCGTGTGAGATAACTATGCAGGGGGTCAGAGAGATACTGTATGTAATGTGTATGATAGTAATGGTACAATGACACATATGTGTGTGGAACATTGCTATGTAGTGGTACATCATGCCAGTCGGTGTAATACAGCTATTAGTGTGATAACTCATGTACCGGAACATTGTGACACAGTGACCAGAAGCTGTTCTTGTCTCTCAGGGCTGCAGAGACTCCGGGGGACATCAGACGTCTGGGAGGAGGTGGAAGATCTGTGGAATGAGGTGACCCAGATAATGAGGAAACAAGAAGTGACCTTGTGCCAGCTGTTCACCCAGTACAAGAAGCCAGTGTCCAGGGCCTTCATCATCACTGCCTGCACACAGTTATCTGGCTGTAGTGGAGTAAGTGCTTCCCTAGGAGAATTGCTATAGTGACGATGAGGAATAGATAAAGAAATGGGATATGTCATTATTATGGGGGTAACAGGAAGCTGGGCTGTAATGGCTGGTCAGGATGGCACTTGCTGGGGTACAGTAAGGGGGAGGGGCACAGTCCAGCTCAGTCACCCACAAATTTTAGCCACTGAGCACCAGCAGTCTTTCTGCAAATTACCCCAGTCTTGCTTTTTTACCCCCAAGCTCCTGGCTCTGGGCTCTATCATGGAACCTTCATGATCTGTTAGCCCAAAACTGCAGCCGAGTAAAGTTTTACGGGTATATGTAATAGCATGGCCGAGCCTGTTGCTGTGTGATACGAGAACAATTAGGAGAATTTGCATGGAATGAAATGTTACCAGCCTGTATATTATCAGGTCCATAAACCACCTTTATATGTATATTCCACAAGTCTCCTCAGTGACCAGGTAACAGAAACAATGTAATGATAGATGTCTTCATGTTGGGAGGTCTGTGTACTCCTAATCCTTTTATTTATCATCTTGTTCTTTCAGATTAATTACTACTCCACTAAGATGCTGCACAGCGCTGGCCTCCCTCATGCCCAGGAGATCGCACTGTCATTGGGTCTCATCAACATCATTGCTATCATCTTATGTGTAAGTGCTGGGGCACCAGGTCTCCTGATCCCTCAGTATAGGCACACAGGGGTCATGTCCTGAGGAAGTGCCTGGCCGCATTGTATGTCTCATATATGGGACAGACCCTGTACTGTGGGAACATCTGATTTTATTACTATATTGTTACTATCCATGGACAAGACCGATACCTGCGGATGTGTCCACCTCTGATTTAGTCTAAAACACATGTATACATCCTGTCTGAATTTGGCCTACGTTTGCATATCTATCCTCTTCCCCTGTTCCTGTACTAAAGGGGGCCACAGGCTGGTACAGAGTGCTAAAGGGGGCCACAGGATGGTACAGAGTGCTAAAGGGGGCCACAGGCTGTTACAGAGTACTAAAGGGGGCCACATGCTGGTACAGAGTGCTAAAGGGGACCACAGGCTCGTACAGAGTGCTAAAGGGGGCCACATGCTGGTACAGACTGCTAAAGGGGGCCACAGGCTGGTACAGAGTGCTAAAGGAGACCACAGGCTGGTACAGAGTGCTAAAGGGGGCCATATGCTGGTACAGAGTGCTAAAGGAGACCACAGGCTGGTACAGAGTGCTAAAGGGGACCACAGGCTAGTACAGAGTGCTAATGGGGACCACAGGCTGGTACAGAGTGCTAAAGGGGACCACAGGCTAGTACAGAGTGCTAATGGGGACCACAGGCTGGTACAGAGTGCTAAAGGGGCCATCGGCTGGTACAGAGTACTAAAGGGGACCACAGGCTGGTACAGAGTGCTAAAGGGGACCACAGGCTGGTACAGAGTACTAAAGGGGACCAAAGGCTGGTATAGAGTACTAAAGGGGGCCACAGGCTGGTACAGAGTGCTAAAGGAGACCACAGGCTGGTACAGAGTACTAAAGGGGACCACAGGCTGGTACAGAGTGCTAAAGGGGGCCACAGGTACAGGGAACCATGTTTCCAGCAGTAGAACATGCATGTCCTTCTCTCTCTCCAGCTGTTGGCATGATTCTGTTTTTGCTGTATACATGGGGAAACTAGAATGACACAAATCAGATCAGGGCCAGATTGTGGTACAGGGATAACCTTGGGGTGACCAGTATTTCATCATCAAGAAGGACACTTCCTCAGAACATGCAAAACATATCTGTTGTCTTTATTTAGGCTCTTCTGGTGAAGAAGGCGGGAAGGAAGACCCTGCTCATGATCGGGCAGGTTACCCTGGCTGCCTGTAATATCCTGCTGGTGGTATCAGGGGCCACATTGGTGAGTCATAGAGGAGAACACATATTGCTGTATGGACAGAGCTGCATGTGACAGAGGCAGTGACATGAAGTGAGGAGGGGAATGGAGGCAGCAGAAAGCCACAGACTGAGAGTTATATAGTGGGAGGAGCAGGGTCCCCAGCAGCACAGAGTATATCAGGAGATGAGGGATGTGTTAGTGAGGACAGGGCTGCATGTGACAGGGGCAGTGACATGATGTGAGGATGGGAATGGAGGCAGCATGAAGCCACAGACTGAGAGTTAAATAGTGGAAGGAGCAGGGTCCCCAGCAGCACAGAGTATATCAGGAGATGAGTGACGTGTCAGTGAGGATAGGACCACGTGTGACAGGGACAGTGACATGATTTGATGAGGGGAATAGTAGAATATGAAGCATTGAATGCAAATGTTGTAGAAATAATAGATCATTAATAGATGAAGATACACAGTGAGTAGTTGTTATAACTTATTTTAATGATTTTGTTTCTCTCACAGCCAAGTCTAAGCTGGATGAAATACCTGCTGCTAGTGGCATTGTACCTTATGGTATTCGCCTATCAAATAGGACCAGGGCCCATATCATCGTACATAGCAGCAGAACTATTCATCCCAGCCGTACGCCCTATGGCCATGGCGGTGACCAGCAGCTGGACTTGGCTCATGAAGTTCATTATAGTCATCAGCTTCCAAAGCCTCATGGTAAGTAATACCCCTTTTCCACCAGAAACCCAACTCCAACCAGGGACACTGAGCACTGGTCGGAGCCGGGTTTTACCCCTTTCACACAGGCAGCTGTACCTGGGTTTTTCCTGGGTCCAGCCTTTCACACCAGACCCAGGTCTTCTGGCGTTACAGTGGTCAATTGGAGATGATGTCGTTACCAAGCGCTTCTGAATGGGAGAAGTGATATTAGTTATAAAATAGCTTTAATGTATAAATATGTAATAACAAATGTACATATGGGTAAAACCAATTAGCTCCCCGATTCTACATGTAAAGCTCTATATTATATTCCTTTCTGGTAGAAGCGCAGAACCAGTGGAAATTACATTGTTCCGTACCTGCAGGCCCAGATATACGCTATTTCCAAGCCACGCTGGGGTTACAGTCCGTCAGATGCCTACGTGATTTATTAGTAACATTGTGCAGCTTATTCTGGTTACCTTATCTGTAACTTTCAAACTTTCTCTATGAGTAATTTTGCTGCCATTGGTCACGTATTATAATTGAGTATTTCCCTGTAGAGCTGCCAGTTGTGTCTTGCTAAAGATGGAACCTCTATAATATAACCTATCCTCTATAGATACATGTATATTCCCAAGTGTAAGTAAGTGATGCATGTAGTGTAGAGCATAGCCCCTCTCTCATTATTACTATTCTTCCCACAGGGCTCGCTGGGACCCTACATATATATCATTTTCGCCACAGTCCAGGTAGCAGCTGCTCTGTATACTGGGCTCTGCTATGCTGAGACAAAGGAAGACCATAGGCAGCCCAAGCCAGGTGTGTAACAGCTGGTGGCAGGGGCCCATGAAGAACAAGGGTGTTACCATCAGCCAGAGACGTCCTGGTCACTCACCTCTGGCGGCTGTGCTCACTCTTACCCTGTCTGGCAGTGCTTTACCAAGGTGAGCCATTCTGTCCCAGTGTGCTATCAATCCGTTCCCTGAGGTTCATGAGCACAGCCATGTTGTCTCTGATCAGGTGAGCACCAGTGTCCAGTCTCTATCTGTCTCCTGTGCTCACATGACCACCTCATCCTATCCCTGACAATGTGCTTCTTTACCTTCCAGTGATCTCACTCAATAGTAAGTGCTACCTCTGATCCACTGCCTGAGCCTGCGCTACTGGAGTCCTGCAAGCTGCTGCCTCTGAGTCTACTTCATCTGCTCTGCAGTACTGCGCTGTATGCTGGTGCCAGCCTGCACCTACCAGCCTGTGTTCAAGCACCGGTCCCAGTCTGGTTCAACTACTGTCACTCTGATCCCTCCTACTCCGGTTCAAGCGTGCAGTCCCACTCCAGCTAGCTGCTGCTATCTCCGGTCCCATTCCGGTTCAAGCCTGCGGTCCCACTCCGGCTGGCTGCTGCTCTCTCCGGTCCCAGTCTGGTTCAAGCTTCCAGTTCCACTCTGGCCACTTAGCTGTTACCTCCAGTCCCAGTCTGGTTCAAGCCCCTGGTTCCACATCTACGACCTCCCGGTTCTTACCCGGGCAATCTGTCGTCCAAGTCTGTGAGTTATTCTGTGGTTCCAGCCTGTGGTAATTTGAAGTCTCCTGGACATTACAAAGACATTCCTAGTGCTTCCAGTGCCAAGTCTTCTGCCACAGTGACCTCATCTACTAGCAAGTCCCCTGATTACATCTCTCCTGCTCATTGCAGGTTCAACTGGACTTTATCCTCACTGTACTTCAGTTTACTTCTGTAATACATTACACTGATTATACTCAGAATTGCAGCTCCTGACCTACTTTGGTACTCACTACACTATACCATCTATACTCTATTGAGGTGGTTGTTGCTCTGCGGGTCCTCTCCTAGAGTGTTTGTGCTACAGCGTTCTGGTTATTGGGGACTGGGTGCTGGACCTAGACTTCGCCTTGAGGATTTAGGCCCCGGTGACCCAGCTCTGACAATCGGTCTGCAGCATCTGTTTCCAGATGGGCTACCAATTTACCTGAATTACCCACTGTCCTGTCCCCTGAGCTGTACAGGGGGGTGTTGTCCTGGCACTGGTAAAGGGTGTTATGTCTACCACCTTATGTAGATACTAGAGAGTATATAAAACAGGCCGGGTGCTCCCAGAAGCCAAACAGATACATACACAGAAACACACATAGGAGTGACAGGTGCTACTAAAGCTGGGCACACAATATCACAGCATATTACACGGTATATAACATTAAATGTTATTAAATAATTGTTTTGACCTACAGTACACTTATAACAGACAACCATGGAGAAGAAAGGCCAAAGTTCTGGTGAGTTATCATCACAATGAGTAACCTCAATTAATCCAGATATTGGCAGTAATCTCAGCATAACCCTGGGCTACTTGTCCTATTGGTAAAAGCAGAAAGATTCTCTAAATGAAGGAGCAGTCTGACAATATGAGATATGTGAGAGACAGCGAATATATATGTGACGGAAATAAGAATAAATAGAAAGTCAAAGAACACTCAGATTAAAAGAAAAGACAGCTACTCACAAATTGAACAATATATATCAAACTTAGGCCCTGATTCAGACCCACTCGCGAGCGGCTGTCCGCTCGCAAGTGGGTCGATGTTCTGCACTGAGCATGCGCCAGACGCGATGAGCTAAGGACTTTCCTTCGCTCGTTGTGTCTGATCAAAGGGGGCGTGCTGTCAATGTTGATTGACAGCACGCCCCCTTTGGTGGGCGTGCCGGGGGCGTGCCTCCCTGACGGGGGCGTTCCTAAGGGAACGCCTCCCGTCAGAAGCCGGCCCACTGACATCACTAGTGATGTCAGTGGGAGTGATTTTGGCTCTGATAGAGCCAAAATCACTCCGGAGCTTGCGGTTGAAAACCTCAACCGCAGGCTCCGGCTCGCAATTTCGATGGTCGCGATGGTAAAGACCATCGTGGCCATCAAACTGCACGCTCGTATAGGCTGTGGGTGGTGACCCACAGCTATACGAGCGTCCAGGAGGACGCTCCATAGTTATGGAGGCCGGCCCTCATTCAGAGCGTGCGCTCTGCTCAGAGCGTATGGCTCTGAATGAGGGCCTTAGCAAGTAATCGGTCTCTCAGGGTCAATAATTGTGCAATACCTTTACACAGTAATGAGCACAAACAAAAACAAAATATCTGCGTTACACACTGCCTTCGAGTCTATAAGGTTTAGATAGTTCAATGAATATACATAAGAACGTTAATCAAAAGTGTGAAGTCATCTATAAATTTACAGGTAAACCACATAGGACCATATGTTCCAAATAGAGCATGTAATCAGTATATTCCAATTTTGAAAATACCATATTTATGTAATCTGTTTTTATTGAAAACGAAAACAGCACAGTACATATATGGCCTACAACGGCCCACAGAAACATCAAATAAAGTCAAATAACAATATGTATTCAGTGGACAAATATACTCATACAACATAAAATAAAGGAGCAAGAAAGAATAAGTCTTAAATCGCTTAGTTTTAAACGTGCTGTCAAATATTACTAACTGAAGTAGAATGAAAAACAAAAAACAATATAAAAGCAAAAATCAAAATAACTATTCAACTAAAATAAGAAACATAAGAATTTAAGAAAGAAAATAATAGAGAGAAAGAAAGATAATAAAATAATGGGGAAAAGTATCCTAAGAAGCACTTAAGTATTTGTTTTGTACTCAGCCGTCTCTTTAAAGTTCAGCCAGCAATACCAAATGTCAGTAAAATCTAGGGGAGATGATTTAGACAATGAGAGATCTTCCATATGCATATACTGATCTATTCTCTGGAACCATCGAGAGATGGGAGGACAAGTCGAAGACCTCCAATAACACGGTAAAGTAGCCCTCGCAGCATTCACCAGATGACGCAACACGGATTTTTTATATATGGATATTGGAAGGTCAGATAAATTTAGCAACCAAAATTCAGGTTTATCAGATAAAGGAAGACCAATGATTAATTCCGATAATTGTCGAACCTTCCTCCAGAATTCGGCTATCACCGGGCATTGCCACCAAATATGGAAAGGAGTGCCCACTGCCTGTTGACAACGCCAGCATAAATCAGATAAATTTGGAAACATCCGGTGGATGTGAACAGGGCATCTATACCACCTTGCCAAAATCTTATATTGGGTTTCTAGAACTTGGAGTGAAGAGGAACTAGCAAAAGTAAAATCAAATATTTGTGACCACTGAACCTCAGTTAGGTCCCTCCCTAGTTCACTATGCCAAGCAGAGACATAAGAGGGTAGAGATGGGTTAGAGCACTCAAGACATATTTGATATATGGAAGAAATAAGGTGTCTTGGGGGGTCTACTGCCATACATAAAACTTCAAATTTAGTTGGAGTCCAGCGGGGTTCATTAGCCTTAAGAGAATTCACATAATGTCTTAGTTGAAGAAATACCCAAAAAGAACGAGCCGGGAGATTATATATTTGCTGGAGATCTGTAAAGGATCGTATTCCACTAGCTGTCACTAGATGGGATATTCGTGTAATACCTTTTGTGGACCAACTAGATAGATTAGATGCCATAAGGCCTGGGGGAAAATCCGGGTTATCTACCAGCGGAGTAGGTAAGGAGGCGCATGGGCTAAACAAGGGGAGGTTTCTAAATTTATTCCAACAGCGTAGAGTGGGGCCTAGTGTCGGGTGAGATAAAGATGGACATTTAACAATCCAAGGAAGGACATGAGGTGGTTTACCTACTGTATGACCTACTACACATGCCCATTGTTTGGTTGCAGGTAGACGAGACATTTCAACAATCCTAGACAAGTGGACTGCATGGTAATAAGTAAGGAAGTGGGGTAATTGTAAACCACCTCTCAAACGGCTTTGCGTTAATACAGCCTGTGATAGTCTGGATCTACTTGAGCCCCAAACAAATTGTCCCACTAAGCTTTGCAATTCCCGAAAAAAGGAAACTGGTATGGTAATAGGCAACACTTGTATCAGGTATAAGACCTTAGGTAAAATAGACATCTTAACCGTATTAATTTTACCCAACCAGGATAGCTTCAATAGAGACCATCTCTGAAAGTCTGTCTTAAATTGTTGAATAAGAGGGGGAAAATGTAACTGGTACAAATTATTATTTGAAGGGGATAGAAGAACACCCAAATATTTAAGACTAGAAGAAGTCCAAACAAAGGGAAAAGCACCTCTAAGACTTGTCACAGTGCTGTCAGGTGCTGATACATTCATGGCAATGGATTTGGAATAATTGATTTTAAAATTAGAGATCCTACTGAATCTATCAAACTCATGCATGATGGCAGGGAGAGAGGTCACTGGCAAAGAGATAGTAGCAAGGAGATCGTCAGCAAATAGTGCCAATTTGTACTCATGGTCTCCAATCTGCACACCTTTAATATCCCCATTACACCGGATAGCCCTCGCCAATGCCTCCATGCAAAGTACAAATATAAGAGGAGACAGTGGGCATCCTTGACGTGTACCATTATTGATCGGAAAAGGCTCTGAAAGGGCCCCATTGACCCGTACTCTGGCCGTGGGAAATTTATAAAGGGCTAAAATACGATGAAGACAGTGAGAGCCTAACCCCATATATCGAAGAAGGCCTTCCATGAACTGCCAATCAATCCTGTCGAAGGCCTTCTCCGCATCTGTTGAGAGTAGGATAACAGGGGACCCAGTACCTCTAACAAAATGGATTATATCAATAATCTTAGAGGTATTGTCTTTAGCCTCTCTACCGCGAATAAATCCAACTTGGTCTTCATGTATCAAGCCAGGGAGAAGAGAACCCAGCCTATTTGCCAGCATTTTAGCATATAATTTTAAATCATTATTTAATAAAGAAATAGGCCTATAGCTAGCACACTGGGCAGGGTCCTTCCCCTCTTTAGGGATTATTGAAATATGTGCTTCAAGTGTCTGAGGGGAAAAACCTACCCTATCGGAAACTTCATTACAGGCTTTCAAAAAAAGGGGCAACAGCATAGCTCGAAACGTCTTATAGTAACTTACAGGAAAACCATTGGGGCCAGGGCTTTTCCCAAGAGGGGTATTTGATAGTGCAAGATCTAGTTCCTCGTAAGTAAAGGGGCGATCGAGAGAAGTCAGATCACTCTCATCAAGTTGTGGGAAATCAACTGAAGAGAGGTAATTTCTGATCGCTTCATGAGGCGTTAATGAATGGGTAGGCGATTGCTCCTTACTTAAATTATAAAGTTTCAAATAATAGTTTTGAAAGGCAGATGCAATCTGAGGAAAGGTATGGACAACATTCCCCCCTGAATCCCGAACATTAGAGACAGAAGATTTTAACCTCTGAGTTTTTAGAGCTCTAGCAAGCATTTTGCCAGGCTTATTTCCCCATTGATAAAATTTATGCCTGCATTTCTGTAAATCCAATTTAGTTTTATCCTGAAGAAGCTTATTAAGAGCCTGTCTTGCTTCAGTAAGTTCTCTCAATGTAGTTGCATCTAAAGAGGATTTATGGGATGTTTCCAGGGACTTAATATGGGCTAGAAGTTGTTGCCGCTGAGCCATCCTTTCCCTTTTTAATCTAGAACCCAGTTGGATACAGTGTCCTCTAATCACACATTTGTGTGCCTCCCACACCATTATCTTAGACACATCTGGAGTGTCATTAATATCGATATATTCAGTGATGGCTTTGAGAAGATCGTTTTTAGTACAGGGGTCAGTAAGTAAGATCTCATTAAAGCGCCATGTCCATGGTCTGGGTGTCGAGTTAGGAAAACATATATTTGCAAAAATTGGGGCATGGTCAGACCAAGTAATATGACCTATTTGACTATGGGGAAAATATTGAAGGTTTCTATGATCTACAAGAAAGTAATCAATACGTGAATATACAGAGTG
The DNA here is from genome assembly GCA_031769625.1 of Taudactylus pleione. NCBI lineage: Eukaryota > Metazoa > Chordata > Amphibia > Anura > Myobatrachidae > Taudactylus > Taudactylus pleione. The sequence goes on along the minus strand of JAUIMM010000244.1, from coordinate 539,575 downwards.
CGGGTTAGAGTAAAACGTATAATCTCTAACCGTTGGATGTTGAGTCCTCCATAAATCTATCAATTGGTATTCAGAAAAGAGTTGACGTACTCTGCGATGGTCCCGCAAGGAGACTCGGGGCGATCCCAAAGAACAGTCTAACACAGGGTCCAAAGACCAATTAAAGTCCCCACCTATTATTACACATCCCTCTCTCAATGGTTCCAAAAGTTTCAAGACCTTGTTAAAAAATTGCCTCTGTTTCTGATTGGGAGAATAAACATTTACAATAGTGTATACTTGATTATATAACTTACATTTCAATATCTGACATCTTCCTTCCATTAGGATATGATGAGATATATCTGTAACAGCGAGCCTACGGGAAAGAAGTATAGCCACTCCCAGAGATTTACTCTGAGAGTTATTACTACAAAACACATGGGGGTAATAATAATTCCCAAGCTTAGGAGCAACTAGCTGTTTAAAGTGTGTTTCTTGCACAAAGGCTACATCTACTCTCTCTAGGTGAAGTTCTCGCAGTAAAGTGGACCGTTTCTCAGGAATATTAAGACCTTTAACATTAAAGGAACATCATTTTATGTTTTCTGACTTAAGGGAGGCCATGGCAGTGGCTGTGGAAGAAGTTAATCATAGATAAAGAGTGAGGCATTATATAAATCTTATAAAGGTTTACATGGGCAATAGAGATGTAGCGACTAAAAAGGGAAAAAATAAAAACAAAAATATTAAAATAAAAACAAGAATAAAAAAAAGAAATAAAATTATGCAAGAGAAACAGAAAAAGACTCTTATTAGAAGAAACAGAGAAATATATCCATGAGGAAAAATTTCCGCTACTGGAGCAAGCAGGAGACGGTAGTCGGCCCATGCTCCAAGGTCGAAAATGCGGAACGACCCAACTGGGGTAAGGCAGCCATAACCACCCCCCGGTAATAAAGAACTAACATATATCCTGTAAACGGCAATATCAAAGAGAGAGAAAAAAAAAAATATATATATATATATATATATATATATACATACATATATCTACATAATAAGAATAACAGTACCATCTACATTAGTATCATAAATGTATGAGGCACATCCATAGAACAATTCTAGGAGAATTTCGTAAAGAAACTTACTAAAACATACACAACCTTACAAAATCTGCTGTGTGGTGAGAACGAAAAACATAAGTAAATTCTTTCCTTTCGTACAAATGACAAATAGAAAGCATTAAACTGTTAGGGTAGTACCAGGACAATTATAAGAATCTATAATCATCAAATGATCAGTGAGCGAACTGACCCCCAACAATATCAAAAGGATGCAATTCCGGACATGTATCCCGTCTAAGCCCAACAAAGAAGCAAAAAAGCAAAGAAAAAAAATCACATTTAAATATCGCAAGTGGTCAGGTGCCAGAGGCTGTCCTTTCAACTCATGGAGAAGTTGAGGTATGCCTCTGCCCCCTCACTGTTGTCCAAGGAGCTTTTGCAACAGGTGAGACGGGTGGGTCCAGACGTGAGAACAGGTGGAACCAATCTTGGAGAGGAGGTATTGAAATAGAGAGTGCGTCACAGAAATTATCCAGGTCTTCCGGTGTCTGTAAGACGAGTTGGCGACCATCGTGCATGACTTGGACACTCAGAGGAAATCCCCAGCGAAAACGGACACCTTTCTGTTTAAGAATGTCAGTAAGAGGCTTAAGAAGACGCCGTTGATGGAGTGTATTCCAGGAGAGATCAGGGAAAATTTGAACTTTACTGCCGTTAAATTCAACACCATCCAGTTTGCGTACTTTGCTGAGAATCTCTTCCTTAAGATGATGGTAGTGAAGTCGACAAATAATGTCTCTGGGAGCCTCAGATTGGAGACCCTTTGGTCTTAGGGCCCGGTGTGCACGATCGAAAAGAATGGTATTATCTGGTTCTGCATCTGTGAGTTCATTGAACATTTTGGTTAGTGCGTCAACGATAGCAGGACCTTGGACATCCTCCGGGATTCCCCGGATACGTAAATTGTTACGGCGACCTCTATTATCGAGATCATCTAATCTCCGTTGCATCACTCTCATCTCTTGTGCATGCGTAGATACAATGTCCCGAACTTTTTGTTGAAAAGAACTAACTTCCTCCATGTGTGTCTCCATGTCAGACACCCGGTGAGCAACATGAGCAATTTCTTTTTGAAGAGTAGCAATTTCCGCCTTGACTGTGGCCCCAATTTTCCTATCAAGGTCTAGAAAGTCTTGTTTCGTGGGGAGAGAGCGTAAGTGCGTTAGAACCTCAGCCATAGCGGTATCTGATATATCTCTGGAACCAGTATGAGTTGGAGACTCCATAAGTCCAGTATTATCAGACGATGTAGATGGGTTAGAATCAGAACGTGCGTTATCTTCAAAAGCACCACCGTCAGGGGTAAGATAGCGAAATAGATTAGGTTGCAATGATGTATCCGCAGTCTTCTTTGCACTAGGTGTCCGCACTGTCTTCCTAGTTTTTCCCATCAGAGAGATAGAGACAGAAGAGACAAAAAAAAAAGCACACACATGGAGAAAGAGGAAAGAGCAAGCACAGCAGATATGTAGTACAAAAATATTAATACATGGATAGCCTCAGAAGGTACATTCCCAGGACGCGGTCACCACGTACCAATCCCCATAGTATACGGGTGAATCAGGGGTTCATGGCCATCTAGTAGCGTACGTGTCAGCCGATAGAAAACAACATCTATCTCCGCAATATATGAGATATAATAGTAATATTAGGCAATACAATATGTTATAGACACCTGTTGTGAGATCAATCAGGAGGACTTTTGTAAATAGGGAGGCGTGAAGTTACAAGCGTGGCCACACGGGGGAGCTCCAAACCCAAATATGTTATAGTATCAATACACACTCATAGGAATGAAAGGAGATATATTGGAAGAAAGGAAAAACACGTATGGGTTTGCTTGCGTAAGGAATATATCTGTTATCCGACAAAGTGGCACAATATTTTTTGTTGGGTACTTTCCACTGGCTCTCTTTCTTTGTGGTGGGTAATCACAAGTCCTGCAACATATCAGCACAGATGACGATTTACCGCTTATAAAGTAGGGGCTGACGCAGTACTACTCCAAGGGCACAGGTCAGGGGACCCTGCAGGGAGTACTCGCTGAGGGGGAGATCCGCTGGAGTGTCACAGCAAAGTCTCTTATAGCGGGAGTTCCAGGTAGGTATTTATATTTTAGTGGTTTGCAGCAGGGAAGAGAAGCTGGATGGAGAGTAGAAGGGAAGTCCCTATAAGCAACTCAGAGGTGCAGACCTCTCTTACCCCAGGTGCCTGTGCAGTGGATCACCGTGGGGCCATCCGTCTGTTCAAGCCGCTTTTCTTCTCCCCTCCTGATAACAGCAGCGTTACAGATGCCTGTGGCTGCAGGGGATATGGTAAGCCAAGATGGCGGGCGTCTCCGGAGGTCAGATGCTGGATGTGGACAAGAGCGGCAGGCCGAGGGGAGGAAGTCCCGAGCGGGGGGTGTATTGTGCTCCTGCAGTCGCTCACCACCCAGCAGCAGGTAAAGGGAGCGGCACCTCCGCCGCGATGTCTTGCCCGATCACACGTAGCGGCGCTCACTCGTGTGAGTCACCGCTCAGAAATTTAGTCCCCGGCTTGGGCGGCAGTCACAGGCCTCGATCCGCGGTGAGGCAGCAGGATACCCAGAGAGGCACCAGAACCGTCAGTCAGGCCCCCGCAGGTATGTGAGGACAGTTGAGGACAGTCAGAGTGACCACAGTGAGGTATGAAGAGGTGAGGAACCAGATCTTTGGTGCTTAGGACACGGAGCACCAGTCCAACACGTCTGGTCAAGATGGTTGCCAGGCCACGCCCCCGATAATACCATATTTAGTCCTGTGAATCATAGGAAAATCATAAGGCATGTATTCAGAATATCCCAGACCTAAGCATACGATATTACATCATGTTAATCATAAAAGAATCACAGAAAACCATGGCCCTCATTCAGAGCCGTTCGCTATTTGCGGTCGTTCGTTCAAAAACAAGGGGTGGCTATTCAAATGATCCGTTCGCACATTGCAGTCTGTTCACACCTCTAAGTCTGAACGAGCGAGCAAAACATACGCTCGTTTATTTGTTAAAAACGCCCCCTGGCCGCTCGCACCATACGTCATGTCCGCTATTTATTAGATTAATCGAGTACATCGACCAGCGTATGAACTGTTCGCTATTCTTGTGGTTGGTGTTTGCTACCACAAATTTGCGAGCAGTTCTGGCTATAAAATAACCCAGTGACGTGGTCAATGACGCTGCTGTTTTAAATATGCACACCCATAAAACGCCCGTTTTGACCTTTAAGCACGCCTGCGATCGGATCTCCACTCCCCATTTTCAAGCACCTTCCCCTGTTACCACCCACATACGCCTCATTCTGTCACTCAAAATAGCAGGCACTCGCTATATTGCGTACAAATGATTTTCGGCCGCACTGACTGGTTCGCGCATGCGTACTAAAAACCGTACGCATGCGCAGATGTGCAAACATCGCTCAGAACGAGCGTACTGCCGCTAACGAGCGGCTCTGAATGAGGGCCTATATGTTGCAGGTAGAGTATGTATTCTATCCCAGGTTTCAGCATACCAAAGAATAGCCTGCAATAAGGGTCTATATCTAAACAGAGTGCTTATTAGGTAGTGCTAAACCACATAGGACCAAATGTATGCAAATAAATGTTCAGTATATGCCAGGTTTGTGCATAGCATATATCAATTGTGAATCACAGGTAAATCACAAGCATTTATTCAGTATTCCCAGGTATGAACATGCTGTTTAGCTCACAAAAGCTTGTCTGTAGCAGGTAATGCATTTTTTCAGTATTTCCCAGGTTTTGGCCTACCAGGAGAGTGCCTATAATCAGGATGTATTTCTTATACAGTGATGTTTAATTAGTATACAATACATACCTGTACATTTGCTTACAAACATAGAACACTTATCACATTTACTAGTGTAATATTCATTAGAAGATAAAGGGCCTGATTCAGAGCCGCTCGTAAGCGGCCGCTCGTTCGTTCTGACCGATGTTCGCACATCTGCGCATGCGTATGGATTGTAATACGCATGCGCGAACCAGTCAGTGCGGCCGAAAATCGTTTATTCGCTATATAGCGAATGCCTGCTATTTTGAGTGACAGAAGGAGGCGTATGTGGGTGGTAAAAGGGGAAGGTGCTTGAAAACGGGGGTGTGGAATTAGATCGCAGGCGTGCTTAAAGGTCAAAACGGGCGTTTTAAGGGAGTGCATAATTAATACAGCAGCGTCATTGACCATGTCACTTGTTTTTTTTTTACCCCGAACTGATAGCAAAATAGCGGTTGAAAAAACCAGCCACAAGAATAGCGAGCAGTTGATACGCTGTTCGATGTGCTCGATTAATCTAATAAATAGCGGACATGACGTAGGATGCGAGCGGCCAGGGGGCGTATTTTTCAAAATTACAAACGCAAGTTTTGCTCGCTCGTTCAGACTTAGAGGCGTGAACAGACCGCAATTAGCGAACGGTTCATTTGAATAGCCACCCCTTGTTTTAGAACAAACGACCGCAAATAGCGAGCGGCTCTGAATCAGGCCCAAAATCTTTAGCCTTGTGACAAAGTAGTGTTATAGGTAAAAGAGTGAAGCACTTATAAGTCGCTGCCTCTGCTGTTCCCTATTATACAAAGTAGTGAACAGGGAATGAGAGAGCAGGCACAATGGCTCTCAGAAATAGATAGAAGCAGCATCTGCTGTCAGTGTATCTCCATGTCTGTCTGCCCTGTTGCTACTGCAGCGCAGGACAGCACAATGCAGGGACCGCCAATGAGAGAGCTGCTGAGGAAATACTCAGGGAGTTCTCAAACACTGGTTCCAGCCACTTATCCCTACTTTCATGGTGGGGATTGAGGACCTCATTCAGAGTCGGTCGTTGCGGCCGCACGGTTGTAAGGGAAAAGGGGCCGGATATGCAAATGATGCACTCGCAAGTTGTGTCCTTGAGATCGGATCGGTAGCTGGACGACCAAGGGGAGGATGCGGCCGTAACACTAAAAAATACGCCCCCTTCTCGTACGCATTACACGTCATCTCCGGGCATATAAGGATTAATCGAGACCATCGGGAACCATCGAAACTGGTCGTAGAGCTTAAGGTTGACCATACCCTCTCTTAAGCACTACGATCATGTCAGTGTAAAAACCTCCCATGTCACGTGTGCTATGACACTACTTTGTTAATTATGCACTCCCATAAAATGCCATTTGCAAAGTCAGGCACGCCTGCGTTCGGATCTCCACTCCCCCGTTCACAAGCACCTTCCCCTGTTACCACCCACAAATGCCTAATCCTGTCACTCAAACTAACGACCTGGCTGTGTTCAAGGAGAGAGAAATTTCTGATCATAACAGCTAGTTTGCGCACGCGCATTGTGAACTTTACGCATGCGCAGTTTAGCGAACATCGGTGGCGTACGACCGTGCGGCCGCAACGACCGACTCTGAATGAGGTCCTGAGTTCCACTCAATTGGTTCCAAGGGCAGACTGGGAACCTTGCAGGTATCGCTGACCTCTCCAAAGGCACCAGGCATTTACCACATGGGTCTCACCAGGGCCGGATTACTAATGGGCCGGGTGGAGCTCCAGCTCCAGGCCAACCATTCAAATAGGCCCAACGCAGTGCAGACAGGAAAAAAAAATCCCTGTGAACACTGTCTGCACTACTTTGAATCCGACATTGCAGTGATGGAGGATTCGAAGTCTGGTCCATTCACCCCCCTCCGTGCATCGGCAGTCCGAAGCTCCGTCACTGACTGTCCAATTTCTCTCCCTGGCCCTGCAGTCTGAGGCTCCGCCCCCATGCCGCCCGAAGCTCCGCCCCCATGCCGCCCAAAGCTCCGCCCCGCCGGTCGTACTAGCTTCCCTGACCATGTGAAATTGGCTCCGGTTCCCTGGGTCATCTGAAGCCCAGCCGTTTCACCCAAGGGGCCACTACTCCCCTTCTCCCTGCGCAATGAAATTAAACTATAAGGTTAGCCTTTTGAGCAGAGTGCAGAGGCTGAGCTGCTGTGAGAAGAAGCCAGCATGCATAACCAGCGTTCCTTCCCACAGGTCAGTGTAATGTCTGGCATCTATTAAGTGTGTGTATGTGTGTGTATGTATATATGTGTATATATACACAAATGTGTGTGTGTATGTATATATATATATATATAAAATGTGTGTGTGTGTATATATATATGTATATGTTTTTGTATATGTGTGCACATGTATGTAAATATATATATGTATATGTTTTTGTATATGTGTGGGTATATATATATATATATATATATATATATATAGATCAGTTGTTGAACTTGGCACTCCCATACTCGCAGTGGTGTATCTATAATGAGTGCAGTGTGTGCGGTGTGGGGCCCCCGGGTCCAGGGGGGCCCTGCACCGCACACACTGCACCCATATTTTTTTTAAACTTACCTGTCCGAGGTCCCGCGTCGGGGGTCACTGCTGCTCAGAACACCGGAAAAATGGCTGCCCCGCCCATTTTCCGGTGTTCTGCGCATTTGTAGTAGACTCCGGGCACACTCTAGTGCCCGGAGTCGACTAATGCTCCAGTGGCTAGCCAGCCGCGTCAGTCGGCGGCCAGCCACCAGGGAGAGAGGAGGGGGCCCCGCACGAGGAGTGCACACGGGCCCCCTCCTCTCTTAAAACGCCCCTGCATGCTCGTAAATAGAATTTGCGCCAGTGTCCTCCTTTATTGCCAACTTCTGCAATAGGTTGGCATCCACACAATTATGCCAATAAATGCGACCCTGATGGTGATTATGGACCACACAGGACATCCAATTGCTTTCAAAATACAATAACTCTTTACTTAAGCTGGGTACACACTGATAGATATATCCCCCATTTCACTGAACAGGCGATATATCCATAGTGCATCACCATGTGTGTACAGCGGATATGTCTGTGAACGACATGGTTCACAGACATATCCGATCTGCTGTGCAGCTGTCAAGGCCGGGTCATCGGGCAGATGATTGGCAAGTGTGTATACACTTAAAAATCAGCAGGTTGCGGGTCAGTCCAACATCGACCTAGTGTGTACCTGGCTTTAGGTTCTTTCATGATTAAAGAACCTAAGTAAAGAATTCTGAAACATTGAAAGCATCTTGGGGGTCTTGTGTGATCCACAATTGCAGTCAGAGTGTCGCCTTCACTGGTATTGGATGCGGTCATTATACCGACAGTCGGGATTCCGGTGCTTACAATGCCAGCGCTGGAATCCTCATACCTGTCAGAATCCTGGTCCCAGCATCCTGACCGCCGGCATTCTGACTAAGTACCGGGCTTAGGGTTAAGCATTAGGGGGAGGGTTGGACACTAAGTAGAGAGGGTTAGGTTTACGGGTGCAGAGAGGAGAGGTTAGGATTAGGCACTATAGGATTAGGCACTAGGGGGGAGGGTCAGGATACTGACCAGCAAGTGTTGTTATCCTAACCCTGGCGGGATGCCGGCGCTGGAAACCCATACCCAACCCATTGATATATATATTAGTCTTTATATACAGTGTGTGTGTATATATATATATATATATATATGTCTCTGTGTGTATGCATATAGGGAGCTGCTGCATCTATGAGGGGTGATTATGATCAATCATAACCTCCAGAGGTGCCGCAGGCCGCGGATGGCAGCTGTGTTTGCACTTTCACAAAAGAAACAAAACTTTTTTGTTATAGCTCCACTATAAATTTGTTAAAGGTAGGCGCAAGTTTTGCCCCCATGGACATAGCCATGCCCCCTGTGTAGACCACATCACTGGTCACACTGCCACAGAAGTTATCACACTCCTCTGCAGCGCCACACAATAGGCCATTCATAAATTTCAGCTCCAGGCCCATGTGGACCTTAATCTGGCACTGTATATACATATATATATATTATATATGGAATGGGATTGAAATGCCGGTGACTGTGTAGCCGCTGGTTCAAATCCCGACAGCGATTGCCTGACGTGGAGGAAATCCCGAATGCTAAGGTAAGTAATCTAACCCTCCCCTCTCCCCTCATAACCTACCCTCCTAGTGCCTAACCCTTCCCTCCCCCCATTAGTGCCTAAACCTAACCCACCCTCCCGGGGTGGGGTGCCTAATGCTGCCCATATACCTACCCGACCAGCATAAGATCCTATTCCTATACGACTCCCCGGAGCTCCCTGGCAGTCTCGGCAGCATGTTTGTTGTTTTTCTTAGCACACGATCTGTCGTAAGATCGATCCTGTGTCTCACAGGCTCATTAGGGAGACAGTCATTGAAATGACTTGAATTGCTGCACGATGGATCGCATGAACAAAATAAACGGCACTATCTGCACACGATACGATGGACAAGATGTGCTGCACATCTGATTATACGATCCGATTATAGGAGCTGCGGGAGCGCGCATCGGATCGTATCTTACTAAAATACACGATTTTCACAAGATCCATCTTATGACTCATTGAAAATCGGGCAATCGGCCCGAAATCGTGTAGGTGTATGGGCACCTTAACCCTAACCTCCCCCCAGTGCTTAAACCTAACGCCTCTTTCCCCTAGCCTAACCCTCCCCAGGGAGGTGCCTAACCCTAAGTCCCCCTGGGGGGTGCCAAAACCTAACCCCCCATCCCCGGCTATATTGATACTTACCTCCGGCACTGGACGATCGGTCCGGAGTCCTGTCGGGGTCCCGACGTAGGGATTAACATAGGCGTCAGGTTTAGCCACGCTATCGGGAAATTATGCACTAATAATGTTTTGTACAGCCACATGAAAATAAAACTTTAGTGTAGTTATTTAGGTATTTAAATGTAGCCCTATACATAACAGTATAAGTATATTTGTTATATATGTGTCTATGTGTATATATATATCTCTATAATTTCTTTCATAGCGCAGACGTAAAAAATATTCACAAGCTTCATAGTAATGTTCGTACTCTTACACCACGTAAATCACCTCCAATAGAAGTTCCTCCATGCTGGAGCAACTCGCAACCACAATGTCACAAAGTCCCGTACTGGTATGGCCCTGATGCATTTCGTCACCGACTTTGTCAGAGGGCTCAGATGAAATTCTATTGGAGGTGACCGGCGTAGTGTGGGAGTCCGAGGAGATTGTGGTGGAAGCAGCTTGCCCCGACTGATGTAGTATGAAGCCATGTGGTAACCAGCCCAAAGAGTTAAGCAATTTCATGTGAACATTACTATGAAACTTGTGAATATTTTTTATGCACTATGGTGCGCCCCCCTCCTCTATTTTCACAGAAATTCTACCCTGGGAGATATCAGGCAAATTGGAAGTGGGGAGATGCAGCAATCCAATTATATGGGTATTTAGCATATGCCATGTTATAACCTGTGTCGCATATTTGGACAGATATATATATATATAGATATATATATATATATATATATATTGTTCGGCAATTGTGAAATTTCAGCGCCATCTAGTGTTTAAGATCCAAATTTCTTTCAATTAAGACTCCAGAGAGATATTTTTGCAGCCACTAGGGTAGAAAATATATAATACAGTGCATTAGTTGTGTACCATTTACATAAAATCTCTTCTTAAATATAATAAACCACCACCTATCAAAACCTAAAGTGCACAGTGTTTGTGCACGAAATCCAAAGAATCACAGCAACAAAAGTGCACAGTGCTTTGTGCAACCAGATATGTCTCCAGACCATGTGACCAAAACCACAAATAATAAAGTGCAAGCGCTCGTACCAGCGGACTAATTTGGCAATGTCCACTCTGTCACTCATGTAGATTTTTGTGGTAAGACATAAATGAGTAAGGATATAAATTATTAGTATATATTAAAAACATTTAATAAACAAGCATCTAAAACATACATCTAAGAACAGGAAGTCGAGCTTATCTGGCTGGGGTCAACACATCACCGAGTCTGGACCAACAACAACAGGACCACCTCAACGCGTTGCGTCAGCTAACCGTATAGCAGGACTTCTTCATATATATATAATGTTCCAATGTAGCCTGGCACTCTGGACAACATGAGCAACAGCTGGGTGCCTTCCTAGATAAAGATACACTGTCCAAGGTTCCCTTAAAAAAGAACAAGGCGGCACTTCAAATGATAATGTGACAAAAAGTGTATTCAAATCATCAGCGTGACATCAAAAACATCAACGTTTCAAAGTCCTAAGACTTTTTCTTCAGGACGAGTCACCACAAGTGTAATCAAACTTATCAAACAAAATAGTGCAAGTGTCTTACATTATATGCAATTACTCCAGTCCCCACAGCGCTGCCCCCGGAGGGTGAGGCGGGACCCCCATGTACCCAGAAACTAGAAGTGACGGGGGTGATGACACTCGAGGTTGCTTAGCAACCCATGATGCCCTGTTCCCATCCTCTCAACGAGGCAGCGCTGAGGGAGAGACAGCACAGTGACACAAACAACATTTTCAAAAGACCATGTCAGATCTACATGGAACAAATGTGAAGTACATGTACATAAATACCTAATGTGAGAAAATCTAAAACCTTTAAAGAAACGGGGACAGCTACAATGCATAATTTATCCTATATCATATATATTCAAAACTGAATACTTTACATGCAAAACATTATACGTTATAGACACTAAGGGGTAAATTTGCTAAGATTCGAGATGGTCCCGATTTTCAAGGAGATTAATCTCGCTGGAACTCGCCAAAACTCAGGTGATTTAATCACTTTTTATCTCTCAAATTTACCAACAGGCGATTTGAGGCTAAAGGAGTTTGCCGATGGTGATGTACAGTAAGTTGAGATTCTCAGGTGATATTTAAGCAAGCTCAAGTGAGTTATCTCACCTGAGATTGCAGTGATTTCTCTCTGCACAACTCTCCCTAGCAAGCAGCCTGCACGTATGCACAAACGTACACCTGTAGCACCCAGGTTTCTTCTTATGTAAGACAAAGGGGCCACTTGGTACATTAGGTGTTGATGTGATTTTAGATTTTACAAGAATATCACGAAGATTATGTCCTCTTTTGTAACAGGGCATAATTTCTTTGTTTTTAAAGGTTGGTAGATCCCGATCACCAGACACTATAGCAGGGGTCAGGGAACTTTCTTACCTTTTACCCCCAAATATATTTAGATACGCCATTGTTACCCCCTTGATTTGAAAGGAAGGAAATCATATAGTAGTGCCCCCATATAATGCCCCTGTAGTAGTGCCCCCATAGTTATGCCCCTGTAGTAGTGCCCCATATAATGCCCCTGTATTAGTACCCCCATATAATGCCCCTTTAGTAGTGCCCCATATAATGCCCCTGTAATAGTGCCCCCATATAATGCCCCTGTAATAGTGCCCCCATATAATGCCCCTGTATTAGTACCCCCATATAATGCCCCTGTAGTAGTGCCCCCATATAATGCCCCTGTAATAGTGCCCCCATATAATGCCCCTGTAGTAGTGCCCCCATATAATGCCCCTGTAGTAGTGCTCCTAAATAATGCCCCTGTAGTAGTGCCCCCATATAATGCCCCTGTAATAGTGCCCCCATATAATGCCCCTGTAGTAGTGCCCCCATAGTTATGCCCCTGTAGTAGTGCCCCCATATAATGCCCCTGTAGTAGTGCCCCCAAATAATGCCCCTGTAGTAGTACCCCCATATAATGCCCCTGTAGTAGTGCCCCCAAATAATGCCCCTGTAGTAGTGCCCCCATATAATGCCCCTGTAATAGTGCCCCCATATAATGCCCCTGTAGTAGTGCCCCCATAGTTATGCCCTTGTAGTAGTGCCCCCATATAATGCCCCTGTAATAGTGCCCCCATATAATGCCCCTGTAGTAGTGCCCCCATAGTTATGCCCTTGTAGTAGTGCCCCATATAATGTCCCTGTAGTAGTACTCCAATATAATGCCCCTGTAATAGTGCTCCCATATAATGCCCCTGTAGTAGTGCCCCCAAATAATGCCCCTGTAGTAGTGCTCCCAAATAATGCCCCTGTAGTAGTGCCCCCATATAATGCCCCTGTAATAGTGCCCCCATATAATGTCCCTGTAGTAGTGCCCCCATAGTTATGACCCTGTAGTAGTGCCCCCATATAATGCCCCTGTAGTAGTGCCCCCAAATAATGCCCCTGTAGTAGTGCTCCCAAATAATGCCCCTGTAGTAGTGCCCCCATATAATGCCCCTGTAATAGTGCCCCCATATAATGTCCCTGTAGTAGTGCCCCCATAGTTATGACCCTGTAGTAGTGCCCCCATATAATGCCCCTATAGTAGTGCCCCCAAATAATGCCCCTGTAGTAGTGCTCCCAAATAATGCCCCTGTAGTAGTGCTCCTATATAATGCCCCTGTAGTAGTGCCCCCATAGTTATGCCCCTGTAGTAGTGCCCCCATATAATGCCCCTGTAGTAGTACCCCCATATAATGCCCCTGTAGTAGTGTCCCCAAATAATGCCCCTGTAGTAGTGCCCCCATAGTTATGTCCCTGTAGTAGTGCCCCTTTAGTAGTGCCCCCATATAATGCCCCTGTAGTAGTGGCCCCATAGTTAGGTCCCTGTAGTAGTGCCCCTTTAGTAGTGCCCCCATATAATGCCCCTGTAGTAATGCCCCCATATAATGCCCCTGTAGTGTCGCTTGTACAAAATAAACCCTACTTACCTTAATCCCCGCTCCTGCATCCGCCGCCATCCTGTCCGCCCGGCTGCTCCTCAGAACTATGGGAGAGACGTCATGACGTCTCTCCCATAGTGCGCATGGAGAGAGCTGGAAGCTGGAGTTCAGAAGAGAACTCCAGCCTCCGGCTAACGCAGCGCTGCAGGGAAGGAGCCAGGTGCCCGCTGGTAATAACATCTCAGTGGGTGTCCGGCTTAGAGCCTCCCTGGGGCACAGCCGGGCATGCATATGAATCATTCTATATTAGGTTCATATGCATGCCCGGCTGTCCGTCCATTAACCCCAGGAATTTAATTTTTACCCCATGTGGGGTAATTTACCCCTGTTCCCTGACTATAGGCCATAGGGGCTCGAGAAGCTCCAGGGAGTACCTGACTAGTCATAGTGTACTCTAACACAAAAGGTATTTTATTGATTTAAGACCCTGTATTTTTCTGACTGATTAGATCCACACGAGGAATCTTTAACACTTGTTCTTTAGCATTTTTAAGGTTTTTTTCATAATATCCTCGCTCCGCAAATTGTCGGGCTACCTGATCTAAAGCAGGGGCTACTGCTAAAGGATCTGAAGTAATCCTAGCAGATCTATACACCTGTGATTTTGGAAGTGCTTTCTTTAGCGATGGTGAATCACAACTGATAAAGTGTAACAAAGTGTTATGGTCCGTTTGTTTATGAAAGACCTCTGTACATATTGGACCCCATCACACAGCCAGTTCACTGCAAAAAAAATGTCTAAATCAAAAATAAGTGATTTAAATGTACAACACAAATCCCTCCTGGATGACAGGAAACATAAAGCATTATGGGAGAAATTGGAAAACCAATGTGAGCAGTATAAGTTTGAACTGATTATCACATTAATTTATGGACATTTTTGGTTTGATTTCTTTGCATGTGTGGATTGCATGTTTTGTTGCCGATATTTGGTGAAAATGCCATTACAATAGCCCCATTACAAATATACGTACTGAGAAAAATGTTGATGTGTTCAATACTTATTTTACCCGCTGTATATGTGTGTATAGATATATATATATATATATATATATATATCTGCAGCTGTCTGGCACTCCTCACTCCTTTCATCAACAAACCTCTGCACCCTCCTTAGAATGTAATCACGATAGCAGATAGAGACGGCACTGGAGGAGTTAATTTTCACGTTTTAATCGGTCGTTACCAACGTTTCAGGGCTTCAGCCCTTTTGACCTTGAAAAAAAGGACTGAAGCCCTGAAACGTTGGTAACGACCGATTAAAACGTGAAAATTAACTCCTCCAGTGCCGCCTCTATCTGCTATTATATATATATATATATATATATATATATATATTAGAGATGAGCGGTTCGGATTCTGTGGAATCCGAACCGCTCCAAACATTGGGGATCCGAGTCCACCCGAACCCTGTTCGGGTGTTCCCCGCCTGACTCGGATCCCCGTTCGGGGCCGAACAGCGGCCGCCTGATGTCGGATTCTCACTAGAGAATCCGACATCAGGGCTCCTATTGTGTAGGGCAGAGTGCTGTGATAGCGCTCTGCCCTACACAGATACAAACACACAGCCGCCAGCGGCAGCTGTGTGTTTGTTACAGCAGCCAATGAGAGTCACACAGACTCTCATTGGCTGCTGCACGGAGGGAGCCGGCTGGAGCTCACACATGAGCTCCGTCTTCCGGCTCCCTCCTCAGCGTGTGACAGCAGAGCGGACAGCGTGGGAGCGGGGATACAGGTAAGTTTTTTTGGTTTTTTTTACTTGTGCAAGGGTCGGGGGTGCTACTGGGGGGGGTCTGCTACTGGGGGTCCATACTACTGGGGGGGCCTGCTACTGGGGGGGGCTATACTACTGGGGGGGGGCCTGCTACTGGGGGGGGCTATACTACTGGGTGGGTCTGCTACTGGGGGTGGCTATACTACTGGAGGGGGCTATACTACTGGGGGGGTCTGCTACTAGAGGGGGTCTGCTACTGGGGGTCCATACTACTGAGGGGCTATACTACTGGGGGGGGCTTACTACTGGGGGGTGGTCTGCTACTGGGGGGGTCTGCTACTGGGGGGCCATACTACTGAGGGGCCATACTACTGGGGGGGCCATACTGGGGGGGGCATACTATTGGGGGGGCTTACAACTACTGGGGGGGGCATACTACTGGGGGGGGCTTACTACTACAGGGGGGGCCATACTACAGGGGGGGCTAATACTGGGGCAGCCTACTACTGGGGGGGCCTGCTACTGGGGCAGCCTACTACTGGGGGGGGCATACTACTGGGGGGGGCATACTACTGGGGGGCATACTACTGTGGGGGCCTGCTAATGGGGGGCATACTACTGGGTGGCATGCTAATGGGGGGCATACTACTGGGGGGCCTGCTAATGGGGGGCATACTACTGGGTGGCATGCTAATGGGGGGCATACTACTGGGGGGGCCTGCTAATGGGGGGCATTCTACTGGGGGCACTGCATAGGGGACCCTACTACTAAGGGGACTGCATAGGGGGCACCACTGCTGGGGGCATTGTGTAAGGGACACCGCTACTGTGGGCATTGTGTAAAACCGGCACTACTGTGGGCATTGTGTAAAAGGGGCACTACTGTGGGCATTGTGTAAAAGGGGCACTACTGTGTGTCGTAACATAAATAAGAGACACTACTTTATGGTGTAATGTGAATCAGGCCATATGTGCAGTGTAATGTGAATAAGATTGTGCACTGTGACTCCTTGGGCCGTAGCCCACTATGTAAACAAGTACTGTGACTCTGCTGGCCGTACCCACTGGGTGGGTGCACTACTTTTCATTTCTGCCACTGCTGTGTGGCAATGTGTCATAGATGTGCTTTATACTGTGGTGTCTGTGTCGTTGTGCCGCTGCTTTGTCGCTTAGTAACCAGTCAGCTCACTGCAACCTTTGGCCAATAATGTTGAAAACAATATTATAAGCTGTGATATGGTCTAAATTGACTGGAAATTAATGTTATTGAGGTTAATAATACTCTAGGAAGAAAAAAAAGACCAATTTATGTGATTTTAGCTTTTTTTGTCAATTTTTGTAAAAAAATCCAAATCCAAATCCAAAGCCAGTCACCGCAGTTTGGCAAATCCAAATCCAAATCCAAAGCCGGACGACGAATTAGAACCAAATCCGGCAAAAATGGTCCGGCGCACATCCCTAATATATATACATGGGGAAGCAGCGGCACTCACAGGTACTGTACTTGAAGAATGACTCCATAACTGTGTTTGTTCATTCAGTGTTTCAGTCAACTGACTTTTATCAAGAATACAAATACAGAGACGTACCTTTATAGAACAATAGTTACAGTGAGGCGTGCAAGTCCTTTCCTCAGTTGCAATATCTCTCTCCCCTTTGTATGAATCTTCTCTGTCTCTCTCCCCCTACTATGTTCTCTCCCCCTTCTGTCAATGTATTTTCTGTCCCTTTCTTAATACCCCTTTGTGTATATAATTATTGTATACACAATAGGTCTTCTATTCTCCTCTCAGCCCATCTAAGCTTCAGGAGTAGACAAAACATCTTCCAGTGCCCCAGAACCCACTCCTAGCCCTAACATAACGAATTTATTTGAAGAAGAAAAAATACTTTAAAAAACGTTTATTCATTTTAAAAAATATATTCCAAGAATAAATCATCATTTTAATTAGATTGATCTGATGCTGCCATCCTGAGATGGTGACAACAAGCCAGGTATTGATGTAGTGCAAATACAGCTGCAATACTTATATTTGGAAACCCCCTTCTGGAAATCCTGTGTTTGCACCTGCGTGCCATATTGGAGTTTCTGGCATTCTCACTGTAAAAGGAGAATATGCGTTGTCAGGTCGGACAGTATAATGACTAAAGCCTGGGGGCCTACAGCTGACAGGGACCTAAATCTACTTCATTGTATCCCAGTGGTGCAGGTATGACAGTGACAAGCATTTATATGTTTCTGTTTGTATTATAGGCATACTACGTGTGCATGAGAGTGTACAGCCACAGTTTACTCAAAGTGGAAATCCTTCCATAATAATAGTGTGCTTGCAGGTGTCACTATACATCTGATTTTACAGAGCGTAGGATGTCTGTCCCACCAGATGAGGGCGCCAGAGTATCTTCTCCTTTCACCGCAGTTCACTTTTCTCAAACATTCTACACATTTTTTAACACTCAAGTTTTTATATTACAATCCCCCACCCCAGGGTCTGGCAAGAACCTTCCAATGCCAAATACCTGTCATTATTTGAATGTCACAAGTTTGACTATAGAATCTAAAGAAAAACATCTATGTGACATATAAACTAAGATGACAATGAGTTATTGACGGGTGGGGCGATGTATAAACGTAGAGTACTGTACAAAGAATACTAATCAAGGACAAAATAAGGTATTTCAATAAGATACAGCACATACAGGGGCGTTTCTAGAGAAGAGGGGGCCCGTGTGCAGTCTCCGACATGGGTCCCCTCCTCTCCGCCCGGCGGCCGACAGCGCCCTGAGATGTTCATTGCCAGAGCCGGAGTTATAGACTCTGGGCACCAGAGTGTGCCCAGAGTCTACAGTGTATGCACAGGTCACTGGCAAAATGGCTGCAGCGGCCATCTTCCCTGTACTGCGCATGCGCAAACGATGGGAAAATGGCCGACGCGTCCATTTTCCAGTCGTTTTACTGCGCCGGACCCCCGCGCCGACATGGGACTCCGGAGAGGTAAGAAATATTATGGGTGCAGGGTGTGCGGTGCGGGGCCCCCCTGGACCCAGGGGCCCGTATTCCCCGCACACCCTGCACCCATTATAGATACGCCCCTGAGCACATAATACAGTACTTATATAGTAAAAGTGTTTTTTTTTTTATCGGCTCATGGATTGTTATTAAAATGTCACATCATTACTAGGGATGTGCGCCCACGCCCGTGTTTTGGTTTTGGTGCATGCGCACGGCATCCATTCCTCTTCTACGGGGCCGGCACCGTCGCACAGCTGCGGCACTACACCGAGCCTGCTTTTGCTGCTGCTCACCAGGTTAGATCGAGTTAAGGCCCTGAAGTGGGGATGAGTAGCCAGGCTGTTGCAGCCAGGCTGTTGTAGGTGGCACACACTAGGGAAAAGGAGAGTGGGTGGGCTGTTCTCTTGTGTTTATCTGCAGGTACCCAGAGGGAGACCATTCATCCACCAGAAGAAGATTTGGTGAGCATCATCTGTGTTTTGTGGGTCATTTGTGTTGTGAGTTGTCCCTTTTCCCCTTTCCCCATTCAGGAGTTTTCGTTCGGGTTGCACCCTTGTGCTTGGCACGCAGGTGTAACCAGAGGCCAAAAGAGATGATAATCCACTGATCAGTGGAGGTCATTCAGGTTTAACACACTTTCCTTAACCTTTGTAGGGCCCAGAAGTAGGATTGTACGTCCACGTCCGTCCAGGACCATCGTCTGGTGTGTCGTGGACAGTCTGAAGGTGAGAGCGATAGGTGATGATGAAAGGTAAGGGCCCGATTACACCTGCACAGCAGCAGGCATGCACCCCTCACGCACCTCTCCTGCCCCTTGTTACTCCACAAATTCTTTCACTCCTGCCCCAGTTTCCCCATCAGTCTTTCTCTCCTGCCCCAGTTTCCCCCTCAGTCTTTCTCTCCTGCCCCAGTTTCCCCCTCAGTCTTTCTCTCCTGCCCCAGTTTCCCCCTCAGTCTTTCTCTCCTGCCCCAGTTTCCCCATCAGTCTTTCTCTCCTGCCCCAGTTTCCCCCTCTGTCTTTCTCTCCTGCCCCAGTTTCCCCCTCAGTCTTTCTCTCCTGCCCCAGTTTCCCCCTCAGTCTTTCTCTCCTGCCCCAGTTTCCCCCTCAGTCTTTCTCTCCTGCCCCAGTTTCCCCCTCAGTCTTTCTCTCCTGCCCCCAAGTCTATCTCTCTCCTGCCCCTCAATCTGTTTCACTCCTTCCCCTAAATCTCTTGAATCAAATATTATTAGAAATGTTGCTCACTCACACACACAGTATTAATAGTGTACGAGTATAATATAACTCTGTATTATTATGCCTGATTATTACTGATAATTTCAGTCTCCTGGCACTGACCACTCCAGCCTGTAATCCCCAGGCACTGGCAGCATCCACACTCGTTCCTGCGCGCAGATGGTCAGACACAGCGTGTCCAACACTCCTCACTTCACTGCAGCGTCCGAGTCCAGATCTCTTCCCACGCGGCGCACAGAGGCCCTGATTCAGAGACGGACACTCTGACAGAGCGCTCGCTCTGAATCAGGGCCGTCCCTCTGAATTTAAGAGCGGCCTCCTGGCCGCTCGCATAGGGTGGCCATCCACAGCTATAGCGAGCGGCCAAAATGATGGTCGCGATGGTCAAGACCATCGTGACCATCGGGCTTGCGACGAGACCCTTGCGGTAGGGTCTCGTTGCCGCAAGCCCTGGAGTGCTTTTGGCTCTATAAGAGCCAAAAGCACTCCCACTGACATCACTAGTGATGTCAGTGGGGCCGGCCCCAGACAGTAGGCGTTCCCATGGGAACGCCTCCGTCTGGGCAGCCACGCCCCCGGCACGACCCCGGCACTCACCATCGACAGCACACCCCCTTTGGTGTGAGACCCATAACGACGGCTTATTCGTTATTCGTTATTCGGGTCTCGCGCATGCACACGACGGAGCCGCCTCCGTCGTGCGCATGCGCACTTGGCCAACATTGACCCGCTTGCGAGTGCTCAGCGCTCGCGAGCGCGTCTGAATTAGGCCCAGAGGCCCTGATTCAGAGCCGGACACTCTGAAAGAGTGCTTGCTCTGAATCAGGGCGTTTTTGTTTTTTTGAGCGGCCTCCCGGCCGCTTGCACAGCTATTGCGAGCGGCCATGATGATGGTTGCGATGGTCAAGACCATCGTGACCATCGGGCTTGCGATGAGACCCTTGTGGTAGGGTCTCGTGGCCGCAAGCCCCAGAGAGCTTCTGGCTCTAATAGAGCCGGAAGCTCTCCCACTGACATCACTGGTGATGTCAGTGGGGCCGCCCACAAACGGCAGGCATTCGCATGGGAACGCCTCCGTTTGTGAACCCACCTCCACGCCACGCCTCCAAAACGGTGCGAGCTGTCGATCAAAATCGTCAGCCGCCCCCTTTTGGTGCGAGACCCGGAGCGACGGAGTGCCCGTCGCTAGCCGGGTCTTGCGCATGTGCACGTCGGAGCCGGCTCTGGCCTGCGCATACGCAGTGGCCTACCATCGACCCGCTCGCAAGTGCATAGCGCTTGCGAGCGGGTCTGAATCAGGCCCAGAGATCATATAGATTTATAACTCACTTCCCCTTCTCCCTCCTTAGGTCCCAGCCTCGCAGGAGAAGGACTAGCAGATGTCATCCATATTACCCTGCCTCTCTCTACCTTACGCCACATTCCTCCACCTCCCTCTCCCTCCCAGCTGCGCAGAAGCACCTGGTCACTCACAATCTGAAGATGACAACATCTTGTATGACTGACACATAACAAAGGCTGGACTGGGAGCAACGGCCGGAGTAGCGATGGACAACGGAAGCCCGGTATCGTATGGTTGCTGGGTGTCCGACATCAAATCCAGAGATGTGATGGCTACTAGATATCGCATTGCAATTGCAACCAATTGCGCATACGCATATTAGGTGAGTGGTGTCCCCAGCTGCATAGAAGCTACAGCCATCGGATGGGCATCAGAAAGCTGCATCAGATGGCTGGCAACTTATCAAATACCCCCAATTCCATGGAAAAAGTACTTCTGGAACATTGATGGTTGCTGCAGTGAAAGTCTGTGGCTGTGCCTAAAAGGGTGCAATGACCAAAAATAAATCAGCAGTAAACTTTATTAAATAGATTTTAGTTACACTTTGATTATCCAGTTTGTCAGACAATAAACCTTTCAGATAAATAAGACTTCTCTGTTCTCTAATGGAATCAGCTGTTCATTTGGTCTTAAGAAAACCATTTGCCAAGATGTTAGATAACCGCGATAACAAGTGATAAGATAACATTTAGCAGATGTGTGATAAAAGTATTATTTCTCACAAATAAAATATACTCTTTGTTCATTGTATTAAAACACTTGTGTGAAAGTTATTTATTATATTACGCAACAGAAACTGTGAGCAATAAACATTGGTGTCATGTTGTAAGAAAGGAAACAGTGGCCCTGATTCAGAGCCGGACGCTCTGACAGAGCGCTCGCTCTGAATCAGGGCGTTATTTTTTTTTTTTAGAACGGCCTCCTGGCCACTCGCATAGCTGTGGGTGACCACCCACAGCTATAGCGAGCGGCCATGATGATGGTCGCATTGGTCACGAACATCGCGACCATCGGGCTTGCGACGAGACCCTTGTGGTAGGGTCTCGTTGCCGCAAACCCCAGAGAGCTTTCGGCTGTCACAGAGCCGGAAGCTCTCCCACTGACATCACTTGTGATGTCAGTGGGGCCGCCCCCAAATGGTAGGCGTTCCTTCAGGAACGCCTCCGTTTGGCCAGCCACGCCCCCCGGCCCGCTTACCAAAGGGGCGAGCTGGCACTCACCATCGACAGCTCGCCCCCTTTGTTGCGAGAACCGGAGCGATGGAGTGCCCGTCGCTATCCAGGTCTCGCGCATGCGGTACACACTAGGAAAGCGACGGCGGGGGCCATGTTGCTTTTGCAAGCATGGCCCTTGCTAACGCTGCATGCAGGTCTGACGGGCGATGTGTTCCGATGGGAGCACAAACCGCTTCTCTATAAAACGAGCCACCGTGCCTGAAGCGTGGCGAGCGAACAAGTTTCTTCTTTTGGTGGACGTTATGGGCATGGAACTGCACTTCCGCCCTCACTCCATGTCACTTCCATGTACGTCTATTGAAGGGGATCTATACTGTGAGGCTGTGATTGCTGCTCTGCCGGCTGCCTGTAGTAGTGCCCCCTGCACAGACACATCTCCGTCCTTCTGAATAGCCACCGCCCAGGAACACTCTGAACTTTTCCACAACATATCTGATACCGTGCCCCTCGATCGCTACAGCGATTTTTCTGCCTACACCGTGTAACGCATGCGCCGTAGGGATTTTTGAGCACAAGAGCAGTAGCAAAAAAATCACTCAACTACGTGATCATCGGCATTGGGTGCGAGTCTGAATCAGGCCCAATGTGTTATTAGACACTTAATAAGTGGCCATTACGCTACACTGCCAAAGGTGCTGCCGGAGTCATCTATGATTTCCCCATTGACTGCCCTTCACAACCCACTGGTAGGGCATTCAGTACACCTGGGGGTATATTTACTAGAGTGCGGGTTTAGAGATGTTGCCCATACAACCAATCAAGTTGTAGCTATTATCTTCTAGAAGGTGCTAAATAAATGATAAGTAGAATCTGGTTGCTGTGGGCAACATCCTCACTTATAAAAACCTGCACTGTAGTAAATTTATCCCTGTGACAGAGCGGGTCTCTCCCACATTCTGAGGAAGGGGTTTAACCTTCTGTAGCCAGGGAAGAACCACTCCCTTACCTCAAATTAGAGCAGCTAAAAGACTTGTAAATTGAGTTAAGGCCCCCACACATCAGCGACGAATTGCCGTGATGTTGCGATCCTGCAATCCGGCATCGCAGGGTCGGTGAAATCCAACATGGTGGATTTCACAGATATGCTGATCAGGATCAAAAAATGATCGTGATCGGCACATCGGTGAAATTTAACATGTAGAATTTCACCGATCCTGCGACGGATCGCGGAATATCGATGGTCGGCATTTCCAACCGGTGGATCGGTGTCTCTGATCTGATCGCAACATCGCGCCAATCCGTCGCAGATGTATGGGGACCTTTAGTCAGTGGAAATGTGAGGGAGAGGTTGCACCTTCAGCATCTCTCTCAATGCTGGACAATCTGAACCATGACTGTGCTGGGAATACTCTGCTAGTTTGAACTGCTGTCTCATGTAAGTTGTATTATTGTTCCTGAACTGTGTTTGCCTTATGTAAGAAGCCATTACACTGACTGCCTTTTCAAGCCTGGAATAAAAAGCTTACTTGTTTGCATCATCTCAGTCTCCCATTGGTCGTCTGAACTTACCCGCTACAACCCCCTGTAGCGTTCTTTAGAAGGCAATAGAGAAAATAGGGCGTGACATGGATAACTCCTACCAAAAATATCCTGCAACTGGGGCAAAGACTGACCGAGGGTTCCCTCAGCCACTTTAACCAGAACGCATGCAGCTCCCGTACCACACCGTAATAGCATACTGTAGGTTACGACACTCGATAACACATGGATAAAATTTTATAAGAACATTCCACGGTAAAGCCTAAGGCCAGCAGTCTTCTCAAACGTTGCTAAGCCTCTTCAACTATGGATGAAATGTGTGAAGTGTGAAGACCA
The DNA here is from genome assembly GCA_031769625.1 of Taudactylus pleione. Taxonomy (NCBI): domain Eukaryota; kingdom Metazoa; phylum Chordata; class Amphibia; order Anura; family Myobatrachidae; genus Taudactylus; species Taudactylus pleione. The sequence goes on along the minus strand of JAUIMM010000244.1, from coordinate 515,514 downwards.
TGATAAATCATCAGTTAGATTGACTCCTAAAAACCTAAAACCACTAACCATCTGCACCTCTGCTCCCTTCAGATATAACGGCTGTGGGGTAGTTTTACTATATCTCCCAAAGCCTATTACTACCTCCTTGCTTTTCCTGCTATTTAAAGACAAGTAATAATCCTCTCTCCACTTAACAAGGAACTTTACCTCTTTCCTATAACTAACGTCATCCCCACCGGTAGTCGGACCCACTACTGTAGTGTCATCTGCAAATTTTACTATCATATTAGATTCTGAGCTTGAAGCACAGTCAGAAGTATACAAACAATACAAAAAGGGGCTTAAAACGGTTTGGTTTTCCGGAAAACCGAATACACGTGTACTTTGGGGTTCCGAGTCGAACCGAGTCTCTGCTCTGGTCTTCTCGCCAAGTTTGGAAGTCAGGTCTAAAAACCGGATCTTGCATGTTTTGAATTGCATTTAAGTCCCTCCCTCATGATTTACGGCGCTGTGAGATTGTCAAAACTGACTGGAAAAGATTGGAAATGAATGTTCTTGATGTTGATAATACTATAGGAACAAAAACAGGTCCAGGTTACATGATTTTTAGCTGTCTTTATCAATTTTTATAGAGATCCAAAAACCAAAACTGAACCAAAACACTTGAGGGTGGTTTTGCAAAAACAAAAACACAATTATTAAGAACCAAAACCAAAGCACAACAAAAGTTAAATCACACCTGAGAGACTCCTGTGCTTAATATAAGCTCATACGAAAACACAGGTCCCATCTTGACCGACTGCAGATGATCCATCAAAAAATCTAACAACCAATTACAACTTATGGGTTTCCACACTGCGCCTGCCCCAGAGCTGAGAGTGCACATCTATGGGTGATACATACTATATGCAACTGTGCTGCAACTCTACTTGCTGCTGAATGGGCGTAACTACAGTAGGTGATAATGCGGACGTAGGAAAAGCTTAGTGAGGGCGAATCTACGCCACTGATACGCCTGTTTTCAGTCAGATCTCTTGCGTGTTGCCTGCTGGTAGCAATGACGGCTATGAAACCAAGAATTAAAATAGTAGTTGCACCACCTGCCAGCACTCTCCCAATAGACAGGTTTACGTAGATTAACCAACGTGTTAAAATAAAAGATAAATAAATAAAATCATTAATCACCATAGATAAACAGTCAGAGTCCACCATAGAACAGGAATATGCTCGTTGATTCTTGTGGCGGAATTTTCTTTCAATGTATTTCTTGAATCTGCAAAGAGTGTCCTACCCTCCACATGTACTCAATCAAAGCGAAATTGGCATGGGAGGGCACATAGAAGATACAAAATAGTGCAGGTCAAACTTTTAAAATACACTTTAATGATGTATTGCACTTACAATAGGTAGACAAATTCAAGGGTTTAAAATCAATCTATAGTGGCAAGTCACCAAATGGATAGGGGGTGATGTGGCCGCATAGGTACATGTAGTTCTCCATACGAGCCCAACATCTGCATTTTTCTCTGTGTAATTATGGCCTACTTGCATTTACCTTTGCATCGACCCCATTGGCGTCAGTACTCAGGGTTTGACAATATGTAAGTGTGGTAAACAAATGAAGTAGGGGGCGGACAGAAAAGGTAGTCCTGAGGGCAAACAAATGACGTAGGGGGCGGACAGAAAAGGTAGACCTGAGGGCAAACAAATGGGGACAATTCATATACAGTGAGTCACATACTTTCACATCCCTATAGGGTACATTTAGTGTCACTACAGGGAAATTTCTGGTATGCTCTCTCCGATCTCTCCCAAGCATAACTGTGATATTTACATAGAACATTCTATGTCACCAGGTGTATAAGGTTCAGGCTCCTCAAATACAGAGAATGCCAAGAATTCTCATAAGCCATTTAAATCAAGTTAATCCTTCTTGAGGGGGGGGGGGGGGGGAGTATTATATGAGTATAATCCAGACCACTACAATTGCTATTAAGCATCATTTCATTGTAGTAATGATAGGGGTGATATCCAATATACAGATAGGTAACCTTTGTTTTATGTAATTAATCCTTTAAATGAACTGTGTGAATGTGTTGATGTACAGTATATGAAATTGTTATGTTACGTTAAATTATGTTTTAAATATTCAAAACGATCACCGGTATTATCTTTTATAACCTCGGCTGCAGATCAGAGCGAAGGGTAAAATATATAGTAATAGACAAACGAGCCGTTTGCAGGTTCCCAGTAACCATTTGATACTCACACGAACATTCTAAAGCCGGCCACACACGGTAAGATATTTTATACGATGTGCATGATTTTGATCAATCGCAACGTTCAATCGTGCATATCGTGTGTGTTTTTTGGCATGCTGTACGACGGCGATGCACGTCCTCGCCGTCGTACATCGGCATCGTAGATCTTATGGAAAAACCATAAGATCTGCAATCCATCATGCTGCTAAATAGGTAAATGAAGCATCTTGTAAGATGTATCATTTACCATTTACAGCATGCTGCGATGCATCGGGCTGAATTTGAAAACGTACAGAGGTGTCGTATGTTTTCAAATCGCCCCGCGTATGGCCCCCTTAATACTACTAACTGGGGTCTATTTAAGAAGCGGTGGCTTTCAAATACTTTTAATATGTAAAACACTCCTGGTTTAGTACTTAGGGCCTGATTCAGACCCGCTCGCAAGCGCTTGAGCGCTTGCAAGCGGGTCGATGGTGGGCTCTGCACACGCGCAGCGGCCGCACTGTGCGTGCGCAAGCCCCGGAGCGAGAGAGAAATTCTCTCGCTCCGTGGCTCACTACAAAAGGGGCGGCTGTCGATGTTGATCGACAGCTCGCCTCGTTTTGTAGGCGTGGCGGGGGGTGGCTTCACAAATGGAGGCGTTCCCAAGCGAACGCCTTCCGTTTGTGGGCGGTCCCACTGACATCACCAGTGATGTCAGTGGGAGAGCTTCCGGCTCTATTAGGGCCGGAAGCTCTCTGGGGCTTGCGGCCACGAGACCCTACCACAAGGGTCTCGTCGCAAGCCCCGATGGTCGCGATGGTCTTGACCATCGCGACCATCATCCTGGCCGCCAGCAATAGCTGTGGGTGGTCACCCACAGCTATGCGAGCGGCAAGGAGGCCAAAAAAAACAAAACGCCCTGATTCAGAGCGACCGCTCTTTCAGAAAGTCCATCTCTGAATCAGGCCCTTAGTATTGTTGTCGTTTTAAATTTGAAAAGCTGCTGCTTTGTAAATATTCCGCTAAGTCCATGTAAATGGGGAGGCATTCGTCTCATGTATAGCGGTTCTATAGGTTAATGCATGGCAGCACTTCGCAGACGCTTGCTAATATTTTATCTGTAAATATTTAAAATATTTTCTTATTATCCTTAGACTGGGCACTTCCTTTCTTTTTAAAGCATGACCCAGTAGGAAAGGATATATGTTTAAAACACTACATAAAGTGGAACAAATATTACAATATAATGATAGAGACTACAGAGAACAATGAAGGACAATCCCAAAGCAAATCTATTACTGTACCTTGTACCCTGTTAGTGGCTCAGCACTGATTGCAGCCGCTGATGTTCTCTATAAGGCGCTGTGGACCCCTTGTGGCTCCATATAAATAAAGACTAATTATAATAATATTCTCTGGTACTATACTATATGAGCCCTTATAATCTTTTCCATGTCAGTGACCATGCACCATATTGGGATGCTGTGCAGCAGTAAAAACACTGAATGAGTGACATTATATGCCTGATTCAGAGACGGGCGCAGTGTCGATATCGGACGCAAGCGGGCGATTTTATTTGGAGTGTGCATGTGTACAAGACGCACTGCGCATGTTTCCCGATGGTTACCTCCGGGGAAGCAGAACGAATTTGGACGCAGGGAGAGGCAATTTCAGTAGGCGTTCCTGAGAAGTAATAGGGGAGTGGCTAGCCAGACGTGAGTGTGTCACAGTCAGCGACTGTGGCTATTTACGCAGCTGCACTGATTTTTGGCAGCCACATTCAGATGGACATTCTGCACCTCCATTGGGCTGGTGCAATGTTCATTGGTGCGACCGATGTCCGTCTGATGAAGCGTCTTAATATGCAAAGCTCCAGGTTAGCGCCGCAGCCGGTGGACGTCTCTGTACGAATCCCTTAAAGACGCAGTTGTGCAGCGGAAAAAAATGCAGTCACGGCTACAATAGCATCCACCTCTGTATCAGGTCCTCTGTCACTATGGGGTCTATTTACTAAGCAGTGTTAGGAGACAGAGTGAAAAGTGATAAGGTACCAGCCAATCAGCTCCCAACTGTCATTTTCAAACACAGCCTGTGAGATGACAGTTGGGAGCTGATTGGCTGGTACCTTATCACTTTTCACTCTGTCTCCTAACACTGCTTAGTAAATAGACCCCTTATTCTGTGTTTTAGGATCCACCTAATCAATGGCACACTAGGGAACGCCTAGGTTTTCTAATGGTGGTGTCGGTCCTGTACACTTGACTTGTTCGAGTCTTTTTGCTAATTAGTGGAAAACCTCCAATTATCATTGTCTGCCAATTAAATATCTGGAGCAGCTGAGTGATACTGGAAGCCTCTGTACATGCGTGGCTCAGCTTTGCCGATTCACACATGCAGGGCCATAACCAGGGGAGAGCGAGCGGAGCCCTCACCCATGGCCCTCACCCATGTACCCTGCAGCCTCTACAGCCAACTGGAGTATGATAAGGACATTCCGGGCAGTGCTGTTACTTCCTGGTAACGTTGGCCCCGCCCCCTTGGAGAGACGTCATGACTACACACGCCGGCACAGGACATAAAAAGAAAAATAGAAAAACATATAGAAAACTGTTAAAAACAGTAGAAGAAAAATATTTTAAATACATTTCAAGTTGGATAACATGATTTACATAATAAAGCATTTTTTTCCCTCTGCGGATAATCCGTTGTTGCCATCCTGAGATGGCGATAGTAATAAGAGGATTGTGTCATGTACTGCCAGGTTCCTTCGTAAAGAAACTTCCCCAAGCTTTGTTTCACCAGAGAGAACTGGCGAAAGAGATTACTGGTTGCTATCTCTCACCATGGGAAAGGAAAAATGGGGTTTCTCCCTATAATAAATTGGCCCAGATGTCCCTCAGCCAGGGGTGTATTAAGACAGCAGAGGGCCTACGTGCGGGTGTTCCTGGGCCCCTTGAAGAAAAAATATTTTTTACTCTTTTCTGTAAACTTCCAATTATTGACTGACAGATATATCGGCTGATCAATTGATGGGCCAATATATCTGGTGCCCGTCGGCCAGTGTGTACCAGCGATATGTCTGTGACATCGTCGTTCACAGACATATCGCGTCGGCTTTGCTGCACAGCCGATGGACAGATATATCTGCAGAGGCAGCCTGGGATGGCCGTTCACTGAACGGACATCATCTACAGCAGGGGTGGGGAACCTTTTTTCTGACAAGGGCCATTTTGATATATATAACATTATTTGCAGGCCCGGTGCAGGCCACGCCCCCTCTGTGTGACATCACACGGGGGTGGGGTCACAATCGCCGGTGATTACAGCAATGCCCAGAGCGTCCTGCGGATGCTCCAGAGAGCTGTAAAGGCAGCGGTGTGACCGTCTGAAGCATCCTAAGGACGCTCCAGGCTGTACTGCTGCATAGTTACTGGCTGGAGTGGGCCATTCTAGGCACCCTTCAAGCCAGATGACGCTAGCAGAAAAAAGCTCTGAGGGTCAGTCCTAATGATTCCGGGGGCCTTATACGGCCCCCAGGCCTGAGGTTCCCCATCCCTGATCTACAGCTGTATCTGCAGGTCACATGATCTTCACCACGGTATGTATACATGTTTAGTACCACGTAAGAGGGATCACAAATATTTGGAGAAACATGAAAAGCTGCACAAGTATTGGGTTGCAATTAGCAGTCAACTTTTTAGATTCCAGTTTTGCCTGTGGTACTGCTTTGAGTTATGCGTTCTCTAAAAACAGGTCCCACCAGTGGAACCAGGATTGTCACTTCAGTAGGTATGTGTACAAAATAGGTGTGTAAATATGGATAGTGATAGGATTAACATTATGTCAAAGAGTAACTCTGTATCACCGTTCATAATTCTATGTAACACCCTTGATTACACACAGAGTGCACAAACGCGCCAGAGAAAATTATTACAAATCATTCAAAATATTTTGACTGAAAATTTTGTAAAAATGAAATAATGATCAGCATTTTTTTTTAACCGATATCTAAATTGTGCTTGTATTGTATTGTGTATGACAGTAGTGTTCACTGAAGGCCCAGCGCCGGTCCTAGGGAAAGGGCACTCTAGCGCAAATGGGTGCATGGCCATGAGAAAAGGGTGTGTGTCTTTAAGACGTGCCCCATTTTCATCACTCTTGGGGGCGTGCCTGGCACTTACGGACATGCCGGGCTGCCCCCAAGCTCTCCCTTCTCTGTGAATAGATGCCGAGCGCATGCTGCACAGCCGGCAGTGATCGCTACACCGCAATTTAACCCACCCGCGGAGCGCCGAGGTCCATGAGTGGGGTTAGGACCCCGGCAGATTGTTTTAGCGGGGTGCCAATAAAACAGCCTAGCGGGAATGTTATGACAGTGTGCTATAGTTTCAAATAATGGATACAAACATTGCTCTTTCGTTTATAGCGCCATAATGTAACGTAGCCCCGTACAGAGGCCCTGATTCAGAGCCGGACGCTCTGACAGAGCGCTCGCTCTAAATCAGGGCCGGCCTTCTTGTTTTTAGAACAGCCTCCTGGCCGCTCGCATAGCTGTGGGTGACTACCTACAGCTATAGCGAGCGGCCAGGAAGATGGTCGCGATGGTCAAGACCATCGCGACCATCGGGCTTGCGACGCGACTCTTGTGGTAGGGTCTCGTTGCCGCAAGCCCCAGAGAGATTGTGGCTCACAGAGCCGAAATCTCTCCCACTGACATCACTCGTGATGTCAGTGGGGCCGCCCCCAAACAGAGGCGTTCACATGGGAACGCCTCAGTTTGGGCAGCTACTCCCCCGGCCCGCCCACCAAAGGGGGCGTGCTGTCACTCAACGTCGACAGCAGGCCCCCTTTGGTACAAGACACGGAGCGACGGTTTGCCGATCGCTATCCGGGTCTCGCGCATGCGCACGACGGAGCCGGCTCCGTCGTGTGCATGTGCTCTGGGCCACCATCGACCCGCTTGCCCAGAGTCCCTGCTACAGCAACAGCAATTCCCTAATGAGATTCAAAGTTGTCAAAATGGTTATGACCAGTGGTGGCTCCAGAGGTGGGTCTGCAGCGCAGTCCAAAATTCAAATAGGGGAGCCCACACCAACTGCACTTTCAAAAGCTGCCAAACATCTCCTGCCAGGACTCACTGGCAGTTGGTGTGTCTCCCCCATTTGAATTTTGAACTGTGCTGTAGCCCCACCCCTGGAGCCGCCACCGGTTATGACCTATGATGTCCGTGCAAGTTTAAAGAGCAATATCTGCCATGCTGTGCTTTGCTGTTTGTGCTTTTTGACCCACTTCCATAAACCCAGACTCTTCTTTTTAATCGAGCCACAACAGAAAGTCACGTTATAATGAGCGGTCGCATTGTTTTACGTTTGTACATCACCCATGATAATTAATGCCTAGGTATAAGAATTATATAAAGATCTGCAGAGGATACACGTGTTGCAGATTCTGTTAAATATTTGAAAATATATGTATTTACAGGTCGTCAGCGGAGTTATCTTTGTTTTTACGAGCGCTGACTAATGCAAACCAGTTTGTCTGAAAGGGTCCTTTATTTCCTTTTGGCCAGCCTCAGGCATTCTTCTGCATTTTGTATTACTGGGGTGATTCTCAGCCATTGAATGCATGCACAAAATGCAGGTATTTTAACCCGGGGGTAATATTACACTTTTACTTGGAATTGAATACAATGTGGCAGAACCTGAATCTGTTTATTCCTCTGCCAGGCTTGTGTAAGAGACCTTGCAGGAGATTGGCAAATGGGGCTGATGTCAAAACTTTCTCATCTATCAGTGACTGTAGGGCCGGGTAATTCAGTGGCGAAGGACCTACAGTAAATAGAGTAGTATTATCATAGGAAACAACGGGCCTGATTCATTACAGATCACTATTCTGCTTATACGCACGCTACGCAGTTGCTAATATCAGCGGGGATATGTAAATGTTTGCATTCGCATTGCGATCGCAGCCTAACATAAGGACGCCCACTTCCCCTGCGTATCCTCTGCGATCGCTGTCCCAATGGCAATGGCTAGTTCACCGCGTGCGCTCTGCAATTCATACGCATGCGCGGAATGCAACAATCAGCCGATTGCGTGCGTATAAGCAACTGCGTTCTTTGCTGATTCAGGAACAATGACTACCCCGGCATACGAAGGAACGTTCTATGCGCAGATTATACAGTGGCAATAAAAGATATTCACAACTCAGGGAATTAAAAAAAAATTCTCCATAGCTCGGGGTGTTGCAATAGATTTATTCTGAAATTCTTACAAAATGATCAACACAAAATATTCTGTAATATCAAATAACTTTTTCTTTTGTATTATTTACAAATAAAATAAAAACTCTGGAGCAATCAGTTGGTCACTTCAGTAGTGTGCAACTAAAAAGTGTTATAAACTGATTTCAAAATAAATATGTCTTTGGTGATAGGACCAGGAGTTGGTAAGAACATTTCCAAACAAGAGCTTCATCATGAAGATCAAATGACTTTCAAAGAAGATCTAAGAAAATAATATTGAAAAGCAGAGTGATAAGATTTCAAAGACTTTTAATGTCCCCTGTCAAGCCTGTCATAGAGACATCGAGAGAATATGGCAGAACTGTGAATTCGTCTAGAACTTAGGGCCTGATTCAGACCCGTTCGCTAGGATGCGTAGCCTGCCGATGTTTGCAATGTGCACGTGCATATAAGACGCAGTGCGCGTGCGCAAACCAGTCCATGTACATAGACGCCTTGCCAGATTGAGTGACAGGACGAGCCGTTTTTGGGTGGTGACGGGTTGGTCGATGGAAACGAGGGAGTAGTGGTGCGAACGCAGGCGTGTCTGAGCTTCTTAATGCCATTTCAGAGGCGTGCATAATTAAGATGCAGTGTCATAGTACATGTCACATGGCTGTGTTACACACTGAAGCACTCGCAGTGCTTGCGGTAGGGTATGGTCAGCCACAAGTGCTAAGTATGGTTCCGATGGTACTCGATGTTACAGATTGTTGCATACAATTCCTGAACATGACGTGTATTGCTAAGGGAAAGTGGGTGTCTTAGACAGGCTGGTGGGTGTCTAAATACACACCGTGATCATACGCCAAGACATAGTGGGCGTGCTAATGCCTTGCCTTGCGAACGCGAGATTTGCATATGTGGCAGCTGACGGCTGCGTGCGAACGCATCTAGCGAGCGGGTCTGAATCGAGCCCTTAGTGTCATCATAAACAGAACACCGCTGCCAGGAATACACTTTTTAGGGAAACCAGCAAGAGGCCTCTAAAAACCCTAATAGAGTTACAGTGTTCCATGGCAGATATGAGAAGAACTGCTCATGGGACAGACACTACAAGGTTTATTTACTAAAGTGAGTACCCAGGCCCCCCTCTCCCCAGCCGGAGCACACTGCTGCACTGTGCAGTGTTAAAGTCGCGCTCTGTGCTGCCTCTGTTACCGCACAGCTGCCAGGCACTAGGACCCTGCAGCTCTCCATTAAGGCGGGACCTGCATTCTATGCATGCACGGCACCCCGCCGTATGTTCCTCTCCTCTCCATCTGGCATATGGATGTGCCCCTGAGTAGTCCTGCAAATGTGGGTGCCCAATGAGACCCCAGTATGCAATGTGCCACCACCGCTTAACATATATATATATTGTAATAACACAGGGTGTAAAAATGAGGACTCAAGACAGATAGGTACTCGGTAAAGCAGTGTCTTTAATAGCAGCAGACAATCCACATTAGACTTAGGCCTGGACACACAGACATATAACACAAACAACTTAAGCTAAATGTCCCAGCAACTTACCTCTAGCTGGGCCACCACGGCCCCACCACTGCTGAGGATACCCCAATAAAGTGGCCGTAATTCTCCGGTAGCTGCAGCTGAGCTGTGTCCATATTGTGATGCAGTCTTATACCCACCCGCAAAGCCCACAATGAAACTTCACCTGTTATTGGCGCAGCCAGATGTCACTATCACTGAAACTGCACTCTGATTGGGTGGCGGCTGCTGCTTCTCCCGCCTTGAGTGTGAGAGCTTGAGGCTGCGGGCATTGGATTCTGATTAGTACACAGGGGAGTGGAAGGAGCAGCTGTATGAGCCCCAGTCTCCTGCTGTCAGCAGCACCCCGCCATCTTCTCACACTTCTGCACATGTCTCCCTGGTGCCTTTCAACTGTTTTCTTGGGAGCGAGCCGCCCCCTTGCCCACCTGTTCCACTGCCCTTGGTGCCACACAGTAATGCCCCTTACACATTATGCCACACAGTAGTAGTGCCCCTTACACATTATGCCACACAGTAGTAATGCTCCTTACACACTATGTCACACAATAGCAATGCCCCTTACATATTATGCCACACAGTAGTAGTGCCCCTTACACATTATGCCACAGTAGTAATGCCCCTTAACATTATGACACACAGTTGTAATGTCCCTTAAACATTATGCCACAGTAGTAGTGCCCCTTACACATTATGCCACACAGTAGTAATGCTTTTTACACATTATGCCACACAGTAGCAATGCCCCTTACACATTATGCCACACAGTAGTAATGCTTTTTACACATTATGCCACACAGTAGTAATGCCCCTTACACATTATGCCACACAGTAGTAATGCCCATTACACATTATCCCATAGCAACCAATCAGTTTCTAGCTATATATTTTATATGCTGTGCTAGATAAATGATAGGTAGAAGCTGATTGGTTGATATGAGTCACTGCTCCACACTTCTCTCTCGCTAAGGTTTGATACATCTGAGTGTCAGAATGTGGGAGGGAAGGGGAAGGCAAATGTAGGCCCAGTATAGTAATGGCATGTTCCCATAAATGTGACTGTGCCAGAACTGTGCGCAAACAAATATACTGCCAGTAAGCGTTTCCTTGTGACTGCCGGAGGGACCTGACCACTGGATATGATCAGGACAGCGGGTGCTAAATATGCTCTGATGACGTTAGCCAATAACAGTAGCTAGCTGTTTCTGATTAGCTGATTATCTCTTGTCCCCTCCCATTTATATTGTTTCATTCATTAGTCGTTTCCATATTATATGAGGAGACATGCGTCTATTTGAATTTCTTGATCGATATTTCCATTTGTGTTTAGTAGGACAGGGGTTCCCCTGAGTACCTAGAAACCCCCCTGACAGACCACAATTGGAGTCCGCCACCTTGCAGCGTAGCGCCATGATTTGCTACTATCATTTTGGCTGTGCCCCCTCCCACTCCCCTGCAAATCGAGGCATTATGCTGCGAGGAGGCAGGGCCTAATTATACGATTTAAATGGCCCCACCACCAACAAGGGCCGCAGCGTTGTATCTTTCCTCTGAAGGTAAGTGTGAGATATATAATATATATACAGTGTCTACATAAAGCATACAGTACCTCCTAACATTGCAATATTCCATAGCGGGAGAGGGGGTGTGGCCTCATGTCCGCTAGGTCACTGCCCCGGTGTATGACATTTTAGGGGCGTAACAGTGTCACAGCCCTGTTTCTTATCACCCCCCCCTTGCAAATCCTGCTTTTGCCCCTGGTTCCCCTATTTGACTCTTAAAAAGGAAAGCTAGGAAAAGGAGATGTTTGTATTTAACTGGCTTTAATTTGTACACTCGTTGTGTATATTTGTATTTAATTATGTTTTACATGGTAAATGTGACTCTCACATTTATTAATTAAACTGTCCAAACACTATTCTCTCTTCTATATTTCATAGTTTGTTGCGTTATTATATTGTGTATTATAGGATAATGTGAATTTTACATTTGTCTTCTAGCACTTTTTAGCTACATCTCTAAGCTATTCCTATGCTGTTCTCTGCCGCGTGTGCTAGTAGCGCAGAACTCGGTGCGTATTGAGGCTCTGATTCAGAGACGGACGCTCTGAAAGAGCGCTCGCTCTGAATCTGGGCGTTTGGTTTTTTTTGGAGCGGCCTTCTGGCCGCTCGCATTGCTCTGGGTGACCACCCACAGCTATTGCACGCGGCCAGGATGATGGTCTGGTAGGGGTCTGGTAGGACCACCAAATATTCAGCAAACTCTGAAAATGTAAAGTTGTCGTAGTTTGCTTGCTAGAACAAACGCCATCTTCAGCTGGTGCTGGATTGGGTGCCCTGCTCTTCCTATGGGAAGGAGGTCCGGGGTTTCAAAAAAGTATCCCTCCGTCATCTCCTCAGGCCCCACATGCAGAGAAACCGGCCACAGTTGAGGTAAGTAGCAGTGCTACTGGTCACGGGGACAGCAGCTTTTTGGAGCAGCTATCCTAGCACAGGAGCAATGCTGAATTACCCTGGTGATAAGTATCCCCTCTGGCGAGTGAGACACTTAATCATCGGGGGCCATCTGGCCTTAGAATTTGGCCAAATATAACAGTTGGGTAAGAATACATGAAATCCATATTGCAAGTAACTTTGCTCCTGCTGTCGCAGGTCAGGCACAGGGCAGTTCTTTGCATGCGGCACTGTTACAAACAGGGCCGTATTGAGGGCCACATGACCGCAAGCTGATTACTGTAAAAAAAGAAAAAAAAAATAGTAAAAAAAAAAATGTACTTACCTGACTCCAGGGACCGGTGATCGGGCCTCCGGTGATGTCTCCCCTCCGGTCAGCTGGTCTCCCATAGTGCACTGCTGCCCGGTCATCAGGTGATCGGGTCCCAGTGCAGTATGGGAGATCACCTGACTGGAGGCATGGAGAACATCACCGGAGGCCCGGATCATGCAGGTAAGTGTAATTAACGGAGAGGGGGGTCGCGGGTGGGGGGAGTCGCGGGGGGTCCGCGATCATGGGGGGAGGGGCTTAGCACCGGGGGGCGGGGCAGCGACGGCCGGTCGGCGCATGCGCCGGCACTTAGTCACGGTATTTTTTGCGAAAATACCGTGATAAGGCTCCGAAGAGGATTCGCAGGGACAGAGCTTTATCGCAAGTACATCCCTGTGATATTGCCTGAATTCGCAATGCGAATTCAGTCGTTCATATCACACTACAATCTGCATTCAATATGTGTATTGTAGTAAATAGAGCCCTTTGTGAGGTAAATAGAAATACAATTTTACTACTTATGATTTATGGCTGAGCCGTGTGGAGAGGAGATGGCCAGTCAATATCGTGTTGTCATGACAATGGGCCTATTTTTATGTGGAGGCCTGGAGCTGTAGTTCCATCCGCCCCATTGTTAATCTGGCCCTGGTTACAATCCTGTCTCATGGACCAGAATTAATGAGGCCATAGGATCACACCCCGATATACTCTCCTCCCTCGCCATACCCCTGTATTGTGCACCAGTCACTGCTTTCCTCATGTGATGCTAAGGGAGGGTGCAATCTGTGACATACTGTGACACCAAACAATTCCTTTATTTCCTGCGGTGCGTCAGCTAAGTAAACAGTTACATTCATGCATGTTTTACCTTTCAAAGCTCTTTTCAGAATTTCTAAGAACTATTCTACTTTTATATATATAAATTAGACACAGTTCTCAAGTATAATAAGGCATTTTTTGTTTATTTTCAGCATACAATTTTTTTTAACCGTACAAAAGCACAGTATGTGCAGAGGTGACATTCCTTACAGCGAGCTCCACCTAGTATATGAATCATCTCACCCTGATCCTTTGAAGCTTCTGTCAGCAGCACTCTCTCTGTGCCCATATTAAAGGCGCCTTTTACATTGTGCGGTACCTGTCACCTATGGTGCAGCCATTTTAGGGCTGAATATTGGTTTCAGCCCAATGAAATCGCAAGAAATTGGTGACGTTGCTGAGGCATGATGAGACACAAAGTGCCTCATACCTCAGTGACATCACTGTTTTAAAAGAAACTATCCGGACATTGTACTGTGTGCCACCTGTTCTGATTATAAGATCGCAGCCATGTAGAAAGGAAAGCTGATCGTTGCGTGAGCGTCTTGGGCTCTGCATTCTGGCGCTTGCAAGTCACCAGCAGAATTGCCCCACCAAACCAGAATTGTCATGCTAAGGATGCACTGTTAATGGGGGGCGCGGGCATATAAAGGCATTAATAGTATTTTTTATTTTTATTTGCATTTGTCTGATGCAAAAATTGCAGGAAAAATATTGAATTATATTCATGTTGCATCATTTTATCGTTTATTTATAAGGCGGCTTTGAATAAAAGTTTGTTATTCATGAAAAAGCCATAGTCTTTGTCTCTGTCAGATATCATCCCCTTATGTCCTGGTTAACATACCTCCTAACATTTGTGAGGTCAGAATCGGGTCACAGGGTGTGACAAGGTCATAGAACTCTTGGGCCCGCTCTCCTCATCTCAGCACCGCTGCCTCTAGCCTCCAAACCTTCAAGCGCTCTCTGAAGTTCCATCTCTTTAAGCAAATTGTCCGAATTCACAAACAATCTTCCTAACCTTCCCAATATATACTACCATATTACTGCCTCTCTGCATTGCGCACTCAAAACTTACTTGTAGGGGTCTATTTGTGAGGCTCTCGTAATGATAATACGATGTGAAAATGTTTGTTTTATGTTTTAGCAGGACAAAGGGGGGGATGCACTAAACCTTGGGATAAAGCGGAGAGAGTTGAAGTACCAGCCAATCAGCTCCTAACTGCCATGTTACAGGCAGTGTTTGAAAAATGACAGCTAGGAGCTGATTGGTTGGTACGTCATCTCTCTCCACTTTATCTCTCGCCAAGGCTTAGTACAACTGCCCCAAAGGGACATATTTATTAAACCATAGGCCTGATTCAGACACGGACAATAATGCAAACACAACTACATACTCTCCTGCATTACAGTTGCTAAAATATGCTAATGCCTTCCAGAGCTGAGCATACTGTCGCCCTTCTCATATTCGTACGACGATGTAAAAAAGCGCATACATCGGTACCATCGGCGCACAGCAGGCAACCATGCTTCATATGCGACAGGTCTGACCAGCCGCAGACTCTGCAGCTCTCCTGCAACGCAGTGATCTCTCGTGCTGCTAAAGAGATCGCAATGCCTCATTTCTGCACGCCCATGAAACAGCGTTTACCTAACCGCCCCCCTGTTACCCCCCCATCGCTGATAACCTGTCACTCACGTTGCGAGTGTGTGTCCCGGGAAGGAGCTGAAGGCCTGTGTACAGTGGCCGGGCAATGACTAAGCATTGGGGGCCCCCTCTTCACAATGCCGAAATTAAAGGCCACAATGACATGATTCAGTGCAAATCGTGTGTCCCCCCCCCCCCCCCCCGCTGCAGGGGTTTATATCACGACCGGCCCCGGGAGGCTTGCTTGCTGTTCCAGGGGGCCGGGATCGGCACCCAATATTCGGGAGGGTCCCGGCCAAATCGGGAGGGTAGGCAAGCCCCCCTTACTGTATGTATCAAACACGTTTCTCTACAGAGTGCTATGCCAGGTACACAGTTACACACTAGACGATACATATCGTGCACATCGCATACTTGCCTACCCTCCCGATTTGGTCGGGAGCCTCCCGAAAATCGGGTGCCGCTCCCGACCTCCCAGGAAGGCAGGCAATTCTCCCGGCTGCCGCTCACCCTTCCTATCCCCCCCGCTATAAGCCCTGGAGCCCCCGCAGCTAGGGGGGGCGGACGCGATTCGCCCCGCCCCCTGCTTCACAATGCCTATTTTATCGGCATTGTGAAGTGGGGGCGGGGCCAAACTGACGCGATCGTGTGACTCCGCCCCCGCCACGCCCACGAGTGATGTCACTCGATCGGCCACTCCCCTTGTCTCGGCCACGCCCCCTGTCCTGCCAATCTGGCTGCTCCAACCCGGACGGAGCAGCCAGAAAGTCGGCAGGTATGGCACATCGTTTAGTGTGTATCCTGAATTCCAGACTTTCCTGGGGTAGTCCTAGTTTTTATTTAATTAAGTGCTTGACCTGTCAAAGAGGATGTGGCCTTGCACAATATAGCCTTGGTTTGGTGGATCTGGTCATCGTATATGCGATTAGGGGAGTGGCTTATTTTGTTCTGAATTTTTTTCTTGTGGAATGTTATGAAATGCAAGTGCCTGTTATCATTTTGTATTATTTACTATATGAAGGCTGCTGTGGTTTCTTTATGGTTGCTTTGAGGTGTATGACTCCCCCTGATGCATTTGCGATCCCAACACTGCGACCGAGGTCACGATGGTGGATGGCGTTGGCCAGCAGAGTTAGCCTCAGCTTATGCAGCCTGGAAGGCTTGTGCAGTCAGAAAACTGCGTCCGTGGACGCAGATCCTGGCCTTGCTACTCTTGGAAAACAGGGGCAACATGCCCCCCATTTCCAGAAACGTCAGCCATCCCCGCCCACGCAGCGCTCCGAAAATGCCTCTGTCTGCCATTCAGGTAGAGGCATAGCAGGGGCTGCGTACGATCACGCAGAACCCGTTCTGCACATGTGCAGATAAGGGTAATCAGATTCCCGATAATCGTGAATCTGTGTCCAGCTGAATCAGCCCCTATGACCCTTATTTCCCCATGCCCCATGGTTTTGTTTGTATTTTGGAGGACTGCCATTTTACATGTGGTTGGGAGACCTTGCTCAGCTGAAATACATGCTCCCACTGTGTGCACCATAAAAATTTTCATTTTTCTCCCAAAAAAACCTGTGCCACAACCAAGTCCCTGTCTTTCTTTGGAGATCTCCAGTGTTGGGAGGTATGGGTAATATGGAGAATATTGTTTTATGGAAAATTACCATATTTATGACATATACATGAAGTACGTCTGTTTTGCCATCACAGGCATCTTCCAACCAATGTCTAATAATGACTGATTTCGGGCATGGGGGTAATTTTGAAATCAGCCACTTGTGTGCGGCTCTTAAATTCCGTCCATCTCTGAATCAGGTCCTGTGTCTCCTCAATTAGGTTCTGGCTGGACAGATAGCTCGCAGGTTCTGGCTGGACGGATAGCTCGCAGTTTCTGGCTGGACGGATAGCTCGTAGGTTCTGGCTGGACGGATAGCTCGCAGGTTCTGAAATCTGCCACTTGTGTGGCTCTGCAATTCCGTCCATCTCTGAATCAGGTCCTGTGTCTCCTCAACTAGGTTCTGGCTGGACGGATAGCTCGCAGTTTCTGGCTGGACGGATAGCTCGTAGGTTCTGGCTGGGCGGATAGCTCGCAGGTTCTGGCTGGACGGATAGCTCGCAGGTTGTGGCTGGACAGATAGCTCGCAGGTTCTGGCTGGACAGATAGTTCGCAGGTTCTGGCTGGACAGATAGTTCGCAGGTTCTGGCTGGACGGATAACTCGCAGGTTCTGAAATCAGCCACTTGTGTGGCTCTGCAATTCTGTCCATCTCTGAATCAGGTCCTGTGTCTCCTCAATTAGGTTCTGGCTGGACGGATAGCTTTCAGGTTCTGGCTGGACAGACAGCTCACAGGTTCTGGCTGGACGGATAGCTCGCAGGTTCTGGCTGGACAGATAGTTTGCAGGTTCTGGAAGGACGGATAGCTCGTAGGTTCTGGCTGGACAGATAGCTCGCAGGTTCTGGCTGGACAGATAGCTCGCAGGTTCTGGCTGGACAGACAGCTCGCTGGTTCTGGCTGGACAGATAGCTCGCAGGTTCTGAAATCAGCCACTTGCGTGGCTCTGCAATTCTGTCCATCTCTGAATCAGGTTCTGTGTCTCCTCAATTAGGTTCTGGCTGGATGGATAGCTCGCAGGTTCTGGCTGGACGGATAGCTTGCAGGTTCTGGCTGGATGGATAGCTTGCAGGTTCTGGCTGGACGGATAGCTCGTAGGTTCTGGCTGGGCGGATAGCTCGCAGGTTCTGGCTGGACGGATAGCTCGCAGGTTGTGGCTGGACAGATAGCTCGCAGGTTCTGGCTGGACAGATAGTTCGCAGGTTCTGGCTGGACAGATAGTTCGCAGGTTCTGGCTGGACGGATAGCTCGCAGGTTCTGAAATCAGCCACTTGTGTGGCTCTGCAATTCTGTCCATCTCTGAATCAGGTCCTGTGTCTCCTCAATTAGGTTCTGGCTGGACGGATAGCTTTCAGGTTCTGGCTGGACAGATAGCTCACAGGTTCTGGCTGGACGGACAGCTCGCAGGTTCTGGCTGGACAGATAGTTTGCAGGTTCTGGAAGGACGGATAGCTCGCAGGTTCTGGCTGGACAGATAGCTCGCAGGTTCTGGCTGGACAGATAGCTCGCAGGTTCTGGCTGGACAGACAGCTCGCAGGTTCTGGCTGTTCAGATAGCTCGCAGGTTCTGAAATCAGCCACTTGCGTGGCTCTGCAATTCCGTCCATCTCTGAATCAGGTCCTGTGTCTCCTCAATTAGGTTCTGGCTGGATGGATAGCTCGCAGGTTCTGGCTGGACGGATAGCTCGCAGGTTCTGGCTGGACGGATAGTTCGCAGGTTCTGGCTGGATGGATAGCTTGCAGGTTCTGGCTGGACAGATAGCTCGCAGGTTCTGGCTGGACAGATAGCTCACAGGTTCTGGCTGGACAGACAGCTCGCAGGTTCTGGTTGGACAGATAGCTCGCAGGTTCTGAAATCAGCCACTTGCGTGGCTCTGCAATTCCGTCCATCTCTGAATCAGGTCCTGTGTCTCCTCAATTAGGTTCTGGCTGGACAGATAGCTCGCAGGTTCTGGCTGGACGGATAGCTCGCAGTTTCTGGCTGGACGGATAGCTCGAAGGTTCTGGCTGGACGGATAGCTCGCAGGTTCTGAAATCAGCCACTTGTGTGGCTCTGCAATTCCGTCCATCTCTGAATCAGGTCCTGTGTCTCCTCAACTAGGTTCTGGCTGGACGGATAGCTCGCAGTTTCTGGCTGGACGGATAGCTCGTAGGTTCTGGCTGGGCGGATAGCTCGCAGGTTCTGGCTGGACGGATAGCTCGCAGGTTGTGGCTGGACAGATAGCTCGCAGGTTCTGGCTGGACAGATAGTTCGCAGGTTCTGGCTGGACAGATAGTTCGCAGGTTCTGGCTGGACGGATAGCTCGCAGGTTCTGAAATCAGCCACTTGTGTGGCTCTGCAATTCCGTCCATCTCTGAATCAGGTCCTGTGTCTCCTCAATTAGGTTCTGGCTGGACGGATAGCTCGCTGGTTCTGGCTGGACGGATAGCTCGTAGGTTCTGGCTGGGTGGATAGATCCCAGATTCTGGCTGGACAGATAGCTCGCATGTTCTGGCTGGGCGGATAGCTCGCAGGTTCTGGCTGGACAGATAGCTCGCAGGTTCTGGCTGGACAGATAGCTCGCAGGTTCTGGAAGGACGGATAGCTCGCAGGTTCTGGCTGGACAGATAGCTCGCAGGTTCTGGCTGGACAGATAGCTCGCAGGTTCTGGCTGGATGGATAGCTCGCAGGTTCTGGCTGGACGGATAGCTTGCAGGTTCTGGCAGATCGGATAGCTTGCAGGTTCTGGCAGGATGGATAGCTCGCAGGTTCTGGCAGGACGGATAGCTCGCAGGTTCTGGCTGGACGGATAGCTCGCAGGTTCTAGCTGGACAGATAGCTCGCAGGTTCTGGCTGGATGGATAGCTCGCAGGTTCTGGCTGGACGGATAGCTTGCAGGTTTTGGCAGGACGGATAGCTCGCAGGTATTGGGTGGATGGATAGCTCGCAGGTTCTGGCTGGATGGACAGCTCGCAGGTTCTGGCTGGACGGATAGCTCGCAGGTTCTAGCTGGACAGATAGCTCGCAGGTTGCACCGAATCTTTTTTGAAAATCAAATTTTTACTACGATTTTTTGGTGACTTTGACTGTAACACATCTGACGGTTTGCAACTTGCCCAAAACAGTGCACGGTAATGTAGATTTCAGAAAATTGCACTCTAGTTCCCCAGGGACACATCTATATCATTAAAGTAGGAACATCAACCATCGTAACACATATATGTAAAATCCACAGTGATATGAATGGTGCCTGTCAGATGGTTTTACTGCTTCAGCGACCATTTTGTAGAAGGGAAACCTAAATATTGCAGCCTTTACCTCTTTTAAAGTCAGATATGGAAAGGGCAGCACAGAGTGACCCTTACATGACATGTTCAGGAACAGGACGAACAAACGTCCGCATTGTGTGGAGGGTCCCGTGTTTTAGCTTTTCATGGAAGATGGAAGCATCTGACAATGCTGCACATTGTTGTGCTCTGCTCCTGGGGATGTGAGCGGCCTTGGGATAGGAGAATAAAGGAGCGTGGCTCAGGCATGTGATGTCCTACAAACACCTCACAGATAGAGGAATTTGGAGAAGAATTTTGCTTTTGACCGAGTTTTCCCATCTTTCAATAATGAAAGAAAACATCGACCCTCACGTGGCCCAAAATGTAGTTTACAAATATAGAGTAAATATAAAATACTCACTGGGTGACAGTCCAGGCAGTGGCGTAACTATAATGGCTGAAGAGTATGCAGTGCACACGGGCCCTTCAGACAAAGGGCCCTGTGTTACCCACTTTACACCCAGAACAACATCTGACCGGGGGGCTGCTGGTGCCATATTTACAAAAAAATGGCTGTAAATATGGCTCTTGCACAGGGAAAGCAACAGCCAGGGGGCAGTGTCAATCCTTTTGTTGTGAGCTGGTACATGTAGATTACCACTACAGCACGTGGGTCCGCTGAGCAACATGGTGCTATTTGCAGATAAGTGGAGTTTTGCACTGGCCATATAGCCATATAGCACAAGGGCGCTCCTTCAGCCTATTTTGCAGTGCAGTGAGAGTTCATTTTACACAGTGAGATTATTGAAATGAGAGGGATGGAAGCAACATTCCCCATATCAGGGGATAGGAGAGTCTTCCAAGACGGGTCTCATAGGTAGGGAAAGCAAAGAGGGAGCATTCTCACGGGAAGAAGGTTCGCTCATTCTGGACAACCACGAAGCCCAGACCTGTTCAAAAACGTGCCCCTTATCATGCAGATAGTATGTTATGTCTTCCTTGGCATGCATCGTGCCAAATGTATTGTTTGAGTTCTTGGGAGAAAGATGGGAGTGGGTTCTTCAAATTCCAAACTGGCACACCCATACCTGCTGGTGGAGGGGGGTGATTATTGAGCATGTCGACCATACATGAGACATTCAACCTCATTCAGAGTCAGTCGTTGTGGCCGCACGGTCGTACGCAGCTGATGTTCGCTGAACTATGCATGCGTAAAGTTCGCAATGCACGTGCGCAAACTAGCTGTTACGATCAGAAATTTCTCTCTCCTTGAACACAGCCAGGTCGTTAGTTTGAGTGACAGAATGAGCCGTTTGTGGGTGGTAACAGGGGAAGGTGCTTGAAAACGGGGAGTGGAGATCCGAACGCAGGCGTGCCTAATTATGCGAACGGCGTTTAATGGGAGTGCATAATTAACAAAGTAGTGTCATGGCGCATGTGACATGGGAGGTTTGTACACTGACTTGATCGTAGTGCTTAAGAGAGGGTATGGTCAACCTTAAGCTCTACGACCAGCTCCGATGGTTCCCGATGGTCGCGATTAATCCTTATATCCCAGGAGATGACGTGTGTTGTGATCGAGAAGGGGGCGTGATTTAGTCTTACGACCGCTTCTTACCCTCGGTCGTTCAGCTAACGATCTCATCTTAGGACCGCAACTTGTGATCGCTTCATTTGCATATCCGGCCCCTTTCCCCTACGACCGTGTGGCCGCAACGACCGACTCTGAATGAGACCCATTGTTCCCATGGCCACACTTCCATCAGTATTTCGGAAACATACCATAACATACCATATGGGGGTGTGATACATCTGTAATAGTCTTCATGGGGCTCATTTATCAATAATCACATTCTCAATGTGATCTAGGTGCGATATATATATATGATAATACCACAGGAATGTATTAAATAACACATGTAGGGACAGGAGCTCCGAAAGGAGCCCGTCCCTGCGATGGGCTCGGAGTGAAGTGAACGCATTGTGGGCATGAATCAGAGACTGACGCAATGGCAATTTTTATGCAGGTTGAGCAATTGTTTTTCAAGTGCTATAACATTTTATATTATGTGTGGTTTTCACTTATAGAAATCGACTAGCCCTAGTATTACAGCAGATAAGACCGGCATCTATTGGCATACTCATTTTAAGCACTTGGGGATTTTTCTGTTGTGTTTGTGAAGTAGTTCTTAAGATCTGGACGGATTACGTGGCACACTCAGCTGCGTGGATAGAACACACACAGGCTACCTGCATTAATAGGCAACGCGTGAATCGTCCACTTGTACAATTTTGAAGAGAAGGAAGGAATTTTAACAGCCGCTAGAAATATGCACAATATCTATCTTTACATCTTCTCTCTAGGGAAAAACTAAGACTTCACACTTGTCAAACAAGCTCCCTTGTGACCGATCGCTGCAACACTCAGTCATTACATTTCTTGTTATCGGGGACACAGTTTTTATTTATTGCCTCTTGCAATGGTGTTCCAAGATCTCCTAATAAACTGAGTCTGGGGTCTTCTTCCAGGCACTGAACAGAACAAAAATAAAGGGGAGTTTATGGCCTCTATCAGAGATGGACGCAATGGCGATGTTGGACGCAACTGCTCAAATGTGCGGCAGTGGATTAGTGTTGGTGGTCGCAGAGAGATTTATTCATAAAGTAAGTGTGATCAGCATTTGGTGGAGGTAACAGGGTGGGGGGGAGTGCTCAGGCATGTCAGGACCATTTTCTGGGAGTGCTCTAATGAGCCCCTGCGGATTTATATGAAGCTGGAGAGGCCCCGGCGTCTTAGGAGAGCCGCTCTGTCTGAGACAGCATAGGCTTACTCGGGGGTTCCATGCGCGACTGATGTTTCAGATTTCGTACGTGAGCGGCGGATGTGAGATACAGGAGGTGGGTGCAGAGGCGGCAGCGGTTCTGGTGACACCCGGTGCGCACTTCATATCCACTTCCGTGCATGGCAGAATCGCGTGTGACCGAAATGTGGGCGTGGTCCAACATAAATGGGCGTGGCCTCGCAGGAAATCCCCATCACATCACTCCAGGGCTGCCCCAGGAGGCTAGTGCCTGCACGGTCGGCTCCTCCTCTGTGACAGGGGCCGAGTGCTCCAGGAGAATGTCACACTGCAGCAAACTTCCGAGGGTGACACCCGGGTATGGCACGCATCCCCTATAGTGATGCCACTGTTTTTTAGCCACTAGTGCCAATTGTGTTTTTTATTTTTTATTGCACACTACAAACTTGAGTTGGACTTACGTTTCCTTTTCGGTAGTTTGAGTCATTTTCATCAATCATCATCAGCTCCCAAAGCGTGCCCCTCTTGGTTAGACACAGACTTTAAGGACAATATTAATTTTGCAACCCAAAATAAGATGCACCTCAACTAGGCCTGCTGAACTTGCTACACTGCATACACTTACTGTACGATCCAGAAAGATAAAAATATTTGGTTGAAACACTGGCTGGTTAAGGGGTCCCTCTACTGAGTCTTTGTGCAGTTTCCCATAAGGTAGGAAGGGACATTGGCCATCGATGTTTAGTTTTACCATCAATGTGCGATTACCCAATGGAGCTAAATCGGCTGCGGGTGTCTGATGGCAGCCAGCTGCTGCGGTCTGTGGCTGACCCTCCAATAGTTTCAAACAATCGACAATCAATGGTTTTCCTTCAATAGTTCAAAGCTAACAATCATCGATGGTTATGCCATGGATGGCCATCCCTGCCATATGGTTTTGCAAACCATCACTTGATACGATACACTGGAGCATCACCTGGGGAAAAAAACATCAGGAGGATCAGAACCATACTACCACCCATAGATTTTGGGGAGAGGTTTTTGAGGATCACCCATCATCATGGACCATGAATCCATTGGAAATACATGTAAACAAAGTGACAAAATAAGGAGGCGCATGTATAAAAAAATGACAGTAAATGAATGAAATATGTGACCATGCATGAGGACCCCAGATTATTCCGGAAGAAGACAAATGTAATCTGATGCAGTGCAGTTCTGATACCGGGACCGGCTGGTGTTACTAGAAGTAGGGCCCGGATAATATCGGTCAGGATTATGTCATGTACAAAACGCTGTGAGCAAGACCGTCATGCACAGGCAGAATTAAAATCTGTCCAACTATTTCTTTCCCTCTTGGATACTACAGCAACAAAATAAACAGTATTACACTTTTACAAGTAATGTTGCATTTCTCCAAACTCACCCTCCCACAATGTAAATATTGGGCGAAGGGTAATATCAACCCAGCTGTGCATAAAGAAACAAAATTAAGATTGGCTGTGAGATTAATTGCATTGTCACCTGTGCGCGGAGTGCCAGAGTCGGCGTGTTAATCATAGTATGTACTGGAGAAAGAAGGGAAAAGTTATACAAACACTACACAATGACACACACTGTAAGACTCCCCTTAAAGTGGACCTGTCGCCTGGTGCTATGATGTCACTTCTATTACTTCACAGTGCTGTAACCCCAGCTGTCTTACATGGATGTACAAACAGGTATCATTGGCAGCTCTAGGGGTCCTTGTGTGCTATCTTCAGTCATTGGCTGCCTAAAGGCTGCAGGTAGAATGTGTTATCTGCCCATTGGGCTTACAATCTAAACCCCATCCCATGCACAGTAGGGTCCATTTCCACAGAGACGATGCATAAACCTGCACAACCACGGGGACATCATATGATTGTTAGTAGGGGCGCCGAGAGGGGGGGGGCGGGTACTAGTTACCCCGGCCCGGGCTTGTTGGAGGGGTCCGGTGGGGGCCCGGGTTCGGCACTGCTCCCCCTCCCTCTTACGTCACAGCAGCCCAGCACACGGGCAGCTGGAGCAGTCTCCTATGCCTATGGGGGCAATGATAACACTGATCGCGCCCCTCATTGGCTGTGCACCGGGCTGAGGAGCACACATGCCCCCGTCCCCAGCGCACGGCGCTGCAATTTTTTTTCCTAAGGGGGCGTGGCCACTCCTCCCGCAACTAGGTCACGCCCCCTGTCAATTGGGCCCGGCGCGGCTGTCGGCGGCCCTGATTGTTAGATAGCAGTGATGTGCAGTCAGGTGAGGCCGAGCCTTCTTTGTATTATTCGAATCATTTTTATAGTGAAAACTCTGGAGTAAAAAGTGTATGGCACATGAGGCACTGCCTCCCCTGTCTACCTTTTTCGCACATCCCTGATCAAAACACACCAAATTTCCAGCCCTATATACTGCGGTACCTTTGTATAATGCCCACCTGAACCCTCGGGTTCATATATGTATGTGTAAATCAGGCTCTGATACTAGCCAGTGTCTCCCCAGCCATTAACCTCACCGCACGTCACTATTAGATAGTCATGTGTTACTGTAATTTTGATTCTATCTATTAATTAATACTAATTGGTAAAACAAACAACATCCTACCCAACTGATAATAATGCAATTCATTATGGCTCAGGGTCCTCCTGCCGCACTTATCAGTGACACGGTATATTTCCCAACTGTCCCAGTCTAGGTGGATCAGTCTTGCGGATCAGGGCTTTTGATCCCATTTTAAGTTGGTTGGGAAATGTATGCCGTTAATGGGGATTTTGTGGAGAGTGGAAAAGGAATGGGGAATGCCGATGTTTTGTCTGCAGCAGAATCCAGTGTCCTTTATTAAAGTTTGTACATAAACTAACTAGACTTTTCCAGATCCCCTACTTTCTGTTCTGCCCTGGCCGCTGTTATTTCATTTATTGTAACAGAGCTTGGCAGGCAAACACCAAGGGGTAAATTTACTAATGGTCGAATTCAACCGATTTCAATCGAATTTACATCAATCTAAATCAACCAAAATCGATGCTGTGTTTCTGGGGCTAAATCACACATTTACTAACAGACAGTTTTTGATTTGGTTTTGGTGTTAGTAATACCCCATTCACACTGCCATCAAACTGCGCAGTGTGAAAGGGCCCAGTTGAATAAACCGGCACTTCAACCTGGGTAACGAGTCGGGTTGAACACGAGTTTAACCCGGTTCATGATGCAGTGTGAACGGGTAACCCGGGTCGAGGCGACCCGAGTCCCGTTCACTGCATAGGGCGAGCCGGCGCTTGGAGATGAGATCATCTCCTAGCGCCGGCACAGCAGCGATGGCGGTGATGTCATCGACCCGGCATTATTGACGGGTTGGGCCGCCAGTCAGAAAAGGGGTTTCAGATGGGTCGCACCCAGGATCGAAGCGTGTACAAATCCCGGGTGCGACCCGCCAGTTGCGAACTGAAAGGGGTATAAATGTGTGATTCAGCTCCAGAAACACAACATCGCTGTTGATCGTTTTGAAATAGAGCAAAATCGAACTTTAAGTGTTGAGGGTGATGACTGTGACTTCTGTGCTTTGGATTAATCCATATGCTGCATTTTACAGATCAACTGTAAATCAGGCCCCTTTTTGTTGACATCATACCGAAAACGCTCGAAATTTGTCTACTCTCACTAATGAGATGCATGCCTAAAGAATTGTGCATTTGTGCTTTTTTCCATATAGTTTTGCAAAGCATCGCTTGATAAATTCATAATTTGTATGGTGATCCTTATTTTCTCCATACCAGGTTATGCAGAAAAAAAGAGAGGGGGAAAGGGGAAGCAGAGGACAAGAAAAGAGAAACAGTCGCACAGGAGTATAGTGATTCCCGGTAGATTTACAATAGGGTAATAATAAAGTCAGGGGGTGCTCCTGGAGTAATAACAGTATTGTAAAAGGAAAGAGAAAAGAGGACCCCAACAATGAGGCACACCCCAAACATAGAAATTATACTGAGTTATAGCATAAGAAAGGAATGTATAAAAATTCAAATTTTATTAGTTTTATTAAAATCAATACTAAGTCTATAGGCAAGAATCACACGATCAATATATAACACATAACAAAAACACAATAAAGACAGTCACAAAACATAGATATCTCAAGATCGTGTTGCGCAGTGGGATAGATAATAGAAAATATAATAACCAACTTGCTCGTTCCAAATGTTATATGGTCATAGAGACCATTCAGGATTATATCTACTTGGAAAATCCTCCTCCTCAGAAATAGTGTGAGGGATTAATAATCACCAATTATATGGTGAATAATTACCACAAATGGCTCCTGACCAAAAACTCGCAACAGAAATACTAATAATTAGTCCTAGGAAATATATTCCTCATAAACATGGCGAAAATCTAATATAACTTAATATACACAGCATACATTTATCAACATGACATAACACAATTAAAAGGCTGTATACCGCAATCGATAATTGACCCCGTTTCATCAAAAAAGTAAGTATATAGTATACATAGAGGCGTCCCTCTGTTAAATGTATGAGAGCATATCATGTGTTTTATAGATTTGAAATATAGAACGTATGCACTTATGGGACAGATGCTGCTGTTCCACATCAATGAAGTCAGAGGATGTGGAATGAGTTTCACTGTCACCAGGCATACATAGAAACAGTGCAGACTGCCTCTGCTATTAGTACCACTCAAAAACGGGTGTCCGGTAAAGGGATCCCCAGTGCGCACTGGGGTCCCCCAGCTAACGAGCCGACGTGCGTTTCGCCGGAAGTGGGCTTACTCAAGGCGCTGTGAGAAAAGAAAGCGC
The DNA here is from genome assembly GCA_031769625.1 of Taudactylus pleione. Lineage (NCBI taxonomy): Eukaryota > Metazoa > Chordata > Amphibia > Anura > Myobatrachidae > Taudactylus > Taudactylus pleione. Next base: position 487,804 of record JAUIMM010000244.1, on the reverse strand, counting down.
CTTGAGAAAGCCCGCTTCCGGCAAAACGCGCGTCGGCTCGTTAGCTGGGGGACCCCAGTGCGCACTGGGGATCCCTTTACCGGACACCCGTTTTTGAGAGCATACTCCATACAGGTACTGCCGCTATCCTCTCCTTCTCTGCTCTCTCATTAGTTGCCTGCTCTGTGAATCTCTGCGCTGCCTGGAGCAACAGGGATATCACCTATACAGTGGTACTAATAGCAGAGGCAGTCTGCACTGTTTCTATGTATGCCTGGTGACAGTGAAACTCATTCCACATCCTCTGACTTCATTGATGTGGAACAGCAGCATCTGTCCCATAAGTGCATACGTTCTATATTTCAAATCTATAAAACACATGATATGCTCTCATACATTTAACAGAGGGACGCCTCTATGTATACTATATACTTACTTTTTTGATGAAACGGGGTCAATTATCGATTGCGGTATACAGCCTTTTAATTGTGTTATGTCATGTTGATAAATGTATGCTGTGTATATTAAGTTATATTAGATTTTCGCCATGTTTATGAGGAATATATTTCCTAGGACTAATTATTAGTATTTCTGTTGCGAGTTTTTGGTCAGGAGCCATTTGTGGTAATTATTCACCATATAATTGGTGATTATTAATCCCTCACACTATTTCTGAGGAGGAGGATTTTCCAAGTAGATATAATCCTGAATGGTCTCTATGACCATATAACATTTGGAACGAGCAAGTTGGTTATTATATTTTCTATTATCTATCCCACTGCGCAACACGATCTTGAGATATCTATGTTTTGTGACTGTCTTTATTGTGTTTTTGTTATGTGTTATATATTGATCGTGTGATTCTTGCCTATAGACTTAGTATTGATTTTAATAAAACTAATAAAATTTGAATTTTTATACATTCCTTTCTTATGCTATAACTCAGTATAATTTCTATGTTTGGGGTGTGCCTCATTGTTGGGGTCCTCTTTTCTCTTTCCTTCTCCATACCAGTTTACCTGGACCCACATCCTATTACTCCCCTTAAATAAATCTACTACATTATTTGGTAGCCAATAGACTTCTCAACATTCAAAAGTTCTACATTCAGAATGTTGACACCAGAATGTCGGCAGCTTCTGAATGTTGACTGTCAGTATGTCAACATGGTCAATAGGCTGACAATCAATATGTAGACATTCACTTAGAACTTTGAACAAAAAAACATAAGTCAACATTTTGATGTGCACATGTTAAGTGTTGCCATTCTGAACGTGTCAACAATTTAACCATATCTACATTTTAAACATGTCTACATATTGATTGTTGGCCTAATGACCATAATGACATTCAGAACCTGTCATCATTCTGGTGTCAACATTCTGAATGTCAACCTTCTGATGTCATCAAGTCATACCACTCCTGATTATTTTATTCATCTGCTGCAGCCTGAGAAGGACAAGCTTGTGGAGTCATCACCAGAGAAGAAGGAAGATCCACTGGAGCTGCTGTCTCTACTGTAATGTTCTGTACCATCTAGCCCTAACTTATCTGTGCCCACACCAACACCTGGGGTACAACACATGCACTCAGCTTTGTGCCATATAAAGTAAACTCCAGGTTGATTCTTCAAATTAAACCTTTGTCTTCATAAGACGTTTTTAAAGCCACCTACATATTACATTCTGATGTTTGCCCCATGGATAATGGAATATACATGCTGTTCCACAGCTGAGCCAATTGTCCCCATTGCTTTATCAACATCGTCTGGGTTAGGATTATCACCCGGATCACTGGTAACCTTCCAGAGCTTTTCCCATTTTAACTGTATCTCCGCAGTGGCGCAGTTTTTTTAACCCCTCCAATTTAATGAAGTTCATACTAGCCCCTGCACTGTACATTTTCTCTTGTATGATTAAAGTACTTTTCTGTACTCACTCAGATCCTCTTATTACGTGTTGCTGCAGCCTTTTTAATTGTTATTGTGTATCTTTACATGCTGGTGCCTGGGACAATAACGTATTGGCAGATCCTACGATGGTGGTAGGTGTCAGCGGTGTGCGATGGAGGTTAGTCCACATGGCAAATAAACTTAACCAGGGAATGGTTTATTAACTGATAAATGCAGGTACAGGATAACACAGGTTAACAGTAATATGCAACAGGCACAGAATGTAAGTATATCTAGTTGCAGCCTGGAACCTACATGGTATGGTGGTCATTGTAGTGCACCTATCGTGTACTCTCACTGTAAGGACTTATACTGTGGTGGCAGCAAGATGTTAATATAGTGTAGAGGTTGTGACACAGGAAATCTGTGGGGTCTTGGAGTGCTGTATATACCTTCTGTTATGGGGGAGTCACTCAGAGGCATGTCCGTTACTCAGGGCAGAGCTAGAAGATAGATGTGCAGGCGTGTTTTTTGGCAAGTTGGAGGTCTGGCCTCCGGCGTCTCTGGGTCCTAATGCCTGGGAGCGCTCTCTCTCTAACTTGTCATGCAATCTTTGTAGAGAAGTAAGCCAATGAGAAGAGCCAGTGGACCAACCCTGTAACATTTCCCCACCTTACATGAGCCTTCACATTCCCTCTATCCATTTTTCATTACTGATAGGCAAAGTATAAAGTTGTACGTATGCACCGAATGGGTGAAAAGTCGCCCATCTATGTCACTGCCAACACTGGTCACATGTTTCACCCAGCTCTGGTACTGGAAATGATGAGGAAACTGGGAATGCTTGTAACCGAAAACAATAATAACTGTTATTGGGAAATGGACATCGCAAAAATGACAGCTTTTCGAAATAGATAGTTATGGAGAGGAGGAATGATGAATTCCTCCGGTAATTAGGTAGACCTCCATGCAAGTTCTAAACCTAATTACCTCCAGAGAATTGTTAGGTATAATGAATAGCCCCCGAATCCTGTTTGGAGAACAGTCTTTTTACGCAATTTTTATAAGTTGCATAAGGACCTTTTTAATATAATATATTATACTAGTAATATTCTGGGTCACCTCAGCCCACCCCCACCCTGCCCCCCTGTGCTGGCGTGGGGTTCTCCTCTGCTGGTGTGTCCCCTATCTGTTGCGGCCGTCTACAGAGGACAAAGGGTCTGATTCAGACCCGGACACTAAGCCACGGATGCACGCTATGGCCGATAATCGCCCGTTTGCGCATGCGTTTGCGTCAATATGTGCATGCGCAAGTCACTCACTGCGCTCGGGAATTGTGCGCTCGTAGTACACAGACTGGATGCTAATTTGAGTGACAGATAGCGCTGTTTGTGGGTGGTAACAGGGGAAGGTGCTTGTGAACGGGGGAGTGGATTTGCGAACGCAGGCATGTCTGGGCATATAAACGGCATTTTATGGGTGTGCATAATTAGCAAAGAAGCGTCATTGTGCACGTCACTTTGTTGTATTTCAGCCTACACTGATCGCAGAGCTTGCGGCGGGGTAGGGTCTACCTCAAGCCCTGCTTGCTGCTCCGATGGCTCTCTATGTAACCGATTAATCACACCACTTCTAGGAGATGACGGTGGGCGTCTTTATACTGGCGTGTGTTCACTCTGCCGTCGCTCTCTAAGGCATAGAGGGCATCCTGCCACCAGACAGTGCGATTGGGGCATTTGCATACCCGGCCCCTCTTGGCTGCATGAGAACGCAGCTTAGCGTCCGGGTCTGAATGGAGCCCAAAGTGTGCTGATCTAACACTCCCTTGTACCTTTATATGATAATAGTGCAGTTTTTTACACCCCAAATGTTTTTTTTTGTGGAATTTTTCCTCTTTGTCAACAAAACAGCAGAACACTTAATTCTCCCCCTGGCAGAGCATATATGAAAATCACACAATGGAAGTATAGGGAAAACATTGCAATTAATGTTGCTTTTAGTGCAAATTGTATTTGATTGAATTCAACAAAATAGAGATAATGCATACATTCGAAAAAAAACAGTGGCAAATCTGGGAGAAACCCAGTTCGTTTTCAGAACCACCTGAAAAAAGCATCTAACACCATATCGCCTATCAGCAATAGTTAATAAATCACAAAATAAAAAAACTAAAATATACATACAAAAACAATAATACTTGCCAACATAATATGAAAATAAAAACAAAAAGACATCAGGACAAAGGGAAGAAAGGAGGGGGATAAGTACTCCTTTTCAATCCAAAGGTGCAAACTCATATATACAAAAAACAATTTCAGCTAAAAGTAGATTTAGCGTGAAATAGCCTGCCCCTTTTTATGAATGAACGAGCGCAAATAGCGTCCGGCTCTGAATCAGACCCAGAGTCCTTTGTCCGACACACTGGGAAACGTATCTGTAGAATCTAGGAGGAAGAGCAGGAAAGAATAGCTTTAAATGTAGCAGAGTCCTTAAAATCCATCCAGCGAAACCAGGTGTCTCTAAAGAACTCATAACGCCCATCAGCAGAAGTCATTATATCCTCCATATCCATATAGAAATCTATACTGTGGAACCAATCCATCACCATTGGAGGAGAAGAGGAATGCCATCTTACTGGGATAACTGCTTTAGCTGCATTATTTAAATGGCACAACAGAGATCTCTTATATCTTGAGAGGGGTCTGGACGATAAATGGAACAACCAAAACAAAGGTTCTGTAGGGACTGCTTCTCCTAGAATTTTTGCAGAAAGGGTAAGAACCTCCTTCCAAAAAGGTTGGAGGGTCAGGCATTGCCACCAAATATGGAGAGGGTTGCCCGGGGCATTAGAACACCGCCAACAAATATTAGGCATAATGGGGGTCATTCAGACCCACTCGCGAGCGGCAGTACGCTCGCAAGTGGGTCGATGTTCCCCACTGCGCATGCGCACGACGGAGGGAGCTCCGTCGTGCGCATGCGCGAGACCCGGCGAGCGAAGGACTTTCCTTCGCTCGGAGTCTCGCATCAAAGGGGGCGTGCTGTCGATGGTGAGTGACAGCACGCCCCTGCCAGACGGAGGCGTTCCTATGGGAACGCCTACCGTCTGAAGCTGGCCCCACTGACATCACTAGTGATGTCAGTGGGAGTGATTTTGGCTCTGATAGAGCCAAAATCACTCCTGGCCTTGCGGTTGTGAAACCCGACCACAGGGTTTCACTCGCAAGTCCGATGGTCGCGATGGTCAAGACCATCGAGACCATCTTGTTGCACGCTCGTATATGCTGTGGGTGGTGACCCACAGCTATACGAGCGTCCAGGAGGACGCTCCATTTTAATGGAGGTGGGCCCTGATTCAGAGCGAGCGCTCTGGTCAGAACGTCCGGCTCTGAATCAGGGCCAATGTTTGCTTTTAATAATATAAGTTATACACAGTATATACTAGAGATGAGCGGGTTCGGATCTTAGAGATCCGAACCCACCCGAATTTTGAGTTCCGGGGCGAGAACCGAACATGCGTTAGGTTCCTCCGCCGGCCCCGGATCTCAATCCGAGGCAAAACCATAGAGACTAAATCTCCTGGCTCGCAAGATTTCATCTCTATGATCTATGTAGTATATAGGGACCACGCGGCGGACGCCATTTCACTCCGGCTGTGGAGACTGAACAGGGAGGGTGGGTAGTGTAGGGCTGGGAGAGGTGCTGGTGCTGTGTTGTTTGCTGTGCTGTCTGCTGTGTCCTGGGCTGGTGCTGATCCATCTGGGCTGGTGCTGTGCTGTCTGCTACGTCCATCTGGGCTGGTGCTGTGCTGTCTGCTACGTCCATCTGGGCTGGTGTTGATCCATTCTGGGCTTCTGCTATGCTGTCTGCTATGTACATTTAGGCTGGTGTTGTGCTGTCTTGTGCTAGTGATGTGCTGTCTGCTGTGTCCTGAGCTGGTGCTGATCCATTCTGGGCTGGTGTTGTGCTGTCTGCTGTGTCCATCTGGGCTGGTGCTGATCCATCTGGGCTGGTGTGTGCTGTCTGCTGCATCCATCTGGGCCCAAGTTCTGGACCGTCAAAAAAAAAAAAAAAAAATATTGTCAATTTATCTTCTGCGTGTGTGTGTTAGGCTTAGGCACACAAGATACAGCAACGCAACCTAGTGCTGCCCGACTGCAGTCGTCATCAATCGGTGCTCTGGGCCCAAGTTCTGGACCGTCAAAAAAAAAAAATATATATATATATTGTCAATTTATTTTATTTTATTTATATTATTTTATTTATTTACGTGTGTGAATTTTGTAACCGCACCTTGGCTACACTATTGGTGCTTGTGACACTGCTTCAAGACTGTAGATAATATGGAGGGCTGTCACATGACAGGAGAGCAAGGCCAACAACCACACGTAGTAGCTGCCGCCAGCAGTGCAAGGCCGTCAACTTCCTCGTCCTCTATGAAGGCCCATGCCCCAGGGCTTAAATCACGCCATCGATATGGTAAAACTACTTTTACTGAAGTTAAGAAAAAAATATTGAAAGGAAATTTGCCTTTAGATAAACAAAAAATTGGCAATATGCCATTCACTACACAAAGTGGCAAGGAAAGGATAAGGCCTTGGTCTTTCTTTATGAAGACTTTCTGATAGCCCTTCTGCTTGTAGTAGTAGTGGTGGTGGTACCATTAAAAAATTGAAAGTTATTAAGATGAGTAAGACAGCTCTGGAAAAACCAACTGTGTGCCCTGAGAAATCGAAATCACAAATCCCCGAGGAGAGTGCAAGTGTGTCCGCGGTTGCCATGTGTGAGCCCGACCTAAATACTAGTGTACTGGAGGATCCTCCAAGTTCCAACATTTGTGTGCCCTCTGTAAATGTGGGGAAGGGCAGTCAACATCTTGCAGACGTAGTCAGTGACGATGCTTCTGTGGAATTGCAATTGGAGGAGGAGGATATTTTGGTAGTTGAATGTTGATGATGAAGATGTTGGTGATGAGGATGTAGATGCTGAGGATGTCCTTTGTGTAAGTAAGGCAACAGCTGTTGCCCATGGATTGCAAAAGCCAAAGCCCATTGTTGTCATGTCGGGGCAAAAGACAAAAAAATACACTTCTCTTGTGTGGAATTATTTCCACCCCAATCTGGACAACAGTTGTCAAGCCATATGTAACCGTTGCCAAGCAAGAATGAGTAAAGGGAGGGACCTAAACCACCTAGGAACCTCCTTCTTGTTAAGTCACTTGGAGCGCATTCATCAAATATCAAAGTGTATGTCGCCAAGTTCCAAAACTCAAAACGTAACAAGTCCAGTGTCACCTACTTGCTCCCTCTCTGTGGGATCCAAGCGCCTTCGATCTCCAACACCAACACCTGCATCATCAACATCCTCATTCATCATTGGGAGTAGTCCTGCTGCATCCAATGTTGTTATAGGAAGCATGATTGACTCCTCTCCTATCCGTGATTCCTTAGAAGGATCCTTGATGACTAAGCCTGTTGCTGCTGCTGTTGCTGTGAGTGGATCTTCATCCCAGAAGGGGACCAGGAGGAAGACTACTTGTAGCGTATCCTCCAAAAAACAATTAACTGTCAAACAATTATTTTCAAGGGCAAACAAGTATGACAGCAATCACCCATTTGCACAGCGGATTACTGACGCCATAACAGCTACGCTGGTATTAGATGTGCGTCCAGTATCCATCACTACTGCAGTGGGTTTTTAACAGTTAATTGAGATCCTGTGTCCTCGCTACCAGATCCCTTCTAGATTCCACTTTGCTAGAACAGCAATTCCAAGTCCGTACAAGGACATTAAAAGAAACCTTATTAATGTCCTCAGAAATGCCGTTGTACCCACTGTCCACTTGACCACTGATATGTGGACAAGTGGGACAGGGCAAACTAAGGATTACTTGACTGTGACAGCCCACTGGGTAGGTGTATTGCCTACAACAGCAACAGCAGCAGCAACATCTACCAAAAGACAGCTGATACAAAGACAGGCTACTCTTTGTATAACTGGTTTCACAAAGAGGCATACCGCTGAGAACCTCTTAGAAAACTCAGGGAAATAAATGCTAAATGGCTTACCCCACTTGGACTCTCCTCTGGATTTGTGATTTCGGACAATGCCACCAATATTGTGAGAGCATTACATGTGGGCGAATTCCAACACGTCCCATGTTTTGCTCACACAATTAATTTGGTAGTGCAACATTTAAAAAAAAATTACAGGGTCGTGTAGGAGATGCTCTCGGTGGCCCGCAAAATATCTTGACATTTTAGACATTCGGTGACCGCTTGTCGAAGATTGCATGACCAGTAGGTACTGTTAAATTTGCCCTGTCATCAGCTGAAGCAAGAGGTAGTAACTCGGTGGAATTCTACCCTCTATATACTTATGGAGGAACAGCAAAAGGCCATCCAGGGCTATACAAAGGCCTAAGACATAGGCCGTGGAGGGAGAATGCACCTTACTCAAGCGCAGTGGAGAATAATTTCCGTGTTGTGCAAGGTTCTCGATCCCATTCCTTTGAACTTGCCACACGTGAAGTTAGTTCAGACACTGCCAGCTTGAGTCAGGTCATTCCCCTCATCAGAATTTTGCAAAAACAGCGGGAGAAACTGAAGGAGGAGGTGAAATGGAGCGATTGCGCAAAGTATGTTGGACTGGTGGATCAAGCCCTTGGTTCACTTCACCAGGATCCAAGAGTTGTCAATCTATTGAAATCTGAAAAATATATTTTGGGACCATTCTGGATCCTAGGTTTAAGCTCTACCTTGTGAGTTTTTTTCCAACAGACCGAAATCTAAAACTGTGCAAATAGCTGTTGGTAAAAAAATTGTCAGCTGCAGCCGCACGTGAAACGCCATCATCTCCTCCTTCAGTTTCTGCAGCTGCCAGGAAAAAACTACATTTTCCTTATAGAATGCCTGCTGGTCATACAGATCATTCACCAAAAAATGCCATCTGGTCGGGCCTGAGAGAACTGCCTACTAGTGACATGTCTTCTACCATGACTATGTGTGATACGGTCTCCATTCACAAAATGGTGGAGGACTATTTCTGAGATAACATCCCAATAGGCATGCCAGACAGTCCCTTTCAGAACTGGCAGGAAAAAGAGGCATTTTGGAGTCCCATACACAAACTGGCTTTGTAAGTTTCCCACCCTCCAGTGTGTACTCCGAAAGAGTTTTCAGTGCAGCTGGCAACCTTGTCAGTGATCGGCGTAGGAGGTTACTTCCTCAAAATGTGGAAAAGATGATGTTCATTAAAATGAATTACAAATTCCACGAGGAAGACCTCTACAAACAATTACATGAAAAAATTACATAGGCACCTATGGTGGATTCCAACAGGGACGAATTAATATTATGTGAAGAAGAGGATGTACACACTGATGGGGATGATGAGGACGAGGACGATGACAGCTTGTAATGTAAAGCCAGTTGTGTATGGGATCATTTTCATTTCCATGTCCAATGCAGATTGGCAGCTTGTTTTAAGGGGGTCCAAATAAACCAATAATTTCAGCCACAATTGGCAGTCCTTATCACTGAAACGATTGGTTTGTAAAATTGTCCTGTTTCGTTTACAACATAAGGGTGGGTGGGAGGGCCCAAGGACACTGCCCTCTCCTGGCTGTCATCCTACCTCTCTGACCGACCTTTCTCAGTTTCCTCTCATGACTCCTCTTCCCCCCCATGACCTCTAACAGTAGGTGTTCCCCAAGGTTCTGTTCTTGGACCTCTTCTATTCTCCCTCTATACTTCCTCTCTAGGTGAACTCATCAGCTCTTTTGACCTCCATTATCATCTCTATGCTGATGATACTCAAATCTACATTTCCTCCCCTGATCTCTCCCCCTCTCTTCTGACTCGTATCTCCAACTGTCTCTCTGCTATCTCTTCCTGGATGTCCCAGCGATTTCTTAAACTTAATATGTCTAAGACAGAGCTTATCGTTTTCCCACCCTCCCACATAACCTTACTTCCCACTTCTTCTTTTAAATTGATGGAATAACTATCTCATCTAGTCCCAAGGTGCGGTGTCTTGGAGTTATCCTGGACTCATCCCTTTCCTTCAAACCACATATCCAGAACCTCTCACAGTCTTGTTGTTTCCATCTCAAAAATATTTCTAAGATCAGACCCTATCTCACCCAGGATGCTACAAAAACCCTCATACACTCACTGGTCATCTTAAGATTGGACTACTGTAACCTCCTCCTATCTGGCCTCCCCAAATCCCATCTCTCTCCTCTCCAGTCTATCCTTAATGCTGCTGCACAGCTTATCTTCCTCTCCAAACACTCTGCATCTGCCTCCCCTCTCCTACAAGCCCTCCACTGGCTCCCCTTCCCTTTTAGAACCCAATTTAAGGTTCTGATGCTCGCTTACAAAGCCCTCACCCAATCTTCCCCATATACATCTCTGATCTCATCTCCCTTCACTCTCCTCTCTGCTCTCTTCGTTCAACTAATGTACGCCACCTTTCATGCCAGCTGATTACTTCCTCCCACTCCCGCCTCCAAGATTTTGCCCGCACTGCTCCCCACCTCTGGAACTCTCTCCCACTCCCCATCAGACTCTCCACCTCATTGCAATCCTTCAAACGGGCTCTCAAGACCCATTACTTCATCAAAGCCTTCCAGCTATCATGCTATCTCCCTGATACATACACCTTCCTCCCCATCTACCCCATCTGTGTCACCCCTGTTTGTCTTCCCCTCCCCTTTTAGAATGAGCAGGGCCCTCTACCCTCTTGTGCTTCTCCTTACTTTAGTTTCATCTACTTCTTACTCACCACTAGGGCACCTAACACTTGGTTGCTTATGCTCTGTTGCTTATCTGGGTGTTATGGTCACTAATGTAGCAATATATATTATCCATGTCCTGGTCCTGTAGTGTATTGTTCTGTAAGTCACTTGTCTACAACTTGTTTATGTACCTTGTAAGGCACTGCGGAACACTTGTGGCGCCATATAAATAAATGATAATAATAATAATCTTGCACCTTTTTCCTTTCCATTATGTGCTGGTTGGGGGCATTGCTGCCTGACATTTTAAATTATGTTATGGTTGGTTTAGGAACCAATGATTTGTTTTTAAATTAATTTATTATCAATTTTACAGCCAGGGGCTGCACCAACTATCAACTATCAATTCTTCAATCCTCAAGGGTATCCCAACATCATCTTTGCACAGTCCTCAACTCTATTAATAATTATATCAATCAGTTTTGAGACAGCAAGCTGGATGCAACCTTTTGGCCCTTTAACTAGATTAAAAATCAATATTGTGAGCAGTGAGGTGGTCACAATTGAGTGGAAATGAGTGGAAATAAATGTTATTTAGGTTATTAATACTGTAGGAACAAAAAAAGGCCAATTTTATGTGATTTTTAGCTGTTTTTTTATTTTTTAAGAAAAAATCCAGATCCAAAACCAAAACATGAAAACAAAACACGGAGGTGAGGTTTTGGCAAAACAGTGTCCCGCGGTGGGGGGAAGTTGGGATAAATCAGTTTAATCGCTGCTTTACACAGCAGAACAGCAGGTCGAATAGATGCCATGCACATGCGCATGGTATCTCTTCACTGTGCAGGGAGGGCCTGTGGACAGCCCAGCATCTCCGGGGATGCTGTGCTAGCCCCCTGAGTGATGTAACAGGTGTGTGTCATAAGACCACGCCCCCTTTACTGATATGACACGCCCTTGTTTTGGGCCAACCACTGGACCACCAATGTTGGGAGGTATGTATACAGTCAGTCACAGAGGGTCTGCACTCAACTTAGTGAGACAATATACTGGGATGCAGCACAAGATCGACGTGTAGAAAAGATTCCATTGTCCACATTTAAGGGTAGATTTATCAAAGCTTGGAGAGAGATAAAGTGGAGAGAGTTAAAATAGTACAGTAAGCAGCATAAAGATAAATACAGGATTGGTTTTTGATCCTCTAAGGGACCATTATAAAGGCACATCTAGGCATACATCTAGCTATACAAAAACAGCCTTTACGAACCCATAAAACTCATCTTCCAATCAATCAGTCACTGACAATACAAAAAACACGACCGGATCATCGATAGTGACTCATGGTAAACACTTAGCAGACACAAATATGGCAATAAAAATAACTCCACTGTTGAGGAGCAGGCTCCATACCTTACATAGTCTGAAGCCTGTTATGCAGTCAGTGACACTCAGAATTGGCGCACATCTGTTGGTGGAATGCACGCCTCCGTAAGTGCACACCATGTGACCTCCAATTAGTAATCTCTCTCAACAGAACTTTATCAATAGCAGCGTAACTGCCAGATTGTGTCTTGGTGATTGGTACACAAACAGTAATCACATGATCGCCCACAATAGATCTGGGCACTGATCAAATCTGTTTAAAACTGTATCAAAAATACATATAGTCTTATTATGTCTCACAGTAGATAGATAAACATACTGTATATCTATAGACAATGGGTATGTAGCATAATCTAATAGGAAACATACTTAATAAAAAGAAGCATTACCAATTCTCCATATCCCATAAGTGAATACATAAACAATATTGACATATGTAAATGACCAAAACAAAAATAGGTCATTAGTTACATTTCTAGTGGATACAGACTGTACAGAATATGTACGTACGTGTGTATATACTGTATGTATGTATGTGTGTATGCTACTGTATGTATGTAATGTATATATGTATATGCTACTGTATGTATGTGTGTATGCTACTGTATGTATGTATATATGTATATGCTACTGTATGTATGTATGTGTGTATGCTACTGTATGTATATATGTATATATGTATGTATGTGTGTGTATGCTACTGTATGTATGTAATGTATATATGTATATGCTACTGTATGTATGTGAGTATGCTACTGTATGTATGTATATATGTATATGCTACTGTATGTATGTATGTGTGTATGCTACTGTATGTATATATGTATATATGTATATATGTATGTATGTGTGTGTATGTATTTATGCATGCTACTGTATGTATGTATATGCTACTGTATGTATGTGTGTATGCTACTGTATGATACTGTATATATATATATATATATATGTATGTATGTGTGTATGCTACTGTATGTATGTATATATGTATGTATGTATGTATGTACAGTATGTATGTGTGTATGCTACTGTATGTATGTATATATGTATGTATGTACTGTATGTGTGTATGCTATTGTATGTATGCATGTATGTATGTATGTAAAAGACTTTTAGGGAGATATTTACTGAGAGGGGCATTTATCGTTGTTTAGGAGGGAATTTACCAAAAATCGCATTACCAATTCAATCTGGGTGCAATGTTATCGCCTAAGATCGCATTGCAGGATGTGATTTTACCGGTGGCATGTATCACCCATCACCCACAGGGACAGGGGCTGCAAAAGGAGCCAGTCCCTGCGATGTGCTCTGAGTGCTGCCAGGGCTACTGCGCATGAACAGTCCCGATGACCGCACATGCGTGGCCACCATTACCGGGGAGAGTTACGGGGAACCCTCCGCCAGCTATATCTGAGATGTAGCAAGGCCAGTCTCCGAAATGCATCGCATTCCGGAAGTTGATAAATCCGTCAGCATCGCTTCCCATATAGAAACCTATGGGGGTTGTGGCTGCTGGTGGGCATGAAGGGATCGCAGCAAGTATCGGAAATATCTGCTGCGGTCCCTCAATCATACAGATGTGTCCTCAGGGCTGTCATCAGAAATTTTGGGGCCCGAGTCTGACAAAATAGGCAGGCCCCCCCTCCCGCTCCACCCCTGCCCCCACCTCCACTGCCTTTTTTACACTTCCCTTTTCCCTGGTTTATTTGATTCTTTTTTTGTTTGTTTGTTTACAATATATTTTTATTATATTTGGTACATAACATAACCACCGAATAAGTAATCCGGTGAACAGAGTAGATATCCTCATAAAGGGAGCATAGTACATATCACCGAATACCATACAATAAAATAACCTCATATACATACAAAGTTATATAAATGTAGCAGTACAACGAAAAATAACTAAACAGAATATAAAAATCATTAGACATCACAAAGGAAGGAATATAGCCCCAATTGCCACATATAATAGAAATACTGGAAACATACAGCTTAGCCAAAAATAAAAACCACAAAGACTATCCAAATAGTAAAATATATTTAGAACAATTTGAGTGAGGGTGTCCCATAATTACCATAATTATTTGTTCATTGTGGCAAAGGTCGCAGAGGCCTAACCATGGACCCCGACAGCACAAAACTCTTCATTTCTCTCTACCCCCAATAGGAGATCATCCATGGCCATATAGAATTCCAATCTATCAAACAATTCGTGAATGGTAGGTGGAGAAGCAGATCTCCAGTGAACAGGGATCACCGTCTTGCTTGGCGGCACTATTAAGATGCTTAAGTAGAGACTTTTTATAGGCCGTTATAGAACCAGGGACCTCATTCAGAGCCGCTCGCTGCTGGCGGGTGCTCGCTCTGAATGTGGGCGTTTTTTTTTTTCTCCGGCCACTCGCTAAGCTGTGGGAGACCACCCACAGCTTGTGCGAGCGGCCAGGAGACCATCGCGATAATTGCCACCATCGTGCTTGCGACGAGACCCTGGTGTAGGGTCTAGCTGCAAAGACTTTGAGCCAATTTCTACATTTCATGTGAACCCTTAGTGATGTCAGTAACCCCTCCAACAAACGCCAGGCGTTCCTGAGGGAACGCCTGCGTTTGTCCGGCCACCCCCCTACCCGCCCACAAAATGGAGCGAGCTGTCAATCAACATCGACAGCCACCCCATCTTGTTGCGAGCCCTGTAGCGACTGAACCTCATTCGCTCAGTGGGGCTTGCGCATGTGCACGCCGGACGTGGCGCATGCGCAGGGCATTAACATCGAGCCGCTTGCGAGTGCACAGCACTTGCGAGCGGCTCTGAATCGGGCCCTAGGTTCAATAACCAAAAGGAGGGATCAGTAGGCGTGTCTCTGCCCAAAAGTATATCACACAGAGAGAAAACTTTCGTCCAAAAGGGTCGAACAGTGCCACCATATATGTAGTGGAGAACCTATCGCTTGACTACATCTCCAACAGCTGTTAGATATGTTGGGGAACATTTCACCAGGGTTTGGGGGCAGCGATACCATCAGGACAGGACCTTAAATTGGGTTTCTATTACGGAACAGGAGAAGGTAGTGAGAAAGACTTTCTGCCAGTCCTTCGGATTTAATTGAAGTTGTAATTCTCGTTCTCATTCCCCAGTAAATTTAGGCAGGGTTGAGAAAGAATTCTCAATCAGGAGTGTATAACCTCTGTAGAGAAAGTGCGTCTGGCGAACAAACACAAGACACATGTCCTCAAAAGCGGTCAAAGGTCTGCTACCAGCCACCAGTAGGTCTCTGCACTGGGCGAAATGTTTTAACTGTAGGTAACACCAAAACTCAGAGTCCGGTAAGGACCAAGCTATCTGTAATTTACAGAAAGGCAATACACCTGCACTTCCAACCAGCTGGACCACACGCGTCACTCCCAACTGAAGCCACATTCTAAAAGCAGCAGTCAATGTACCTGGAGGGAAGTCGGGGTTGTCAAACAGTGAGGTCAGAGGCGAGAACAAGGAGGAGACCCAAGGCTGCCTCCGTAACTTATTCCAACGTTTCAATGTAGGGCCACTAGTGGGATGAGGTGTAATGGAAACTTTGGACAACCAAGGGTATATAGATATTAAAGTTGGAAGGGAATGATTTTCCAGTATAGCCCACTGCTTGCCATCCTCTAATCTAAACCAGTCAAGGATCCGACCAAGCATGATAGCGTCGTAGTATGTAGGAAACTGAGGGAGTTGGAATCCCCTAAATGTTTTTGTCGAAACAGAATGTCATGCTTAAAACGGGGCCTCTGTCCTCCCCACACAAAATCCCTCACCAGTCTATGGAGGTCAAGAAACCACTGTTTTGGTATATGAATGGGAAGAGCCTGTAACAAATAGAGCACCCTCGGGAGAATATAAATTTTCACTATACTGATTCTACCGAACCATGAAAAATGTTTACGTCGCCATTCCCCCAGCTCTAGTCTCAAGTTTCGAAGTAGAGGGGAAAAATGATCTATAAAGAGGCAGGGTAGGTCAGTATTTAGAACAACCCCTAGGTATTTTAAACTAGACCGGTGCCAAGAGAAACCAAAGGACTGTTTCAGCATGGAAATAGAGTGGAGGGAGTGATGACAAATTAACAGCCACAGATTTTGAGTAAGTCACTTTAAAATTTGATAGCAGGCCAAATCTATTGAATTCAGCCATGAGGTTGGGGATCAAAATAACAGGATTTGATAAAATCGCCAATAAATCATCGGCGAATAACACCAATTTATATTCATTGTTCCCAACTATGAAGCCTGAAATGTCAGAGTTGCATTGGATAGTGCGGGCGGATAGTGCGGGCAGAGAACCATTCATTTTAATGCGAGCAGTAGGGTAGCGATATAATGCCATTATCCTCTGAAAACAAGTAGTACCCAGGCCCAGGTGTGTCAGTAAGCCCTGCATAAAAAGCCAATTAATCCTATCAAAGGCTTTCTCAGCATCGGTGGAGAGTAGAACCATCGGGATAGTGCTGCTGGAAGCCAAGTGCATGAGGTCGATGATCTTGGTGGTGTTATCACGAGCCTCTCAACATGGGACAAACCCCACATGATCAGAGTGAATGAGCATGGGGAGCAATGTTTTAAGTCTATTAGCAATCAATCTGGCAAATAATTTCACATCCACATTGAGAAGTGAAATTGGGTGGTAACTGGGGCACTGAGCAGGGTCCTTACCCGCTTTATGAATAACTGCAATATGTGCTTCTAAGGACTGTGCTGAAAAACATTTATCTGTGGATATCTCATTAAAGGCCAGGAGCATTTTGGGGAGCAACATTTCACCAAAGGTTTTGCAATGAAAAACCGTGAAGCCATCAGGTCCGGGGCTTTTGCCAGAGGGAGTAGACTCAAGGGTCTCTTTCAATCCCGTCAGGGAAAATGGGGTATCAAGCCAAGACTGGTCAGCTCTCTGTGCACGAAGAGCCCTAGCTAAATACTTGCCGGGTTTATTGCCCCACTGAAAAAAGCGGTTCCTACAAGGTCTGAAGTCACGTTTTATTCTATCAAAAAGCAGTTTGTTCAGAACTGCTCTTGTCTCCTTTAAATCTGCTAGAACTTTGTCAGAAGGGGATGATTTATGGGAGGTTTCTAAGTCCTTAAGTTTCTGCAAAAGAAGAAGTTTCTGACCTTCTCTTTCCTTTTTTAAACATGGAACCTAATTGGATGAGTTTACCCCTTAAAACACATATGTGGGCCTCCCACACCGTGACCCCCGAGACCTCTGGGGTCTCATTGAGGGAAAAGTAATCGCTAATGGTCTCGGACACCTGTGATTTACAACGTGTATCAGTAAGGACAGTTTCATTTTGTCACCACATACACTGCTTGACGTAGGGATAGGAGGTTAACAACGTCAGAGCAACAGGAGCGTGGTCAGACCATGTCATTGGGCCTATGGAAGTATGTCTAAGCAAATGAAGGAACCTAAGAGACAAGAAGAAATAATCCAGTCTTGAGTAAATGTTATGAGGAGTAGAGTAAAAAGTGTAATCCCTAACTTCTAGTTTCTGGAACCTCCACATGTCGACCAGCTGGTGTTCATGCAGAGTGTGCCTTACCCTACGGTGAAATTTAGAGGAACATCTGGCAGAAGCACTAGAGACATCGAGTTCTGGTTGTACAGACGAATTCATGTTTCCTCCCACCACAAGAATACCTTCAGCCAAAGAGTCTACTTCATCCAACACCCTGTCAATGAAGGCTGATTGATTCTGGTTAGGGACATATAGATTAACCAACGTATACACTTGATCATATAATTTGCATTTGATTAAGAGAACCCTACCCTCAACTAGATTAAATCTTTCCAAATCTTGGAACGGTAGCCGCCTGGAAAACAAAATGGCAACCCCTAATGTTTTACCTTTACTATTGTTGCTAAAAAAGCTCAAGGGAAAGTTACGGTCCTTAAGTGGGGGAGCAGCACCACATTTAAAGTGCGTTTCCTGTATAAAGGTATTGATTCCTGCCTCTCTATACCTTCTAACAATCGATTCCTACCTATACCTTCTAACAATTGTCGCTATTCAGCGTTATGAGTCGCACAAGAAATAAATGCTTTCAGACTTTGAGTGTGGTTCCAAAGCACAAAAAGTTATTATTCAATATAAAAACAGATGGTTACACGCTGTGATCTAAATATAATTAGCGCAAATAAATCATACAGACCCAAGGTACAGTTGTTACATACGCATGCGCTCTGGACCCAGATACCGGCATCAGCATAGAAACCTCTGTCAACAGCACAGCGAGAAGACTGAGATCCGAGTTCAGAGAGCCCACATATATACTCTTTACAGGGATAGGCAATACAATAGAACAGTTTGGCATGATTCCATTGGTTCTTCTGTTATAGTATAGTTCATAGGTTAGTTCGAATGGACACAAATCAGTATCCAACAGCCCTTTGTGTCCTTTTTCCCGCTGCATGCTAATCTAAGCTGGTAACATTACAGAGTACATTTTAATGTTTTAACTCTCTATAGTCCATAGTTTGCAGACGCATGTTGCGATCTTCTCACCGATGATACCGGAAATCTGTTGAGACATAGTGGATCAGTACAACACCAAACACTGTCTGCTTACCATGTACTAAACCTTAGATTTCAAATAACCAAACAACATTAATAATTACTGAATAAACCTTGAATATTACACTTCAATGCTAGGGAACCTTTTATGTAAGTGTGCAGTGTGTAAGTGTTGGGGAATTGAGAAAAGACGCTAGTTAGCGCTGTGCAACTATGTGTTTGTGGAGTAAACCATGGTACGTGTTTTGCAGGGTTAATCATTTTATATGTTTTAATGACTGTCTGTATTTGTATAATGAGGACTTTTAACTTCTTTCTATTGCGTTGGAATCGCACGACGCTAAACGATTGCATCGCCGTATGTACTTATAATGGGCGAGATTCACTAAAATGGCGTTAGGCGGAGAGTCGCGAAATGGCGTCTCATTGCCATTCGCAAAATGGCGTTGTGCAGATTTAATTTTAAACCGATCCAGTCTCAGACAATTATCCGGCTTCGACAAAGGCCACGTCTGATCTTGCAGCATACAAATTTCGGAGGGCTCTAGAGCGTTTTTCAGGTACATTTAAGCATTTAGCATTAATGGATACTATATGAATAGTCTTTGCTCATTTATCAACCACCATCATGATTGTGGAACAGCGCTAGGATGGGGTAAGGGAAAGGGAGAGAAACAAGAGGGAAGGAAGGGGGAGGAAAAACATAATAGATAATATACATATACAATATGATAAACAAATAAAGAAGAGTACGAAAAAAGAAAATCCGCTCCTTGGGGGTATGAACATAGGCGGATCAGGGGGTCACTGCGGATCAGTGACAACGACAACCATCAAAATCAACAGGACATTATAGGAAAAAACACCTCCTAAGAAGAAAAAGAACCACATATAGGGCTCTATTTACTACAATCCGCATTTGTAATGCAGATTGTAGTGTGATATTGCCGACTGAATTTGCATTGCGAATTCAGGCAATATCACAGGGATTTACTACAAATCCCTTGCAGGCACAGTGCTTGCGATAAAGCTCTGTCCCTGCGAATCCCCTCCGGAGCCTTATCACAGTATTTTCGCAAAAAATACTGTGACAAGTGCCCCGCGCATGCGCCGACCGGCTGCCGCTGCTACCCCCCCAATGTCGCCAAGCCCTGCCCCCGTCGCTAAGCCCTGCCCCCCACGATTGTGGACCCCCCGCGACCCCCCCTCCCTTAATTACACTTACCTGCAGTTATCGGGCCTCCGGTGACATCCCATACTGCACTGGGACCCTGTCAGGTGACGACCGGGCCCCAGTGCACCATGGGAGAACAGCTTACCGGAGGGAGGACATCACCGGAGCCCCAAACTCCGGTCCCTGGACTCAGGTAAGTTTTTTTAACTTTTTTCTTTTTACTTTTTTTGCAGTGTATCAGCGTGTGGTCTGTTTAGACCACACAGCTGATCACTGGGGCCGGCACCGGGCTCTGCTCTGTCCATTATAGCGGAGCAGGAGTCCAGTAACCGGGGAAGACCCTGGATAACGCCACCTCACAGGGCCTCCCCAGGTATTTTTTTTCAAAATGTATTTTTAGTAACTTTGTCCAGATCACATTTCCCATTACAATTATGGGAAATGCGATCTACTTACTAAAAATAAGTGATACTTAGGGGTTGGAGTCGAATTTAACTAATTCTACTCCAATTGGCCTTTAGTAACGTTAGGTGAAACTAAAATAATGTGAAAAGGGTGTGAAAAGCTGAGTTACAAATATAGTACGCAATATAGACAGAGGTCGAAGAACAGAATGAGTCTCCATCAGGGCGGTGCAGAGTTCAGAGGATCTCGCTGACTCTTGGGGGATCTCATGCCTCTATCCACAAACTGCCAATTATTCTCACCCGTGGAGAGAGTCAGAGGTATAGAGTCTAGAAGATGATCCCGCCAGTCAGGTAAGGCCACCAATGGGATGCCCAAGTCAGAGCAAAAGATAGGTAAGTCATTTGGTTCCTTGAGAATGGATGTTTTACTGTTGTGTAACGGTTTTGTAATTGTTTAAATTGAGTCGCCTGCCGAATCACAGCTTCACGGAGTGCATTATGAGAGATCACTGAGGCATTTGTACATTTTTCAAGGGAAGATAGCCGAGTGCCCAGATGGGACACATCAGTTTTGATGGTATTAAGTTCCGTTCGTATAGTGTCCTAACTGCTCAAAGTCTTGTTTAGTAGGCATAGACTTCAACAACTGTAAGACTTGGGTAATACCACCAGCCTCCGTGAAGCACTGTCCTCCATTTGAGAAGGCGCATCAGAGGATGGCGAATGCTGAGAAGAGTATGGCGTAGGACTAGAACCAGAGGTAGTAGGATTAGAAGGTTGGAAGAACTGTCGCATACCAGAGCGGATCGGAGTGCCAGCAGGGAGTGCAGAATCTCTTTTGGATTCACGTTTTTTTATCTTTCCCCATGAAAGAGCTGAAATTGTGGACCAAAAGGTCAAGAAATTATATACTTTAGGGGAAATCTTGATTTATAGGTGGTGTGTATTAAAAGTAAGGCTGTCGTTGATCACGTCTCCCCATTGTGGTGGCTAGATCGACATCATGTCAGCAACAAGCTCAATCAGTGGGCACAAAATAGCAACCAGTATAAGGGCAACTCATCTCCCACTTCAGGAGCAGCAGGAGAGATAATGCAGGGCAGGTAGAATCAGTGTGAAGAATTGGGAGGAGCCAGCAGGGGGAGAGGAGATAAAGTTACAGTCTCAATGCCGTGTTACACACAGAATGTAGTCTCCTCCTGAAGGATCACTGAACATCAGTACCTGTGACTGGTGTCTTCTCCCATATAGGATGAGGGTAAGAGGGATGATCTGCCTACATTGGGCGCTGTAGCAGCAGCCGGGAGCCAGTGAGCAAGATGGCGGCCGTCACCGAAGGCAGAGCAATCAGGTAGGTGCCGATGGGGACATACAGAATGGTGACAGCAGTGGATGGACCTGGGGGCGTGCAGTCCCGGGTGTCAGAACGCCGGCAAGAGCTCCCTGGCCCGTGCCAGAGCTCCACCCAAGCCCGCGGCTGCCAACACTGCAGTAGGCCGCAACGTCAGGGGCCGAAAATCACCACAGCGGAGCTGACAAGGCACCGCTCTGTAGACGCAGGTAAGAGGATCCCTCGAAACGCACCAGCCGAGGGGAGAATCCACCGGAGAGCCGCACCAGAGTCTCTGATAGCGGGAGCCCCTGAGAGATGCGACTGCTCCGGACGGCGGCCTGACCACGCCCCCTTATTATGATTATTTACTTACCTTATCTCCTTGAAGAAGGCTCTGAGTCCTTGCTTCTGGCTTCATTGTCTGCCCCGGCAGACACTGCTCCTCTCACGCTGCAGCTCCTCTGATCTCTCCTTCCAGCGGCAGTGCGTGGAGTCATGACGTCATGTGTGCTGACTCCAAAACAAACTTTATTGAACATAGGGGCTGGCGGGCTTGTAGGTTGGAGAGGCATGTGTGGCCTCCTCCTTTTACTTAATGGGGGCCGGGTAGAGCGGGCCGGGGCGGCGGCGGCAGGCGATAGCAGCTGGACCCCGTCTTTCACTCAAGGGGGTAGTGCGGGCTGTGGGTTGTGCAGCGGTGATAGGAGCGGGCCTCTCTGCGTCGCCGGAGAGCTGCAGTGATTGCGGCTGGTCAGACTTACATGCTGCATGGCTGCCCGATGTGCGTCGATGTTAGAGATGTTGCGGCCTGACCTGAGAAGGCAGCAGTGGGTGTCCCTATGCTCGGCTGTGCTTTGGACGGCATTAGCATATTTTAGCAACTGCGATCCGTGGGAGAATGCAGCTGCGAGCGCATTAGTGTGAATCTCTGCCTCAGGCCTATAGTGTGCAATTGTTTTCTTGTCGTTATTATAACTTAGGGTCTAATTCAGAGATGGACACGTGCGTGGCCGCAATGTTTTCCGGATTGACAGCTGCGATAATATGCAAATGCTAGTTTCAGACCTCCCCTTGTGTACTAGCGTACGACGGACTGTCCAAGCCCTGAGACACCCACTTTCAGTGTACGTGGACAGTGGAAATCCGCCAGCATACTTACCTACTTTGCTGGGCAGCTTTCCGGGAGCAGCAGGAGGGGACCTGCTGCTCTCCTCTTCGGGGGGCGGGGCCAGACAATAGACGGCATTAGACGCGATTTGCCTAATTTAGCCCCGCCCCTTCCCGACAGACCCGATAATTTCAGGTAAAATCTCCCCATCCTGCCCACTTCACTAGGAAGTGGGCGGGATGCGGGAGATATGCCTACTCTTCCGGGATCGCGGGGGGTTACCCGAAAAATCGGGAGCCTCCCGCGATTCCCGGGAGAGTAGGCATGTATGCGCCAGTGGACTCAAACACTCCACCATCATGGTCACCATCAACACTTATTATGTCCTTTGGCTGGCTCAGAGTCTGCTTTAGAACTTTCTCTAAACATGGCCTCTGTGGCTGCATCGTTTGAGATAGCAGCCGCGTCCTGGCTTGTGACAGTCCCATAGCAGGCCTATGAGATAGCCCTTTTGTGCGTTCTCTTCGAGCCGCCTTCCAATCACTTCCCAGGAACGCCCATGACTTTTCGCCGCCAGCTCAAATGGGAGCGACCGCGTACACTCAGTGGTGTGCATGCGCCGTAGGGATTACCAGGACTTTTCGCGCATGTGCAGTAAGAAATAAATGCTCAACTACGCAGACATTGACACTGAGTCCACCTCTGATCAGGCCCTTATGTCACTGTTACAGTCTTATCTATGTTTTTATTACAGAAGCATCTAAGTCGCACGGCGCATGCACCCCGGTGCCTCTGCGATGTCGCTCCCAGGGAGGATTTAGACATAGTGTGATTGACTGACAGGGGCCATTTGTGGGTGGTAGTGGAGGGGTGATTAGAATAACTGAAACTGGCCCATAGTCATTCTGGAGCCCTAACTAACGTTTAGCATGTATGCAGGGTGACAGGTCAGTAATGCACATAACTACAGTACACACCGATGCGCATTTCGCTGTAGCTACATCAGTGCATACTTACCTACCTTTATAAATCTCTTCCCAGGAGAAGCCCGGGTAAGAGAAGCAGCAGGGGGCCAATGGGGGCGGAGCCTAACGATTCACGTCATTAAGCCCCGCCCCCTCACGGCAAAACTGCCGCGATTGGGTCAAATTTACATAGGGGGCGGGGCCAAATGCTGTGATTCATGCAGAATCACATCTTAAGCCCCGCCCTCTTCACGGAGACCCGCGATCGCCGCGGGTATTCTACTCATTCTGCCCACTTCACGAGGAAGTGGGCAGAATGCGGGAGAAATGCCTACCCTTCCGGGGGTGCGGGGGGGTTACCCGAAAAATCGGGAGCCTCCCGCGAAAACCGGGAGGGTAGGCATGTATGCATCAGTGCACCAGCAGTGTTCAGAATTTAAAGAGAGCCTGTCTAATCATAATCCATGTCCGTTATCTGTCAATCATTTTTGAAATTCTTGCCCAATTAGCACAGATTTAATATATTTTTATATTTCTAAAATAAATACATACACACACACACACTAGTGGCCAGAGTCTACTTCTGCTGTCAGTTCGCTGACAGCACCCGGGGAGAGAGGAGGTGGTCCTGGACAGGGAGTGAACACGGGCCCCCTCCTTTTTTAATACGCCCCTGTATATGAATATATAGATAGGTAGATAGATAGATAGATAGATAGATGAAAAGAGAATAGCCTTAACACTGCAACATGGTGGACAGCACTTCGAACATATCCTATAAACTTTATGTTAAACTCAAGAATGACTAAAGATATGTTAAACTTAAAACGAAGAACACCATTGTTTTTCTTATGAAACTCTGCATCTGTTTGATCCGTCACATGACTCCCTTCCCAATTAAAAAAATGACAGTTGAATCCAAGATGGGTGACTTCAAGATGGCCACCATACTGGTGACATACCCTAATACAGTGGTTCTCAATCTCGGTCCTTAGGACCTCACACAGGTCACGTTTTCCAGGTCACCCAGCTGGTGCACAGGTGTAGTGATTACTCTCTGACACATTTTAAAAGATCCACAGGTGGAGCTAATTATCCCACTTGTGATTCCGTGAGGAGACCTGGAAAACATGCACTGTTTGAAAAACATGCACTATATATACATGTGTGTGTGATCTCATCCAGTGGTCATGTTATAGTGGACTTCTTTCACTCATCAATACGAGCCTGCTGAGTATATTCCTACAATATCCTTAAACAATACCCCCCCCCCCCTTTGAGTGTGAATAGCTGATATCAGAGTGGCACACATGGTCATCTCTCTGATCTGTGTCAGTCATCGTCAGGAAACAGGATATTCCCAATGAGTCAACACGTCGGCAAGCTCTTATTTTCTGCAAACCTCATATAATTTATGTTGTGCTCTGTCACTAATAGAAATAATGACTTCAGTAAGGACAGTGCAGGAGTCAGTGGGCAGAATATTATTCTGTAAGCACAATGCACATAAATGAAGCTCTTGTTTAGGAAAAAAAAAATCTGCAAAAAGTTTACAACACAAATAGAATAGAATGTGTACAAAGCTAATATTATACACTGGGAAGAGTAAGCTATTGTCTAATATGGTATATTATATATACACAAGACTCACATGCAGGTTTGGTCAGATAATTTTGCTGTTTTTTTAAAGATATTGGGTTATGTAAGAAGTTTGAGGTAGAACAAAGGTTCCCAAAGTCGGTCCACAAGGCAGCCTAACAGTCCAGGTTTTATGAATATCCATGATTGAGCACAGATTTTTAAATCAATAGTTTGGAGGTACTACCTGTGCCGAAGCATGGTTATCCTTAAAACCTGGACCGTTAGGGTGCCTTGAGGACTGAGGGCCTGATTCAGACCCACTCGCGAGCGCTGAGCACTCGCAAGCGGGTCGATGGTGCCTTAATGCGTATGCGCACGATGGAGGGAGCTCCGTCGTGCGCATGCACGAGACCCGCACAGCGACAGCCAAAAGGGGCGTGCTGTCGATGGTGAGTGACAGCACACCCCCTTTGGTGGGCATGCCGGGGGTGTGGCTGCCCAGACGGAGGCGTTCCCATGGGAACGCCTACCGTCTGGGGCCGGCCCCCCTCTGATAGAGCCAAAATCACTCCAGGGCTTGCGGCAGCGAGACCCTACCGCAGGGTCTCGTCGCAAGCCCGATGGTCGCAATGGTCATGACCATCGCGACCATCTTTTTGGCCGCTCGCATAAGCTGTGGGTGGTCACCCACAGCTATGCGAGCGGCCAGGAGGCCGCTCCATTTTTAGGTAGGAGGGCCCTGATTCAGAGCGAGCGTTCTGGTCAGAGCGTCCGGCTCTGAATCAGGCCCTGAGTTTTGGAACCTCTTAGATAGAAAGTGATCAGGCTGTATCCAACAAGGCAGATTATCTGATTATCTGCCTCTTCATAGGGAGGGAAATACCAAAAGTAGCTTATTCTAAAGCACAGGTTCTTCTCTCTCACATTTAAAGGTCCGAGTTTGTCCCACAACTCGACAAATGTAATAGCCTGAGTTTGAGGCTATTACATTATGCAACTTTGTGTGATTTTTCCCCTATGTAAATTCTGACTTCCATTACAAGGTCCGAGCTATACAGAAGCCTTCACAGATCAGTGAGATCTGTGTAGGCGTCTGTGTTTAAATTAAATAGTAAACAGTAAAATTACGTACATCCCCCCCCACAAGCATAACCAGTCCCGGGCCAGGGGCAAAAGCAGGATTATTAAGGGAGAGTTTCTGTATTTATGTATATATATATATATATATATATATATACACACGCATATTTACACTACACACACATACAGATTTTATACACACACATATATGTCACACATATATTACAGACACACATACACACATGTATGTCACACATAAAACACACACACACTCTCTCTCTTACCGCGCAGCAGCTGCAGGTAGCAGACGGGGACATGACCAGACAACATGTAATTATGCCCCTCCCCTAGCGGCAAAATGCCGCGATTCACTGGTGAATCACGAGGGTGCGGGCCAGAATTTTGCAAATCTAATGGAATTGTGTAATATCAACTCCGCCTCCTCCCCAATTGCGGCATTTTGCCGTAAGTGGGTGGAGCTTAATAAACATGGTACCCCTGTATTTTAAGAAGCAGCACCAGGCTCTGTTAAACTGGTCCTGGTTGTGGAAATACAAGGGACAAGATGAGTAGGAGTCCCCTGTATTTTCCATAACCAGGACTGTGGGGTGGGAGGTGGATGGAGAAGGACTGTGGGGCAGGAGTGTCAGGATTGGTAGGGACGAGTACATAGGAGCCTAGTCCAGCATAGACTTGAGGGCAGGAATGTATTAGTCCAAGAGTTGTGTGACTTTAGGACTGGTAATCCTGGCTTGATGCAGCCTTTGGGCCGAGATGCAGCCTTTGTGCCGAGATGCAGCCTTTAGGCTGTATAGCAGCCTTGAGGACTGGTAATCTTGGCTTGATGCAGCCTTTGAGCCAAGATGCGGCTTTGGGCTGAGATGCGGTCTTTGGGCCGAGATGTTGCCTTTGGGCTAAGATGCAGCCCTTAGGCTGTGTAGCAGCCTTGAGGGCTGGAATGCTTGGCAAGATGACACTGGGATGCACTAAATGCCACCGAGATGAAACTAGTGGTGGAACGCAAGATTGTGTATTCTGGACGCTGAGGTGTGCTAAGTGCCGACAGGATGACACTGGCGCCAGAACACAAGATAGCGCAGTCAGATGCTGTGGTGCGCCTAGTGCCACCGGGATGACACTGGCGGCAGTACACTAGAAGGCACACACTGGACACAGGAGTGCGGCCTGCCCCGCTGGGTTGACACAAGCAGCAGCACGTGGAATTACACAAACGGCTGGTAGCTGGTATACGGACTGTGCCGCCAGGATGACACAAACGGCAAGTAGCTGGTAAACGGACTGTGCCGCCTGGATGACACAAACGGCAAGAGACTGGAATACGAACAGGAGTACTGGAGATCGACTAGAATACTCAGGAGACTGACCACAACCGGAAACATGTGAACGCTATCACTAGCATGGAGTGAAGGGCTGGCTGCAATTTAACAGATACAGGGCCCAGTCAGAGCAAGCCTTTCAAGCCTCCCTAATGACAGATTAGTGCACCTGGCCTGTGCACAGACAGGGCAATTAATTAGTGTGCAGCTGATACTTCACCCAAACAGGAAGTAATTAATGAACACATGAGAACAGCACAATATGATCTGCTAACTGCAGATCCTAACAAGGAGGTGAACAGAGAAGGATTGTGGGGCGGGAGAAGGTAGACGGAGGATTGTGGGGCTGGAAAAGGTAGATGGAAAAGGACTGTGGGGCGGGAGAAGGTGGACAGAGAAGGGCTGTTGAGCAAAAGAATGCAGGTAGAGAAGAGCTGTGGATAGGGAGGAGGTGGAGAAGACAGAAAGGTGGTGATCTTCGGATTTGTATCGCCAAGTCTCAGGTGAATTTCCCGTTTTTATCTCGCAAATTTACTAAGAAATGAGTTTAGTTGAAAATAAGTTTTTCAATGGTGATGCAGATCGAGATATCTCCCCCGAGTTGCAAGTTTATATGAGATTACTCACCCGAGATTGCAGTGTTTTCTCTCTGCAAATCTTTCCCGAGCTAGCAGCCTGCACATATCAGTCAGATATGTGAAGGCTGCTTCTGTGTTAGACCTGTAAAATAAGGGGTAATTTTTATTAAAAATTACGTAGGGTCCCCCCCAAAAGCATAACCAGCCCCGGACTGGTCAGCCAGTCCTGGTTCCAAAAATTACGGGGAACAAAACAAGTAGGGTTCCACCGTAATTTAGGAACTAGCACCTGGCTGCAGGGCCAGTGCTGGTCTTAAATATAGGGAGGAAAAAATTGCGTAAGGTTCCCCCTATATTTAAAATCAGCACCGGACCCAAACCGACTGGGGTGTAATGCCACAGCCAGGAGATCCTATTACCAAGCCGGCGATCTCAGGGGAGGTGGGGACCCCCCAAAAAAGGGGTTCCCCCTCTCCCGAAACCCCAGACTTGGTCTGAAGCCCAGGGCTATTCCCTGCACCCTTGGAGCAGTGGGTACGGAGAATTGGTATAAAATACCACCAGCTGCATGGCCGGCGGTTCGATTCTCGGCAGCGTCTGGCCGACCGATGAACGGAGCCCGGCAGCGGAAGCCCGACAGCGCTGGAAATCCCGATCATCCCTAACCTAACCTAACCCCCTAACCCTAACCCTCCTTAGGGGTGCCTAACCCTAATCCCCCCTCTAAGTGCCTAACCCTAACCCCCCCTTCCCCGCTACCTAAACCTAAGTCCCCCAGGCGGTGCCTAACCCTAAGTCCCCCCCGGGGGTGCCTAACCTTAACCCTCCCTCCCCCTATCCTAACCCTAACCCTCCCAGGGGGTGCCTAACCCTAAGTCCCCCCCCCCGGGTGCCCTAAACCTAAAGGGCTGTCCGCTTGCGGCGCCTGGCATCCCTTCGATCGGATGCCGGGCGCCGGTCTCCCGGCATCGGGGAAATGTCAGGCATCTACATCTAGACGCCCAGCATTTCACCCTCGCCGGGATATGACAATCGGGAAGCCGGCTGCCGGTTTCCCGATTGTATACCGGGTACAGGAGCAATAAAGTGTAAAATAGAAGAAAACTATTGTATTTTACAGTGGAACTACAGGTGCCAGCATGCCTGCCATTTGGCACTTGTGGAACTACAAGTGCCAGCAGCCGGCCAGCACCCGTACCCCCACTGTAAAATAAATAGTTAAAAAAACCACAGTACACACACACACCGTATCTCGTAAAACTTTATTTCATACACTTAACCCACTCACACATGCTTACCTGTACCAGCCGGTCGGTCCATGGATTTCCTTTGAAAAAATATCCCATACTCACCTCCATCCTCGCGGCACTCTCCAAGTTCCACATGGGTCCCAGCCAATGAGCGGCCGCTACATGTAAAGTGGCCGCTGATTGGCTAGCAGCCCGTGAGAATTAACAGATGATTTTGGTCATCTGTCATTTCGTGAGGTGTAAGTATATGTAACAACATATACTTACACCTGTTTGGCATGGTACGCGTAAGTCGTTTTTTTGTTTTGCCAAGACTCTGGGTGCTACGGAGAGCGGCGCGAGAATGGAGGTGAGTATAGGATCTTTTTTGCAGGTACTTCCAAACGGATTTCTATATTAAACAAGGGGACGTGAACATCTGGCAGCAGGTGAGTATGTGTGAGTGGGCTAGGTGTATTTATTTTACAGTGTGGGTACTGGTGCTGGCTTGTAATTCCACAAGTGCCAAAGGGCAGGCATGCTGGCACCTGTAGTTCCACTGTAAAATACAATAGTTTAGAACTATTTAACACTTTATTACCCCCATACCCACAGCCCAGGGGTGTGAGGAAGTGCCCCGTGCTTCAGACCAAGCCTGGGGTTTCGGGAGAGGGGGGACCCTTTATTGTCGGTGTCCCCACCTCCCGAGATCCCTGGCTTGGCCTGACCGGTTTGGAGTGTTAATACTTTGGCCATGGAGCCCTGGTGATAGGGTGTCCTGGCTGTGGCATTACACCCCGGTCGGTTTAGGTCCGGTGCTGGTTTTAAATGTAGGGGGACCCATACGCATTTTTCCCCCCTATATTTAAAACCAGGACTGGCCCAGCAGCCTGGTGCTGGTTCCTAAATTACGGTGGAACCCTACTCATTTTGTTCCCCGTAATTTCGGAACCAGGACTGGCTGACAAGTCTGGGGCTGGTTATGGCTTTTGGAGGAGGACCCAACATTATTATTTTTTTTTTTTTTTAAAAACCCTATTTTCAATATTTACAGGCAGAAACATACAAATATCACACTGATCTATGCATGTTTCTGGCAAACTCACAACTTCGGAGGTGAGTGTTTAAAACTTCAATTTGGCAGAGAGTTTGCTGTCATCTCACCGGAGATTGTCATCTCTATTCTTGGTAAATTTGCGAGCTGTATATTTTAAGTGAAAAGTACTTCCGAGTTTGCCCGATGGTGATAAGATTTGTGTTTGCGATCTCACCCGAGTTTTACGAGTGAGAAGAGAGTACTCTCTCCCAAACTCACCAGAGTTTGCCTTTAGTAAGTATGCGAGATGAAAATAATTTCTAAACTCTCCTGAGATTGGCATCTCGACCAACCTAGAATCATAGTAAATTTACCCCTAGGTGGCAGCCGCACTGTGCCCCATATGGGATGGCGCCCCCATACATTCACTCTGCTTGAATGGCCCACAAGACATCCTTCATATTATATTACCCCCTTTGTTTATTTGGAGGTATTGTCCTCTTTGGGTGCAAGGCACTCTACAGGAGATACGTTCACTAAAGAAAATATTTGAAGAGCATTACTTTATTCGCCTTTTTGGTATGTACAACTGCAATTGATGTTCTAAAAATTAAAAAATTATTTATAACGTTTAACTATGACTCATTTCCCATGTGTTCCTCCACTTCTATCTAAAGTCCTTAATCACAGATGTATGTAAACCCACCTAGTTCCCACCATCTCCATTCAATTTCCCCTATTACTAAAGAGCTCTGTTAGCGATGTGTGGCCATCGGTGGACACCGTTGCACATCTGGTGGTCCTGTCCCTGTATCCAACCTTTTTGGTTGAAGGTTCACAAATTAGTTAAATCCATTACCTGAATACAAATCTTTACTGTCTTGTCCTATTCCTCATCTCCCACAGCCTTCACAGAACCTTATCAAACATATACTGAGTGTAACTATGTGTCACATTGTGTCACAGTGGAAATCGTCTACACCCCCCCTCTCTGTTGGCCACAATTAACGTGATTTAGTCTAGTTATAGAATAGAAGGAATCACCTTCTATTGCTTGACACCCAGCTAATTTTATTAAAGTCTGGACTCCATGGACCAACCACTTTGAGGTTGAACCTCCACTAACCATTATATAATCACACCAACTTTTGGCTACAATTTATTGACCACAGCAATACACACTGGCTGGTTCCACGTCTCCTCTCCCTTTTCTCTTTTCCTCCCCCCGAGATTCCTTATTTTGTTTGCTATTTACTATCTTCCACATCTATACTTGTCTTATTTTTAAAGTTCTCAAAAGGATAACCCAATATTTATTCTTTGTGATATGTTGCAACACCTATTTAGTTGGGAAGCAATCGGGAAGCCGACTGCCTATATACCGGCAGCCGGCTTCCCGACTGTCATATCCCTGCAAGGGTGAAATGACGGGCGTCTAGATGTAGACGCCCGCATTTCCCCGACGCCGGGAGACCGGTGCCCGGCATCCCGATCGTAGTGATGCCAGGCACCGCGAGCAGACAGCCGTGGGGGGGGGGGTTAGGTTTAGGGCTCCCGGGGGTGATTTAGGGTTAGGCACCCCCCCGGGAAGGTTAGGGTTAGGCTAGGGGGAGGGAGGGTTAGGGTTAGGCACCCCCGGGGGGGACTTAGGGATAGGCACCCCCCCGGGGGATTTAGGTTTAGGCAGCGGGGAAGGGGGTGGTTAGGGTTAGGCACTTAGGGGGGGGATTAGGGTTAGGCACTTGGGGGGGGAAGTTAGGATTAGGCACCCCTAAGGAGGGTTAGGGGGGTTAGGTTAGGTTAGTAGATACTCACCTATCCACGATCGGGATTTCCAGCGCTGTCGGGCTTCTGCTGTTCGGAACTCTGCTGATGTCGGGCTGCCACTGACGGGAATCGTCATACCCATTCTATTTAGTTAGTCTTTCGCCTATAGGGCCTGATTCAGACCCACTTGCAAGTGCATAGCGCTCGCAAGCGGGTCGATGGCCGGGCACTGCGCGTGCGCAAGCCCCGTAGCGAGTGAATTTAACTTGTAGTGGGACTCACTACAAGACGGGGCGGCTGTCGATTGTGATTGACAGCTAGCCCCATTTTGTAGGCATGCAGGGGGCGGGTGGCTGGACAAACGGAGGCGTTCCTGAAGGAATGCCTGCCGTTTGTGGGCGGCCCTACTGACATCACCAGTTATGTCAGTAGTGAACTTCCTGCTCTATTAGAGCAGGAAATTCACTGGGGCTTGGGGTGGACGAGACCCTACCACAAGGGTCTTGTCGCAAGCCCGATGATTGAGTTAATCGCGACCATCGCCAGGCCATCCGCTAAAGCTGTGGGTGGTCACCCACAGCTTAGCAGGCGGCCCGGAGGCCGGTGAAAAAAAAAAATGGCCCGCCCTGATTCAGAGCGAGCGCTCGCAAATAGCGAGCGCCTCTGAATCAGGGCCATAGTTTTACTACTTCAGACAATATTGGTGTCCTTCTTACACGGAAATATTTACATACAGTATTTGTTACTTATGGTTATATTCCATCATCGATTATGCATTATATTGACAAAGAAATTTGAAAACCTTCAATAAACAGATTTTAAAAAATTGATGGGTTTGCGTACATCTCAGAATGGGTCCTGCACAGACGCCCCAGAACTGGTCCCATTTAGGGGCGGCGCCAGCCTCCGTTCAGGAAAATGGGGGCGCACAACCCTCCAGTTATATATGGCTGTTGAGCAACGTCACAGGCTAGGGCAGCGCTGGGTGAAGGCAGGCTGGGTGAAGGCACCGGTCGTCCAGCCCTCGCTACAGCCCTGCTGATCTCATTATACATTAGAGACCCTCTTTCCGAAATCCTTGCCTCTGTTACTCACATCGTCCCAGGGCAGATGAAAAACACACATTAGATGCATTTGCTAATCCAAAAAGCAAACATGACAACAAAATTATCCCCAAGACATCAGTCTGCTAATGTTTGCACAGAAATAAAAATGATAAGTTGCCTGTATTCATCTGCCTGACAACAATACCCGGCATTAACCAAATAACATAAGCAGACATCTTAGTTGTGCATATTTGCAAATATATATTGAAGATATCCAGCAATCGTTTCTTCTGCAGGTACCAGGTGTCTTGTGTAAAGTTATGTTATGTGATAATGACACCAGCACCTTTAGCTGCATCTAATTGGCTGTCTGTATATTGAAGGCACTTCCTACATTAGTGATGCGGATATATAATATGTTAAGTTGCCGCCTTTTATTCAGATTTGTCATTTCCATTTGGACTACTGCAGAAAAAAAGATTCTCATTGGATTCATAAAGCATTAAAGAATAATGTGGGGGTGTTTTTTTTTTTTTACATTTTAGAAGGTAAACGTGACTATCACATTTATTAGTTATAGGGGCATATTCAATTGGGCGCGAGTTTTAGCGAGGTAAAAAACCTCGTGCCCCTCGCGCCCAATTTTGGAAAAAAAAGCGGTTGCCGGGTTTTCAGCTCTGAAAACCCCACTCCGCGTTAAAAAATAAAAATAAATAAAAATTCTTCACTTACCTGCCCGGGGGTCTCCGTGGCTCCCGGTGGCCTCCCCTCTATCTTCTTCAAAATGGAGATGGGGGCTGCTGGGAGTCCCAGGGGTTGCTGGGAGGCTCCAGGGGCTGCTGGGAGGGGCAAGGGCTGCTGGGAGATGTAGTTCTCCCAGCACCCATTCCGGGGGGGGAGCACACAGACACTGAGGGGCCACACACACCGGGGGCCACACACACACAACACTCATACACACACACTTACAAACACTCACACACACACACACTGACATACCCTGCAGCAGAGGACCCGGCTTCCGACGCTGGATACAGAAGAACTCCCGACAGTCAAAAAAGAAAAAACCCTGCACCTAACTGAATTGCAAAAATCCCGCACCTACAGGAAAAACCTTGCAGTTGCGGGATTTTTGCAATTCACGCACCCAATTGAATATGCCCCATAGTGTCAAAATAATAACCTCTCTTCTGTCTATATCACTCATATAACTAAGACTGTCAAGCTGGATATCTATGCTGTTGTTCAGTGAAAGTATATACTTTGGAATCATAGTTTGCTACTCTTCTGGAGCATGATTCAGGACAGTCCCGGAACATTGGGACACTCCCGGAACATTGGGAGACTTCTGGAACATTGTATCGCATGGAAAATTTGCAGTCCTCCGATACTCCAGGGAAGGTAGGCTAACCTCCCCGGATAGAACTGTAACCTCTGTCTGGCACATGAAGAAGTCTCAGATGTAGCCTCACTTGGCCCCACTATGCCTCCAAGAAGAATTCAGGTCTACTGAACAGCACACGCCGTAAAGCTACAACTGTGATCTGTTGCTCACTCCAGCGATCACTCATATCTATGCAGGACATGGCGTGTGTCACGCTCTGCTGTGTTTTTGTGACTCATTGGGTGGCTTCTCTTGTCTTCAGAGCTCCAGTCTACTCCATCTGTTAGCAGTCCTTGCAGATGCATCTTTGGTCTCCTTCTAGGGGTGCTGCCAGATTGATGAAGACTATCTCAGTCTCAGTTTTCATCCAGCTGATCACTGCAATCAAGGTGCTCGTGCCCTATTTAAATCCCTCACTCCCCTAGCACCTTGTCAAACAGTCTCTCCTAGAATGAAGATTCCCTGACTCCTCAGTTGCCTGCAGAAGCTCTCAGCTTCTTGTGGTTTGCTTCCGGTGTACCAGTTTCCAGCTTGCCCTTGACCTTGCTTATTTGCCTGTACCCCCGACCACTGTTTGTTTAATCATTTGCAAACCTCTGATTGTGACACCCTGACTTGATTGACCACTCTCTGGATTCCAATTCTTCAATGTACTATCCCAGTCTCCATTACTGCTCCCAGATAGTCCTTTGGTACTCTTCCAGGCGGCTGCAATCTACGGGGTTCTCACCCGATAGGCAATGCTGTGCATAGATGGAGTTGCCTAATAAGAGAGATATAATACGATCCCTCCCAGGGTCTCCTGCAGCTCACGCATGCACAGAGGGGCTCCTGGGTCATAAATCTGGAAGTCCCCACACCACAAAGGACAGCAATTATTGAGGGAGCTGTTCATTGCTAAAATCTTCATGCATGTGACGTTACTAAACGCTGGCATGCATTCATCCAAAATGTGATGCTTGATGCATCCCACCCTTTCTAAGACCTTCTTCCCTCTTGATCAACTTGGAATATGTGTAAGCTGTAGGAACCCAGGAACCAGTCACGGGATGTCACAAGGAAGCCGGTCACAATCCTGACGGCAGAATGCAGGTGGGAGATGTATGATAGGCGTCGAGATACCGACGCCTATCATAATCCCGAAGCCAGAATCCAGGACGACGCAGGACCAAATGAGGTAAGTCCGGCCCGCGCGTCCTTTTAGATGCGGGGGGGAGGGTTAGGTTAGGGGGCTTCCGGGGGGACTTACGGTTAGAAACCCCCCTGGGAGGGTTAGGCATCCCCTCCCCCGGGAGTGTTAGGTTTAGGGAGCAGGGAAGGAGAGTTAGGTTTAGGCACTAACGGGGTGAAGGTTAGGGTTACTCACTAGTGGGGGAGGTTAGGGTTAGGCATCCCTAAGAGAGGGTTAAGGTTAGGGGGGGGGAGAGGGGAGAGTTAGGTTTAGTTACCTCCGCTGTCGGGATTTACACCTGCCGGGCTCGCGTTGTCGGGATTTGAACCGGCAATACAATCCCATTCCCCAGTCACGCCTAAACTGACAAGCTTCTACACAAGTAACACACATCTCAGTAGTCATATTATATTGACAGAAGGAATTATGAAATTAGTCACCCTTAGTTAGTCACATGATTCAGCTCATTTCACAGCAAGGCGCTCTCACATAAGCGCACGTGTTCCACTTATTTTTTTGCTATTTTGCCAGTCTGCAAACTAATAAAGATTAATCGCAAGGGTCTCAGCACAGTATGATTATGAATGACTTTGCCAGCCGCCTCTTGTCTCCGTGAGATTAGCAGATTTCACACAGAGTTAACCCTCTGGTGCCTGAGGTGGAACCTTGGCATATCTCAGTTCTAATCCTTCCTGCATAAGGGAAATCGGACAATTCCACTCTATTTATACAGCTGTTTTATCAGCTCCTAATAAGTAAGTGCACCTCTTCCCTCAGCACAGTGCATCAGCTATTTTATGGGCCGAACAAATAGACAAATAGGGAGGGAGGGTTAGGGTTAGGCACCCCCAGGGGGAGGTTAGGGTTAGGCACCCCCCCGGAGGACTTAGGTTTAGGCAGCGGGGAAGGGGGGGTTAGGTTTAGGCACTTAGAGGGGGGGTTAGGGTTAGGTACAGGGGGGGAGGTTAGGGTTAGGGGGGTTAGGTTAGTAAATACTTACCTTTAGAACGATCGGGATTTCCTCCTTTGTCGGGCAGTCGCTGTCGGGAATTGAACCGCCATGCGGCCGGCGGTAATACATATAACACCCAATATATTATACTAAACCAGGCAAAAATATTAATTATTCACATAATTTAATCATTTTTAAAAAATCAGCAATTTGGGGGATTTTTTGGGGAAAAAAATAGTTTTATGCAGTCCTATTAGGATTGCTTCCCTGAGCCCCCCAGAGTCCGGCTGCAGCCGGCTGTATGAAGGATGTCCTTCTGTACCCCAGCTGGTAGGAGTAGCCTGGTAGGAGGTTGCCAAGGCAACTGAAGGGCCAGCTGGGTGTACCGAGACGGCAGCTGCTGGAAGCACCTCCCAGTAGTGGTTGAACTCTTGAGGATCCCCAATTACCAGGACAAGAGGGAACATGCTCCTAAAACTATTTGACTATACACTCCCCCCAAAAAAGTGAGAAGACAGAAATATACAATTAAAGTATGGGAGGGGGTCTTATGGCCTGAGCAAGTTGTGGTCATGCAGGTGTTCCAGATTTTCATTTCAAAACAATGGAAGTTCAGCAGTCCATGCCTCGTGCCGAGTCTATCAATTAGTTACATTCTAATGAATATTGCTTTATGTGTAGAGCAACAGCAGATGGTAAGAGCAGAGTGAAGTGTCAAAATATGCGTATCGGATTGTGCTAGGTGCAGTAGTCCTCCAGATATGGAGTTAAACCCAGGTAAACTTGTGCTGGCCAAAATGTTGATGGTATAGTTTGTGTGATGCAGGTGTTGGTGCTGGTGACGGTTAGTCCACATTTGGTACAGCCAGGGACTTTTATTCTGATCGTTTTTATAATCAGGACTCACAAAAATTGCAGCACTCCCTGGAAATACAGGGAGAGATGAGGCAGTAAGAGCAGAGCCTCCACTCTGATATCTCAGACACTGCTTGGAGCTGGGGGCTGGGCCACCGAACAGCCAATAAAACACAGAGAGAAAGAGCTAATGGAGGCATGCCCTGGGCCAGCTCCAGGTGTAGTAGCGCCCCGTGCAAGATTTTTTGCAGTGCCCCCACCCCGTCATTTAGCACCAGATTTTATATATATATATATATATATATATATATGTGTGCGTGTAAATAGACCTGTATGTCTGTATATATATATATATATATATATATATATATATATATATATACAGTATATATAACAATTAAAATAATTTGTTAGTTTTACTTACCACATGGATGCTTCTGGGGGAGAACGGGAGCTGCGAGGGGAAGGTGGGTTTGAGTCTGCAAGGGGAAAGGAAAGAGGGTCTGTTCTGGCTGTAGGGACTCGGGAGGAAGGTGGATTTCTGTCTACAGGGGGAGGGGGATTTGTGCTACACTGCAGGGAGGAAGGGGGGATTCAGGCTATACTGCAGGGTGAAGGGGACTTATGGCTGCAAGAGGAAGGGGGCTGTTCTGGCTGCAGGGGGGCTTAGAAGGGTTGTGGGGATAGAGGGAGAGCAGGTCACGATGGCTGTGAGGCAGGTGGAGGCGGGCAGATAAGCGCACATTGCTCACAGACGGACTCCTGCTGTGGTGTAACCAGTGCTGAGCCCCTGGCTCTCCCTGCAACTTTGCCAGGTGATTTCTCCCGCTTCACCAGGTTCACGGAGCACAGGTGCCCTCACTGAGGAACAGACAACCGGGAGGGGGTAGAGGAATGCCCTTTATGGACCCACTCTTTCATAGCACCACCTGTCACAATGGCTGTGGGATGGTGGAGGACCTGGGCAGCTGGCTTACAAGGGCTGTGGGGAGAGAGAAGGCGGACTAAGCATGGCTGTCTGTGGGGAGGGAGAAGGCGGGCAGATAAAGGCTGTGGGGAGAGAGAAGGCGGGCTAAGCATGGCTGTCTGTGGGGAGGGAGAAGGCGGACTAAGCATGGCTGTCTGTGGGGAGGGAGAAGGCGGGATAAGCATGGCTGTCTGTGGGGAGGGAGAAGGCGGACTAAGCATGGCTGTCTGTGGGGAGGGAGAAGGCGGGATAAGCATGGCTGTGGGGAGGGAGAAGGCAGGATAAGCATGGCTGTGGGGAGGGAGAAGGCGGGATAAGCATGGCTGTCTGTGGGGAGAGAGAAGGCGGACTAAGCATGGCTGTCTGTGGGGAGGGAGAAGGCGGGATAAGCATGGCTGTGGGGAGGGAGAAGGCGGGATAAGCATGGCTGTGGGGAGGGAGAAGGCGGGATAAGCAAGGCTGTGGGGAGGGAGAAGGCGGGATAAGCAAGGCTGTGGGGAGGGAGAAGGCGGGAAGCAAGGCTGTGGGGAGGGAGAAGGCGGGATAAGCATGGCTGTGGGGAGGGAGAAGGCTGCTGAGAGAGAGAGAAGGCTGCAGGGAGGGAAGATTTGGAGCAGCAGGAAGGACCACTCCTAGCTGCACTGGTCGAACGGGCCTTGAGCCGACCCTGGGCATGTCTCACTGTGAGGGGGCGTGCCTTGAGCTCTGTTGAACACAGTACTCAGGCATCGGAGACCTAACCACCAGAGCTCAGCAGCAGCAGCACTGAGAAGGGAAGGAGATTGGAAAATGCAGATAGAGAAAACACACAAAGGAGAAATAGATGAGGGTCTGCTGCTAGGGGGAAATCTGTGTGTGTGTGGGGGGGATATGTTTTGTGCTAGGGGGGTCTTCTGTGATAGTGTGAGATATGTGTGAGGGGGACATGCACTCCGGGGAATCTGTGTGTGTGCGGGGATCTGGGTAAGGGGGGAGATCTGTGCAAGTGGAGCAGGTTCATATATGTGTGTGTATATCTGGCTCTGATACTAGCCAGTGCCTCCCCATCCATTCACCTCACTGCACGTCCCTGGGTACAGCTCAACCAGTTCTTAGATTTACTGTAATCTGGCAAGTGACACAAGACACAGGGATATTACAGGTGTAACAGCTGCAGGCAATCTGCATGGAACACAGCAGCCTGGAGCTTAGGGTAATCCTGGACATTGTAATGCACTGGGTGTGAGCTGGGCGAATGCACCGGCGAATGATGTCGGTGGTGGTATCGGGTGCTTGCAGATATTGTGACTGGCTGGACTGGCATGTTCTGTATTCTGGTGGGAGCCTCTGGAGTCTGTCCTCATGGACGCTGGGGAGTAGAGACATGGCACATGCGCAGTAGCACATGTCAGAGGTCACACTCCTCCTGACTGAGCCGCACGGGTATATAACATGACTATAACTCAGTCAGTGCCTCAATGATGTGACAGATGGACAAGATTCTGGTTCAGCACATAGGGGAGAGATCCATTTTAAATTGACTATGGTCTTATCCAGTTGTACAGGCACTGTGCAATGTAAATGAGGTTCACTGACACAGTAAAAAGGTTAGATGTATGAGTTCAATATTCAGAATGTTGACGGGGTCTTCATGTTGACATGTCAACATTCACAATGTTGACACTGGCATAATGTCGACATGTTGACATTATGCATGTCAACAGTAAGAATGTGGACAGTACTTTCTTACCCTAACTGTAGCCTTACCCCAACTGCAGCCTATCCCTAACTGCAGCCTTACCCCAACTGCAGCCTATCTCTAACTGCAGCCTATCCCTAACTGCAGCATAACCTTAACTGCAGCCTATCCCTAACTGCAGCTTATCCCTAACTGTAGCCTTACCCCAACTGCAGCCTATCCCTAACTGCAGCCTTACCCCAACTGCAGCCTATTCCTAACTGCAGCTTATCCCTAACTGCAGCCTTACCCCAACTGCAGCCTCTTCCTAACTGCAGCCTGTCCCTAACTGCAGCCTAATCTTAACTGCAGCCTATCCCTAACTGCAGCCTTACCCCAACTGCAGCCTATCTCTAAATGCAGCCTATCCCTAACTGCAGCCCAACCATAACTGCAGCCTATCCCTAACTGCAGCCTAACCCTAACTGCAGCCTATCCTTAACTGCAGCCTAACCTTAAGTGCAGCCTATCCCTAACTGCAGCCTAACCCTAACTGCAGCCTAACCTTATCTGCAGCATATC
Source organism: Taudactylus pleione (assembly GCA_031769625.1). NCBI lineage: Eukaryota > Metazoa > Chordata > Amphibia > Anura > Myobatrachidae > Taudactylus > Taudactylus pleione. The sequence continues at coordinate 447,054 of JAUIMM010000244.1, read as the reverse complement.
CCTAACTGCAGCCTAACCCTAACTGCAGCCTATACCAAACTGCAGCCTAACCTTAACTGCAGCCTATCCATAACTGCAGCCTTACCCCAACTGCAGCCTATCCCTAACTGCAGCCTATCCCTAACTGCAGCCTATCTCTAAATGCAGCCTATCCCTAACTGCAGCCTAACCTTAACTGCAGCCTATCCCTAACTGCAGCCTTACCCCAACTGTAGCCTATCACTAAATGCAGCTTATCCCTAACTGCAGCCCAACCTTAACTGCAGCCTATCCCTAACTGCAGCCTAACCCTAACTGCAGCCTATCCCTAACTGCAGCCTAACCCTAAGTGCAGCCTATCCCTAACTGCAGCCTAACCCTAACTGCAGCCTAACCTTAACTGCAGCCTAACCCTAACTGCAGCCTATCCCTAACTGCAGCCTAACCTTAACTGCAGCCTATCCCTAACTGCAGCCTATCCCTAACTGCAGCCAAACCTTAACTGCAGCCTATCCCTAACTGCAGCCTAACCCTAACTGCAGCCTAACCATAACTGCAGCCTATCCCTAACTGCAGCCTAACCCTAACTGCAGCCTAACCTTAACTGCAGCCTATCCCTAACTGCAGCCTAACCTTAACTGCAGCCTAACCTTAACTGCAGCCTATCCCTAACTGCAGCCTAACCCTAACTGCAGCCTAACCTTAACTGCAGCCTATCCCTAACTGCAGCCTATCCCTCACTGCAGCCTTACCTTAACTGCAGCTTATCCCTAACTGCAGCCTATCCCTAACTGCAGCCTAACCTTAACTGCAGCCTATCCCTAACTGCAGCCTAACCTTAACTGCAGCCTATCCCTAACTGCAGCCTAACCCTAACTGCAGCCTAACCTTAACTGCAGCCTATCCCTAACTGCAGCCTAACCTTAACTGCAGCCTATCCCTAACTGCAGCCTAACCCTAACTGCAGCCTAACCTTAACTGCAGCCTATCCCTAACTGCAGCCTAACCTTAACTGCAGCCTAACCTTAACTGCAGCCTAACCCTAACTGCAGCCTAACCTTAACTGCAGCCTATCCCTAACTGCAGCCTATCCCTAACTGCAGCCTTACCTTAACTGCAGCTTATCCCTAACTGCAGCCTATCCCTAACTGCAGCCTAACCTTAACTGCAGCCTATCCCTAACTGCAGCCTAACCTTAACTGCAGCCTATCCCTAACTGCAGCCTAACCTTAACTGCAGCCTATCCCTAATTGCAGCCTAACCCTAACTGCAGCCTAACCTTAACTGCAGCCTATCCCTAACTGCAGCCTAACCTTAACTGCAGCCTATCCCTAACTGCAGCCTATCCCTAACTGCAGCCTAACCTTAACTGCAGCCTATCCCTAACTGCAGCCTATCCCTAACTGCAGCCTAACCTTAACTGCAGCCTATCTCTAAATGCAGCCCATCCCTAACTGCAGCCTAACCTTAACTTCAGCCTATCCCTAACTGCAGCCTAACCCTAACTGCAGCCTAACCTTAACTGCAGCCTATCCCTAACTGCAGCCTAACCTTAACTGCAGCCTAACCCTAACTGCAGTCTTACCTTAACTGCAGCCTATCCCTAACTGCAGCCTAACCTTAACTGCAGCTAATCCCTAACTGCAGCCTATCCCTAACTGCAGCCTAACCTTAACTGCAGCCTATCCCTAACTGCAGCCTAACCTTAACTGCAGCTTATCCCTAGCTGCAGCCTAACCCTAACTGCAGCCTATCCCTAACTGCAGTCTATCCCTAACTGCAGCCTAACCTTAACTGCAGCCTATCCCTAACTGCAGCCTAACCCTAACTGCAGCCTATCCCTAACTGCAGCCTATCTCTAAATGCAGCCTATCCTTAACTGCAGCCTAACCCTAACTGCAGCCTATCCCTAACTGCAGCCTTACCTCAACTGTAGCCTATCTCTAAATGCAGCCTATCCCTAACTGGAGCCCAACCTTAACTGCAGCCTATCCCTAACTGCAGCCTAACCCTAACTGCAGCCTATCCCTAACTGCAGCCTAACCCTAAGTGCAGCCTATCCCTAACTGCAGCCTAACCCTAACTGCAGCCTAACCTTAACTGCAGCCTAACCCTAACTGCAGCCTATCCCTAACTGCAGCCTAACCTTAACTGCAGCCTATCCCTAACTGCAGCCTATCCCTAACTGCAGCCTAACCTTAACTGCAGCCTATCCCTAACTGCAGCCTAAGCCTAACTGCAGCCTAACCTTAACTGCAGCCTATCCCTAACTGCAGCCTAACCTTAACTGCAGCCTATCCCTAACTGCAGCCTAACCCTAACTGCAGCCTAACCTTAACTGCAGCCTATCCCTAACTGCAGCCTATCCCTAACTGCAGCCTTACCTTAACTGCAGCTTATCCCTAACTGCAGCCTATCCCTAACTGCAGCCTAACCTTAACTGCAGCCTATCCCTAACTGCAGCCTAACCTTAACTGCAGCCTATCCCTAACTGCAGCCTAACCTTAACTGCAGCCTATCCCTAACTGCAGCCTAACCCTAACTGCAGCCTAACCTTAACTGCAGCCTATCCCTAACTGCAGCCTAACCTTAACTGCAGCCTATCCCTAACTGCAGCCTAACCTTAACTGCAGCCTATCCCTAACTGCAGCCTAACCCTAACTGCAGCCTAACCCTAACTGCAGCCTATCTCTAACTGCAGCCTAACCTTAACTGCAGCCTATCCCTAACTGCAGCCTATCCCTAACTGCAGCCTAACCTTAACTGCAGCCTATCCCTAACTGCAGGCTATCCCTAACTGTAGCCTAACCTTAACTGCAGCCTATCTCTAAATGCAGCCCATCCCTAACTGCAGCCTAACCTTAACTTCAGCCTATCCCTAACTGCAGCCTAACCCTAACTGCAGCCTAACCTTAACTGCAGCCTATCCCTAACTGCAGCCTAACCTTAACTGCAGCCAATCCCTAACTGCAGCCTATCCCTAACTGCAGCCTAACCTTAACTGCAGCCTATCCCAAACTGCAGCCTAACCTTAACTGCAGCTTATCCCTAGCTGCAGCCTAACCCTAACTGCAGCCTATCCCTAACTGCAGTCTATCCCTAACTGCAGCCTAACCTTAACTGCAGCCTATCCCAAACTGCAGCCTAACCCTAACTGCAGCCTAACCTTAACTGCAGCCTAACCCTAACTGCAGCCTAACCTTAACTGCAGCCTATCCCTAACTGCAGCCTAACCTTAATTGCAGCTTATCCCTAACTGCAGCCTAACCCTAACTGCAGCCTAACCTTAATTGCAGCTTATCCCTAACTGCAGCCTAACCCTAACTGCAGCCTAACCTTAACTGCAGCCTAACCCTAACTGCAGCCTAACCTTAACTGCAGCCTTTCCCTAACTGCAGCCTAACCTTAACTGCAGCCAATCCCTAACTGCAGCCTATCCCTAACTGCAGCCTAACCTTAACTGCAGCCTATCCCTAACTGCAGCCTAACCTTAACTGCAGCCTATCCCTAACTGCAGCCTCTCCCTAACTGCAGCCTAGCCTTAACTGCAGCCTATCCCTAACTGCAGCCTCTCCCTAACTGCAGCCTAACCTTAACTGCAGCCTATCCCTAACTGCAGCCTAACCTTAACTGCAGCCTATCCCTAACTGCAGCCTATCCCTAACTGCAGCCTAACCTTAACTGCAGCCTATCCCAAACTGCAGCCTAACCTTAACTGCAGCTTATCCCTAGCTGCAGCCTAACCCTAACTGCAGCCTATCCCTAACTGCAGTCTATCCCTAACTGCAGCCTAACCTTAACTGCAGCCTATCCCAAACTGCAGCCTAACCCTAACTGCAGCCTAACCTTAACTGCAGCCTAACCCTAACTGCAGCCTAACCTTAACTGCAGCCTATCCCTAACTGCAGCCTAACCTTAATTGCAGCTTATCCCTAACTGCAGCCTAACCCTAACTGCAGCCTAACCTTAATTGCAGCTTATCCCTAACTGCAGCCTAACCCTAACTGCAGCCTAACCTTAACTGCAGCCTAACCCTAACTGCAGCCTAACCTTAACTGCAGCCTTTCCCTAACTGCAGCCTAACCTTAACTGCAGCCAATCCCTAACTGCAGCCTATCCCTAACTGCAGCCTAACCTTAACTGCAGCCTATCCCTAACTGCAGCCTAACCTTAACTGCAGCCTATCCCTAACTGCAGCCTCTCCCTAACTGCAGCCTAGCCTTAACTGCAGCCTATCCCTAACTGCAGCCTCTCCCTAACTGCAGCCTAACCTTAACTGCAGCCTATCCGTAACTGCAGCCTAACCTTAACTGCAGCCTATCCCTAACTGCAGCCTCTCCCTAACTGCAGCCTAGCCTTAACTGCAGCCTATCCCTAACTGCATATGCATGCGCAGTTGTGCGAACATCGCTCAGAGTGAATGAGCGGCTGCTTACGAGTGGCTCTGAAAGGCCCAGAGTCCATCTGCAGGTTCAGCGTAGGGATGGACTTCGGAATTTGATGGTTATTAACCATCAATGTTTGTGTTCTGATGGTAGTGTTTTTACCATTTGATTGTGGAGGTCCGATGCTTGTTTTTAATAAATTCCTGATAGATATGCCTCCCCTGGCTCCTTCCTGGCAACTGTGACTGCATGAGGGCATCTGCATGGGTTCGTTGGAGGGTGTCTCTCACTCTCTGTCTACCTTAGACGCAGGGCCGGCTCCAGGGATCGGAGCACCCTGTGCTGGCCCCCTCTGGCGCTCCCTATCTTCGCTCGTAGCTTCGATAATGGGGCCGTGGCCTCATTACCATAGGCCACGCCCCCTACGTGACATTATTAGAAGGCATGTCCGCCTCCAAATAACATCAGGATTGGGGGAGCCTCACTAACTGGGCTTCCCCTCGCAGCGCAGCATCCATTCAGTGTCTCCGGGGTCCGGCACCACCGCACAGCTGCGGCAGTGGGGGGTCCCCAACCTCCCGATTTAACCACAAGCGGGCCACTTCGGCCCACGGGTGGAACAGCGGGACAGTAATGTCCCGCTGAAATCGGGATGTTGGGGAGGGGTACGCCCTCTATGAGTGGCACCGATGTGCGACCGCTCAGGTCACAGCCCTAGAGCCAGCCCTGCTTAGACGTGATCCTACTTAGGCCCCTACTCTGTTCCCTCTCTAGGCTGATGCTAAGCAACAGAGGGCCTGATTCAGAGCCGCTCGTAAGTGGCCGCTCGTTCGCTCCGAGCGATGTTCGCACATCTGCGCATGCGTATGGGTTGTAGTACGCATGCGCGAACCAGTCAGTGCGGTCGAAAATCGTGTGCTCGCAAAATAGCGAATGCCTGCTAATTTGAGTGACAGAATGAGGCGTTTGTGGGTGGTAACAGGGGAAGGTGCTTGAAAACGGGGAGAGGAGATCCGAACGCAGGGTGTGCATAATTAACAAAGCAGCGTCGTTGACCACGTCACTTGGTTGTCTTTTAGCCTTAACTGCTCGCATGATTGCGGTAGGAAAATGCTACCACAAGCACTGCGAGCAGTTCATACGCCTTTCGATGTACTCGATTAATCAAATAAATAGTGGAGATGACGTAGGATGCGAGCGGCCAGGGGGCGTTTTTCCAAAATAGTGAGCGCATGTTTAGTTCGCTCTTTCAGACATAGAGGCGTCAACAGACCGCAAAGAGCGAGCGCTCAATTTAAATAGCCGGCCCCTTTTTCTGATCGACCATCCGCAAATAGTATCCGGCTCTGAATCAGGTCCAGAGCACATTGCAAGCTCTTTTTGGCTCTCACTTTGCTATTTCAACACCATGGACAGCTACTCCACTTTAGCTTGGTGTAAGATTAGATTTTTTTCTGTGACTGCTTCAGGAAGTTAATACTAAAGGTACTGAAACATTGATTAATACACAGCTGTGTTGTATTATATGAATATATATATATATATATATATATATATATATATATACAGTATATATATAGAGAGAGATAGATGTTATTTGTCAGTGTGAAGTATTACTATTTTTATTATTGTACAAGTATAGGAGTATTCCCAACTTGGACTGCAGGCTGCACCTTTTCCCCCACATGCACACTCAAACTGCAGAATACAGCAGGGACGGATTGGGCCACTGGGAAGAAAGGAACGTTCCCACTGGGCCAGTCCCATGCTCCCCCTTGCCGGGCTGGCACACAGTGTGAGCTGTACGCATGCCAGCCAGTGTCGGCGTACGCTGCCTGCCGGCTACCATGCTTCTAAGATTTGCTGCGGCTGCTCAGGAGATGGACCCAGACCCAGAGGTGTAGCATGTGGCCAGTGCTACGGTGCCCCTCCCCCCAAAAGTGTGTGCTATATAATATAACCGCTATATATATATATTTATATATGTATATATATATATATATAATATATATATATATATATACACACATACATGCATGGCAGGGTCACACATACATACAGGCAGGGTTACACATGCTGTACATGCCTACAGGCATGATCACACATACATACATACACATACAGGCAGGGTCACATACATACAGGCATGAAGGGTTACACATACATACACACATACATACACATACAGGCAGGATCACATATACATACTGTACATACATACACATACAGGCAGGGTCACATACATACATAAATACAGGCAGGAAGGGTCACACATACACACATACAGTACATACAGGCAGGGAGGGCGATAGACATAACTGGGGTATGGGATGCAATCGGGAAACCGGCTGTCTTAATCCCAACAGCCGGCTTCCCGACTGCTTTATACCGACGAGGGTTAAATGACAGGCATCTATATCTAGACGCCTATCATTTTCCCGACGCCGGGAGACAAGCACCCGTCATCCTGATTGAAGGGATGCCGAGCGCTGTGAGCGGACAGCCGCGCGGGGGGGGAGAGTAAGGTTTAGGGCACCCGGGGGGGACTTAGGGTTAGGTACCCCCCGTGAGGGTTAGACTAGGGGGAAGGAGGGTTAGGGTTAGGCACCCCTGGGGGAGGTTAGGGTTAGGCACCCCCCCCGGGGGTCTTAGGTTTAGGCAGCGGGGAAGGGGGGGTTAGGGTTAGGCACTTGGGGGGGAGGTTAGGGTTAGGCAACCCTAAGGAGGGTTAGGGGGTTAGGTTAGGTTAGTTTTTGCTTACCTACGGACAATGGGGATTTCCAGTGCTGTCGGGCTTCTGCTGTCGGGATCTCTGCATCTGTTAGCCTGCCGCGGACGGGATTCGAACTGCTGGCCAGAGGGACGGCGGTATTCATACCGATTGCCTGGGGAATAACCTCTCTCACCTTAATGTGGACGCTGCAGCTTTTTCCTCGAACCCCCTGCTGGGGTCCTCAAATCCCCTGCTGGGGTCAGATGAACATGTGCTGAGCTCCACCAATCAGGGCTCATCACAAGCTCCTTTGGCCACGGAGTCTCTCACTAGAGCAGCAGGAACAAGGCAGGACATGACGCTGCTGCTGCTCTGTATCACAGCACCTGGCAGGGTGTGGTGATAGGATGAGAGGTTAGGGGGCGTGTTATGTGAGAGGGTGTGGTGATAGACTGAGAGGTTAGGGGGCGTGTTATGTGTGAGGATGTGGTGATAGGATGAGAGGTTAGGGGGCATGTTATGTGAGAGGGTGTGGTGAGAGGATGAGAGGTTAGGGGGCGTGTTATGTTAGAGGGTGTGGTGATAGGATGAGAGGTTAGGGGGCGTGTTATGTGAGAGGGTGTGGTGATAGGATGAGAGGTTAGGGGGCGTGTTATGTGAGAGGGTGTGGTGATAGGATGAGAGGTTAGGGGGCGTGTCATGTGAGAGGGTGTGGTGATAGGATGAGAGGTTAGGGGGTGTGTTGATAGGATGAGAGGTTAGGGGACGTGTTATGTGATAGGGTGTGGTGATAGGATGAGAGGTTAGGGGGCATGTCATGTGAGAGGGTGTGGTGATAGGATGAGAGGTTAGGGGGTGTGTTGATAGGATGAGAGGTTAGGGGACGTGTTATGTGATAGGGTGTGGTGATAGGATGAGAGGTTAGGGGGCGTGTCATGTGAGAGGGTGTGGGGAATCTGATGTTGTAAATCTGCCTCTTTGAATTTGATCTCCCACCCTCCCTCCCCTATTGTGTCTTGTGTCTGCTTTATTTCATAGCAGGGAAAGACCGGCTATATTGAAGCGTCCATCTTGCGGCAGTATGAGCGGTGCGCACCCCTTTAATGCATTGGCTAGGATGATTTCACCCTACTGGGGTCAGTGGCACCTCTCAACCGTAGCAGGCCTGAATAGTGCATTGGTATGGGTCAGTGTCAGATACTGCATCATTTGCTTAGAAATAGAGAGTTGCCCTTGGAAGATTTAATATCACGCTTGCCCTTGATATTGGGATAGTTGGCCCTCATGAGTTATGACATCCTTTTGCCTAAGACAAGAGGACACTGGTTGTTTGCTGTTCTTTCTTCTGCCACCATACCTACCATTGTAACTAAATAAAGCTGACCTTTTATTTTGAATGGCATATTTTGGTCTTGTGTGGTTATTTTAGTTAAGTGTAGTTTAAGTTTATGTGTCACATCTATCATCTGACGATAGAAAGTTTATATGATTCTTCCCCGTAGATTGCATACAGCATTTGTATATAAAGTCACATCTGGGAGACCGCCAAAAGCTGCAGCTGCGTCTGTATCCAACCTGGGAATCAGACCCTTAAGGTGCGTACACACTAGATGATTTTCTCCATGAGCGACATCGTCTAGTGTGTCCCCGGCAGAGGTGTGCTCAGTGTCGTTAACGACACTGAGCACAAACACTGAACAATATTATAAACAATATCGTTCAGGGCCGGGCTCCCTCCCTCATTGGCGAACATGCAGCAACCAGACAATATCATCAGGTTGGACAGCATGTTCGGGAGATGAACGACAACGACCAACGGCCAGCAGGAGCGCACATTGGTCGTTATCGTTCATGGTTTTGGGGCAAAAACTGAACGATATTTTGGATGACTGAGCGATAACGATATCGTTATTGTTCCATCGTCCAAAATAATATCGCCCAGTGTGTACACACCTTTAGTCTTTGTTTTGCACACAGTAGATTTGGAATCTGTCACGAGATTAGTGTGTAGTAATTAGATAGTGTATGTTTTTTTAGCAAACTGCGCATGCACTGCACCCTGACAGAGCCAGTCTATACGCAGCCGGTTCTCACTCTCCGTGTCAACCTTGTGAATGCACATGAGTATTCCATTTTGTGGGAATGTCAGGTGCACCGAGAAGGGTTAGGAAGGATATTAATTACCCGGACGTGGGCTGGATGGCCCCTCCCCATAGATTTTCCCCTGGCAGAGGGGTACATGGCGCCCCCCTGTGGAGTGCCCTACTTTACTATTTACCATATTTAATTGCACCTAGTATATCAAGCGGCGCAGCAAATACAAGGGTTGACTGAAGAGTAATGACTGTAATACATCAACGTGTCTGAACCTGCGTTTGGACTGCCGTAGTCATCTTTGTTTGGTCACAGCGAGTGGAAGATCTTCGTACGTTTCGTCATGGCGGATGAGGAAGACGTGTCTGTGAGATGTGTGATTGAATATTGTGTTATACTTGAAAAAAGCGCAAATGAAATTCATGAAATGTTATGACAAGCATACGGTGGAGAAACAATTATCCGTGCTGCAGTATTTCGGTGGTGGAAACACTTCAAAGAGGGTAATACATGAGTGACTGACGCAGCGCGTTCTGGGAGACCATCCACTGCGGTTACAGATGTCAACATTGCCAAAGCTGCGGAGATGCTGCAAAATGACAGAAGGATAACTTTATGCAAACTTTCGGCCTCAGTTGGCATCTCATTCCAACGGGTTCAGCGTATTGTGATGAAGGAAATGAAAATGCATCGCATTTGTGTGCCATGTGGGCAGGGGGGCAGAGAGGGGAGGGGAGCGGGTACAGATTACCGGAGCCCGGGCTTCCTGAGGGGCCCAGCGGGGGCCCGGGTCAGGCGCTGCTCCCCCTCCCTCACAGCAGCCCAGCACACAGTGTGTGCTGAGCTGCAGTGGAGACTGCTCGTGGCAGCTGAGCAGCAGCCACAGCAGTCTCCTATGCCTGTGGGTGGGAGCGTTCACACTGATCGCGCCCCCCTGGCTTTGAGCAGAGCTGAGGGGGCCCAGAGCGGGGCGCTGCAAAAAAAAATTTCGGGAAGGGGGCATGGCCACGCCTCCAGCGATTAGGCCACACCCCCTATTACCCGGGCCCGCCGTGGCTCTCAGCGGGCCTGCATGTGGGTACCCAGAAATCTCACAGAAGAGCAGATGCCACGAATGTCAGAATGTCGGAGAGGATACCTGATTTCCTGACATCGATTGTGACGTGTGACGAATTGTGGATTCGTCATTATATATCTGGAATCCAAACAACAGTCCAGTGTATGGAAACACACAAATTCGTCTCAGACCAAAAAATTCTGTGTGATTCCCTTCGACATGTAAAGTCATGCTTCTGCTGTTCTTTGATGCGCACGGAATGATCCTACAGCACTGGGTTCCCCGTGGACAGACAATTAATGGTGACTACTATGCAAACATCCTGAAAACCCATTTGAGGGGAGTTATGACCAGATTTGCTGAAGAAACAGTGTTTTTTTCACCAAGACATTGTTGCTGCTGTTGCATTGGTACCACTGACTGAAATGGGAACTGGAATACCCTCCATATAGCCCGAACTTAGCGCCCTGTGATTTCTGGATATTCCCAACCCTGAAAAAACAACAAGTTCTCGGCAAATGATGAATTGAAAATGCCACAGCTGCAACACTAAAAGTGATGTCACAAAACAGTCTACTGCGTGTCTTTGAATCGTTGTTGAAATGCTACAAAAAATGTATTGAATGTGAAAGATGCTACTTTGAAAAAGAAAAATCTGCAGATCCTGTGGAGTCATCTGATTCTGAATAAAAAATCAGTCTCATTACTTTTCAGCCCTCGTACTAATTTTTCATAATTTCTTTCATAAGAGGTGTGGCCACGGCTTCTTACATTAGGCCACGCCCCCCAAAAGTACCCCGGCCCAACACAGCTGTCTATGGTCCTGGGGAGTGTCATGGGCGTGTAGTCAGACTTCCCTTCTATTTTGAGCTACGCCTATGATGAAGGGATGCCTGTCTCAGATGATTCTTTTGCACCCAGCACCACGTACTCTACAGCTCGGACCTGATGGTCAGAGGCATTGCTAGTGTCTTCGGCATCCAGGGCAAGGTGAAGAACGCCCCCCCCACCACACACACAATCAAAACCATTTGCCAAATAAATGGGCGTGGGCACATGCCGGAAGGGCCGTGGCCACTGAAAATAGGGCGTGCCAATAAGACACGGCACCCATTTCTCATCACTCAGGTAACATTCCTCTCCATTCCATATGCACCTCGACTATATTATGGTTTATCACAATGTGGAACCTCTGAAGAAATGTATCCTCCCTGGGAAGACGGCGTCTTCAGTCGGTATTCACTATTCATGTAGGTTACATCGTCCAGAAGATGCCTGTTTGTGTAGGAATATTAACAAGGTCATCATCATACAATATCAGTTCAACCAGAGTTGTGCTCCCTGTGTAACTTTCTGCCCCTAGCGTCTTTCAGCCACACCATCATCTCCCCCCTGCATCTCTCAGCCACACCATCATATCCCCTCTGCATCTCTCAGCCACACCATCATCTCCCCCCCTGCATCTCTCAGCCACACCATCATCTCCCCCCCTGCATCTCTCAGCCACACCATCATCTCCCCCTGCATCTCTCAGCCACACCATCATCTCCCCCCTGCATCTCTCAGTCACACCATCATCTTCCCCCTGCATCTCTCAGCCACACCATCATCTCCCCCCTGTATCTCTCAGTCACACCATCATCTCCCCCTTGCATCTCTCAGCCACACCATCATCTCCCCCTGCATCTCTCAGCCACACCATCATCTCCCCCCTGCATCTCTCAGCCACACCATCATCTCCCCCCTGCATCTCTCAGTCACACCATCATCTCCCCCCTGCATCTCTCAGCCACACCATCATCTCTCCCCTGCATCTCTCAGTCACACCATCATATCTCCCCTGCATCTCTCAGTCACACCATCATCTCCCCCCTGCATCTCTCAGCCACACCATCATCTCCCCCCTACATCTCTCAACCACACCATCATCTCCCCCCTGCATCTCTCAGCCACTCCATCATCTCCCCCCTGCATCTCTCAGTCACACCATCATCTCCCTCCTGCATCTCTCAGCCACCTCATCTCACCTCTGTGTCTCTCAGCCACACCATCATCTCTCCCCTGCATCTCTCAGTCACACCATCATCTTCCCCCTGCATCTCTCAGCCACACCATCATCTCCCCCCCTGCATCTCTCAGCCACACCATCATCTCCCCCCTGCATCTCTCAGTCACACCATCATCTCCCCCTGCATCTCTCAGTCACACCATCATCTCCCCCTTGCATCTCTCAGCCACACCATCATCTCCTCCCTGCATCTCTCAGCCACACCATCAACTCCCCCCCTGCATCTCTAAACCACACCATCATCTCCCCCCTGTATCTCAGTCACACCATCATCTCCCCCTGCATCTCTCAGCCACACCATCTCCCCCCTGCATCTCTCAGCCACATCATCATCTCCCCCCTGCATCTCTCAGTCACACCATCATCTCCCCCCTGCATCTCTCAGTCACATCATCTCCCCCTGCATCTCTCAGCCACACCATCATCTCCCCCTGCATCTCTCAGCCACACCATCATCTCTCCCCTGCATCTCTCAGTCACACCATCATATCCCCCCCTGCATCTCTCAGTCACACCATCATCTTCCTCCTGCATCTCTCAGCCACACCATCATCTCCCCCTATATCTCTCAACCACACCATCATCTCCCCCCTGCGTCTCTCAGCCACACCATCATCTCCCCCCTGCATCTCTCAGTCACACCATCATCTCCCTCCTGCATCTCTCAGCCACCTCATCTCACCTCTGCATCTCTCAGCCACACCATCATCTCTCCCCTGCATCTCTCAGTCACACCATCATCTTCCCCCTGCATCTCACAGCCACACCATCATCTCCCCCCCTGCATCTCTCAGCCACACCATCATCTCCCCCCTGCATCTCTCAGCCACACCATAATCTCCCCCCCTGCATCTCTAAGCCACATGATCATCTCCCCCTGCATCTCTCAGCCACACCATCATCTCCCCCCCTGCATCTCTCAGCCACACCATCATCTTCCTCCTGCATCTCTCAGCCACACCATCATTTCCCCCCTGCATCTCTCAGTCACACCATCATCTCCCCCCTGCATCTCTCAGCCACACCATCATCTCCCCCCTGCATCTCTCAGCCACACCATAATTTCCCCCTGCATCTCTCAGTCACACCATCATAACCCCCCCTGCATCTCTCCGTCACACCATCATCTCCCCCCTGCATCTCTCAGCCACACCATCATCTCCCCCCTACATCTCTCAACCACACCATCATCTCCCCCCTGCGTCTCTCAGCCACAGCATCATCTCCCCCCCTGAATCTCTCAGTCACACCATCATCTCCCTCCTGCATCTCTCAGCCACCTCATCTCACCTCTGTGTCTCTCAGCCACACCATCATCTCTCCCCTGCATCTCTCAGCCACATTATCTCCCCCCTGCGTCTCTCAGCCAAACCATAATCTCCCACCCACGTCATCTTCCCATTCATTCTATGGGGTCAGTCCAATTAGATGTGAATTGCGAGGTGGGAGTTGCTATTTTCTCTTCGAATTCGCATAGCGAATTGATTTTGCAATCCAATTAGCATCTCACACTGAATCAGTCAGACTGAATTCGCATTTTGCCATTCGCACCTTCCTGTCGGGAAACTGTGCTAAACCCCTTGGACACCCCCTAATGACTAATTAGCAATTGGAAGTTTCCAATAACTTAATTAGTCCAATAATAACATGTCATTTTTGGGATTACCACCAGACATCGCATTGTTACTAATCACATGTGCACTAACATATGCGATCAGTACAGCAAAGGACATCTCTTCCGATAAGAGCTATCCTTTGCAATCCGCGCCGCTCCGTGGAATTCCCGGTTTATGACCTGGGAGTCCATCTGAGCATGCGCAGCAGCTGCGGGGCATGCTGGGAGGGATCCAATCTGATCCCTTATACCAGCGCGATGCAGTAGAAGCCCAATGGCTTCTATAGGGTAAAGCCAGCAAAAGCTGGCGTTACCCTCTGCGTCGGAACTCTGGCGGCCACACATTAGTGCATATGGAAAATGCGGTAATACCCGGAAACAGGGTTTTTATTGCATTTTCCATTTAGTGCAACTTGCCATATGTCTCTCTGTGTGTCCTCCCCTTTATTCTATGCCTGTGTGTCCCCCCCCCTTCATTCTGTGCCTCACTGTGTGTGTGTCCCCCTTTATTCAATGCCTCTCTCTGTGTCCCCCCCTTTATTCTATGCCTCTCTGTGTCCCCCCCCCCCTTCATTGTGATGGCTAGTTGTCATCGCATCGCATTATTGATCTCGGAAGCCCGCCAACAATTCGATGTCCATCCCTACCCTGCCCTGTGGCGTTAGAATAAAGACAGGGTAGAGCCTGCGACAAGCGTCCACCTCTGAATCACCCTCCTGACTGATTGGATGGCTACCAACCAGTCTGGAAAGGACGGTGTTAATAATGGAATTGATGCACAATGCAACTGAGTGGTCATTTAAGTAGATTAGGTTTTTTTATTTATTTCCAGAGTGTACAATAGGAAGAGACTTCAGCACACACCAATCATCTGCAATTTATGATCAAAGGTCACTCTGCAAAGACCTCCTTCTAATGTATAGTGATATGTCCGGGAATTTTGTTATACACCACAATACATCACCCTGAAAGTGCTGGTATAAAGCATTGTCATTATTCCTCTGTGCATCCTAATACGACCTAACTCATGTCTGCATTATTTCACAGCACACATTAGACTAAGTTAGCCTGCTGCAGGTCATGCTGGGACTTGTAGTTCTACAGCAGCCGGCCAGCCTCTGACACACACTCTGCGCAAGCAATAAACCCATCCAGCAGGTAGAGCCAGTACTAAGCAGCATTCCTCCCGTCCTTCTAATGCATTCCTGGTTGCACACCTCTGCAGGGCAACACTAGTGCAGCCAGGTATTTTACTTTGGCAGCCTGGGGGTAACACAGGGGAAGGGCAGAGACCGGAGGGAGCAGTAAGAGTTATTAGTCACACACAGACTCCTATTGGCAGAAAGTTTTATATTCCTATATCCGCCCATTCTCTGTGCAGAGCAGGGGAGAGTGAGTGCACTGAGCTCCCAGCCAGGGTCACTGCTTATAGCCACAGCCATAGCAAATTAAGCAATTAACCAGCTTCCAGCATCTGAATGGTCTTATTCCCAAGCTGAGGTGGGGAGCAGAGCCTTTCCTGGGAGAGTGCAGGACCTGCAGTAAGTTCTGTCTTTTACCTTCATTGCACAACTCTTGTTTAAACATGTAGAAATATGTATTCTGTGGGAGCCTCTATAGCAGAACCCAGCGTAGCCTTCCAAGTTTTACTTATATCAGTAATTAGGAGAGTGAGAATGCTGCTGTGTATTGTAACTAGTCCAAAGTGCGCGACACTTCGGGTTATATAATAGTGATTGATATGGGTTGAAGTCTCTTGAATGGTTTCTTGCATATGATTATGTTTGTTTTAGGTTTCTGATGTGAGAATAGTTTTTCAACTCCATACATTTTAGTGAAAAGAATTGCAGTACAATGAGTACCAAAAAATACTGTTCACATAACATGTTCACAGGGTATGTAAGATTAGTTTTTTTATTCAGCATTTCTCTTTTAAGTTGAACCCCCAAGTGTAATATTAGAAAGCGTAACTGGAATGTGCTGGTGTTATTTATAATTATAATCTTTATGCTGGGTACACACGTTCGAGAAATCGTCTAGATATGACTGTTTGTAGCGACGGATCGTCCGGATCGCCCAGTGTGAATGCCAACGCCGACCGCGACCCAGCTGGTGACACCAGCAAGGTGCAGGTGGGCGATGTATCGGCCGGTCGTTTGCCGGATTGTGCAGTGTGTACCCACCGCCCAATATATTGTTCATTTGTACCATCAGGTGTCGCGTTGATGGGTTGCCTAGTGTGTACCCAGACTTAGGTCCCTCCTAAAGAAACTGTTTATCCATATACTGACTGAGAGGACAGGCTCTGGGTCCCCACTAGTGATCAATAACCACAAGTTGTGCGGAATACGTGGTGTCAGTCTGATATTCTGGGTGTGTTCAGTATTCCTCTGTATGGGAACATGTGCTGGTCTGTCCTATCATCACCTGTTCAGGATGGTGCCTATAGGAAATATGAAGGCTGGGACTGAGTGAGGAGACCCCTAAAGGCCCCCATACATCAGAGATTGATTGCAGCAATCGTGCAATTTGCAATCGATTGTGTATAAAAATCTTTCCCTTTTTCAATCGATTGCAAATTGCACGATTGCTGCAATCAATCTCATAGTATGGGGGCCTTTACACACTGTCTCTTTATATTGTTGTTGTGTTACTGATCACTCCGCTGGAAGCTTTAGCTGTTCCCGGATCAGCATCTGGTTGTGTGAAGACTGCTTTATAAATAGAGGCTTATTATAAGATAGAATCAGCATCTTATGCTTCAATAGTCACAATATGACACACCGCTCTTGTATCTCACTATTAGTAATATTAGGGATGTGTGTTCTAAGGTTTGTGGTGGTAATATAGAATAGACTGTAAAGGTGTGCAGGATCTGAGCAGTATATTCAATAATTGTTCTACAACAATGGCCTCTTGTGGTCTGTACACTGCTCTGTTACGTGTTGTGTAAAATACCTGTATAGTGTTATTGGGAAGATGAGGGAAGTCTCGCTAACGTTGCCAGCATAGTGGGATCTGTGTTTGCCTCTCACGCCTGGCGCAAGCCCTGGGGGAATTCTAGGACGTGTCGCCACGTGCGTTTGGTTGCAGCACCCCCTTTGGACACTGCCTGCTTTTTCTTACCATGGCAGTCAGGAGGTGGGGTTCGTAACTTTCTCGGCTCCTCAAATTGGGAGTGTGGCGATAGCCTGTGACATCATAGTGTAACAAACGCGGGTACGACAAAGTGTTGAAAGTGAAGCCTTCATCCTTGCCACACAGCTAATTATGTTGAGTGTGCTTTTGGCCATGAAGAAGCATGGCCATATTATTTAAACATGATTTGTTCGTGCCCTGCGCACTTTAAGAATATCCACGTGAACTTGGCATTAACCTATTGGATACTACTGGCCTTATTCCCAACCACACACAGTGTCGATGTTCACGTAGTTGAATATTTCTGAACGCCCCATTCCCCCCCCCCCCCACGGTGCATGGGTTACACAGCGTGTCCACACGAAGGTGCTGCTGTGATCGATTCAGACGTTATCAGAAAAGCGGTGAAAAAGTGCTGGCCGTTCTGAGGCGGTGGGTAGAAAGGCTCGCCAAAATTGTACGTTGTGCACTTAGAGTGTCGCCGCCGTGTCAATCCAAGCTGCTGCATTCACATACGCAGTCACAGGAGGCCAAAGTCAGACGGACAGACTGCGCCTGCTGTGAGCGATAGTGGTGTCTAAAGATACGTTATTACAGCGTGCAGAGATGGTGACAGTGGGCGTCCTAGTCCTGAACTCTGGGCCACGACTCCGGCGACAGGCCACGTTCATCTCTCAGTCTCTTGTTTGTGAATCCACTTTGCGATTGTAAATTTTCAGTTAATAGTTCCTCTTCTTTTATTAACTTTTCAATATATAAAATTGAAGAATATTAATGTCATGAAAATGGTTCTACAGGAAATATTAAAATATGATTAATAATCAGTTTACTCGTTGGATGTGAATGATCCATTCTGAAAAATTGTTTTGTGGAGATTCACTTTAAGCTCTCTATATTGTGGACCCCAATTGTTTTTTTTCTTAACGATAAACCACATACATGACAATTGTGATCATATGTAATAAGAAATTTAGGGGATGGAGCCCAGTAGAAGACCTCTATGGGGTAGATTTAGTAAAGTGAGAGTGTTTAGATGCGGAGATGTCGCCCATAGCAACCAATCAGATTCTAGCTATTATCTTCTAGAAGGTGCTAGTTAAGTAGAATCTGATTGGTTGCTATGGGCAACATCTCCACTTCTAAAAACTCTCACTTTAGTAAATATATACCCCAATAAATTGAGGTTATCTATCACAGTTCATATTTTCCTTGGAGCATTTTCATAGAAGGAGGAGTGTATTCTCTGGTCCTAAGGGTGTCTTGGACTAAGAACATTCGTTCTGCAATATATTCTTATGGAATCTGTCAAACAATGTAAAAATTGTCTACAAACAACATTTTACAGGGTATTTTCAAGGCCGTAGCTTTTCTATATTGCTATTGTACACAGACCTTGCCTTTCCACCAAAATGTTTGCAGAATGTTCCATTGTACATATGTGTTCATAAACCTTCTATAACCGAAACGGTTTACAGGATGGAGAAGTAGGCTTCAGGGTGTTCATTAGGCCTCATACCAACTGGCGTTCATTTTGTGCAGCATCCTAACATTTCTAACGCAAGTACAGGTCTGAAAATAGAAACCGTTGCAGAGGGAAGCAGTCGGGAAGCCGACAGACGTAATCCCGACCGCTGGCTTCACGACTGTCTAATCCTGGCAAGACACTAATGACAGCGTCATTAGACCTACGTCGGGAGCCCGACACCGGGCCTACCGATCGAAGGTAAGCCGCCGGGCGTAGGGGGGGTTAGGGTTAGGCATCCCCTGGAGTACTTAGGTTAGGCTGTGGGGAAGGGGGGGGTTAGGTTTAGGCACTTATGGGGTGCCTAACCCCCCCTCTAGGTGCCTAAACCTAACCCCCCCCCTCTTCCCCGCAGCCTAACCTAAGTCCCCTGGGGGGGTGCCTAACCCTAACCTTCCCCCCCCCCCCCCCCCCCAAGGGAGGGTTAGGGGGTAGAATTAGGTTTAGTTAGTACTTACCTTAGGGCGATCGGGATTTCCTTCTTTGTCATACTGATTCCGTTGCACAGGCCCCATAGTCATCGCTGTTTCCCAAATTTGTGAGCGTTTGTAATTTCCCAATGTTGCCTGTGCCGTTTTTTAATCCATACTATGGGTAAAACTCTATAAGGTCAATGGATACGCCCCGAATGCAAAAGTAATAAAAAAAAAAATCTTGTATTTGCATGAGTCCTTAAACAGTGTTGTGGGGCGTCTCAATGTACCTCTCTGGTTATAGGACTAAATATAGAGCTAAACCATCCTGCTATAAACCTCTTCGTTTTATGGGTTACTGAGCAAATATGTACTGTAAAGATAAATCAATATCAGTTCTTGGATCACTTGTGGCAACTTGATTCTTTTAGCCTGAGAAGTTACGAAGTGCAGATTCAGAACACAAACCAAAACGTAGACTTTCCAAATCTTCAGCCAGCTATAGTTTCTATTGTTCGCCTGTGGTAATGTTTTATTTGACATATCGAGCAATTACTGGCGTGTAATGTTTACATTTGTAGAACAACATGTACAGGATTAGCGCACTGAAGTGATGTATGAAAATACTTTACCTTATATGTGACACTTAACAAAAGCCTCATGTGACTTAGAGGGACGGACACGCACAAATACCTGTGTCAGCTCTGTTAAAGTGGACCTTATTATATAACACCCGTTTCACAGGGTTGCACTACACAGCACATTCTCTATGCAGCTCTACAGGGTGGGTCCCTCATTGCCTCAGGGTTGTAACTAATTTGGCTCCAGAACTTATTGAGGGATTAGGCGATGGAGGTGGATGTTTTTTGTGACGCGCAGTGAGGGAGCGACTTCTGGTGAGTAGGGGAGTAAAGAGTGCGTTTGACTCTGCTCCAGCTTGCGTTATATGTGTGCCCATAGTGTCCATATAAACAGCCTTAGGGGGAAACGCTGCTTGTGTTGAAAAGACCAATGTAAAAATAGTCATTTGTTTACCCCCTACAACAGGGTTTCCCAGACTTTGTCCTCAAAACACCCTAACAGTCCAGGTTTTAAGGATATCCATGCTTGAACACAGATGGTTAAATCAAACTGAGGTACTAATTAAGTCACCTGTGCTTTAAGCATGGATAACCTTAAAACTTGGACTGATGGGGTACCCTACAATGTGTAAAGTTGTTGGATTATACGGCACGCCAAGGACGTGATGATGAGGTCACTGCTCCACCTCCTGCTTTACAGTGATGCAATTTGCGCACTCACCCATTGGGGTGATGCCATAATGACATGATTTGCATAATCGGACCCTTCTCACTGCTGCACGATGAGGATAAGTGCGTCCTTGTGCAGCAGAGGCAGGGCATGATAATCACTTTACAAGGAAGACGTCGGATTCGGGAGGGAGGACTACTCTCCTGGGAGTCAGGGAGACCTCCATGAAATGTGGGTGTCCAGGAGAGTAGTCAAATATAGATTGTACTATTGTGCAGCAGGATGCCCCCTGGTGGTGTCACTTGGCATACCTTAAAGCTGACTACAAAACAAAAGGTACATGAAGATGCCAATTGTTGGGATTGCAGGGATTGTCTGCATTTAAGTGATTAGTGGTAAACCCTTATTTTTTTTCAGTTACAGTATACCGAGAGCAGTTTTGTGCTGTAACCCACGGCAGCAGATATATAACATTCTGCCTGATTATTATGGGACCATGCCTAAAAAGAACAGCAGGAAACTATAAAGGAAAAGTAATGTAGTTGCATGGGGATGTAGTTTAATCCCAACACGGGTCAGAATCCCTACTGCTGGCATCACAACGGTAAGAAGTGGGGTTAGAGTTGGGCACTAGTCAGGGAGGGCTAGGTTTAGGCTGTGTGTGGGGGGGTTAGGTTCAGGCGTCATGCCTCCGGCATGCATTACTGATCCGAGCTGCGTCGTAGCCTCTTCACTCTCTCCCAGTGGAGGCTACACGCCTCTGTTTTGGGAAACTGAAGCCGTCGATGCCACCTCACAGCCCAGAAATGACAGCAGATTGCCAATGACTGAAAGTCTCCTGCCGGTCTGTGCGGGATTGCAGACCCGCTCTGCACATTAGCAGTGCACTAGTATGTCCTGCTGAATCCGGCCCAATGACTAATGCCAGGGCCGTAGCTAGCTAGGGTAGTGTGGCCGGTGCCATCGCACAGGGCTCCACAGGTCAGGGGGTGCTGTTTGGGCCTGTCAAATTTCTGTTTATTATCATTCTTGCTTGTGGCTTCCTCTTATTTTATCCCCAGCATCTCCTGGCCTCCGCTATCTATTCCCTGGCCCTTCCCCATGAAGCCATGGCCCTTTTTTGGGTGCACTATGTCCCTGAAAAATTAGGGGGGCTCTGACTAATGCTCCTTGGTGTTCAAGGCTCTAGGACAGTGGTTCGCTCTGAATCGGGTCCGTCCTTCTGGTTTTTTTTAGAGCGGCCTCCTGGCCGCTCGCATAGCTGTGGGTGACCACCCACAGCTATAGCGAGCGCCCAGGAAGATGGTCGCGATGGTCAAGACCATCGGGCTTGCGATGAGACCCTTGTGGTAGGGTCTTGTTGCCGCAAGCTCTAGAGTGCTTTCGGCTCTAACAGAGCCGAAAGCACTCCCACTGACATCACTGGTGATGTCAGTGGGGCCGGCCCCAGACGGTAGGCGTTCCCATGGGAACGCCTCCGTCTGAGCAGCCATGCCCCGGCCCGCCCACCAAAGGGGAGGTGCTGTCACTCAACATCGACAGCACGCCCCCTTTGGTACGAGACCCGGAGCGACGGATTGCCCGTCGCTATCCGGGTCTCGCGCATGCGCACGATGGAGCCAGCTCCGTCGTGCGCATGCGCACTGGGCCACCATCGACCCGCTTGCGAGCGCATAGCGCTCGCGAGTGGGTCAGAATCAGGCCCTCTGTCCTCAGGACCCCACACAGGTCATGTTTTGCAGGTGCACAGGTTTACTCATTGCTCACTGACACATTTTAAAAGATCCTCAGGTGGAGATAATCATTTCTCTTGTGATTTTGTGAGGAGACCTGGAAAACATGCACTGTTTGGGGTCCTGTGGACCGAGTTTGAGAACCTGTGCTCTAGGATAATAGATGTGTCGCATTGAGAAGGTGTGTGTCCTTAGTTTAAAAAATATTCCCGCTTTTAGAATGTTTCCTAAAGAGACTGTAATCCTTTGTATTTGTCCAATGGTGAAGGAAAATGTGGGAAATATTAGTGCATTTCTCTTCTCACTCCTCAATCCCTGTATCTCCTCTGTAAATCTAATTTAAGATGCGATAGTACCAAATAGTAACATAGTGAACTCTGAGGATTAACAGGATCACACCTTCAGGAAATACTCGGTTGTCCGTGTTGTTTTAAGGATATATTAATGACACTTTTCCTGTTGTACTGTAACCCTTTCCTCTTCATCTCATTGTAAATCTTGCGTTATGGCAGTAATTTTAATTTGAGCAATTGGTCCTCCATAATAAAGCACTTAGCAGCCAATCACATTCTACCTATCACTTTATAGATTGTACTTGATAAAAGCGATCAACATTTTGATTGGTTGCTATGAGCAACTTCTCCACTTGTCCGTGCCTCCACTTATTCGTAGGCTTGATACATTTCCCCCTAAGATATTAAACCCCCCCTCACCTTCTCTTACCCGTCTCCCCCACCATTACAAAAACTGACATAGTAGAGATTCATCAAACCACCTATAGAGGACAAGCGAAATTGCCCATAGCAACCAATCAGATGCGAACAGTAATTTTATAGAACATACTAGATAAATGTTACCCAAAAGCTGATTGGTTGCTATAGGTAACAACTCTGCTTGTACTCTTTAGTTTGTTTGATACATCTACCCAATTGTGTGGTAAACGCAGGGCCGGAGCGAGGCCCATTAGAGTGGAGCACCCACATATGAGGTGCCATCCCCTAGGGTGCACAGTGCAACCGCTATCTTCTAGCCTGGCCCACGCTGGGCTCATCTTCTGGCTCACCTGCGGCCTGGGCCATGACACATCTTTCACATGCCTGTGTGACGTAATGGGTGCGTACCTGTGTCGCCTGACTTGATAAATTTGTCACCTGATTTGATAATGACTATGGTCATCCAATCAGACATAGCTTGCATGCCATCCCTTCCGCCAGCAGCGCCAATAGCTCCTACACCGCATGCTGCCAAACCGGGTGCCCCGGCTGTTCTGTACTGATGCGGTAATCCCAATACAATATTAATATCGAACTTTAACTTATCCTTTGGTGAAACGCGCTTCAGCTTTGTAGCTTCCATTATTTCCTATTGGGCACAGCGAGGGTTTGTGATGAGAAGTGTTAAGCCGGGCACACAGCTACACACCTGGCCAATCAAACGATTGGTAACTGCTTACACACTTACCAATTGTTCGGCCGATGTTTCTGTGCTGACATCACAACTGGGCGGGGATTTATATTTGCCCGCCCAGTTGAGATGTCTATCACCCCCCGGTCCCTGCAGCATGAGGTATGAGTGGTCGCCCGTACACACAGCCAGATGTGCCGATATATCTCAGATATGTATCGGCATTAGCTGTGCTGCAGGACAGATGCGATATGTCTGTGAAAGACGTTGTTCACAGACACGTAGTCTGTACCCACTCGCCGATGCACTACAGATATATCTCCTGTTCAATGGAATGGGCGATATATCAATCGTCTACTCAGCAAAACATTGGCCTCAGTACATAGGAAGAGATGGCAAATTGCAGCTAGGGGCGGGATGTACTAAATGTGAAAATGCGGTAAAATGCCATTTTCGGGGGCTTTACCGCATTCCCAGAATGTACAAAGCACCTGGAATGCAATGCATTCCGGTGCTTCGTTCCGATGGGTAACGCCACCTTCAAGTGTTGTTGCCTAATAGAAGCCTATGGGCTTTTTATTGGGATGCTCCAGGCTGGATCCCTCCCATGAACCCCCCGCGGCCTTCTGCGCATGCGCAGAAGGACATCAGAGGGACTTCTGAGTGTTGAACCCGGAAGACCCTCTGCCCGGCAACATCGCAAAGAACAGCTCTTATCGGGAGTGCTGTCCTTTGCAAAATTCTTGGTACATACCACAGTAATGAACAGCGGTATGTACCTGAAGTCGGGGGATGTACCGCATCATGGAAGCGATGCTTAGAACATTCCACCCAGGGTCTTTAATTTTTATTTATTTTTTGACTGTGTTACTGGTACTGACAAGGTTATATGTGCAATCTGCATCCATTCATCTTCAATTATAGGTGCTACAAAAGTTGTCTTTGTGACCTCGCCATGAGTGTCCTTTAGTAGTATATTTATAATATCAATGAAACTGATCTGGAATGTCCGATGTTCTATTTTAAGGGCATTCTGGGCCTGATTCAGAGCATTCACTCTGAATCAGGCCTTTTTTTTTTTGTGCGACCTCTTGGCCGCTCGCATAGCTGTGGGTGACCACCCACAGCTATAGCGAGCAGCCAGGATGATGGTCGCGTTGGTCAAGACCATCGCGACCATCGGGCTTGTGACGAGACCCTTGTTGTAGGGTCTCGTGGCCGCAAGCCCCAGAGAGCTTCTGGCTCTAATAGAGCCGGAAGCTCTCCCAACTGACATGACTGGTGATGTCAGTGGGGCCGCCCACAAACAGTAGGCGTTCGCTTGGGAACGCCTCCGTCTGTGAAGCCATCCCCTGGCCACGCCTACCAAACGGGGCGAGCTGTAAATCACCATCGACAGCTCGCCCCCTTTGGTGCGAGACCCAGAGCGACGGAGCGCCCGTTGCTAGCTGGGTCTCGCGCATGCGCACAACGGAGCCGGCTCCGTCGTGCGCATGCCCAGTGGGCAAACATCGACCCGGTTGCAAGCGCTCAGCGCTTGTACCGGGTCTGAATCAGGCCCTCTGTTCTTTATGGATTACAGATGGCAAGTTTACCCTAAAGATTAATAACAGGTGGACTAGTGCATGTCCTGCCCTGCAGTACGCACTTGCACTACCCAATGTGAGTAAGCCCTTACTACGCCAGTCTCACACAGCAATACTGGCAGATCTTTGCTTCTATACTGTAATGGTACTTCTGTGGGCAAACTCCCAGAACAGTTGCTTTGCAATCTCTTGTTATCTTAGTTTAAGCTGCTTAACTGGTTTTTTAGAGACAATCGGTCAGAGAGTTACTCTGTCATTGTCTGCGTGTCTGAAATGTATGAGGTTATAATAATGGGCAGACAGGAGCCAGAGAATCTAGAAATTGTTCTGTCTCCTAAGGATATTTCTGTGGGACCTATGAAATATCTCCGTAAGAGTCTCCAATGTGTCTTGACATCAAGTGGTTGGGTTTCAGCGATGTGCCCGGAAGTGAGTCACGGATGATTAAATAGGGAGTTAACTCCAATGTAAATACAACCACCCAGCCCTGTCCATAGAGGTAACTGGAGTCCTGGGATCGCTGAATGATTGTCTATCGAACACCTTATCGCAGATAAGATCCCAGGTTAATGGTGCAGCAGCTCCTGTGCATTGTATGGGCATTTGCCTGTGAATTATGAGGCCTAGCAGAACTGTAATACTACGAAGCAATGTCGGACACATACGGTACTGTTGCTAGATGGATGCAGGTGGGCACGCTATAGGCCAGATGTATCAAGCTTTCGAGAGGAGAGCGTGCGGCAGTTGGGAAAGGAAACAAGTTATCTTCTAACTGTCACTTCAAAGACTGTTCTTAGATAAATGATAGTGAGAAGCTGGTTGGTCGCCTTGGGCAACTTCAGTTTCTCTTCTAGGGCGGGATGCATCAATGAGAAAAATGCGGTCAAACTCCAAATATGCGGGCTTTACAGCATTTCTCATATGCACCAAGCCCCAGAGTGCGATGCACACCGGGACTTGGCTGCGTTGGGTATCGCTATCTCCCTGATTCTCTCCATCGAGTGCTGATGGAGGGATCCTCCCTCCCAGCACCCCCCCCCCCTCCCCGCGAAATGCACAGAAGAACGCCGGAGGCAATTCTGGGTCATAGACCCGGAAGCCCCTCCACCGCAAAGGGGCGCTCTTGCCGACAGAGCGGTCCTTTACAGGGATGCGATGACCGGCGGAATGCGTCATGCATCCCGCTGCCCTGCTTGATACACCCCCCCCCCCCCTATATGTGGCTGAAGAATGCAACATCCTCTCCCTAACTTTATGTTGTCTTGTGGCCCAAAAATGACAGATGTTTAATCATGACTGTGCGATTAAGTGTATGTCTGTCTGTATCTAGCTGCACCATGCTGCCATTATCAAACAGTTAGCCGGTGCTGAGAACCGTTGAGACGGACTGCGCCTTATGTTAAGTTTAGCACATACTTGGCAGTTTTGGGCTTTCTGGTTGCACCCTGTTTGTCAACTGCGTGGTCTACAGATCCTGGGAATTGCAGCCAGCAATTAGAACAAGAGGCTTGGTGCTGCACAGTGCTCTATCTGTACAGAGGACGGAATTGCAGAGACATACACAAGCGTCTGTGCAATTCCGTCCATCTCAAATCCTAATGCAGCAGGAGGGGTGTGTAGGAATCGGACACCTCCTTTCTACATCTGCGATCCCAGTGCTATGACTGGGGTCGCAACCTTTGATCACCATAGCAACCATTGGTCACGATAGTGACTCCTTTGCACAGAGAGAATGACCTCCAGAGACGTGATGCTGTTTATATGATCCATGTCTTGGAATGCAAGATGCTCTGGTCTCATGTGGCTTATGGCCTGTATGCACGGGACGATCAGATATTGATCGTCCTGCATGTGCTGGATGTTCGATATCAAGCACCCAGCGCTTTCACCAATCACCAAACTATTATAACGACCCGCGATCAACGACATTGATATGGACCATCCGTGCAAGCGCATAGATGGTCGTTGGAAGGGGCTAAAAAAAGACAATATATACGATATCGTTAACGTTTATCGTCCTTTTTATCTGACCATGTGTATGAACCGTTAGACATGGAAAAATAAAATCTGCCATTGAAAACTACTTCCCCTGGTCAAGAAGGCACCCCCAGATCTAGCAATGAGTAATGTGGAATACAATTGGATGGTTCCTTGTAAGTACTGCTACACTAATAGCTCCCGCCCACTCTGCTTTGTCATTGGCTATCTCCCCCCCCCCCACTCAATCGCCACTTTCCAATCCCGCCTTCGGGATTCCACCCGCGCCGCTCCCATTCCTGCCCATTAAGAGTTTGTGATTTTTGCCAACTCACCATGGCTTACAAAGCACCTATTTTTTTTCTGGATGCAAATTATGTGCAGCTCAATATGAGCCCCTAAATCTTCATTCATCATGGCTGCATTTTTCCTGTTACCATATATTTTTGTGGTGGTGCACCGCGGTCAAGAACCCCTGTCAAGTTTGGACAAAGCTTAAACTTGTTGGACTATGTGGAACTTTATTATTAGTACTGTACATGCTGCATTGCATAATCTCTTAGCAAAGCTTGGTGAAAACTGGTATCAGCCAAGGGAACTTTTTGAGTTAATTATAGTTTTATTGCCACAGTCAGAGCTTGTATCCCCCTACCCTAATTTCCCTTTTGCACCTATGGGCAGCTTTATAACTGAAGCCATGGAAACCCGTGTTACCGGAGGGCTTCACCCACCAGACAAAATGAAATCAGGGAGAGTGTGTGAGTGAAAACGCCTGATTGGAGTGCAAGTTTGCCTGTCTAATCAGGTTTCTCTGTCGCTCGCCTACCTCCTGGTGCCCAGGTGTTGGTGTTCTCCATAGTGACAGGAGTCTTTCAATATCTTGGCACGTAACCACCCAGTTTTGTCTTTATCCAAAAGAAAAACTTTGGGTGGAATTGCCTTGTAATGTTTTTGCATTTTTTTTTGTTTGTTCTTTTTTATTATATTATCTCTACAATCATAACTAAATCGTTTTGTAAAACGGGACAAAACAAATTCCTCTTCTAATCCTATGATTGTCTTTACAGTTTTAAAATCTTTCCAGGCTTTCTAGCAGCTCAGGGTGTTGCCCATACCAGTGAAAGCTACAAGTTGTAGCGAACTTACTTGGCACATTTGTTGCCATATGTTATATTGCTGAGTTATGAGTCACTTTGTATATGCAGCTATAAGGATGTTATTGTGTAAAAAGTAACCCTGAATTCGTCAGACTACGGCGTTCATTGAGTGGGTCGGTAATCTGCTGTGCCCGGTGCCCATCTACAGTGACGACTTCAGAAAGTTTGAAAGTGCAGAAGATCAAATGTACGCGACTGTCCTAGATGGAACAAATCGGAGACACAAATGGCCCAGCCTTACGCAGTACATAGCACTACGTCATAATGGCTCCGCACGCTCGCATACATCTGTGTGCCTGGATGGACTCTAAGAGCAGCACAACTACTATCGGGTTTCTTAGCTTTCTTCAAACTTGCTCCATGGGCATACAGTACAGGTGGCCCTTTGGACCAGGATCAAGCAGCTCTTTCTTTTTGTTTGTTTGTTTTTTGTTCAATTTAATTTTTTTTCCCCTTTACAATGGCTTGATCATTATTGGGCTGTCTGTTGCTGCCCGAGCACGTTATAGGTTACATGGGTGTCCCAGTTCTTACTACTTTCAAAATTCTGTAGGGATCCTATAAAAGACCTATAAGATATACATTGGTTTATTGCTTCTAACCTTTAACAACCTTATTACCAGTTATTTATATAGCGCACACATATTCCGCAGCCATTCACATCAGTCCCTGCCCCAGTGGAGCTTACACTCTATATTCCCTATCACATGCTCACACACATACACACTAGGGTTAATTTGTGTTGGGAGCCAATTAACCTACCTGTATATTTGGAGTGTGGGAGGAAACCAGAGCACCCGAATATACAAACTCCACACAGTTAGGGTTGTGGTGGGAATTGAACCCACGACCTCAGTGCTGTGAGGCAGTAACGCTAACCATTAGACCGTCTGTGCTGCCCTTGTCAAGTTCACTTAAATTAAACTAATAAATAACGATACAGACAGCTTGGCTAATAGGTCACAGCTTTTATTTATAATTAATTAACAATTGGCAAAGAGATGCTGCAGACTCAGTTCTAGCTTTTACTTTGCTCAAATACTCGAATGACTGAAACGTCCCCCCCTCTAGATGCTCTAACGTTGCGAGGGTCCCACTTCCCTCCTGGGCCAATCAGAGACTCTTTCATACAAAAGCGCCCGGGTCCCGTCGCACGGAGCAGGACAAATTCGCCAGGTTCATCGAGGGCAAGTGCCCCCACCACGTATATCTTGCTCCACATAAAGCCACTGAGCTGCAGCGTACTCCCGCCATGCTGTGCCTCCCCTAAATTGGGAAGAAAAGGTTAGTGTGACTCAACAAAAAAACAGTAATGGGTGGGATGGGGGTTTCACAGATCCAGAAAAAAGAGGCCGTCTACATGCAAACAAGCCAGTGTATACTAATCATCTGACCACTCCCTCAAGCAATATCATTGGCTCACCCAACCAGCTGACCAGACAGCCTTATAATCTGCCCAGCAACAAGGCTGTCATCAACAGCCATACAGCTAAAAACAGTATTCTTAGTTATTCTCACGCTTTTCCAGTCTTTGCCTTACTAAATTGTCAACATTATTTACCTACAAACAATAATTGGGCTTCTACAACATTAAGATGCTTTCTAAGAAAACAAACAAACAAAGACTCTTCCGGCAGCAGCATGCGGCAGTGGGGAGAACAGAGGTAAGTATTGCAGCCACCTCTGCACAGCTCACATCTCCCCACTGGCTGTGTCCCTTTAAAGCCGCCCACAAGTGACTGCTCCCAGGGTCTGCACCAGCGTCTGGGGCACAGAACAGCCAAGCAGAACCGGCCGGGAAGGATGGGGGGGATTCCGGGGGTACAATTCAGAGAGTGCAGTGGGGTTGGGAGCCGGACACGCCGCCCGGGGACAGGGGTGGAAGAGCGGGGTGACACGGAGGACGGCAGTGAACTGTGCAGGCAGAGAGGGAAAAGTATCCATTTCCCGAAAAGCTGTCATCGCTAAAATGACAGCTTTTTGGAATAGATGGTTATAGAGAGGAGGAATGATGAATTCCTCCTGTTAATTGGGTAGAACTCCATGCCAGTTCTAAACCTCATTACCTCCAGAGAGTTTTTAGTAATGATGAATAGGCCCCAGTGATACTTTGCCCTCAGGTCATTACATTTTTCTGCACCTGACAATCATGTATTACTTGCCTAGCGCACACCTCCTGATCCTCCCCAGGACAGCATTGTGAGCTCCTGGGCGTGTGATGGAGAATACGTCTCTTCCATCACGTGGCTGTCAGTGTGTAATGTAATGGTCTCGCAGCAATAAATGTTCACTCTGAACTTTGGAACCATTATTCAGAATCAACAGCTGCCTGTGTATTGGAATCTTTATGAAGATATTGATGTGTGCTGTACTGTGTATGCTTAATATGCAGTATGTTTGTATAGAGGCATGTCGGGCTTCTGACAGGGGAGTGGGTGAGGAGGAATGTGAATTCATGCTTTGCTTATGATCAAAGTATTCATGTGCACTTACGTTATACACAGCCATGAGACACATGTCCTGCTTTGTAGCATCCTAAAAATCCCACTGGCCTGCGCAGAGGACTCTACCCTGGGCAGGAATAGGCCAGTCATAGGTGTTTTCACCGGCTGTCACCAGATCTGGATTTAAAGGGGATCTCAATATAAAACGAAAAAATAGTGAAAAAGTGGTACTTATTCCTTGTCCCCCAGTGCCCCCCATGATCCTGTAAAAGTGTTCTTTACACTCCCAGTGGCTGTAGATTAAACCATTAATTGGTGTTCCACCCTCTTGTACACGGATTGGGTACGCAATCGCGGCACTCATAATGCAGGAGGTCAGAATCCCGGTAATTTCATCAGGAGAAATCACAACGCATGCATATAAGTATTATAAGCCTGACCCTAACCGTCCACCCCGCAGCCTGACCCTAACCCTCAACCTAGTGCATAACCCTAACCCTCCACCTAGTGCCTATCCCTGGGTTGGGTATGATATCCCGGCTGTCAGGATGCCTCTGTTCAGAATACCAACAGCGGAAACCCAACAGCCAGAATACCTACACCCATTGGAACGCAAGGTAAGTTGTTTTTTTTTTTTTTCCCTACCCTAACCTTCCCTCCCCAGTGCTTAAACCTAATCTCCCCGCATCCTAGACCTAAGACCCCCTCCCCCCCCTCCCTGTACCCTAATCCTAACCCTCCCCCTAATGCCTAAACCTAACCCCACTACTTAACGCTACCCTCCCCATGAACCACGATACTTACCATTCGGGATGCCGACGGTCGGGATACTGGTAACAGGATCCCGACCTGTCGGGATTTCTGTGCCGGTATTTAGACCGTAGGCATCCCGAATGGTAAGACCGCCGACATTGCGTGTGCTGGTATGCCAACTACATCTACTATATACAGCCAGAGCTGTATTATACAAGCAATGGAAAGGGTTTCTGGATGAAGAGCCTCTTTGGCTTTTTAGCAGGGTTGCCAACATTTGATATTAATCTTTAATGATAATTTCAGAAACATGTACTGACTGACATTTTCCTGATAAATTATGCAATTCTACAATATCTTAAGAGTTGAAAATAGAAGCGCGTAGTCGTAAAATCCAGGGATTGAAAACTGAGAAACTGAAAACCCGATTCATTCCTGAGACCAGATGTTGTAAATGCTGGAACGTCACAATTTTCAGAGGCTGTCAAATGTTTTTTACTGATCTATATATTTTTACTTCTACTGACAATAATATAACTGTTTTTGTGATTTACTGACTGATGACAAGCAGGCTCTCACCACGACATTCAAGGTGCGCCCCACCCTTTTTTATTTTAAATAATCTCAATAGTCTTCTATTGATTGCACTGGGTAAACTGCAACCGTAACAAACCTAATTCTGCTTTCCTTATGCCACTGTGGCTTTTCATGAAATATGTATCTAGGGACCGATGTCAGACAAGCTCTTATTAGGAAACATTGGTGCTGGAGACTGTATTTCAAACAATGCTAATTAATCCTGCCATCATTTACTAGAAACATTTCACATTCCACTTCACCCAGATAGAGGCAAATTCGTTGTGGTTTATTGCTGTCACTAAGCGCTTCAGAGGACTAAAAAACACTGTTCTTGTATTATTAGATGGGATGCAATCGGGAAGCCGACTGTCTAAATACCGGCAGCCGGCTTCCCGACTGTCTTATCCCGGCATGGGTGAAATGCCGGGCATCTAGATGTAGACACCCGCATTTCCCTGATGCCGGGAGACCGGCGCCCGGCATCACGATCGTAGTGATGCCGGGCGCCGCAAGCGGACAGCTGCAGGGGGGAGGGTTAGGTTTAGGGCTCCCGGGGGGGACTTAGGGTTAGGCACCCCTCCGGGAGGGTTAGGGTTAGGCCAGGGGGAGGGAGGGTTAGGGTTAGGCAACCCCGGGGGGGGACTTAGGGTTAGGCACCCCCCCGGGGGACAGGTGTAGGCAGCGGGGAAGGGGGTGGTTAGGGTTAGGCACTTGGGGGGTAAGTTAAGGTTAGGCACCCCTAAGGAGGGTTAGGGTTAGGGGGGTTAGGTTAGTGGATACTTATCTATCCACGATCGGAATTTCCAGCGCTGTCGGGCTTCCACTGCGTCGCACTCTGCTCCTGTCGGGCTGCCGCTGACGGGAATCGAACCACCGGCCATGCGGTATTTCATACCCATTCCCATTGATTATTAGGTGACAAAAATGAGCTTATATTACAACATATAAAAATATATATGTAACGAAAAAATATGTATTCACTGTAAGAATATATTAAATCTATCTCAAACACACTTTCAAACTAGAAATATGCATGCATAATAACTACAATATTCACAGTAGATATGCACAGCCTACTAAATAACACAATGCATAGAAGCCAATCTTACAGAATCAATTAGGGAAAATCCATTTATTGCATAATTACAGCCCCTCCAAATGTCCGAGTTCAGAAAGTAACAGTATGTACGTGCTGATGGAATAAAGTAGTATTATAAAGTCCCCTAACTTACAAAAACTTGTACGTTTTTGTTTTTTTAATAGTACAGATGTCCACATACATCTATAAACTTTCTATCGTCAGATGATAGATGTGAGCCATAAACTTGAACTAAACTTAACTAAAATAAACACACGAGACCAAGTTATGCCGTTTAAATTGGTCAGCTTTATTTAGTTACAATGGTAGGTATGGTGGCAGGAGAAAGAACGGCAAATAACCAGCGTCCACTTGTCTTAGGCAAAAGTATATCACAACTTGTGAGGGCCAACTATCCCAGACAAGGGCAAGTGTGATCTTAAAACTTGCAAGGGCCAACTATCCCTTTCAGAGCAAGTGATGCGGCCCCAACACCCATGCCAATGCACCATTCATCCTGCTCGGTCGAGAGGTGCCGCTGACCCCAATAGGGTGAAATCAGCCTAATCAGTGCATTGCAGGGGTGCGCACCGCTATTACTGCCGCAAGATGGACGCTTCAATATTGCCGGTCTTTCCCTGCTTTGAAATGAATAAAGCTGACACAAGACACAATAGGGGAGGGAGGGTGGGAGATCAAATTCATAGAGGCAGATTTTACAACCGCAGATTCCCTACACCCTCTCACCTAACACGCCCCCTAACCTATCACCCTATCACCACACCCTCTTATATAACACACCCCCTAACCTCTCATCCTATCACCACGCCCTCTCACATAACCTGCCCCCTAACCTATCATCCTATCACCACACCCTCTCACTTAACACGCCCCCTAACCTATCACCCTATCACATCTGCCTACCTGCTGTCAAACAAACATCCATCTTTAACTTTATTAACCCCCTTCTATCCCTGACTAGAAGATTATGTGCCGTCGGTTCTAGCCCAAACCTCCGTTATATTCCTCCGTGCGCTACAAGTCTCGTTACACATAACACGGGTGCCTTGTGTCTCTACAATGTTTTTAACCATCAATGAGTCTTAAGGCCCCCATACATCAGAGATTGATTGATTGCAGCAATCGTGCAATTTGCAATCGATTGTGTATAAAAATCTTTCCATTTTTCAATCGATTGCAAATTGCACGTTTGCTGCAATCAATCTCTGATGTATGGGGGCCTTTATTCGCACAGCGATGTAATTAGGACACAGTGTCACAGCCGCTGATGTAACATTATCGTAGCTTTTCGCAATCATTTACACCCGCAGTCACACACAAAATACAGGCATGCTGCATATCATTTTAATCCGCAGACGCTGCTTGTGTCCTATTCGCATCGTTGTGAGAATAAGATGCATTTGAAGGTAAAAAGATGCTCCGGGCTACCGAGTCACGCTACGGCATGGCGCTGCTAGACGGGCTGTTTAATGAGCAATGAGGCTAGATGTATGTGGACACCTGTACTTTAATCCATCAGTAATATTTCTTTGTGTATTATTATTATTGGTGTTTAAGATGCACTAAATATGTTGTTACGGTGAATACACTCTAAGGGCCGTATTCAATTAGCTGCAAAAAGCCATTTTCGTCGAGAAAGTTTTGCCAGTGACGTCATTTTGACCGGCGAAAACTTATCCCCATATTCAATTCCAAAGACTTGTTTTTCGCTGTTGCGAAAAGTCTGCGCATAGTATCCAGCGAAAAAGATTCGCAGAAGTGTAGAATTGGGGTTTTGGGGTGCAGAGTTGCGGGAACCCCCCTGCAGCCTTGGAACAGTCCCCCAAAGGTAAACTGCGTCCAAAAAAAAATAAATAAAAGACTTCAGATCACCCCAAAAAAATACTTTCGTTTTGGGGGTGAAAAAGTCCAAAGTTGCAGGACAAACTTAAAAACTAGCGAAGTGTTCTCCAGGGGGTCCCCCAAGTATGCCCCAGGTGTGTGGGTTTTTTTTTTTTTATGGCAGGTGTTTGCGGGAGGTGGATTTTTCACTATTTTTAAAACTTCACTTTTAAATATCGTAGCACCCATTTTCAGGTACCCCAAATTTGCTGGAACTACTTATTTTCTAAAGGAAAAAAAAAAACACCACTAAATGCTATTCTTTACCACTTATTCTAAGACGCAAAATAGTGCCTATTGAGACAATTTAAGTTCCCCAAATACCTTCAGCCCAGGCTATTCGGGGGTATCCATAGTGATCCCTCATGTCCATGCATCATTTGGGGGGTGTCAGGCTGATTTCCCCAAATCTGACAGTACTTTTCGCATGTTTGCATTTCGCCGGGTCCTGCCTTTGCCGATTTCGAATTGAATATGGGGATAAGCAGACGAGTGCGATACTTTTCCGCATTGAAATCCAGCGATGGCGGCGAAAACCTCGGCAGCTGGACTTTTCACACCTAATTGAATTCGGCACTAAGACAAATTTTATTTTTATATATATATATATATATATATATATATATATATATATAGTGTAATATAAATAGTGTAATATAAATAATTTTTATCTTTTTTTGTCTTTTAAGATATAGCTTAGATCTCTAAAGCTGGGTATACGCGGTACGATGTGTACCCAGCGTTATGACGGCCGACCTATCGGGCGATCCCCATACACTGAGCGATCCGGTGCCCGACCGCCCGATATGTTGTCCCCCCCCCACATTGATTCTCCAAGTCTCTTGTGCATGCAGAGGAGGACGGACGAGCCCATGGGAGCGCGCAGCGGATGATGTAATGCCCACACATGGAACGATATAGCTGCGATATCTTTCCAGTCCGTCGGATCGGCCGGTATATCGCTCCGTGTGTGGGGGCCTTAAGACTTTGCTGCTATTATTCACTATATGGTATTTAATTATCAATTTGATCTCAAGTTGGGAATTCGCATTCTTGCGCCAAAGGTATTGTTTTCCCCATATTATAAGATCTTGTCCTTTTTTTTTTTTTTAAAGGGATATTTTATGTTTCCTTTTGCATTTGTCTTATCTAAATATTAAGGTATGAATATATAATCTTGTAATAGGACTTTTCCTAGTTTATTGGATGGTGTTATTTAGGTCCTGCTTGCAGTGTACATAATTTGGTACAGTTTCATTGTTTGCCTTTTGTCTCCTTGTGTTCTCCTGTCAGTGTCATTAAGGTGTAATAATTATCTTAAGTGTAGTTATGTGCGGTACAATTGCTTGGAGCATGGGCTTAATAGTGAGGGGTGTGCGATATCACTGGGGGTATGTGTGGGGGGAGGGGCCACAGGGAATACGCCGAAAGGTTCATTTGCTTACCTCCAGTAGATACAATTTAAAAACTATATCTGCATAACTCCCAACATTAGTAATCCCAGAAACAGGACACGAGAGCATGTCTGCGGCCCGGATTGTGTTATAGTGGGTTTGACCAGCCCTCAAGTGAGCAATGCCTTGCTCCTTCCCTTCTGATTTGCTATGCCACCCTCCCCGCCTATAGAAACGCTATTTGCACCAGTGGAAGTATCGGTCTCTGCTGTGTGTGGCACGGGGATACCTCTCGCAGATCGGGACTGTCTGTCACAACAAAATCTGGATGGTTGTGATGAGTTTGAACAAACTATGCACGCTGAGAGGGGTTGGGTATTTATTTTATTTTTTTTGTTCTTCTCTGAGTCACCCCTCTCTTGGTGACACCTGAAAATGTATAAACCATCCTATGTACCTACCTATGTGCAATACACAACCACTGCTTTCTGTTGTAAGGTGACTTCATGTTCACAATTGTTCTACAACTTGTAGGATAAATGTCAGCCCCACAAACTCTAACACTTTTTTTATACAGAAATCCTGTTTATTGGTTCTCTTTATTTTTCTGTGTGAGGGAAATTTATGATGCAGACCCTGTAGGTGGCTATTGTAAGGCAACATCATTATCAGCCATCTGTAGTAACGCAGCCTGTGGCATTTAGCAATTATGTGCCGCAACTTGTGGTGGAGAAATGCAAGAAAAATCTTACATTATAGTGGCCAAATGTGATGTCATTGTGGCCCCGCCCCCCCACTACACATTGCTTATGTAATCAGCATTGTGAACCGTGCTGTGGGGCGGGGCCATAATGTAGTGATTCAGCTCCAAGAAACTTGCCCACTCTTCCGGGCAACCGGGGGTGTCACACGATTTTCGGGAGCCTTCCGCCTTTCCGGGGAGAGTAGGCAGGTATGCTTTCAGGGACAATACCAGGTTTATTTTGTGTCAATGTAACTTTTTGTCCCTGGAAATTTATTTATTTTTAGTAGATATTCTAGATGCAGTCTTTAGCATCTATGCTTAGTCTCTAGGTTTTTTACATTAATATATATGTTGGGAAAAAAAGTATTAAAATGGCAAACCCCTGAAAAAAAGCCAGTGTTGACTTCTCTCGGGCTCCAGGAAGGGCTGGGCGCCTTTCTGGATACCGCCCACTTCCTTAGTGAAGCACCCAATCCTGGAGACACGCCCTACTGCTGTGGGGCCGTGATGTTGCAAATCACATCTTCATGACCCCCCTGCACTCACCACTTGGACCTCTTCTCTGGGATCTCCTGGAGAGGAGGTGAACAAAAAGCACAATGGCAGGTTATAAAAGGATCTAGAGTAATAAACATTTATCCTTTGTTTTGTTTCTTCAAACTTCTGTTTCTGAATTTTCCATGCTGTGATGTGACTACCATGGCAACCACAGTCACATAGCACACAATGTGGTAAGCAGTGTGGAGTTGGAATGCACCTTTTAGTTCTGTTTTCTCTGTGACATCCTTCTCCCCCCCTCTGCATTCAGATTACCTGCTGACAAATGTGACCCTGTGTTATGCTGGGTACACACTGACAGATATATCGCCAGTTCCATTGCACGGATGATATATCTGTTGTGCATCGGTGGCTGTGTACAGACGATATGGCTGAACTATGTCATTCACAAACCTATCACATCTGCCCTGCAGCATAGCTGATGTCGATATATATATCTTGCACATATATCAGCACGTCTGGCTGTGTGTATGGGCGACCGCCTGTATACTTGCTGCAGGGAACACCAGTAACTGACATCTCAACTGGGCGGGCAAATTTAAATGCCCTTCCAGTTGTGATGTCGGCACAGCCACATCAGCCAAACGATTGGTAAGTGTGTATGCCAATCATAAATAGGTCGCCAACAAGGTGTCTATTCAACTTTAGTCATATTTGTTTGAAGTCCATAGAGCTTTGAAAAGGTGATAATGATTTGAAGGGGGATAGCTTAATATAGGATACATGCTTTATTGGTACTTTAATTTGCTGTTTAAATAAAAAAAAACAAAAAAACCTGTATGGGATCTCTGCTTTAAAATGCAGTAATAGTTACACATTTGTTTCCCTTGATCACGTTTGTTCATTTTTTTTATTTTTTTTTCCATTATCTTAATGGAAAAAAAAAAAAAAAAAGCAGTATCTAACTATTTTTATTTATTTATTTTTCCTTTTGTATGTGTTTTTATTTGCCAGTTAGTCATAGTCAGGGCTGCCAACACAAATTACGTGGCCCGGTACAGATGAAACAGGTAGGTTTCCCCGGCGCCCAATGAACCATAGTTGGGGAAGTAGGGGAATCATTCAATTTTTATTTATTTATTTTTTAAAGTAGCGCACAATACTTTAAACAGAGATAAATAGTGTTATTTATTTTACGGATAAATATCCTTGCATAAATTGACCACTCTTTGGCTAAAAGATAAGAGACCGGTGGCTCTCAGGTAGCCACACTACTCCACCCTGGTATTCTGTCATTGAAGAGGTAGTGGTCGCAGCAGGAAGAGGTAGCCGTCCCATGTAGAACATCAGTAATAAATGTATACAGTGTGCTATGTAGTATGCATAAAAGAAGACTGTTGCATACAAACCTAAAACTCACATTCTTACAGGTTTTATGCCCAAACCACTTCATACCCAAAATGTACAGCCCTAGTGTTCATTCTAGCACCTTTCACAACCCCTGCAGTTCCTCTCTCTGCTCTGGTGCTTCTAGCACACTCTAATCTGTATCTCAGCAATTGATTGCATCAGTTGAGTGTGCTAGAAGCACCAGAACAGACAACGACACCCCAGGCAGGAAATAGTAACTGCACGGGTTGTGACAGGTGCAGGGTGCTAGAATGAACACTATACTGCCTCATCACACTTGAGATGAGGCAGTGAAACTTATTATACAATGTTATGTACTGTATACTAATAAAATATGTCAAGCAATATCCAACGATATAGTGTACATTCTAGCACCCTGCACCTGTCACAACCCTTGCAGTTCCTCTTTCCTGCCTTTGGTGTCGCTCTCTGCTCTGGTGCTTCTAGCACACTCAGCTGATGCAACTGTGTAATATGCCCAGTAAGATACCCCTGTGCTGTGCCCAGACAGATGCCTAGGATGTGCATAGCGGGATGCACCATGATGATGGTTATATTGTACAAAATAATTCTCTAATACCCCTGCCATACCCATTATCTACGTAGGTACTACTTGGCTGTTCTTACAGAAAAACCTCAGGTAACTATTAAGAAATGTACAAAAATAAATATTACAGAAAGCAGTGCATAGATGTGTGACTTACTATGCAAGAATGTAATAGTCCAACAAGTCTTAAAGCTGACTTTCCCATTATACAAACATAGATACTTTATTAAATAAATATGCTGGAGATCTCCCTGATGGGTCAGATGACCATTCTCGATACTGCTTTGGTAAGGCTTAGCAACACAAGAGGTGGCTTCAAAGTTGATCTGAGTAACATTATTTGTTGACTACTCCCTGCTTTGTGGTGACCTTGGCTCTCGATTGTTAGGTGTATCAAGGAACCGCCCAATTCAAGGTAGACACTTCATAAACTGGCCAGGGGAGTGTTTATACATTTGCTGGAAATCCGCGGGAATAAAAATGTAAACCGTCAATAAAATTAAACCTTTTAGATTTATTGGTACTTCCAACAAAATCAAAGTTTAAACATAAAAAAAAAAAAAAGGAAATAAAGCAAGGATGACGAACTCCACTTCCTTCTTCTCCAGTTCGCAGTGCAGTTCCTGCTATACACTGCAGCTGTGATTAAAGTATGGAGGGACCTCTGTGAGAGGGGAGCCTGGGAGGACTTGCCTCCCCCATCCCTTCACCCTAAAGCCGGCCATCCACTATACAATTTTCTGTTTAGTCAGGCTCTGTCACTGCAGGCTGGAAGGCAGGTAGAGAACTCTGCCTGGCCCCTCTGATTGTGTGTAATTCACAAGCACTGCAGCATCATGCACAGAGAAAGCAGCTTCTCCCTCCATGTAGATGTCCTCCACCCCACCCCAGTCTAGCCTGTCCCTGCCGGAAGGCCCCTGGAATTGTGGGGCCTTGGGCAGCTACCCAGCATGCTCATGAGTTAAGATGGCCCTATGTAACATGTCTGTATCAGGGTTGCCTACCCTCCCGATTGGGGCGGGAGCCTCCCGATAAACGGGTGCAGCTCTCGTCCCCCCGGAAAGGCAGGCAAGCCTCCCGCATGCCGCAGTTCCCCTGTCTCCCCCCCCCCCCCCCCCCGCCAGTACCTGATAAACCCCCTTCAGCTGGGGGCCGCTGACGCGATTCGCATCATTTTGGCCCCGCCCCCTGCTTCACAATACCTGTTTTTCGGCATTGTGTAGCGTGGGCGGGGCCGAAATGACGCGATCGCGTGGGCCCGCCCCCTGTCACACTCCCAAACTGCGTTCAGCCCGCCCAGCCACGCCCCCTTTTGCCGGCCAAGCCCCCTGTTCTGCCGATCTGGCTGCTCCCTCCCGGAAGGAGCAGCCAGATAGTCGGCAAGTATGTCCTGTATACCTACTCACTTCTCTTTTGGAGGGACAGGACCGAAATGACACTTCAATCTATGGTTCCAGATAGTACACTACTAACTGGTTGTGATGTATCGTCTGTAGGGAAACCTCTACCTTTCTGGATCCAATATAAAACATGGTCGCATACACACTATGGGCCTGATTCAGATCTGCAAGTAAATGGCGATATTCTCGCAGATTCAGGGATTGCATGCGCGAAAGTTGGTGCGTCCACGCGCAGCAACTGAATTGCGATCAC
The DNA here is from genome assembly GCA_031769625.1 of Taudactylus pleione. Taxonomy (NCBI): domain Eukaryota; kingdom Metazoa; phylum Chordata; class Amphibia; order Anura; family Myobatrachidae; genus Taudactylus; species Taudactylus pleione. Next base: position 405,959 of record JAUIMM010000244.1, on the reverse strand, counting down.
GCTCACACTGACGATTCACTGGCAAAGTTAACGTTTGGGGGAGGTAATGGGGCTGCTTAGAAGAGCGTAGGCATGTCTGTAGCGTTTAAACACTGTTTTTCCAGGTGTGCATAAATTAGCCCCTGCGTCCTTGCCGGCAGCAGGAGAGCCCTCTGCGTGCCAGGAGACTCGCTCTGTCTGCGGCATGTTAGACTTACTCAGAAGGCTGATGGCCGCCTGATCTGAATTTGATGTTTCCGGTTTTATGTGTGAGCGGCAGATGTGAGATGCTGTCAGTGGGAGTCTCTAAGGCACTGGATGGCAGCGAGGGCCATTAGCATATACTCGCGAATGCAATCCATGAGAGATCGCAGCTGCGATGGCATTTGCGTGCGGAACTGAATCGTGCCCTATGTGTTTTGTGTATCTCAGGCCTCTGCAGTGTTCGTGGCCAGATGGTTTTCAGAATACTTCACAGATGTGTCCTCTTGCATCTTTGCTGTGTACGCAGCAAATCGCGCCATGCATGGTGCGAGGCGTGCGCCCGCAAGCAGATACGTGCCTGCATTCGCACCCGCAACTCCTTGGATTGCAGGGGGGGGGGTTGTGACCACATGATCGTGGCCCCGCTTCTGCTACACGATGCCGACATTATCAGAATTGAGAAGCAGGGAGCGGTGCCATAATGACGCAATTCAGCGCGAATCGTGTCATTCCCCCCTTGCAGGGGTGTGTGGGTATGTAGTTGGCTGGCCGTGAGACTTGTCCTCTATTCCAGGCAGCCGGTACGGTATGTAGTCTGGAAGCTGGCAGTCGAAATGGCGACCGCCGGCTTCCCGACTGTGAGATCCTGGCATGGGACTAATGATACGCCTATCATTGGCCCCATGCTGAAATCCTGGCGCCCAGCATACCGAACGTAGGTAAGCCGGGCGTCGGGACCTGTTAGCCGCAGAGGTAGGGGGTTAGGTTTAGGGACTCCCGGGGGGACTTAGGGTTAAACTAGGGGAAGGCGGTGTTAGGGTCAGGCACTCCCGGGGCATGTATCCGATATTAAGCCATCACCGTACAAATCATTATCACCTTTTCAAAAGCTCTCTGGAGGTCAAACAAATATGACTAAAGTGGAGTACACACCTGGTTGGCGACCTATTTATGATTGGTAAGTGCATACACACTTACCAAGAAATGTAGTTGAGAAGCAGACGGTGCAAACGCCGACCACCAGTTTCCCGACACTGAAATCCTAGCATGGGACTAATGATTGGCGTCTAAATACCGATCCCAATCATTGGCCCCACGCCAAAATCCCGACGTACCAATCGTAGGTAAGCCGGGCGTCTGGAGCGGATGGCCTTGGGAGGTTAGGGTTAGGCCCCCCCCCCCCCCGGGATGGTTAGCGTTAGGTTGCGGAGAGGGGGGGTTAGGTATAGGCACCCCTAAGGGAGGGTTAGGGAGGGGGGGGGGGGAGGGGAGTTAGGATACTTACCAGGCGCCATCGGGATCTTCATCTGCCGGACTTCTGGCATTTGTATTTCATCCGTTGGGCTTCGGTCCGGCGGTATGTCATACCGATTCCGGCCGGGAGTGCCACTTGATTTTTGGGAGCCTCCCAAGCCGTTCTTGGAAAGCAAGCAAGCATTAGCAGTAATGTACCTGCCCCCACCCACGCACCCCTGACCGGTTTAGCATGGTTCATAAATCTGTTGGTCAGGAATAAAATTTGGAAGTGTAATGTAACACCTATAGCAGAAGCGAATCTCAAATTGTTACTTCCTCTCGTTTAAGGGACTGCTCAACAAACACAAACCATACTGTACTATTATTTTTCTATTACTGTATTACTGTGCTATACTATAGAATTGGGCAATTCAGAAGTTTGATGTAAATATTTATTGTCACTCTTATTGGTTGAGATTACTACTCTTAAACTGGCCACATATCTAAAGATTATCTGTCCAACCAGCCAACTAGTTGATTGTCATTTGCTTTCATTCCAACCAATCAGCAATTTGCTCCCAAATGCTGGAAAAGGGACAAAAACTGTTGTCTGAACAAATTGTTTAGCTCAAACGTTTAACAAACTTCTCTGATGTCCATTTTCATCTGTTTTCTAGCATTTAGGAGCAAATTGCTGATCATCAGTTACTCCCATACGTTACCAGATTTTCATTCCAACCAATCAACTAGATGGATGGTTGGACAGATAATCTTTAGATGTGTGGCCAGCTTTAGGCGTACAGTCGGATGTTTTTATTTTCCTCTCCTTGTTATCCCAGAAAGTAAAATGTCATACATTTTTATATATCCCCAACCCTATCTGTCCTACAAAGAAAGATTAATTAAAATGCACCTGTGTACTGCAGACTAATGGATAACATTATTCCTGGAGAAACCATTACCAAATGTTAAATTGGGCAACTCGTGAAGGGTGAAGAACCTTCAGGTTGTGAAAGGGTTAATGTTTTCTCCTCATGAGGTAGCTGTTACCGGCAGAACCTTTTGGAGGGGGCAGCAACTTATTATGCCCCCATATTCTGGATGCATACATCCAGGGCCGTAGCTAGGGCACCAAAGGTCAGGGGGCGCTGTTTGGGTCTGTCAAATTTCTGTTTATTATCATTCTTGCTTGTAGCTTCCTCTTATTTCATCCCCAGCATCTCCTGGCCTCTCCTATCTCTTCCCTGGCCCTTCCCCATGAAGCCATGGCCCTTTTTTGGGTGCATTATGTCCCTTTGAAAAATGAGGGGGGCACCAATGCTTTTTCTGGCACAGGGCACCAAAAAGTCTAGTTACGGCTCTGCATACATCTAATATATTGGTGTTTGCTTAGTAGATCTAGTAATGGTTAAACCATTTTGTCCTTTTTTTTAAAAGTGAAAACGATTCCTAGAATTGTTTATTACAGTGTGTTTGAGGAATGAGCCGGGCGCCGCTTAGGATTCAGCCTTGGGCCATTTGAATGGCTGGCTCGCCCAACTGGAGCTGTACTCTTCCTCCTCCTGTGGGTCACTTTCTCTGTGCAGTATAATCCCCCTCTCACATCTGGAGAAACCTAAACTGATTATATTCAGCACGGCAACTGAATTCAGCCAGTTCTGTGTGATTGGAGAGAGGAGCCGGTACTCCTAGTTCTGTGTGTGGTTGGAGAGGTACTCCTAGTTCTCTGTGTGATTGGAGAGAGGAGCGGTACTCCTAGTTCTGTGTGTGATTGGAGAGGTACTCCTAGTTCTCTGTGTGATTGGAGAGAGGAGCGGTACTCCTAGTTCTCTGTGTGATTGGAGAGAGGAGTGGTACTCCTAGTTCTCTGTGTGACTGGAGAGAGGAGCGGTACTCCTAGTTCTCTGTGTGTGTGATTTGGAGAGAGGAGCGGTACTCCTAGTTCTCTGTGTGTGTGTGATTGGAGAGAGGAGCGGTACTCCTAGTTCTGTGTGTGTGATTGGAGAGAGGAGCGGTACTCCTAGTTCTCTGTGTGTGTGATTGGAGAGAGGAGCGGTACTCAGTCGGGCTGTCAAGTGAATTTGTAATTCTTATTAATATGTAATATTGATACGTGGACTTGGCTGCAATTTAGGGGGCTCCAGCTAAAATCTTTCTCTCCCCCAAAGTAAGATGTTGGTGCGATGGTGTTTTGAGGTGGCATAAATATGGTGCCTAGGGCACCAAATTGGTCATGGCCGGCCCTGATCATACACCGCTGTCGGGCTTTTATTAAACACAAAATTAAATTCAGAACCAAATAACCTGCCCGTAAATCCCACACCCACTGGCATTAAAGAAGATGCATTTACCACCATTCTTTTGCGTATTTCGCCTGCAGCTTGCGCGTCTCTTCATTCAGTGCGTTTAGCACAAGCCTCCTCTAATGACCTCGTCAGTCTAGCACCGACGGGCATAAATTTCCTTGATTGGTTTTAAGTACTCTCAAATATTCTGGACACACAACGTTCAGTTGTCCAGCAGAGTCCATAACCCACATGTCACCCTCACATTACTGACCAGTATACACCACAGGATGTAAAGTGTGCTGGAGTATTTCCTCTTGCTTCATCAGAAACGGATCATCCTACAACTGGCATTCACGGTTTAAAAGGCTGCTGATGTGATCCAGAAATCTCCCATAGCAAAACATGCATGGTGTTATCCTTCCACCGTGAAGTGACAGGTCACGCTCCGCCCAGCTATGATCCATTACCAAGGATCCTGCAAGTGCACAGACGACATCCGCATGTGTGGATTTATTTTTTATTTTTTTTACATTAATGTGCAAAGTAGGACAGTTGTTTAAACTTGCTGATGGCTGTGACCCCCGTTGCAGGTCAAAGACAATAAACTCAACTTAAAATAATAAAATAAACAACACAAGTCTGCGGATAAAAAAAAATATATATATTTTTCTTTTAATTTTAAAATTAATTTAATAAAAATTAATTAGGCTGGTGAAAGACTGGATTCTAAAACCCATCCCGAATCATTTTGCTACCCCTGGATTACAGATTGACCCAGCCATGGGTTTACTTTAAACCCAACCGGCCAATAAAATGCCTTCTGTTAGACACATTTTTAAAATAGACCCTAAAATAGATCTGTTTGCTAAAGTATATGCACTTTTCTCATAATGGTGTGTAGCACTTACAGTACCTTTTAACGTAGCTCACGCTGTAACTATAGTAGGGATGTCCATCAGTGGGGGTGTCTATCGATGGTCACCGTCGATGGTCCATCGGTGATTACCACCGATGGCATACAATTCATCTATGGGGAACCATTGATGGTTTGCACAACTCGATGGCCACTGCTGTTGGGGGATCAGCGGGCCAATCAAAAATGGGGGCGGGGCTAAGCTCCATCCAGTCCAGTAAAAAAAACAAAAAACCATCACTCCCATTTCTAAACCATAAACAGAGGATGTGGCAGTGGGTGCCAGGCATTAAATATTTAGCCTATGGATTCAGGTGTTTAAATTAGTTTTAAAATAATAGGAAAATATCTGTTCAGTGTGTGCAATGACAATGTACTGTAGGCTGTAGCATTGTGTGGTGGTGACAATGTAGTGTATGTTGTATTATACTGTGTGGTGGTGACAGTGTACTGTAGTCTGTACGATTGTGTGGGGTGACTGTGTATATATATGTGTGTATGTGTGTGTGTGTGTATATATATATATATATATATCTCTATATCTATTCATAAATTACTCCTGTACCCCGAACATAAATGTGCCTGAATCATTTGCTTATTGTAATATAGCTCTTTGCTGAATGCATTTCTTGCTGCAATTTATCTTACCCAGTATTACTGGCAAACGCCGGCTGGTTATTTCTCTGGATTTTCCTTATTTGGAAGCTGTATTTCATTGACTGCAGAGTGTTGTCTATTTTAAGAGGCAGCTTTTGGAATTCAGATCTCCCAATCTTGTCACTTTGTGGCATTAAACTGTATAGTTGAAAGTTCTGCTGCTGTAGATGATAATCATGTTTCCTGCTTCGCTGAAGTGACTTTTTAACTGTTTTAGAACCTTACTGTACACTAGGGACCTTGGAAAGGGTCAAACTCTGCTACTTTCAGACTTTCTCGGGGGCCCTGAAGTTTTCTCACGGATAAAACTTTTCCTATATCTGTTATAGATCAGTATGTTGGTCCTGCGGTATTTTGTTTGGGGACCATCTTGTAGCTGATGCTATTTACATCGTTTAATGAAAGGTTTCTAAAGCCTCATACGGACTGGCATTAAATTATTATTACTAGCATTGGCATGTATTATTTTCCTCTATATGGCGCCACAAGGGTTCCGCAGCGCCTCACAAAGTACATAAACAACTGAGCAAACAAGAAAATAGCGACTTGCAGTACAATACAGTGCAGGACAAGGACATAGTTTGTACACATTGCCGCAATAGCGATCATAACACTCAAAAGCAGCCGGGTATCAGCAGCCAAGTGATGGTGCCCTTGTGGGGAGTTTGGCGTAGATTATTGTAAGGGAAGGAGAAGCACATGAGGGAAGAGGACCCTGCTCATGAGAGCTTACATTCTAAATGGAGGGACAGACAGACAGGGGTGACACAGATGGGGTAGACAATTAGGAAGAAGCATGGAGCAGTAGGTGAGGATGAGAGCTGGAAGGTTTTGATGAAATAGTGGCTCTTGAGAGCTCGTTTGAAGATTTGTAGAGAGGTGGGAGTTTGAGAGGGAAAGAGTTCCAGAGATAGGGTGCAGCAGGGGCAAAATCTTGGAGGCGGAAGTGGGAAGAAGTAATCAGTTGGCAAGATAAGCGGCATGTATTTGTTGAGCGAAGTGGGCGTGCATGAGAGTTAAGTGAAATGAGATCACAGATATAAAGCCCTCACCCAATCCTCTCCCATTTACAAGTGAGTGTAAGAACCTTGAATTGGGTTCGGAAGAGGTGCCAGTGAAGGCTTGTAGGAGAGGGGAGGCAGATGTAGAACGTTTGGTGAGGACGATGAGCCGAGCAGCAGCATTGAGTTCAGACTGGAGAGGAGAGAGGTGGGAGTCGGGGAGGCCAGATAAGAGGAGGTTACAATAGTCCAATCTGGAGATGACCAGTGAGTGTATGAGGGTCTTAGTTGCCTCCAGGGTGAGAGAGGACCTGATCTTGGAAATATTTTTGAGATGGAAATGGCATTACTGTGAGAGATACTGAATGTGTGGTTTGAAGGAGGGTTAGGAGTCCAGGATAACTCCAAACACTGCACTTTGGGGCTAGAGCAGATAGTTGTGATAGTAGATAATGAAATAGTGGGCAGTGAGGTTATGTGGGAGGGTGGGAAGATGATCAGCTCAGTCTTAGCCATGTTAAGTTTAAGAAAGCACTGGGCCATCCAGGAAGAGATAGCAGAGAGACAGTTGGAGATACGAGTGAGGGGAGAGGTCAGGGGAGGAGAGGTAGATCGGAGTGTCATCAGCATAGAGATGATATTGTAGGCCAAAAGAGCTGATGAGTTCACCTAAAGAAGATGTGTAGAGGGAGAATAGGAGAGGTCCAAGAACAGAACCTTGAGGAAAACCGACCATTTGTGAAAACCGGAGGGGGGGGAGAGGAGACAGAGAAGGAACGGTCAGAGAGGTAGGAGGACAGCCAGGAAAGGGCAGTATCACATATACCAAGGAAGTGAAGGATTTGTGTGAGGGAAGGGTGGACCCCTTGTTTTATATAACCTCATATTCCACTCATGGTTATACTTTTTGGTTTGGAACATTTTCAGTTTTTCTGCTTCTGCCTTTTTATAATTTTATTTTTAAGGCACCGTATGGTTTCATATGGTTTCCGCAGTGCCGTACAGGGTAAAAACAAGTAATGGAGAAACTGGCATCTCTTTGGTACAGTAACTGTAAATCGATTTTTTTGAACAGTAGAGTTTAAAAACCAACAAACTAGGTAGGGCGGGCTAACTCGCTGCCTTTTCAGTTTTGGTGGGGCCTATTTACTGTCTGCACAGGTAGGTGACATAGTGTGAGTGCAGTACATTTTATAACTAGCTGTAAGTAGATATGGGTAGGGCCATTGAGACATCCATAGGGCCTGGATACTAAGGGGGAGGGTGAACAAATGCACCAGGAGTGGCCACGCCCCTTCAGAAAACAAGTCTATGCACACTAATGCAAAGATGGTAATTTGTCTGCCTCAGCAGCTGGCCCGGGTCCCCGTATGCCCCCCCCAAACACATCCAGGTAATTAGAACCTGCTCCCTCATCTCTGTGCCCCCGGATATGGGGAAGGATTAATGGGCAAACAGTTTTCTGGTGAAAACTGTTGGAATTCAGAACCCCCAGTCTTGTCACTGATGTTTATTTGGTAGTAAAATGTTCAGTTGGAAGAAGTGCTGCTGGTAATCTCATGTTTCCTGCTTTGCTGATGTGACTTTTTTAACTTCCAAAAGTAAGAGAACATGGATCTACCACGTGGGCAGACAAGTGAAGAGCCTTACTCCAGCATCCAGAATTGCACATCAAAGCAACTGGGACAGAGATATTGCTGAGGTGTAGGAGTGGGTAATCTGCAGTATGCTGCACCCCTTGGTGTATTGCATTATTTGTATTAGGGTGAGCTGTGTGTGTCTAAAATAAAAGGGTGCATATTTCAGGCACTCTTCACCTAGGTGATTTCTTTAACCCACAGCGTGGTACCTGGAAGGCTAAGGGCCTAAGGCTGGCTTACAGGCAGACCAGTTGGTTGATGAAAGAAAAAAAAGTTGCTTCAAGAGGGATGACCATTGATGGTTCGTAACCAACGATGGTCTGTCATGATGGCAAATAGTTTCACCATTGATGGATCAGCCATGGATGTCTGATGTTTGATGGCAATCACAGTCTGCACACGCATATCCATTGATGTTTTAACCATCGATAGTGTCCTCCCAACGGGTGAAAACCATTAACGTTTAACCTGTCGATAGCATCCCTAAACATCACCCCAGTACAAGATTCTCACAAGGGGAAATTCACAGGTGGATACAGGTAAGGCATCGGGTCTAAGTGCCCAGTGTTTTACCTTTGCGCATGCATCCAAGGCGCACTGCACATCCATCCCAATATTTACTATTGGGAGTCGCAAATCGAATTTGCACGGAGCAAACATGCGGGTGAAGGTGTCAGTGACTGCTTCTAAAGACACAATTGCACTAACATTGGTGGCTATGGTCAGTCGGACATTTTGTGCCCGTCATAGGCAGGTGTTCTGTGCAAAGACGCACCATTGGACAGAAGTCACAGCTGCAACTGCATCCACCTCTGAGTCTCCCTCACAGTCTGTTTTCTGCATCTAAGACATGCTGCTGTTTCCTTATTGTGTCTATAGCTGCAGCTTTAAGGGACCTTACAATGTGTCTTTCCATTTTGTTATGAATTAATTCCTTAATACACTGGCTGTAAACCTGGTTTTCACAAAATATTGTGTTCATTCCTGTTTCCTGGGCACTAATTGGTACACTGTATGTATGTGTCAAGTAGACAGCCCATAAGTATGGCTTCCAGGTGGCTACATTGTCCTCACCCATGGGCGAGAGTTGAGCTATGGCGCTAGATAGATATATATATATATATATATCTCCCTGCATGTTCTTTCTTTGCCAAGACTCATTTGGTAGCTTTATCATTAGAAGCACTTTACTATTTAAATTGGATCTCTTATGCAGCTTCTGTAATGCATCCCACATGCCTTTTGTGGCAGTCTTATAATGTATGGGAATTACCTGGTCATCTATAACTTATAATTAATTTAGGATTGCACTGGATAATAAGCTCTGGTCAGTCTGTAGTAATAACCTCCCATGACTCCTATCTGGATAGAAGCATCTCATAATGCTTGGCATGTGGAAGGGAGCTGATTGATATGTGGTAGGGTCTGGCTGGCATGAAATTGGCATGTGGGGTGCTCTGATGGACATGTAATTGGCATGTTGTGGAGGTCTGATGGGCATGTGGGAGAATGTGTTGGGCATATACAGGGAATGTGAGAGGTCTCATATGTAAAGAATGGGGCATATGGTGGGGTTCTAGATTATATGTGGGGGTCTTAATGCATGTGCGGATGTTTTAGAGAAAATGGGGTGACTGAGTGGTGTATGGTGGAATTTGTGACCAATTGGGTATACAGGGGTGTTTTGGGATAAGTAAAGTGCCTAGGTAGTTTTAGGGCTGCTATTTAATTCTTCAAATTAAGGGTAATGAATGAAAGTTTGATGCCCTTGAAGTATATCGGATTGCCCATAACTGACCTAAACTGTGTCACCCTTGATGCACAAAAGTTATTTTGTAATTTAAGCTTTTTTTTGTAGTTCTCTTTTGATGCAGGTTTACTGAAACATGCAAAACTTTACACTAACTTATGGCAGGCCTCTTTTGGCTTTTAAAATGTTTGGTGGAATTTTGGATTTGTGCTGCAGGTAAACTCTACACAATTATCATACTATACTATTATACTGCTTATGTTATTACATTGCAGGACGGAAATAAATGTGGCTGTGTTGTAACACTCCAGTCAAAAAATTCTAGTTAATTAGAGTCATATTACAGACTGCAAATGACAAAAGCAAGTCCCTTTTACTATTACTGATAAAATAGCAAAAAATGAAACTCTTCTCCGACTATTACTTGGTTCCTCCTCCTGTAATCTGGTTCGTTCTGGGCAGGCAAAGCAACTCCTACCCCAGGGCTCATTCCAGCCATGGGAAAGGGTAATAAGCCAAGTCTCATATGCCAGTAATATCCCGTGCTGAGAGAATGCAGAATTCCAAATAACAATCCTGGGCAAAGAGTAACATATGAATCTGTGTAACTGTTACACATACTTCAGGAGCCACCAGATTGGCTGAGAGAGTAATCCTCTGTAAATTGATATTTAAAAGGAATTCTTCTGTGTTTTCTACGCGCATTCCAGATCAGCAAAGCAAGACGCGTTCTACTGAGCTGCTGCTGTCCAAATAAGGACTTCGCCAGCCCTGCCGGACCGCATTCTTTTAAAGTGTGTGTGTGTGTGTGTGTGTGTGTGTGTGTGTGTTTGCTTTTTACCTACATATAACTAAATTATTAATTTTTTTTTTTTTTTTAACAAGCAAACTTAAAGAAAAAACCCAAACAAACAAAAAAAACCTTGTGTAATACACTGACCAGTGGCAGTCAGCTCGGAATTTAAAGCACTCCTGCCAAACTCTATTACAGCATAGTTGTCAGCTGTCCATAATTCTCAGGGACGGTGCCAGGTTTTACAAATGCCTCTTTGGAATTGTCTCTGTATTGTGTTACAGACCTTCTATACAATACACTACCTAAACTTCTGCAGGTTAGATCCAACTTCTACCATCTCGCCTTATTCTCTGGATGGGGTTCGGTAGGTTTTGTCGATCACTTACCTCCGTTTAGCTACAGCGGTACAGCTGTGTCTTCCAGGCCCTGTGGTGTCAGGTGATGCGGAATTCCGGAGTATCTCACCTAATTTCGGTGTTCTGCAGTATGTCTGCATTTCACATGTCGGCATGTTCCATGTCTACATTTTGAATGTCGACCGGGTGACTGCTTCCTCCGTGGATGGTATAGGGCAGTGTTGGCTAACCTTGACACTCCAGCTGTTGTGGAACTATATATCCCGGCATGACCTGCCACAGTTTTAGCATGCCCTAATAGCAAAACTGTAGCAGTGCATGCTGGGTTATGTAGTTCCATAACAGCTGGAGTGTCAAGGTTAGCCAACACTGGTGTAGGGGAATAGTTATTGAAGAAGAGTGTTTTTAAAATGCAAAACGTGTTCAGAACAGATTTAGCAAATGTGACCGATTACAGATTGCAGTTATTCAGATCCCCCGATTCGGGGCCGTGAGTGATGCGTTTAGCTGCAAAGTGTCCCAGGAAATGGTCTAACATATTTTCAAACATGGCAGAGAAAGGCATACAGGGGACGATGCAGTCTTTCTAGCAAAATGGGTGTAAAATGCTCCGTAAAAGAAGAAAAGTGCTGATGTAATTATTGTGCTTGTTGGCTTTTTAATCTTTACAATAGTATTTGTCTTTTTATAGTGTGCACAATACAAATTTGGTATGTGTTAGAGCTGAAAGGGGCCGCTCCAGTTGTGGTCACGGGCAGCATCGGTGAGCCTAAGTTCTGCAGTATGTAAATGCTCAGAAATGGAGTGGTATACGCTTGCGTGTCGTCCTCGTCCAGCCGCCCTGTCAGGCCTTTGAGAAACCAGCAGAGATTCAACTGAGCTCGATCTGAACACCAAAAAGGTTGGATCGCATCTGATTTGGAAATGGTGGATGCTTGTCCTGTGTGCGACAATCATTATGCATCACGAGCAGGGCCGGATTTAAGGCTTATGGGGGACCTGGGGCAAGTAAGTTGTGGGTGCCCCCACCAAGCCACACGGAGCCTACTCCTACCGCCCCTACGTGTGTGTTAAACACGCGCACACATATATACACAATACCGCCTCCTACCGCCCCATTATGGCTGGTGAAGGGGGGCAATTGCTCCATTGGGGGGGGGTTCTAGGTACACAGGAACTCAACCTGTGGAGGCCCCTCTGTGTGTGGGGGCCCCGGGACGACCACCCATGTCTCCCCCTCCCTTTTAATCTGGACCTGATCCCGAGGAAAAATTTACTTCTAATATTTTGATATTGGTAACTTCCTTTTATAAGCTTGAAAGACATTAGAATAATTGAATTTGTGATTATGGTGTTTGTGAAGCTCATAGCGGGATGAGATGACCATTCTGGGAAAAGTTTAGGAGTGATTGGACTGTACAAGTTGTTTTTGAATTTCGGTCATGCGTGCCAGTTGACTATTTAGTAACGTTTCAAAGTGTTATACTTTTCAGTTTGTAGTTCAGAGGATATTAGAAATGGGTCTCCAAATTGCCACTAGTACATTTCTCATGATGATCTGGGGGCAATAAAGGGTTTACGAGCTGCAACCTTCAGGACTGTTTTATTGAAAATTATAAAAAAAAATATATATATATATTTTTTTTTTTTGTTCAAAAGTGTGTAGAATTCTATCATGATTAAACCAAACTTCCCTTCTCTAATTCCAACACTACAGGCATTATTTGCATCTTGAGATTTTTTTTATCGTAAGACCCGTACAAACTTAAGTCTAGCAGATACTGTTAAACTGTCCGGAGCAACAATGGGTCAATCATCAACTCTAAAACTTGTATGCAGTTTATGCAGGTGTAAATTTACATTTCATAGGTCACTTATTGCAAGATCCGTATAACTTGAACTAAAACGCTTCTGAAGTTGTCATGGTTAACTCGTGTTTATAGTACTGCTCTATAAAATATATAAATGTTGGGTTCAAACTCATACCCTTTTTGCTGTGAGGCAGCAATGCTAACCACTGTGGTGTTGGGCTATCCAAAATAATTCATGGCCTATGCGTTGCAAAACGAAATTAAGTGGAGTGTTATGGAGTTGAGCATGTTGCTGCTCATTTTAATACATACCAATAACCTTATATTTATGTAAAGAAGTGTAGAACTCTCTATACTGTACCTATTCTTTCCATATCATTCCTCTAAATCAGGAAACACATGAATTACACAGGTTCTGTGGCTAACTGACTTTGAGGGCCGTATTCAACTAGAAGCGAAAAGTCCGTTTCAGCGACACTTTTTCGCTGATGATGTAATTTTTGCTGGTTTCAACTTATCCCCGTATTCAATTGTAGCGTCTTTTCGCCGGCGCGATAATGCAATGTAATAGGCGAAAGTTTTGCCTATGAATACCCCGAGGAAAAAAGTGCAGAATTGGGGTTTTGGGGTGCAATATTGCGGGAACCACCTTGCACCCTTTGGACACCCCCTGACGCTAACTACGTAAAAAAAAACGCAAAAAAAAAAAAAAAAACCACCAAGGACACCCCAAAAAGAACTTTGAAAAAGTGGGCAAAAAAAAAATACAAATTCAAAAACTAGCAAAATAGTATTTGGGGGGCTCTGCAAGTATGGGGTAGGAGTTTTTTGGATTGCAGGTTTTTGCTGAGGATGCCTTTTTGGCGCTTTTTAGTGCTTGAATTTAGCAACTTTAAAAATATGCTTGCACCCATTTTCATGTACCCCAAACTTGATGGGAATACGTATTTTGCCAAAAAAAGTTGCAAAATGCTCTTCTTCACCCCTTGCTGAAAGACGCTAAATGGCGCCTATTGAGACCATTTAAAAAACCCAAATACCTTTTTAGCAGGGCTATTCGGGGGTACCCATAGTGATCCCCCATGTCAGTGCATCTTTTGAGGGGTGTCGGGCTGATTTCCCCAAAACTGATAACTTTTCGCCGTGTCCCGTTTTCGCCGATTTGGAATTGAATACTATCCAGTGCAAAAGGAGACCAATAGGCACATATACAGCCAGGTGCATAAATATTGGGACATTGACAGAATTTTCATATTTTGGCCTCTATTCACCACCACAATGGCTTTGAAATGAAACAAACAAGATGTGCTTTAACTGCAGACTTTCAGATTTAATTTGAGGGTAATTACATCCAAATCAGGTGAACGGTGTAGGAATTACAACAGTTTCTATATGTGCCTCCCACTTTTTAAGGGGCCAAAAGTAATGGGACTATCAACTCAAAAGCTATTTCATGGACAGGTGTGGGCTATTCCCTCGTTATTTCATTATCAATTAAGCAGGTAAAAGGTCTGGAGTTGATTCTAGGTGTGACAGTTGCATTTGGAATCAGTTGCTGTCGACTCTCAATATCAGATCCAAAGAGCTGTCACTATCAGTGAAGCAAGCCATCATTAGGCTGAAAAATCAAAACAAACCCATCAGAGAGAGCAAAAAACATTAGGTGTGGCCAAATCAACTGTTTGGAACATTCTTGAAAAGAAAGAATGCATCGGAGAGCTCAGCAACACCAAAAGACCCAGAAGACCACGGAAAACAACTGTGGTGGATGACAAAAGAATTATTTCCCTGGTGAAGAAAAACCCCTTCACAACAGTTGGCCAAATCAAGAACACTCTCCAGGAGGTAGATGTATATGTGACAAAGTCAACAATCAAGAGAAGACTTCGCAAGAGTGAATATAGAGGATTCACTACAAGATGTAAACCATTGGTGAGCCTCAAAAACAGGAAGACCAGATTAGAGTTTGCCAAACAACATCTAAAAAAGCCATTACAGTTCTGGAACAACATCCTATGGACAGATGAGACAAAGATCAACTTGTACCAGAGTGATGGGACGAGAAGAGTATGGAGAAGGAAAGGAACTGCTCATGATCCAAAACATACCACCTCATCAGTGAAGCATGGTGGCGGTAGTGTCATGGCGTGGGCATATATGGCTGCCAATGGAACTGGTTCCCTTGTATTTATTGATGATGTGACTGCTGACAAAAGCAGCAGAGTGAATATTGAAGTGTTTCGGGCAATATTATATGCTCATATTCAGTCAAATGCTTCAGAACTCATTGGACGGCGCTTCACAGTGCAGATGGACAATGACCCGAAGCGTACTGCAAAAAGCAACCAAAGAGTTTTTTTAAGGCTAAAAAGTGAAATGTTATGCAATGGCCAAGTCAATCCCCTGACCTGAATCTGATTGAGCATGCATTTCACTTGATGAAGACAAAACTGAAGGGAAAATGCCCCAAGAACAAGCAGGGACTGAAGACATTTGCAGTAGAGGCCTGGCAGAGCATCACCAGGGATGAAACCCAGCGTCTGGTGATGTCTATGCGTTCCAGACTTCAGGCTGTAATTGCCTGCAAAGTATTTGCAACAAAGTATTAAAAAGTGAAAGTTAGATTTAGGATTGTTTAGTTTGTCCCATTACTTTTGGCCCCTTAAAAAGTGGGCGTCACATATAGAAACCGTTGTAATTCCTACACCGTTCACCTGATTTGGATGTAATTACCCTCAAATTAAATCTGAAAGTCTGCAGTTAAAGCACATCTTGTTTGTTTCATTTCAAAGTCATTGTGGTGGTGAATAGAGGCCAAAATATGAAAATTCTGTCAATGTCCCAATATTTATGCACCTGACTGTATGTCCAGGGCAGTGCTAGGTTCTTCTGCTGCTATCCCAGGCTCTCGGACTTGCTCCCATGCTCTGGAGTGGTGCCCAAATCTGAAATAGAACCATTCAGCTCAGACAGGATGGCCCTACTGCCGTATCTAATGGCTTTCTGTGATGGCTGGTCCTGTATTTGTCAGATTTATGACACTCAATACATTGTGTATGACGCATATTAACGCTGGATAAGTGCTAACTATGCCCTTTTCATCGACTGGCCACGCTCACTCTAACATCAAGCATTTGGAAATCCCCCCCCCTCTAGAAATCCTGCGTTTGCCACTGCTGGCAGCTGAACATTGACCCAGATTGGGCCAGTCTGTGGGAAAGTGCGCCTACGTGATCCAGTAAAATAATGTCATATACAGTTATCTTGAAGAGGGTTTTTACCTTTTTAAGATGTCTTTTAATGTACTGGCTTGTACACACCCTTTTGCAACTTTTGCTAGAGAAATTATTTCATTTTTCTGATTTTCCATTCGCATTTTTCACCAATGGTTTATACGTTGTAATTTAAGCAGAGTTGCTCTTTTCGTCGTCTTTGGATATAACCATAAACTGCTGCGGCTTCAAATTTATTTAAATTGTATATGGTCCACCCCATGCATGTTACTGTATATTTATTTTCCTTTAATTATTCTGTAAGTGAGTAGACTGCAGCAATGTCAAATCCTCAGCTGTGTTATAATGAAGGGTACCCTGAATGCGGAGTATAAATGCCCTCCTCAGTGTGGTCTGTTGTCCAGTAACGTGTAATTATCGAGTTGCCGGGCAGACTGCAGCGTGGCATTATTTCTGGGCTGCTCCATAGCGTGTGGCCAGTGCTGCTTTCATCTCCGTGTTCTATAAACGTGTCTTTGCCAAGCTCAATCTGCCCACCAGCTGGGATTAACCATGTCTCTCGTCTCCTGGCTGTAGCTAAAGGTGCTTCCAGTTGTTTGGAGAATTGCGTACAGCGACGGCCGGCACATCTCTGTAATTAGATAGATCATGCGGTGTAACCCGCAGCAGAAGACCACATGCTGCCTATTAACTCTCCTAGAAATGTATTTTTTTGCGCATTTAGGGGTCTATTTACTAAGCAGTGTTAGGAGACAGAGTGAAAAGTGATAAGGAGCTGATTGGCTAGCACCTAACTGTCATCTCACACCTTAGCATAGGGCATAGCCCTACCTCTGACAAAATCACACCTGTATTCGCCAAAAATGCGATTTTGTGGAGAAAATAACCCCCCCCCCCACACACACACATTTCTTTCATTTAGGATTTCCCTGTAACTTCTACTCAAAAAGCTAATTTACATTAGATCTTAATGAGTCCGTTGTGTCTATCTGATTATAATTTTTATTTTGGAGAATAACTATTGTCCTTTTTGTTTTCATTTTTTTTTATTATTATTGTTCTATTTTATTTTTTTATGTGACCATATCTGAGTGACTGATCTGGATGACTGTGTAACCATGGAGAGCTGACAAAACCGGCCTATTTACATCCCATGTCTATTATCTTAGTAACCACACAGCTAACCAGTGTAGTGTAATAAATGTGGTAGAACCGGAACTGTCTGAGTCACCTCACCAGCACCTTCTGCGCTAGAGACGTCTCTTGTCCCAAATGTTTCACCTCAGATTCCGAGTCCCAACATGAGCTTCTGGCCTCCCCGCGCTGTAAGTCCTGTGGGAAGTTGCACTTACATCTCCTGTTTGGCTCTGATATGTTTGCATCAGTTATTTGTGTCTGCTCTAGAGATCGTGTCAGACTCAGTATTGCTGCTTTTTTTTTCTTTTTCTTTTCAATAGTCTGTTTCCTGGTTGATGAGACATGAAGTACTGTATGCATGCACCTTTGTGTTATACAGTATGTGTATTGTGCAGCTACAGCTGTGTGTGGCATGTACAGGCTCCTAGAGTTTAACTCTCCAGCGATCCTCTTCTTGCAGCAACCAGCTTTCTCCATGCACCTGTAAATGTATTGTTTGTTTGTATTGTGTGTAATAAATAAATATAGGTTTGGGATCTATGGGGGAGATGTATTAACATTAATGCAGTTTTCGGGGGTTTTACCGCATTCCCCGTATGTATTAAGCAGCTGCATTCTGCTGCTTCGCGTCGCTAGGTAACGCCACCTTCAGGGGGCGTTACCCAATAGAAGCCTATGGGCTTCTTAGCGCGACGCTCGGGGCTGGGAGGGATCCGATCGGATCCCTCCCATGAGCCCCCGCGTCCTTCTGCGCATGCGCAGAAGGACTTCTGGGTGTTCAACCCGAAAGTCTCTCTGCCCGGCAGCATCGCAAAGGACAGCTCTCATCGAGAGAGCTGTCCTTTGCGAAGTCCTTGGTACATACCGCAGTAATGAACCGCGGTATGTACGCGAAGTCGGGGGGGATGTACCGCAACGGCGATGTCGCCGTTAATACATCTCCCCCTATTCTCCAGACCACTTTAAACTTCAGTTTCCGGATGGAGTGTCTTCTGTCCCTAAATTAATATGCCTAACATCTGCTAAATGACATTTAGAAATCGTGTGTATGTGTTTATATATCATATCTCAAAATCTGCAAATAGCAGCAATAATAGAAATGGTCCCGCACACAGCAAATCATTCAAAACCTCCATCAACTTTATAAACTCTGTGCAGTCTATAACTGGGCCATACTTGCTACTCCCTGATTGCTACTATTTCAGGTAGCCTCCCTGACTAGCAATCTCCCTGATTGCACCTTACCCCCATTATGTAGCTGTTTTATTTATATATATATATATATATATATATATACAAACAAACATATATGTGATCATTAGTATCCTGTCCCTGCATTGGGTATAAGGCACAATGATCCCTATGGATACATGAATTTTCTGAAAAGTATCAGTGTGTTCTCATCAACAAGTAGATCTTACTGACTGCTTTGGGGCTCATTTACATGTAAGTGAGTTTGACAGGCCCCTCAGATGTAGCGGTACACGCCCACTTAACCACCGCGCTCATAGGTGCTGCTTTTACAATCTTCCTGAAATGCTTTTTCAAAAGTAGGCAAGTATGAACTGGGCCCTAGCAGGTCACTATCTGCCACAGCCTCAGGGTTTAAACACTTTCAGGCTTAATGTCAGCCCTATGGATATATATATATTATTATTATTATTATTTTTCTGCATAACTGGTTTGAGATCCCTTATTACATACGATGTTGTTGTGAGGGTGTTTTTTTATTTTATTTTAAATCTGCAATGCTTACCATCAAAGCATTAGATTAGTTTATTTTAATACCTCTCCCTTTTTTTTCATACCCAGGACCACCATAAGACACTTCAGATTCTGCTATCTGGGGTTACCTCGTTGCAATGCTAGGTCTGATTCATCACGTATTGCAACTGCGTACGCAGATCGGCCGATGGTGCGTAATGTGCATGCATTGCGATTGCACTGTGATCACTTACGCTGATACAAAGCCATCACAGTGTGTGACGGGACGTCAGGGTTTGTCGGTGGGGAAGGGGGGAGTGGTCGGAGAAATGCAGGCGCGCCTTTCCGATTGAATGCCGTTTCCTGGGCGTGCATAAATTGGCTACTGCGACGTGTTACGCAGCTTGAGTACTCACTGCGTACGACGGCCGTTGCAATTTCTGAGGTGGGTCAGGGCTGCTGTAATTCTGCGTGAGGGTCCGATGTTACCGATGTATACGCAGGTTTGCACGGTCTAACAGATGTGCGGAAGCGGTAGTGGGCGTCTCTATGATGGTTGAGCCGTTGCAAACAGCCTATTTTCGCAGTAGAACTGAGTGTGTAATCGCAGGTGCAATCGCAATAGCGATCCATAGTGAATCTGGCCCTCTGTTTATACCAATATCAGTAATACATGTCTGCAGATTTCATAAGTGGTGTTGATAACTAAATCAGGACTTGTAGGGGGTATATTTACTAAAATGAGAGATTTTAGAAGTTGAGATGTTGACAATAGCAACCAATCAGATTCTACAGTACTTAACATCTATCTAGCACCTTCTAGAAGATAATAGCTAGAATCTGATTGGTTGCTATGGGCAACAACTCCACTTCTAAAAACCCGCACTTTAGTAAATATACCCCGTAGTGTTTGCATTCCTGTACATTATTGGGAACTGCTGCCTCTTGCAAAAATCAAGGACTGGACTTGGAGCCACTGAATCTGTCCCTATTTTTGCATGTAGAGAGTGTCGGAGGGTGTGCTGGAGGCAAGTTGTTAAAACACGCTCTTGAAAGCTGGTTATTCTGTTCCGTGGAATGTTCTTCTGTGCTGCTCTCATGCAATAAAAATCTGAAACTTGTGGCACAAGTTAGTTCCAGAGTAATAACTCTTAGAAGAATTCTGGCCCTGCCTCTTCCAGCTAAAGGTGTCAGAATAAACCCACATCTCCAGTGCAGGGCCTTGACAGTATGTAGTCATTATGTCGAGACCCTAATGTCGACATCAGCATTCACCGTGTTGTCACTCAATGGGCGGAATTCAATTGATTTCTGCCCCCCGTTGCGCCCGACGGAGCTATTCAATTCTTGCTCCTGTCGGGCACGATCAGCTGACAGTGCTACATTTCAGCTCGCAGCCCTAGGGGGGTGAGAGCTGAAAAGTGACATGTTTGGGCGCCCAAACATCACTTTTCGCGATCGTGCCCTGGACTTTGGTCGGGTTTAGCTGCTTTACGCGGCTAAACCCGACCACTTTGGGCGCGATCAGCACGAAAATCTGGAACAATTGCATAGCGGCCCGCAAACTCCTGTCACTTTAGACGGGAGATGCGGGCCAAGAAAACAATTGAATTCCGCCCATTGTATCACCGTTGTCAGAATGTCAACAATCAGAAAGTTGATGATGTTGGGATTCGGCTTCAAATAGGGTTATGGTTCGGTTTAGGCTTAATGTTAGGTTTACTGTAAAATCCTATTGTCGAATGCCGACTGTCGCCGTTCCGGCAGTGCCGACTGTCGACATAATATACCACATCCGCCAGAACAAGGTGCAAGCACAAGAGGTATTTGACTTGTGCGCAATAAGGCACTGGGAACTGGATTGGGCTGAATTTTTTTTTTTTTTTTTCTGAGATAAAATTTCTGGATTGCTGCAATATATCATGGGGCTGTAAGCATTTACTTAGTGCTTTACCGGGCCAGTTTTTGGCATGCATGCGTTGACTACCGTAGCTAGCCGAAACACACGAATGCGCGGTAGAACTGAGAGCCTAGCTATATTTTCATTATTATTTTAGTTAAAGGATTTAAAAGTGATTTTCTTCTATTATTGCCATCTCCAGATGCTGATAACAGGCCGGTATTGCAGCAGTAGAAATAATTTCACGATAGTTGTTAAACAAGTGCCCCCCATTCTAAAGCATGGGAATATACCGCCGTTGATAGCCGTATTATATGCACCCTTTGTTATATAGGTGAAGTGAGTGAGTTCCTGGTACAAGCATGTGTAATGTGTTGCCGAATCTTATTTTGTTTGGGCCATATAACTGGCATTATGTCAGTCCATGTACTACTGTAATGTTTGTTCCTTGTATGAGTTTTTGTCATCTGTTTACAAAGATCCTCGCTGTAATAAAAGAATAATTAGGGGTCTATTTACTAAGCAGTGTTAGGAGACAGAGTGAACAGTGACAAGGTGCCAGCCAATCGGCTCCTAACTGTCATTTTTCAAACACAGCCTGTGAGATGACAGTTGGGAGCTATATATATGAAAAGTCAAGCCTCAAGTCACTGACTTAAACCTACCAATAAACTTTTGATTTACAGCCAAAAATCCTATCATTCAGCTCATAACGGAGTATCTCCCTTTTACACTAGGTGATGTTTCCAGATATGCTGGTGCCCATCTGAACGAGTCTGTCCTCTGACTCCTGCAAGAGGACAGCGGGAGCATGTGACGTGAGAACGGGGGAACGTGGAGCCTTCCTGAGTCATCGGTGCTGACCAAAAAGTAATGCACCATTATTCTGCGAACAAACCCAAAGTGTGGAAGGCACCGGCTGGAGCTCCGCCACGCTGAGACGTCAGCCCCCCCTCCCACTTCTCCCCCCTGCCTGTCAGAGCCTGTCTGCCAGAGTACATTGCTGGGCGACTGACTCTGTTTTATACGATTGCTGGTATTGATCCTTGTAAAAGACAAAATGATTGATCTCGCCTTTTTAACGGAAGCCGAGCAGGAGGCCATCCTGAAAGTCCTGCATCGGGATGCTGAGCTGAAGAAGTCTGAGGAAGAGCGCGTTCGGTAAGAGAAAATACAATATATATATATATATATATCTCGTGGACGCATTATGTTGCTAGACCTATTGCTTTAGGTTTATTTTCAGTGAGAGCTAAATATTGTTTTAAGTAATAATGCTGATGTCCTGTTTATACCAAGGGGCTGAGGGTTTTCTACTGTGGGATGATAGCGAATGATAGATTATTATATCCACGTACAACACTACAAGCGGGTTCTTTATCCCAGGAGACGCAGACTGCAGAGGAACTTCGCCAGCCTCGGATGGCTATATCCCCAACACTCACATTACTTTGATGCATGCCTTAACATTTGGCTACAGTATTTACTAAATATAATTTATTAACTAAAGCTGGCACTTGCTGATGAACACCCAGAGGTGCTGGTTTTTGGGACGGATAGAAGTTGAGAAGATCTGCTGTAGGTAAATCACCGCCCGCTACCTTTTATAATTCAGGTGCATTCTACATTTGTGTGCAGTTTTAAGCTCATGTTAAGTAACAAACCAGTACAAATACTAATGGTGCCTGGTGTGGCTGCTACGCTCTCTCTGCTCATCTTTGTAGGGAGGGAGGATAGAGGTCCTAATCCTATACGTGACCTAGATTATATGTAATGCTTAAAGTCAGAATTTGAATATTTTTGGGGGAAACGTTGATTATATCATGGGGTGGAACTTGCTGCAGGTAGAGGCTACGCCTATTTGACCTTGTTTGACAATAGGCTGCCATATATGATTTGGGGGGAGATGTATCAAACCTTAGAGAGAAAGTGGAGAAGTTGCCCATAGTAACCAATCGGCTTCTAACTGTGCTAAATAAATGGCAGCTAGAAGCTGATTGGCTGCTATGGATAACCTCTCCACATTCTCTCGCGCTCTCTCTCTCTCTAAAATTTGATACATCTCCCCCTGAATATGCTGTTCCCGGCCATGCCACCTATTTCATTGTAGTCAGAATAGACAGGATACATGACATGGTGGGGGGATTAATAGCCAGGGGGGCTGTTACTAATTGACTGGGTCGGGCTTGATGGAGGAGCGAGTCCATCCTCCTCCCCTCCCTTAACTGTCAGCAGCCTAGCATACACTGCTGTGTGCTGGTCTGCAGTGGGACCAAGGAGGGTGCTTCTGCTGCTGATCACACTGATCGCGCTCACCCTACCCCCGGATTTGCCCCTGGCAGAGGGGCACACTGCGCCCCCCTGTTTCGCGACATAGCAAAAACTATTTTTTGGAGGGGAGGTGTGGCCATGCCTTCGGACATTCGGTTATGCGAACCAGAATTACTGCGGCCCGGCAAGGCTCACTACCACCTTGTTAATGGGTCTCCCTAGGCTGCTGCAATACATGTGGTTTCCACCTGGTCCTTCGTCTTAGGTTGTTTCATAGCATCTCATAATTCTCTAGTCTCTGAGAATATCTGGGAGACACCAGATACAACAGTCACTTATCCCAAAGCACTTAAGTGCTGGAAGGTGGGCGGGGCTTTGACACGATTTTTGTGCTCCAACCCCGCCCACCTCAGTGAGATCCGGTACTTCAATTAAAAAAAAATTGGGAAAGGGGCCGGCGGAGGAAATGTAACTTCTCCCCCAACCCCTCCTCCCCTCCCCATGAAAAAACAAGAGGAAACTCCGAAGGCGTCTGAAGCCAGAACGGTGGGCCCCCATATTGTCCCTGCATTGGGCGTTCTCTGCATCTATTATAATCCCTACATCACTAGAGTATAGATGAGCTGAATATCGTGGCCTCCGTTGTTTGCAGTTGATGTTTTGAAGTTATATCCCATTATTAACTGCCCTTTTATTTTCTTAAAATAATATTATTATTTTTTTCTGGTCTGTGTTAGCAATAGTGCGCTCTTACAAATCATTCTGGGGAGATGTTCCAAACCTTGGAGAGACATCATATGGAGAGGTTGCCCATTGCAACCAGCAGGCCCGCCGAGATCCGCGGCGGGCCCGGGTAAAGGGGACATGGCCTAATCGTGGGAGGCGTGGCCACGCCCTCTTTGAGAGAAAAAATGTTTTTCTGCGCACTGGCAAGGGGGGCGCTCTGAGCCCCCTCAGCCCGACGCATAACCAGTGGGGGGGAGCGATCAAGCATAGGCATAGGAGACTGCGAGCAGTCTCCCAGTGCAACCCAGCACGCAGCAGCGTGTGCTGGGCTGCTGTAATGAAAAGGGGGGGTGGGGGGCTCGGGCCAAGGTAATTTGTACCCGTTCTCCCGCTCCCGGCTCTACCATCGATGGTTAATGGTTTTGCATCATCTGTAAAACATCATCTGGTTTAGCCATGTTTTCTCAACATATTGCGTTGCCATCATTGGTGCGGCATCAGTCCTGAAAGAGAGGGAACCATACTTGTACACTTTGTAATACAAACCCTGTTGTATGCAAGTTGGGTTGTATATACTTTGTGTCACATAGAGATGTGTTTTACACCAGTGTTCCTGCATCATAGTGACAGGAGCCTTCACATCATTACTGTCGGGGGACCCTGCTTCTCTCACTACCTCTTACGGGTCAATTTTTCAAGGCAGCGCATATCGTAATTATAGCCCAGCTCCTCGCTGCACGACGCCGTGTATCGATGCATTTTACAGCGACTGCACAGGGTCGTTATGACACAAATCACGTCACCACGCCACCGGAGAGTGGTGCGTGCAGGCTAAATATACATTACCTGGGCTGCTGTGCACCTGGGGTCTCTCGTGTTGTCGAGACTCGCAACTTGGGTGGTGGTCCCATGGCCTACGTACAACCTGTGGCCCCAGATCATCTTTGTCCACTACAGGTGGATTGATGGGCTTCATTTTATAAGAAAATATCTGTACTGTACCTAGCGGCTGCCTTCAGTGTGTACTGTTATGCCGCGTATCCACTAGGCGATTAAAATGAGCGATTGAACGATAACGATATCGTTCAATCGCTCATTAATCGTTCACAAATCGGGTATTAAAATGCCAAACGACCAGCGATGCGCACTCCCGCTGGTCGTTTTTGACATCAATCATCGCCTGAACATGCCGGTCAATCTGCCGATTAACGACCGATTGGGCAAGTTCGGGGATGAGGGAGGGTGCCTACACTTAATGACATATCGTTCAGTGTAGGCACTACAGGGAATGAGGAACGACTGTACGATTACAATGTTGTTATCGTACTGACTTTCCACTATCGACTAGTGGATACGCACCTTAAGAGCTAGGGTTACACTTATAATCTGCATTTATAATCTGACTATGGCTAGCAAGAATAGGAATATCTCAAAACAGTCTTGGCACTCCGTGGGTTAAAATGATAGTCTTTGTTAATGGACAGGGTTTCCTGAGGACGCCAAACTT
This sequence comes from Taudactylus pleione, assembly GCA_031769625.1. Taxonomy (NCBI): domain Eukaryota; kingdom Metazoa; phylum Chordata; class Amphibia; order Anura; family Myobatrachidae; genus Taudactylus; species Taudactylus pleione. Next base: position 380,850 of record JAUIMM010000244.1, on the reverse strand, counting down.
CATGGTAATATAGATGCAGGAGCTTGTGCAGTTTTTCCAATGCCTAATGCAGAGTGCACATTTCCGCCTCTTCCTAATTTATCTCCAGGATGTTACTGTTTTCTCCTCCGTCCTTTATTCACCTTCCCTGGTTTCTGCACCGCAGACAGATCCTGACATCCGAATTGGTCCTTCATCTCCCTGATGTGTAATTATATTGACTGCTCCATGCCCAATATAGAGTTCTCCTCTGCTACTCTGCCGGTTACAGGGAGGGTCCGTAAGTCTGGTATGTTTAGCTTTCATTTTCCTATAGATCTTACACAACCCCATACATATAGAATCTTGATTCTGAAAAATCCAGATCGAAAAGGAGAAAATAACTTTAATATAACCTATAATAACCTTGGGTTCCGGACTATAGATAGACAGACAGTAAAAAGGTCGACAATGTCTAGATAGACACCAGATGTTAGACAGTCAATAGGTTGACTGGGACAAAAAGGTCGACACACACTAAAGGTTGACATGTACGAAAGTCGAATATGTACAAATGGTCGACAGGGTCAATGTGTTAACACAAAAAAAATGGTCGCCACATACAAATGGTCGACACTATTTTAATTTTTTTTTTTTTTTTTTAGGGTTAGTCACCAGGAGGGAGGGTTAGGGTCAGGCACTAGAAGGGACGGTTAGGGTCAGGCACCTACCCCGACGGTTAGGGTTAGGCACCAGGAGGGAGGGTTAGGGTTAGGCACCAAGGGGAGGGTTAGGATGAAGATTAAGTCAAGAAAACAAAAATAAAATCATGTTGACCATTTTTTTTTTGCTGACCATTTTTTTGTAGACGCTTTTTCCCTGTCTACCTTTTGTCCATGGTGGCCTTTTTTTTATTTTTATTATTATTTATTTTTTTTATTCTTTCCACGTTGACTTTTTTTACACGCGGACCTTTTGGCACAGTCGACCTATTGACTGTCTAACTTGTGGTGTCTATCTGGACACTGGCGACCTGTTAATTCGCACGCTATAACATTATATGTAGAATAAGAGCTTGTGCACAGCATTGAAACACCGTTCTGGTTAAAACCTAGAAAACACGTACACATTCTACTCACTTTTAACATAGAATTTTAAGTCTATTACTGCCCCTCACTGCTTATCTGCAGCAGAATGTATACGCTGTGCATTCTCATAGAACGGCATTGCATTTTGTTTAGCTTTGTTAATTCTCAATGTGCATCTGTACAGTATCTAAAAAAAAGTTGACAAAATAGAAGGCGCTTACTAGAGTCACCTCAGGTGAGTGTACAGAATATATACACAAAGGTGTTTAGCATCCAATAAACAACCTTCCGTCAATGCTGCCGTATAACCAGGGTAGTCACTTTGGGAAACACTAGAACACAAGGGAGAAATCTAATTGGCGCATAGGTTGTGTATACTAAGAAATTCTTGTTACCTAAAGGTAACACCCAGTAAAACATCTACAAGAATTCATAAGAGAAGCCGTGTGAGTATTTTAGAAATAAAAAGAGGTTTAAATAAACACAACCTGTGATCATTAAAAATTATTAGGAAATATACACTGAAAATAGTCCTAGAAATACTAAGGGCCGTATTCAATTGGTTTCGCACCCGCAATGCTTTTCCGCCTGCCGGACTTTTCGCCTGCATCGCGTGTTTTGGATGCGGAAAAGTATCGGGCGTTCCCCGCTATTCGTTGTATTCAAATCCAAGGGACGCGAAAACGCATCCCGGCGAAACTCAAACAGGCGAAAAGTGCTGTCAAAGATGGAGAAATCAGCCTAACACCCCCCCAAAAGATGCACTAACATTGGGGATCAGTATAGATGTCCCCGAATAGCCCCCCTGAAGCTATTGCTTCAAGTGGTGAAGAATAGCATTAGGCAGTATTTTTTCGAGAAAATAAGTAGTCCAGTGAAATTTGGGGTACTTGAAAATGGGTTCATATTCGCAAAAGGGTAAGTTTTAAGGTACATCAAAAAAACACCTTCAGCTAATGCCTGCAATCAAAAAAACATCTCCACTGTACTTGCAGACCCCCCAAAAAGTCTATTTCGCTACTTTTTATGTGTGTACCCCCACTTTGTACTGTTTCAGCCCCATTTTAAAAATTAAGTTTTTGGGGTGTGTTTTTTTTTTTTTTTTTTAGGTTTTTTTTTTTTACGCAGTTATCCTTTGGGGGGCTGTCCCAAGGGTGCAGAGTGGTTTCCCCACCTTTGCATCCCAAAAACTGCAATTTGCATTCTTTTTTGCCTGCTATTCATAGGCGAAACATATTAAGTTGCATTGACTTTCCGCATCCGCGAAAAGTCTTTGCAATTGAATACGGCGGAAACTTTCCGCCTGGCGAAATGACGTCATCCACAATACTTTCCGCGGATTCAGACTTTTCGCCTGCAATTGAATACGGCCCTAACAGTGTTTGTAAATCATGTGTAGGGTAATGAAGTCCCATGGACAAATGTAATCACTGTAGATAATTACCGGTACCACTTAGTTAATGGTGGAGAGAGAGGCAATGTTCAGCAGGGTTGATAATCTGCAGCTTGTGCAGTCCCTCATATGCCGCATGCCTATATACTGTGTGCCATTTGCGAGGGTGTATCTGCGTGCAAAATGCTGTCACAGTGTAACGTAGCATTTCGCATGCAGGTACAGCGTCCGTCGCACACAGACTATAGGATGCCGCATGTCATTTTAATCAGCAGAAGCTGCTTGTACTAGCTATTGACCTCACGTACCTGAAGGTAAAAATTTGCACGGAAATACGCTCGGCTATACTGAGTCACGCCATGACGCGACTAGAAGGACTGTTTAACGTGCAGGGAGGATAGATGTATAAGGTCGCATCTGTATGGAAGACAGAAAAAATACAAGCATCTCTACAAATAGAAATTTACCTTTTAACCATACGGAAAATCTGTCCTGCAAAAAACAAAACTAACTCAGAACCGTTTGCCCATTGGTGCCATGCAATGTTGTGCCACAGGTATCGAAGCAGGTGCCTGATTTACGTTATCCTTTTACTAAGTAATATAGGTTGGACAGAGTATACGGTCTATTCGTCAGTGCCCTTGGGTAAATCCCTCTTCAGGTGTCATCCAGGCAGCCAGGTATTACAGCAGGCATCCTGGCACTGTAACGTGAAAACCCATCCAGTCTATCTGTCTCTTAATCGCTTAATTCTCACAGCTACTTAAACCTGCCAGTACATTCCTCTGTATTAGTTTATCATGTGAGCTGAGAAGTCACTTGACATGCAGATTGCCTTGGCTGATCCGCTAAAATCTGCTTATCCCTGGTATTTGCCTTTAGTCGTCCACATTTCGGAGCCTACAGCGCACAGGTTCAGCCTTGTGATACAGTATGATCTAACGTTAAACCCTTGCTGGGCTGTGCTGCTCACTGGATAATGTATGACTAAAGAGCTGTCTGGAATGGTATGTATGGCGTGTTTTTGGTTTTTTTTTTGTTCCCTTAATATTGCAGACTTATTCTGGAATGTTTTGGTCATTATGGGAGCAATTTTAGTCTCATTTTATGGTTGGGTAACTGATTTATTACTGTAGTTACAAAAAAAAAACAACCTAGCCCCTTTGGAGAGTTTTCCCACAGTTGGATGACTGATTTAAATGGCTTGCTTTGTTTTGCAAGTGTAGTTCTTTGCTTTTTAGTAACAACATAACGTCATAACTTAAGGTCCTCATGGGATACTGTACGGCGCAGACTTGCCCTCTGGTTGTAATTGTATCCAATGCAGGGAAAGCGGCAAGATGATGTTCAATACACAGATTATAATAAAGCTGGTCAGATAAAGTGGTTCGTTTTACAAAAAATTGTAGGAGGATTTCTATTTTTTTATAAAAAAAATTTGTTATAGGATTGCAGTGCAGAGCTACAATTAGTCACTAGTTCTCCTATCTTTGTACCAACTAGTAAACACAGGGGGCTGGGGGCTGATAATCTTGGTTTGCTAGGTCAGCCCTTTGATTCTGCCGTTAGGTCGTGAACATGCTCCATTCCTGATAATGTTCCGATCCAGGCATGCAGCAAGACCCAAATGATACTTCCTGCATGAAATACTTTTATATACTTGAAATACTTTTTAAATACTTTTTTCAAAAATGTATAGGGAGATGTCACATTCTGCAATTGGCACATTTTGGTGTAATATGGCCTTTGTCTGATCAGTCCTAAGTCAACGTGCAGCAGAATCCATTGACCATTGCTGTTTTATTCAAGTGCGATGTGTCTCTGACCAAGCATAGATGCATAATACATTATGCAGGGGATTGATATAGGATGATAATGGTCAGAATCCCGACCAGGTTACTATCCTGACGCTCCTAGAGGTAAGTAAGCCTAACCTAATACCTAACCTCCCCCGCTAGTGCCTAACCCTAACCCTCCCTCCTCGCAGCCTAAACCTAACCTCCCGAGCTAGTGCCTAACTCGAACCCTCCCTCCTCGCAGCCTAAACCTAACCTCCACCGCTAGTGCCTAACCCTAACCCTCCCTCCTCGCAGTCTAAACCTAACTCTCCCTCCTCGCAGCCTAAACCTAACCTCCCCCGCTAGTGCCTAACCCTAACTCTCCCTCCCTGCACCCTAAACCTAACCTCCCCCGCTAGTGCCTAACCCTAACTCTACCTCCCCGCAGCCTAAACCTAACCTCCCCCCGCAGCCTAAACTTAACCCTCCCCCTAGTGCCTAATCATAACCCCTAACCCTCCCCCTAGCCCCAGTACTTACCTTCGGAATCCCAGCTGTCAGGATGCTTGGGCCGGTATTCTAATAAGTGTCGGGAATCCGGCCTCGTCGACATTCTGAACCCCGGTATCCCAGTAGTCTGGATTCTGACTGCATCCCTTGTGCAGGAGGAGGTTATGAGAATTGAGAACACATTAAAACTCTATTTAAAGCAATGACAATGTAGAAAATTTTGTCTACGACTTGTAAGAGGCATTTTTAAGCACATGTATACCTGCCCCAAACAGTGGACTTTTACAGAAATATGGCAGTGTCCACTGAGCATTAATGACCATGAGGACGAGTTAAAGTGAGGCGCTCTATCCCATCTCTCTCCTTTTTTGTGTAGAAAGTTGACTAGTAGACATATTATTTTGGCAGGCTTGGAGCTGTTGTGGGGTCAATTTAATTCACTGCAAGGTGCCCCCCGTTATCACCGTGATGTTCGGCTGCGCATATCGCCACTTAATGCGGTAGGAAACCTTTACCACTGTTCCTATGCGACTTTATATGGGGCCTGAGGAAAAATGAGCGAAGAAACTAGTCAAAAAGTGATTTCGCACAACTGTTTCGGGAACACATTGCGCTGAATTGAATTAGCCCCCGAGAGTTGAACTTCTGCTGATGGCTTAGGATGTCAAGTAGAGCGTAGGAGGACAGCCAAACCAGGAGTCATGCCTATCACTTGGGGCGTCTCAGTCACCAATGACCCTAAACCCAGCAAAGTACTATGGAGTCTATTTACTAAGCAGTGTTAGGAGACAGAGGGAAAAGTGATAAGGTGCCAGCCAATCAGCTCCCAACTGTCATTTTTCAAACACAGCCTGTGAGATGACAGTTGGGAGCTGATTGGCTGGCACCTTATCACTCTTCACATCACTTTTCCCTCTGTCTCCTAACACTGCTTAACATTCTGACTGAGGAAGCCGCTGAATCTGTAGGCGGAGAAACGCGTTTTACCCCATGCATACCTGCAGATGCCCATTTATTGACTGATACATACCACCCGCAAAGAGGAATTTGCTACCTCACAAATTTCTAGAGACGAGCAATAGCCCGAAGGAGAGTGCAGCAGTATCACTGTCCGGCTGCCAGGTGACGCCAGCTGATACATATCCATAATCATTGGATACACGCTACCCACTTCGAGGGAACGGCTAACCTTTACCCCTAGAGACGAGCATTCAGCCCGAAGGACGTATTGCGGGCTCACTGTCTGCATCAACCCCCAGAGATGAGCACCTAGCCCGAAGGATATACAGCGGGCTTATTTTCTGCCTGGCAGGGGACGCTGACAGACATTGATTGATAGATGCCGTCCACATACGGAGAGGGGACTGAATACTCGGAGTGAGGAATATTGAAAGCGGCTTTTAAGTCTGGTGAACCTCAAGCTGCGGGCTCAATATCCCAGTAAAAGAACATTGTTCTACTTTTAAATTTTTCTCTTTTTTTATTTTTTCCACATGGCCATGTTGGACATCTAACATAATTTTATATTAGAGAGGATTGATACGCATTATCCAAAAGTATCTTCATAATTGATTATTTAAACAAATACTATTGCTCTTTTTTCCTCTCTATTTTGTGGCTTGTTTTAGAGGGATATAATATTTTATTGAACACTCTCTAGATACAATAGGTTATAATTATATTTATGGATAATTATTTTTATAATTCTGTGTGTGTCATTATTCAAATTGTATAGACCAATAACTAGTGATTGGATTGTGCTATTGCTGGCTGGCAATTGTTATATGTTGATTTTTTTTATATAATTTTATGCTAATTATCTAATAAATATTTATAATTACTGCTGTTTTAAGCGCTCTCTTCTACTATTTTTTTCTGTTTACCTATTCGGTTAGGAGGTTTCCGAGTTGATCTCCCAATTAGAGAGCTGCAGAATCAGCATTGATTAATAAACCCTTTTATTTTTCTTAATTTAAGTTTCTAACTAGATTGGCGCCAGGTACATTTTGCATTTATTTGTTTTCCTTTAGTTAATAGACCCCTGTGTGGTGGTAAATCTTAATCTGCGCACATTTCACAGTAAATTGTTTAACAGTATTTGGGAATTTTAAAGGTCTCCTAACTTGTAACTGCTGCACTAAAGCCATTTTCATCTGTACCGTGGCAATTTGATCACATACCTCCAGGCTTTCTAATTAATCACAGCGGGATGTAGAGTGCCTCCCTGCAGCAGCTGCTGAATGTGGGTGTGGCCATGTAGCAGTGTGGGCGTGGTCACATGAGTACAAGCCTAGCACATCATGCTCTAGTCAACAGGTTCTCAAACTCTGTCCTCAGGACCCCAAACAGCGCATGTTTTCCAGTCTCCTGACAGAATTGCAAGTGAAATAATTTGTTCCACCGGTGGATCTTTCAAAATGGGTCAGTGAGTAATGACTACACCTGTGCACCTGCTGGGCGACCTGCAAAACATGAACTGTGTGGGGTCCTAAGGACAGAGGCCCTCATTCAGAGCCACTCGCTAGCGGCAGTACGCTCATTTCGAGCGATGTTCGCACATCTGCGCATGCGTACGGTTTTTAGTACGCATGTGCGAACCAGTCAGTGCGGCCGAAAATCGTTTGTACGCAATTAGCGAGTGCCTGCTATTTTGAGTGACAGGAGGAGGCGTATGTGGGTGGTAACAGGGGAAGGTGCTTGAAAACGTGGAGTGGAGATCAGAACGCAGGCGTGCTTAAAGGTCAAAACGGGCGTTTTATGGGTGTGCATAATTAATATAGCAGCGTCAATGACCACGTCATTTGTTTTTTTTTAACTCAGAACTGCTCGCAAAATAGCGGTTGAAAAAACCAACCACAAGAATAGCGAGCAGTTCATATCCTGTTCGATGTACTCGATTAATCTAATAAATAGCGGACATGACGTATGGTGCGAGCGGCCAGGGGGCGTTTTTAAGAAATAAAAGAGCGTATGTTTTGCTCGCTCGTTCAGACTTAGAGGTGTGAACAGACTGCAATGTGCGACTGGATCATTTGAATAGCCACCCCTTGTTTTTGAACGAACGCAAATAGCGAACGGCTCTGAATGAGGGCCAGAGTTCCACTGCTCTAGTCTATTTCAAAGGTTAACCATCTGGACTCGAGCATGGATATTCTTAAAACCTGAACTGTAATGGCAGAGTTTGGGAACCTACCTAACCACCCATCAGCGGTCGTGCGTGAGCTTTAGGCAGAGACCCACTTTTTAACTTGAGAGAGTTTTGTAGTAGTAGTAATGATGATATGTGGAATCTGTTGTTGAGGTCAACGGATTTGTTGTCTCCTTCCCTGTGATTTTAGATTTGTTTGCAACCATCCTGGTCTTGTGATGTTTGGGAAGCAAACACATTTAAGAAAAAACACACAATCGCACCCTGAAATCAATAGTGCCAGGGTTTGTATTAAAGGGGAACTCTGCTAAGCTGAGATTTGGGGCATTTTCTCGATAGGGCAGAGAAAATCGTCCATTGCTGAAATTAAACTTTAATGGGGCAACTGCTTGATGCCCAGCTGCCTAGTAATCCCCGGCTGGCAGACATGTCCTGGAGGTGTGGCCACGCCCCCTCAGAAACAACCAGCCAGTCAGTCTTGATATTCTCTGCGCATGTACATTAATTTTCAAGGGAAAAAATGCTTTTCAAATATATATATATTTTTTCCATTTAATACCCGCCGCTATCTCCATGAAAAGAGCATTACGGCAGTAGATGTATCGCCACGTTTCTACTTAAACGTGTGTGTGTGTGGCAGCTATTCCTGGAGACTGGCCTTGGTAAGATTTTATTGCTAAATCAGGGAGATGGCAGGTTTTTTATCTGTGTGATAAGTACCGCTAAAATTGCCCTAAGCAACACACCATGATAAATAAGCCTGCTAATGTTTAGAACTAGTTTTTAAGTACAAAAAGCCATGTACCAAGATTAACCCCTTTTTAAATGGTCTCCTTATTTACAATAAACGTTAATTTAATTTATTACGTAATGCTCATTGTTAAATGCTGTACCACCATTTTATCCCTGTGGCTGCTTAAGTCTGGAACGCGAATCACCATTTGGCAGCGTTGGAACCCCCCCTTCCCCCAAGCGACTTTGAGCCTGATTTAGAGACTGACGCTAATGCGTTCCTGGTTGTAACTTCGTGCGCAATGCAGCTGCGAATTTATACTAATGGTTCCAAAGCTTACCCAAGCACAGGGACGCCCACCCATGCCTTCTCATATGCGTACAACGTTGCTTACGTGCTTAAGTTTCGGTAACATCGAGCGGCCACCTTTCCCTTGTGGCAGCCTTGGCAGCTCTTCTGATGCGCAGAGCTGCGTAGAGGAGATCGCTATGGCTCATCTATGCACGCCCATGAAATGGGGTTCAAATGGAGAGACGTGCCTGCGTTTTTCCGACCACCCACGGTCACCACTACCAAATACTGAAAGCCTGTCACATTGCGATGGATTCCTCTGTGTCCGTAGTCGCAATGTGAACACTCTGCAGTGCAGCTCGTACGCATGCGCCATAGTAAACAATCGCTCGATCTGCATCCGTAATCACCATTGCGTCCATCTTTGAATCAGGCCCTTTGTCGTCTTTATTCTTTTTTTATTCTTTTCCTGAAACCCATCAGACATTTTCAATCATTTATTTTCCACTAGACAGATCAATGTCTACTGTACGTCGATTTCCTGGGGATTATTGCACATTTGCAGACCCTGTTTATCACTTCTACAGAAAACCCCAACAACTGTCAATCAAAGTTAAGGTTAAAAGGTTGGTTCAACCCTCTAAACAACTTTCTGTGCACCAACATAAGGTGGGCAGAAAGTAAATACCAACTTTTATATGAAAGTTATTAATTATTACTACATTTAAGAGGCTTCATCATCTTCTCATAGAATATCTGGGTCAATAAACAAAAATATTAATAAAGAAATTTAGCAGTAAGGTCAATTAAAAAAAAAAAAAAAAAAAAGTTGGTGCACATCTTAGTGTACATCTACTACAGGCTGAGAGATGGACGTCATATACATAACTGCTCTTTTTGCTCTGCAGTCACCTACCGGATATAGTCAGTGATGAGAATGAGCTGAAGTACAAAAGCGGTCAGTGGTTTTACGAAGCAAAATCAAAGAGACACAGCGATAAAATCCATGGAGCTGACCTCGTCCGGGCGTCCATTAGGAAACGAAAGAAGCCATCCACTATAGGTAAGTCGCACGTCTCCAACGTAGTATGCATTTATTTTATCCCTACTTTAAGTCTTCACTGGCTTTTGATTTATCTTATTATAATTGCAAATTTGTGTGACGTGCAGTTGCTAGAGTAACTTGTATTTTTGCTGGCTTTGGGAAGGTCGATGGGGGCTGCTCCACTGACCTCAATGCTCGAACTCAAGTGGAGCAGGCAGCGTTTGGAAAACTGCAACACTCCTGAAACGCTCCACACTCGTGGATATGAGGTCATCAGAAACAATGGTTTATATTTTCTTACTCCTTTTCATGCATTTTACTAGCATTCAAAGGAAGTGCATCGCACATATTTGGCGCCAGTGGGTATGAGTTTTTATGGGGATTGCATTTAGAGGAGGGGGGGTTCAGTGGAAAATCTGTAGACACTTATTATTATTTTTATGCATCTTTCCATGATGGTTTATTTTATGTTGAAACTCCCATGCTTTTAGTGGTTTGTGTTGTATGTTTTTGTGTTTTGTACATGTGGTATTGCATGGATTGTATTGTAGACTGCATCGCAGATGAACATATTTGACCAAACAGTACAGTTACAAGCTTGGAAAGAGAAATTAAAGAATAACAAAATATTCGCATGGATTCCAGTTTTTAAAAACAATTAACAGAATTTAACGTTCTTATTCATTTATTTTTTAAATAAACCCATTTACAGAATGTAGTTGTGTTAACTTATTTTGTTTTAGGAATTGGTGCTCTAGCATTCATGAGGGAGGTTCATATATAAATAATAATAAATAATATAAGAGAGGCTAAAACAGTCTTGGTAATGGTTACACTGGGGGAGCTGTACTGGAAAGGCTCAGAATGACGGCAGATTTATTAGTGGAGCTGATTCTTTCTGGGGAAATGTATGATTCACCTTCCAGGAAGGGTAAGTTTTTTTTCCAATTTGATATTTATATTTTAATTGTATATCTAAACATGAATAATAAATTAACTTGATCGTACAACTGTAAACCATGTACTGTATATTCTTGGATATATTTCTAATCACTTAAGCAAACTAGGAACCTGTTCAAGGCAGCTCTGTGGGGAAACAGTACGTTTGGTGTACAGGTTGAGTCTCCAATATCCAAAATGCTTGGGACCAGGGGCATTTTGGATAACAGAATATTCCGTATTTTGGAATATTTTCATATCATAATGAAATATCTTGGGAATGGGACCCAAATATACACACAGAATGCATTTATGTATTATATACACCTTATACACACAGCCTGCAGGTAATTTTGTACAATATTTTCAATAATTTTGTGGCTCAAACAAAGTTTGTGTACATAACTGAATTTTATGTATGTTTCATATACACCTTATACACAGAGCCTGAAGGTAATTGTATACAATATTTTTAATAATTTGTGCCTTAGACAAAGTTTGTATACATTGAACCATCAAAAATCAGAGGCTTCATTATCTCAGTCAAACCAAAAAAATTCTGTATTTCGGAATATTTGGATATTGGAGACTCAACCTGTATTGTGCTTTTGTTTGTAATTATACAGTAGAACGCTAATCATCTGAGCACGTACAATAATTGATACATTAGCCCATAAAAACGAAAAGGTATTGTAAATGTACAACAAAGATAAAAACCATAACATAAATAGTTTTAAAACATGTCCAGTCATTCGGAAAAAATTATTTGTCATCCGAAATTAGTACAGATAATCGGCGTCTTTTGTTTATGGAATTGGGCTGTGTTTGGCTGATCTGATATTTAACCAATCAACTCACTCGGAATTGGTGATTTCTCTGTTGTGTGTAATGTGATAGTCTCCCAGGCACTTTAATAGAAACGAAATGCAATGCCTAGTGCTTCCCTCCTAAACAGCTTCTAGAGGAGACCGAGGTTGACGGAAACTTTTTGTATTTTAGCCGAGCTAAGTGAGATGGGTAAGAGCAAGTCAAAGAGGCGCTCGGTGAACAGTGTCAACAAAGACATTTTTATTCCTCCAGAGTTATTCGGTGTGATGGACGTGCCGGATGAAGCCGACGAAGATCTAATGCCAAACAAGGCAGAAACTAATCAGAGGTACCAAATATAATTCAAAAACATACAGAGCTTTATCACTCTTTTTTATATATATATAATGTGTGTGTATATATATTGATATGCTGAGATACGGTATATTAAAATATTTTTACCGGCTGACTTATTAATGTGTGTCAAGGTGGCTGGTGATGAAGACTTTTTTTTTTTTTTTTTTCAGTTCTTGCCCAGTACACAAAAAAAGCTTACCGCCGGTGCCAACACTGCTTCTGCACCGCACACCCTACCCATTTTTAAAAAATACTTACCTCCCCGGAGTCCCGCCTCGGCAGCAGCGGCCATTTGTTTGGTGTTTTGCACATGCGCAGTAGGGAAATCGCTGGGAAAATTGGCCGCTGCACCATTTCCCCCGGTGACCTTTGCATGCGCAGTAGACTGGCAAAGCGCTGCAGTCTACTAGTGCCCAGAGTCTGCTGGCCCCCGGGTAGAGACGACGGACCCCGGGCGGAGACTGCACACGGGCCCCTCCTCTCTTAATAGGCCCCTGCTCGGCGATATCATTTTTAATTTTTTTTTGTTATATTGTGGCAAGAATGAATTAAAAAAAAAATAATAATTTTTAGTAACACTGTTCAAAACGTAAATTAAAATTAGTTACGTAGATCTAGAAACATACTGGATTTGTTGCGCTCTTATCCTATCCCGGTAATTCCATGTGTAATGATATATGATTGGTAAAATACGTCATTTTGATTTGAACTGAGGGCCTGATTCAGACCCGCTTGCAAGTGCTTGAGCGCTCGCGAGCGGGTCGATGGTGGGCTCTGCGCAAGCGCAGCGGCCGCACTGCGCGTGCGCAAGCCCCGGAGCGAGAGAGAGATTCTCTCGCTCCGTGGCTCACTACAAAAGGGGCGGCTGTCGAAGTTGTTCGACAGCTCGCCCCGTTTTGTAGGCGTGGTGGGGGGGTGGCTTCACAAACTGAGGCGTTCCCAAGCGAACGCCTGCCGTTTGTGGGCGGCCCCACTGACATCACCAGTGAGTGATGTCAGTGGGTTCGTCTCTGAATCAGGCCCAGAGAGCAATGTGCAAATTAAACTGCATATTAATCAGAATACACCAGAGTTACACTATACATCTAATAAAGGGGTTTTCCTCCTCCGTCCTGCTGGGTTACCTACCTCATTTTCAATGTGTCACTGAGTGGTGGAAGCTGCCTCTTTTAATGTAATAGTTAATCTCAGTGTTAAATGGGCTGACTGCATAGACTAAGGCTTTGGCAAATGCTGAACACACCAGACACACCCAGAGCATAGACCCCCAACCAGGGCCGGCCCTAGCCCAAATTTTTTGGTAAGCGAGTATATTTTTTGGAGCCCCCCTATGTAGTGGTCCCCCCTATGCAGTGCCCCCATGCAGTGCCCCCAATAGTGGTACCCCTTATGCAGTGCCCTTTAAACAGTAGCCCCAGTTGTAGTCCCCCCCTATGCAGTACCCCCAGTTTTGCCCTTTATATAGTGCCCCCAGTAGTGCTCCCCCCTTGTAGTGGCCCTAGTAGTAGTCCCCCCTCTTGTAGTAGTCCCCCCATTGTTGTGCCCCCAGTGGAGGTCCCCCCCCTATGCAGTGCCCCCAGTAGTAGCCCCCCTTGTAGTAATCCCCCCCCTTGTAGTGCCCCCAATAGTAACCCACCCTTGTAGTGCCCCAGCAGTAACCCCCCCCTTGTAGTGCCCCCAGTAGTAGCCCCTCTTGTAGTGCCCCAGTAGTAGTCCCCCCCCCCCCCCCCAGTAGAGACACACGTAATAAAATCAACACTTACCTGAAACCCCGCCCCTGCCGCCGCTATCAGCTCCTCCATCCGTCCTCCCGGGCTGGGCCGCTTTGCATTATGGGCTATTACCCACTGCGGGAGCCGGAAGATGGCTCCAGCAGTGGGCGCAGCAGCCGATGAGATTCTGACAGACTCTCATTGGCTGCTAATCAAAACACACACAGCTGCCGGCGCGTTTGGCACTGTGTAGTGCTGACTGAAATCCGTCCAGTCAGCGCTACACACACGGTGCAGCTGTGTTACAAAGACACAGACTGCCCGCGGCCGCATGGTACGTAGCTGAGGTGCCCTCCACTATGTGGCGCCCCACTCAGCTGCATACCATGCGTAATTAATGGTAGAACCGGCCCTGACAGCACTAGGTGACAGGGAGAGGGTGACGACAGGGAGAGGGTGACAGCACTAGGTGACAGGGAGAGGGTGACAGCATTAGGTGACAGGGAGAGGGTGACAGGGAGAGGGTGACAGCACTAGGTGACAGGGAGAGGGTGACAGCACTATGTGACAGGGAGAGGGTGACAGCACTAGGTGACAGGGAGAGGGTGACAGCACTAGGTGACAGGGAGAGGGTGACAGCACTAGGTGACAGGGAGAGGGTGACAGGGAGAGGGTGACAGCACTAGGTGACAGGGAGAGGGTGACAGCACTAGGTGACAGGGAGAGGGTGACAGCATTAGGTGACAGGGAGAGGATGACAGCACTAGGTGACAGGGAGAGGGTGACAGCATTAGGTGACAGGGAGAGGATGACAGCACTATGTGACAGGGAGAGGGTGACAGCACTATGTGACAGGGAGAGGGTGACAGCACTATGTGACAGGGAGAGGGTGACAGGGAGAGGGTGACAGCATTAGATGACAGGGAGAGGGTGACAGGGAGAGGGTGACAGCACTAGGTGACAGGGAGAGGGTGACAGCAATAGGTGACAGGGAGAGGGTGACGACAGGGAGAGGGTGACAGCATTAGATGACAGGGAGAGGGTGACAGCATTAGGTGACAGGGAGAGGGTGACAGCAATAGGTGACAGGGAGAGGGTGACGACAGGGAAAGGGTGACAGCATTAGATGACAGGGAGAGGGTGACAGCACTATGTGACAGGGAGAGGGTGACAGCACTATGTGACAGGGAGAGGGTGACGACAGGGAGAGGGTGACAGCATTAGGTGACAGGGAGAGGGTGACGACAGGGAGAGGGTGACAGCACTAGGTGACAGGGAGAGGGTGACAGCACTATGTGACAGGGAGAGGGTGACAGCACTAGGTGACAGGGAGAGGGTGACAGCACTAGGTGACAGGGAGAGGGTGACAGCACTAGGTGACAGGGAGAGGGTGACAGGGAGAGGGTGACAGCACTAGGTGACAGGGAGAGGGTGACAGCACTAGGTGACAGGGAGAGGGTGACAGCACTAGGTGACAGGGAGAGGATGACAGCACTATGTGACAGGGAGAGGGTGACAGCACTATGTGACAGGGAGAGGGTGACAGCACTAGGTGACAGGGAGAGGGTGACAGCAATAGGTGACAGGGAGAGGGTGACGACAGGGAGAGGGTGACAGCATTAGATGACAGGGAGAGGGTGACAGGGAGAGGGTGACAGCACTAGGTGACAGGGAGAGGGTGACAGCAATAGGTGACAGGGAGAGGGTGACAGCATTAGATGACAGGGAGAGGGTGACAGCATTAGGTGACAGGGAGAGGGTGACAGCAATAGGTGACAGGGAGAGGGTGACGACAGGGAGAGGGTGACAGCATTAGATGACAGGGAGAGGGTGACAGCACTATGTGACAGGGAGAGGGTGACAGCACTATGTGACAGGGAGAGGGTGACGACAGGGAGAGGGTGACAGCACTATGTGACAGGGAGAGGGTGACGACAGGGAGAGGGTGACAGCATTAGGTGACAAGGAGAGGGTGACAGCACTAGGTGACAGGGAGAGGGTGACAGCACTAGGTGACAGGGAGAGGGTGACGACAGGGAGTGACAGCATTAGGTGACAGGGAGAGGGTGACAGCATTAGGTGACAGGGAGAGGGTGACAGCACTATGTGACAGAGAGGGTGACAGCACTAGGTGACAGGGAGAGGGTGACAGCATTAGGTGACAAAGAGAGGGTGACGACAGGGAGAGGGTGACAGCATTAGGTGACAGGGAGAGGGTGACAGCACTAGGTGACAGGGAGAGGGTGACAGCACTAGGTGACAGGGAGAGGGTGACAGCACTAGATGACAGGGAGAGGGTGACGACAGGGAGAGGGTGACAGCAATAGGTGACAGGGAGAGGGTGACAGCATTAGGTGACAAAGAGAGGGTGACGACAGGGAGAGGGTGACAGCACTAGGTGACAGGGAGAGGGTGACAGCACTAGGTGACAGGGAGAGGGTGACAGCAATAGGTGACAGGGAGAGGGTGACAGCACTAGATGACAGGGAGAGGATGACGACAGGAAGAGGGTGACAGGGAGAGGGTGACAGCATTAGGTGACAGGGAGAGGGTGACAGCATTAGGTGACAGGGAGAGGGTGACAGCACTATGTGACAGAGAGGGTGACAGCACTAGGTGACAGGGAGAGGGTGACAGCACTAGGTGACAGGGAGAGGGTGACGACAGGGAGAGAGTGACAGCACTAGGTGACAGGGAGAGGGTGACGACAGGGAGAGGGTGACAGCAATAGGTGACAGGGAGAGGGTGACAGCATTAGGTGACAAAGAGAGGGTGACGACAGGGAGAGGGTGACAGCATTAGGTGACAGGGAGAGGGTGACAGCACTAGGTGACAGGGAGAGGGTGACAGCAATAGGTGACAGGGAGAGGGTGACAGCATTAGGTGACAGGGAGAGGGTGACAGCATTAGGTGACAGGGAGAGGGTGACAGCACTATGTGACAGAGAGGGTGACAGCACTAGGTGACAGGGAGAGGGTGACAGCACTAGGTGACAGGGAGAGGGTGACGACAGGGAGAGAGTGACAGCACTAGGTGACAGGGAGAGGGTGACGACAGGGAGAGGGTGACAGCAATAGGTGACAGGGAGAGGGTGACAGCATTAGGTGACAAAGAGAGGGTGACGACAGGGAGAGGGTGACAGCATTAGGTGACAGGGAGAGGGTGACAGCACTAGGTGACAGGGAGAGGGTGACAGCAATAGGTGACAGGGAGAGGGTGACAGCACTAGATGACAGGGAGAGGATGACGACAGGAAGAGGGTGACAGCAATAGGTGACAGGGAGAGGGTGACAGCATTAGGTGACAGGGAGAGGGTGACAGCATTAGGTGACAGGGAGAGGGTGACAGCACTATGTGACAGAGAGGGTGACAGCACTAGGTGACAGGGAGAGGGTGACAGCACTAGGTGACAGGGAGAGGGTGACGACAGGGAGAGAGTGACAGCACTAGGTGACAGGGAGAGGGTGACGACAGGGAGAGGGTGACAGCAATAGGTGACAGGGAGAGGGTGACAGCATTAGGTGACAAAGAGAGGGTGACGACAGGGAGAGGGTGACAGCATTAGGTGACAGGGAGAGGGTGACAGCACTAGGTGACAGGGAGAGGGTGACAGCAATAGGTGACAGGGAGAGGGTGACAGCACTAGATGACAGGGAGAGGATGACGACAGGAAGAGGGTGACAGCAATAGGTGACAGGGAGAGGGTGACAGCATTAGGTGACAGGGAGAGGGTGACAGCATTAGGTGACAGGGAGAGGGTGACATCATTAGGTGACAGCACTAGATGACAGGGAGAGGGTGACAGCAATAGGTGACAGGGGGAGAGGGTGACGACAGGGAGAGGGTAATAGCATTAGGTGACAGGGAGAGGGTGACAGCCATTGCATGACAAATAGAAAGTAATTAAATTGACTTACCTGGGGCCAGAACTGCAGCGCGTGGATAGCTCTTCCCCTTCCTAGCCCTGGAGTACTCACTAAACGCCGGGGACGGAGATCGTGACGTCAGATCTCCGGAGTCCAAGCAGTAGCACAGGGAGAGAGGAAGCTGGGGATGGAGGGGAGGAGCTTAGGAGAGGGGAGAGCGAGGCCCCTCCTCCCCCTCCAGCCGGGCAAAGACTCCTGTAAGCTGAGTCACTCTGGAGGGGAGGAGAAGAGAGTGGCCACTCCTCTCCCTTCGGCCGTCCCTGGCCTGTCATTAATGAACTTGTGGGCCAGTGTGAATTACAATGAGTTACACTGACTCCTCTTATGCAGCCGTTCAGGCTGTGGCTAGCTGCGCAGCGGCATAAAAGGAGTCAGTGTGACTCATTGTAATTAATTTCCGGCATCTTTGGGGACAGTGGCGGGACTCTGCCGCCCTTCTAACTTAGCGCCGTACGCGATTGCGTACCTGGCGTAATGGGCCGGCCGGCCCTGCCCCCAACGTAGGTGACCCTTTACGTACCTCTCTATGGGATCTATGTACTAAGGGGCATATGTATCAAAGCTTGATGTGAGATATATATATATCACCCACCAATCAGCTTCTAACTTACATTTTGCAGGCTGTGTTTAAGAAATGATAGTTTGGAGCTGATTGGTTGGTGATTATATAGTTCACAATTTTATCTCACATCAAGCTTTGATACATATGCCCTTAAGCCTTGGAGAAAGATAAAATGGATAGAAAGTACCAACCAATCAGCTCCTACCTATCATTTTTAAAACACAGCCTGTAAAGTGACAGTTATTATTATTATCCTTTATTTATATGGTGCCACAAGTGTTCAGCAGCGCCTTACATAGTACATAGACAAATAAGTGAAGAAGAAACCAGTGAGTTATAGTACAGTACAATGCGGCATAGGCGATCATAACACTCAAATAAGCAAAAGGGCGTAAGTGTTAGGTGCCCATGTGGGGAGTAAGGAGTAGATGAAAGTATAAGTAAGGAGAAGCACAGGAGGATAGAGGGCCCTGCTTGTGAGAGCTTACATTCAAATGAGTTATGCTGGGTACACACTAGACGATAGGTCTGGCCGATCTGCTGGATCGGGCGACATATCTAGCACATTGTCTAGTGTGTACCCGCTATGTCGCGCGTCGTTAACGACATCCTCCGTCGGCCCTTCATGCAGGGCCGTCAGAGGATGTCGTTAGTGCCGATGCTTCCAGTCTCTTCCCGCATCGGCAAATTTGTATGCACTCTGGGCCCTGTAGCTGAAGATGTTGCGATGGGTACACATCGTCTAGTGTGTACCCAGACTTAGGAGCTGATTGGTTGGTACTTATCTACATCCACTTTCTCTCTCCAAGGCTTAGTACATAGACCCCTAAGTCCGTATATCCTGCTCGTCTAGAATTGATGCGCCTATCGGGAGTCTGTGTCCTAGACATACAGGCTGCTTGGGTAAAACAAGATTAGGGGCCACACGGGAAATCTCGGACGTTGCCAGAGTGTCTCCAAAGTGGTAGGTCTTGAGGGAGAAGATGGGGCTGGCACAGCCCTGCTAACCCTGGCAGTCGCTTTGGGTTCCCCTGTTGTCCTGACTTGGATGGTTGACGTTGAGTCATTGATAAACTCTATATTTTGTCCTCCAGAGAGTAAATCCTGATCACTAAGCTCACACAAGCCGTAGGTCATGGGTCTATTTAATGGTTATGTTTGTTTTAGACACCTTATGAAATCTCTGCATGCTCAGCCTGACTACCCCTCAGACCATGCAGCTCCAAATCAATCTATAGATGGCAGGATTCAGATTTACAGACTTTGCTATTTTAACAACTGGCGATTTGCTTAAAAGCCTCGATCAGCTTCTCTCTTTATAGCAATCAATGCTGCTATTATCGGAGTGGGTAGACCACATTGAGCACCTAAGCTCTCCATAATGCTAGGAGGACAGAAAAAAAATAAAAGAGAGATAGATACAGATGGATGGATAGATACAGATATATCTATCATATAAAAATATGAGACGGCACTCAGAAGACTTGCATCATAGTGAACATGATGTGTAACATGCAGCAATATAAATACAGTATTTATATTGCTGCATGTTAAACATCATGTTCACTATGCTCTCCTGAGGAAGGGGACTAGAGCCCCGAAACGTTGACTACGTAATAAACTCCCCGTTTGGGGTACACGATTTGCAAGTCTGTTAAGTGCCACCTCATATTTTTGGATTATTTATTTTGGGGTCACTGATCCCCCGAGGAGGGCACCAGCTCTGGTGTTAGACACAGGTTGGAGACAGGTGTGTGTGTGTGTGTGTGTGTGTGTGTGTGTGTGTGTGTGTGTGTGTGTGTGTGTGTGTGTGTGTGTGTGTGTGTGTGTGTGTAAAATAAATAAATATAAATAAAAAAAATAAAAAAAAATATATATATATATATATATTATAATATAGTGTGTGCAGTCGTCGCTTTTATGGCCTAACATGTTCTAATGTCAAGTTTTTATTGTCTTGATTAGTGCAAAAAGAGTGAGCTTCAGCTCTACCGATCTAGACAAGGACATCCTGAGGAATGGCCTGTCGTCGCCTGCCAAGGTAAGCATGTCTGTTGCAGACTAATCTGCACAAATGCACTATGATCTCAGGTGGGTTGTGTGTGTGTGTGTGTGTGTGTGTGTATATATATCGTTTTTTTAATGTTTAGCTGTTTTTTGGCCTCTTGATATTTTTTTTTATTGGAATCTTTGACTTTGCCTCTCAACAAGCATAATTAGTCGGCCCCCTTCCCCCACCGCCCTCCAGACCCTCGCAGCTCCTGAGATGCAGACTTCAATACTTCACTGCTTAGAACACGAAGGGGTCTATTTACTAAGCCTCGGATGGAGGTAAAGTTTATGAAACGGAAGTACCAGCCACCCAGCTCTCAATTTTTCAAACACAGCCTGTGACATGGCAGTTAGGAGCTGAATGGCTGGTACTTTATCTCTGTCCACTTTATCTCCATCCAAGGCTTAGTAAATAGTTTGAAGTTTGATGGAGAAAATGTGTTGTCTGCTCCATCCTTTTATATTATTACTAGAAGTTACTCTATGATCTGGTGCAGCCGTGTTGGACACTCGCATGCAACAAAGTCAACTGTTTTAAAAAAAAACTTTTTCCAGATTCTGCACCAAGTTTTCCCGCTCCCTTAGACATCAATTGGGCGCCTGACTGTATTTGTGTGTGCAGTGTAAGAAGTAGCAAAACATTTCATACAATTTTTGTTTTGTTTTGTTTCTTTTTTAGCAAAGAAAAAATCCTTTCAATTCCAAAGGGTTAGAAGATGTGACCGATTCGATACCCGAAGGCGACCAAGTGAATGGACAACTTGAAGCAAAGCCTGGTAGGAAAACTCTCCTGGTCTTTTAACTTCATGTTTCTAAAAAAAAATAGATTTTCTAAAATAAGAGAAAAAAATAAAATCTGCTCCAGCATGCAGGCTCCTCGACGCAGAGCATTCGTGCTTATAGTTTGATGCTAAACATCCTCCGATCAATGTACAAGATAGGCGGGGTACGGTAGAGGTCCAGTCTTCTGTGTTGCCTGATGCAGAACTCATCCACAGCCTTCATGGACCCTTGTCGCTGACTGTTCTTGTGTCCGCTACCAAGGACTCCTGAGGGAAGCGCACAGTGCTGGGCTGTCATTTTATAGGTTTACAGCGACTGACAGTGGGAAGATATGAAAAGTGGGAGGAAGGGTATCTTAAGTACCTTCCCTCCATGTACCTGCCCCATTCTCCTAATACCCTGCAAGAGGAACAGAATGTATCGCATGTGCTTCCACCGCAGTTAAATACCTGGGGAAGCACTGGCTGCCACTGAGCGTTTGTGGAGGGGGGGGAAAGGTATACAGATGCCACCGCAGATGAGGTTGTCACCAGCCTTTGGGGTATAGTAATGGTACTGTACTATTCCATACAGTATAGGGGATGTAGTTATCGGTCTCAATCCCGACAGAGTAATCCCGGCAAGGGATTTAGCATAGGCGTTGAAATTCCAATGCCGGAACGCCAGACCGATCGCCCTCTCTGCCGGGTAAGTATACACTTAGTGCGGGGATGGGGTGGGTTAAAGTTAGGGACCCCCGGGAGGACTTAGGGTTTGGCACCCCCCCCCCGGGGAAGGTTAGGGTTAGGCACCCCTAAGGGAGGGTTAGAGAGGGGAGGGTTAGGGTACTTACGTCGAGGTGTCGGGATTTTGACCCGTTGGATGGACGCTGTCTGTATTTGGTCCGCCGGCATTACATACCAATTCCCAGTATGGCACCATCATATATAGCATACAGTATTAAGGAAGGGAAGATGGACAACACCCTAGAGAGAGAGAGGACGGATTTGGAACATGACATGGTCAGGGAGAGGAGATCGCTGTACCTGGCTGTTGCGCATGGTGGCCAGCGCTGAACAAGGGTACATGGATAAGGAAGGGGGCGCATGCATTTAATTTAGTAAAAAATACAGAATTGTAAAGACAGTGGGTAACGGAGAAGCTTATAATGGAAGATGGCCTATTTTCCTATGACCTAGATGATTAGGGGGTAGTTTCTTAAGAGCGACCGTTCTATTTTTTCCCCCGAAGATCCATAATGCATCAGTATAACTTATGCCACATCTTTTTTTGATATGTTGGTGGGGGTCTTTGGGAGCCTGAAAAAAATTGTAGCGTTTCACGGTGGTGGGAGTGACGAAACCGGTCACTATTTATGTTCCCCGAACCCTGTTTTTTAACACTGTCAAGGGAAGTAGTAGACCAGTGTTTCCCAACCTCTGCCGTCAAGGCACACCAACAGTCCAGGTTTTAGTGATATCCATGCTTGAGCATAGATAGTTAAATCAAAATAACTGAGGTTCTAATTAAGACGCCTGTGCTCAAGTTTGGCTATCCTTAAAACCTGGACTGTTAGTGTGGCCTTGGGGACTGTGGTTGGGACCATGCAGTGTGTCTTGTATACGTACTGTAAAAAAAAATGTATGTTCTGTTAATGTATTATCATATTTCAAATGTAAACTTGTTTGTGATTGTACATGTCATGTACAATGTTTATAGTTGCAAGCATCCTACATTCCGCAGTTTTATGCTAAGGGCATTCATGTGTCCCGTTTATTTAAACTGGACATACCTAGCTTGGAATAAAACTACTTATTGGAAAGAGACTTTTTGTAATGCTATGTTTGCTGCATTGGGCAAAAAAAAACAAAAAACATAGGGGCTGCTCAGTGCAATTAGATTTCCCAGGGCCCTAGGGACCGTGTGACACTTTGGATGGGCGTTGAGAGCGGATATTAGCAGGAGGGCCAATGAGAAGCTGCAGTAACAGACGCTGCTGCTTCTGATTGCAGCCATTTTAAAATGGGGAATTTAAAATGTTCACTTTGGGCCTGACTGTGAGGTGCGTGTGAATGTAACCGCATCTAGCAAGTCTTAGCAAACTGCGTATGCGCTGTAGCCAATACGCGCATCTCTGCATATCTGCAGGCGATTCCTGGTACAGATCCTGGAAGTTTTTTCCTGTCCGTGAAATGGGAGTTTCTGGTGTCTGTCGACTGGGCGAACGGTCTTGTGGGAGTGTTATGGAGTTACACCATATTCAGATTGGTGCCAATGCCAATGGGGGTGCCTGTTGGAGACTGATCATCTCCTATCATGGGGTCGGTGTAAGTGGCGATCCTTGTGATGCTCTATCTGATATAAAAAAGGGGGACAATGCTATGCGAACGCATGTAGATGTACATATAGTCGCATTAGCATTGATTTGAAATCCATCCGCATTGCGGCTGGATGCGGAGCTGAATGTAACTCAGAATCCGGCCCTTTATGTGGTAGTGCAGCTTTAAAGAGAAGCTCTGTCCTGTTTGCCTGTAATTTCCATGGAATCCATTTGTTTGTGTTTTAAAGCCACCTCTGAAATCCATTCAGCATTACTGGGAGCTGCCATCTTGTTGTAGTGCATCAGTATAGGGTAGAGAATGTCTTCCTTCCATTTTTGTGGTGATTATTATATGCAACACAATTCAATGTCTGCCAGAATTGTTGACTCCAAAGAAGCTTTAAACGATATTTGCAATGCTTTGTTGCTACCTGTACAATGCGTGTTACATCTGTCAGTCATTTTACGTGGTTTCTCTCTTCCAAATTGTAATCTTGTATAATCACTTCTTCTCAAAACCAATAAAAATTCAAATAAAAAAAACACAAGAAAATCTGTCTGATTTTTATTTTTTATAATCATTCGAAAATCCGCTTTCCTCCTTTTCTATACTTGATCAATGCATTGCTTTTCAGTCATGCATGAGGCCTTTTATTTCATCCTTGCCCTTATTTACATGTCTCTTTCAGACATCATGTCATCAATAATTAAATACGGTGTGAAATTACCTTATCCAGAACTAACAGGAGGGAGGCACATTTCGCAGAAGGTCGCGGATGACAGTCCACCAAAACCTGTCGTACAGCCTCCGGTACCAAAGCCAAGAACATTTTTTACCAATGGCCAGGCCCCACAACGGGCTGACCCTTCAGTTAAAAGGGACGACTCAGTCAATGGTACTAACAGGCGAGGCATATTAAAACGTCGGTCCAGTTCCAGCTCTACAGACTCCGAAAGCATAAGAATACCTCACAGTTTTGAGTCCAACAAAATAATTCTGCCTGGTTCCCCTATTCTCGAAGTTGGTCAGAATTATTTATTTGACGAACAACTTGCAACGAGCGAAGGCTCACCAGACAGGCAAAAACAAGTGAGGTTCGCTGAGAAGGTTCTACAGAAACCGCCTTCTCCAAGGCCGGAGCCCTACATCGTAAGGGAGACTGACGAATTTGGCATACTAGAACCGGGATTATATTCAGGTGACTTGGACAGTGAATTTCTTGATCATCACACTTCTGAAGAGCGCGTACCAGTTCAATATCCTCACTCTGCCCTGGATTATAATAATTCTGGACAAAATGACCTTCTGGAAAAACCAAAGGTTCCAGTAACTATAGAGACCCCTTCAACCACAACCTCCTCTTTGGATACTGAGGAGTTTCTGGATGACCCATATGAAGAAATAAGTAATCACAAAGTACAGACCATTTTGGAAGAAAAAATTCCTGAGAGAAGCATTGATTATAATGGTAAGGGATGAAGAATGTTATGCATCGCAAATGGGCTATGCCACATTTGTGCATGCAGGCATTCTCTTCAGTCTACTTTGGGTGCTCACTGCTGCGTCTACACGTGGTGAGGAAACTAGTGGTATATGCTGTGTTTATCGACACTTTTTGGTTACTCAGTGGGCAAAATCAGATCCACCCTGGGTAAAAGGGAATTTTAGGAAGTACTTTTTTGATGCGCACCACGCATTTCACAATTTACCTTCCACCTGACTCGAGTGTTTTAAAATACCTGTCTTTTTTTCTAGCAGGTAGATGCTGTGTGTAGGTATTTTTGTATGTATGAACCTATGATATGACTGTGTGTATATGTGTTTTGTAACTGTTTATGTTGATGGAAGCTATGAGGAAGGAAATCTACAAAATATAAATGTGTGTATGTGTATATATGTGTGTATGTAATTTATTACACACTGTAACTAAGGGGTCTATTTATCAAGCAGTGAAAAGCATGGAGAAGTGAACCAGTGGAGAAGTTGCCCATAGCAACCACTCAGCTTCTACCTATTATTTTATAGGCATACTTGATAAATGCTACTTGAAAGCTGATTGGTTGCTATGGGCAACTTCTCCACTGGTTCACTTTTCACTGCATGATAGACTCCCCAGTACCTGTAATTTTTGCAGTACAGTTTAAATGAAAGCAAACGCATGGTTGCCACAAGTTACAGAATTTTATCACCGGAATCTTTGTGAACATTTTAAACCCGCCCCCCATGTGTCTGTCTCAATTATCTTTAGTCCAGAATCCACCATCTGTTATTAGACATAAAGGATATATTTAATGCTGCTGCAGATTATGAATGGCTCATAACAAAATAATGTCTTTCCCATAATCTTCAGATCCTCTTTTGTTGTGTCTTTTCCCTTGCACTGGTGTATATCGTATCTTGTCCTATAATGTTTGGATAATTCATACAGCGTCTGTGCAGCATTTATTCCATCCAAATGTCTGTGTGTGTTTTTGAAGATACGTTTTCCCTTTGTTTTCTAGGTGCAGAACCGTTATACGCCGTCGTGAACAAGACTCCAAAAGTCAACTCACTGAATCCAGCAGAAGGTAAAACACCATCATCCTGTGTTTGTGTGACTGCACATGGAGAATACGTAGCATTTAATGGAAAGTGGGCAAGAGTGTACTGGAAATTGGGAGGGGGACTGTTTCGACGTGACAGGTGCACTTCATATAATGTACACACAGTGCTGTCTGTCTGCGTTCACCACTTGTAGTGCAGAGCAGTTGTGTTCCGCTTTCCAGAGGGAGACACGGTTTCCTGGGGAGGTTTGGTGGTCAATGTTTGGTTTGTATATGGAATAGTACCCCAGTAGGTGTAGGAAGATCTCATACAGATAAGGGGACATAGCCCAACAGGCAAATCTCCCATTTGGTGCACTATAGTCAAGCAACGGCTCACCTTCATTTACACAATTAACCCAGTGCAGGAAATACGATACTCAAGACTAGTGTATAATTACCAAATGCTACCACCATGGCGCGTTCTACCTGCCATGTAAGCACTGCATCCAACCCCCGGGATCCATCCCTTGACACATGTCAGTCACACTTGACACGTAGCCTGTGATGGCCCAATCTGTAACCCGAGCATTGGCTCCCACCCCACATCGCTCAGAGTCATTTCCACATCTTGTGCTTCGCTTTTCCTTCCGTAATACCTGTGACACAGAATAAATATACATTGAGACACAACCAGCAAGAACCACACGGCTACACTCTAGTTACAATACACCAGTGCAAAGACAAATGCTCAGACCTACAGCTATTTCTTGGCGCTGTTAACCCACGGGACGCCAGTGGCCACCCTCCTTATGTTCTTGTGCCATTCAATGACTTTGCTTTCAGAAACGAATGAAAGTCTGTGATAGAAAAAGGGCTCCCAAAGCCTAAGATACAAGTTGAACATACGTGTAGCAGTGAAGTTCCTATGCCCTGAGGGAACATAAAAGCAGGTTTCCTCATATGAACAAGCTCCTAATAATGTTAAGAAATATAGATGTCCGTGCTCACATGGCGTGACAGGATTTTAGATTTTTTTTTTATATATATATATATATTATTATGTTTGTTATGTGACTGACTGATTATAAGCCGAGTTTCGGATAATAAAACTGAATGCAGCGTATTCACCGGAAGTCCCCTATGATTGCCATTTTATCTCCGATATCTTCAGTTCAGATAATGGCCTGGAAAAAAACAAATAAAAAAAAGGGGAAAACTTATCTGCCTTGTATAACAACGCTTTTGTTTAGTGTTCCTTTATGATTGGTATTGTATGTTGTCTTGCTGGTTATTGTAAACTATAAACTGGAATTCTGTTAAGCTGTTGTACTGTATAGTTTTTCCATTCTAAGATTCCGCAGTGTTCTCAGTACAGCTGCAAACCGTGCTTCATGCGTGATCACTCACGTCTCGGATATGTTATTGTTCTAGGACGGTTTTGAGAGCTAAATCTAGAAAATATTGTATGGGGTCCCTCCTGTGAGGCCACTTGTTCTAAGGAAATTAATCTACTGTGTGTAGGAAATGAATGTGTTTTAACCCGACACCCAAATTTGTAGTAAATGGCTAAGAATCATGCAAATAAAAATGCGCTGTTCAGTACAACCCTGACTTTTCACTCTAGTTTTGTGTTAAAAAGTAGTTTCATTGGAATAGATCTCCTCCCTTCATTAGACAGTGGCACACACCCTTAAGGATGACCCAGTGGGACTGTTATAAAAAAAAAAAAAAAATGAAAATTCCACCATTTAAGGTGCTGGTCCTGCTATAGTATTTTAATCCACCAAGTCACACAGGCTTCCAGACTCCTACAAAATGGCATCCTGCGGCATTGTGGTAAAAAAAAAAAAATTGGACATATTTTCTTAATTATGTAAATAATTCCAATTATAAAAATATAGCTCAATAAAGGTATAGCATTTCATCAACAATATATGATCATAAGCAAATACACTATATGTCACAATGTCCCAGAAACAGAGCATGCATCTAGATAGCTGTACATTAGTGGTGAGGACACGTCTTCTGTAGGCTAGCGACCTCTAGTGGGATCAAGTTGGAAGATATTTTTTTTCTTTTATCCACTCGCTGTTTATCCAACTGAGATTAGGAGGGCGGTGGATATTTTAGTGAAGTTGGGTCAATCAGGAAGATTTTTCTTGGTGTAAGAGACAATTTGGGTAGAAAGCAGAAAATGGTTAACAAGAACCCTTTAGAGCACTCCAAACTTGGGTCTTCTAGGCAGGCGTGCCCAGATTGCGATTTTTGAATCTGTCCATTGTTATGTTTGTAAAGTGTGTGTATGTTTTTGACTGGGAGTATTTTGATTTGCATATATAATTGTATTTTCTTAGACTGTGCAGTACAGGTGTGATTTTTGCTTTACAGTGACTTGGGGGAAAATTTACTAAATTGCGGTTTTGCAAAACCACCAAATTTTTATTAATTTTTTTGGCGATTTTATGCACGGTTTGGCAGCCGTCAGATGAAAGAGCATGATCTGATATCGCCATGCCACACCTTTTTCAAACAACAAAAATACAAACTGTGCGACTTGTGAGGCCATAGTTTGCAAAGCCGCACCTCGGGCTATCAGAAAAAACAGGCAGGACTTTTGCCTCTTACATGTGGTTCTGATAGGTGAGAGAGCTGAAACCGCGTGCTGTTTGAGTTATTTATTCAATTTCTTTCCTGCTAGAAGATAGATAGGTTAAAGGAAACCAATATCTAAAGAAGATAAAAATCCTCCCGCCACCCCCTCACTTGCATTCAATTCCAGCCCAGTGCTATTCAGCATGCCCTGGTCTTCTGGAGGAGGAAAATTAAATGCTTGTGTGCAATCACCTAGAAGGGCCTGGCCCAATACATAATAACACTGGGCTCCATTTTGGTACTCCCGGCCAATGGGTACCTGTGTAAATGACTACTAATGCCTACTCTTGTAATTTAATTAGATCTTGTACCCCACTGTTTAATTGTAATTATAAAAAAAAAAAAATGCCCCCTCCTGTAATATAATAAATGTAATGACTTCATTAACAGAAAATGTAATTATTACTAACCTAAAATAATTTTTTCTTCTTGTTTCATTATAATATAAATACAATTAGAATCCTGAAATCCCAGCAGGGAATTAAAAAAAAAAAAAAGAAACACTGAACGTACAGATTCTAATGAGCCTATCAGGGGTGGTCTCTTGCACTACTCCTCCCAATCAGATAGCTTATCTGATAGGGTATTTGTGATTGGCTGTCTGGCTATTGTGCAACCGATTCATCAAAGAGGAGAGACAAATAATTTATTGTAGACGGGACACAATAAATCAAAAAGGGGGCACTAATTATTTATTATTTTAAAGGAGGGTACAACAGTCATTTGTTATTACAAGAGGGGCCACTAATATAGTTACATTTAAACAGGGCGCACAAGAATGTTTTAATTATAAGAGGGGTATATACGAGTAATTATTTACCCCGTCACCCACCAGCCAGTAAGCATTGAGCAAAACCTCTCGAGGTGCGGGAAATCCAAGTATATTTTCAGGCTGATCTGATAGAGTACAGGCAAAATACTATGTAGCACTTGCTATCCAATATCGCCATGCATATTAGACTAAATTGATAGACATTCAAACCTCTACACACTGCCAGTTATTTTACTTTTCACCCTCTAAAGCACATGATATTAAATCCTAAAATTTGTGGGTAAGAACAGTTCTAGATGTGTGGTGGTTTGCAAAGCTGGTTAAGAAACAAAAGCTGGTTAGTAAATTTTACCCTTGTTGTTTGTTAATAATGGTGATGCTAATATGCGCTGTATTGGATATGTGGTCTCTGGAAAATACAGTTAATGTTGGTTTTCCCACAGAGTTTGCTATGGAGGATGCTCTCAGAGAACCATGGTTCCTTGGCCAAGGATGGAAGACTCCAAATACTTACCAGAGTGAAAAACCACTGGTGTTTGGACAGAGCTATGGCGGAGGTGGTAAAATAAGCTTTGAATCCCGTTATCCCACTAGAAAGCCTGAAGAGAGCTACATCTTCACCAGAGAACCATTCTTGGCTCCAGAAAGAGCAGCAAATATTGAGTCTTCCTACTCTGACCTCAAAAATAAGACAATGGCTACGCCTCAATATGACAATGACTATGTAGAGTCTGTAGCAGCATGGAGACGACCGTTCTTGGAGAACAAAGAATCTTTGAGACGGCCAACTACTGACGATCCTGAGCAGCAGAAAACATCTACACGTACAGTGCAGAAAGTCCCCAAAGTTGATTTCAAGGACGAAGGCTTGCTAGCAAGTGCATACGCAGAAAATGAGGCCAATTCCAAATATTTCCCTGGAGACTACAAAAGGGAAACTAAGTACGAGCCTCTCTTCCTCAGAAATACACACAATGCTGATAGGCCAGCTGGGCCAAACTTAAAGTCAGCCAACTTTAAAGTAATGTCTTTGAAAGAGAGAATGAATGAAATGCCAAGGCAACAGATGTTCGACCCTTCCCAATTCCAAAGCTTAAAGAATTTCTGGACTGTAGAAGAGAAAAATTTGCAGACAGCAGATGTTGATACATCACCAAATAAACTTCTCACAGACATCTTAAACAGGAACAAGCCCACCAGAGCTGATCTCAAACAAAGAAACTCCAGGGAGATCCCAGGGGATGACCTAGTATTCCCTAACACATTTGACAGCCTTTCTGAGGAGGAACAAACCTCTCAGAAAGTAGCCTCCTGGTTGGCACAGACACCCACGGTTTATGGGGTCAATAAAGTGGATCACAGCGAAGAACCATTCGAACCTGGCAAAGAAGTTATAGAAAATATCCAAAAATCAGCGGCCATTAAAAAAACGAATGCTGAGGATTTTACTAGTGCACTTCAAAAACTCCAAATAGAAGCTTCGGAATCCCCCAGGATTGCTGAGCCAGAAGAGTTGCGGACTGAGGAAATTTCTGCGGTTTCCCTGAATTCCGAGGAAAAGAGGCCTCCTGCTGCCGATATTAACACTACTTATGAACAAGTTTTAAAAAGAAGTACCAAGCCTACCGCTGGGAAAGATACAAATCTTATTGTTTGGGACATACCAACAATGCGTAGTGTACAGTCTGAGCACAGTGTTGGAGAACCAGTTGAAGAAACGGTCAGCAAAACTGTAGCACCGGCAAAGGAGGAAAGTGCATTCAATATTGGTTTAGAGAAACTCCAGACAGAATATGCCAAGCCTAATGAAGAATGCCAAATGGATGAATCAAATCTGCCCTATGAAGACCTATATGAGGAAGATGCAAATGAGCCAGAGGCAGTCATTGAGAAGTCAAATGCACCAAAAAGTCGAGACCAACTGGATTTTATTTCCTCACTGAATAAGCTAGAAATAGAAGCCTCTAAACCATTGTTCCTTCCAACTGAAGATCAGGATAACCTTCCTGAAGAAGAAATTACACTGAACACAGTAAGCCCTGTGAAGTCCTCCTATAAAATTGGTTTTGAGCATATTATCTCACCTGAAGATAATAGTCCGTTTCAATCTCCTGTAGAACACTCTTTAACATATCAAGCTCCAAGGTACTATCCACCCAACAATACGCATAGCGCTGAAGTGGTAAATGAGTATGAAGAAACTGTAGAGAAGATCACAGTGCCAAAAGTTGAAAGTGATCTCTGCTCTGCACTGAAGAAACTAGAAATAGAATCACAATCCAACAATGAAAATGTTGAGCAAGACCTTGAAAAGTCAAAAATTAACCCATCGTTGCAGGCCAACAAGTCTCCAGTACAAACCACTTTTATTAAGTCGTCTACACCTCTGTCTTCTACTGAGAAGGAACAACCTGATCTGCAATTATCATACTCAAATAGAGCTGGAAGATCTGTATCGGCAGTTGAGGAGACCCCAAAGGAGTACTCTTACGAGGCCAAACCAATGTTTCAAATAGAACTGCCAAAATACACTGCTAATACCCAGGAGAACTTACCAGTGGAAGAAGAGGAGACCATAGAGCGGACCATTGTTGGAACTGAAGAAAACAGTGGTGACTTTCAAAACCGGTTAATGCGTCTGCAAGACGAAGCAGCCACTGTTTCAGTAGAGTCAGGAGATCGATCAGTCTATGAAACTGTCATATTTTCAGAGTCTCCGAACAGAAAAGTAATTTCTAAAATAGTGTTCCCTAGCATCGAATCACTCCCTACGTATAGTTATGGCACACATGATGCTGAGAAGACTAATGAGGTCGTAAGTAACGAGTCTTCTCCATGGAGTAAACCGAAGGATCATAATGAACAAAAGTCCCCGGCCTATTCTCGGCTTGAGGAGCTGGCAAAATATCCTCGCTCTGCTGATAAATCTGGCTTTTACAATGGAGACGCAAGAAATGTGCTATGTGAGAATTTTTATTTCTTATTTTAGTTTTCTTGGTTTATTTTTGGTATATAATTTATGTAGTGCACTTTCTCAAAGAAAAATAGGAAATGGAAACAATGCCAGACTGTATTAATGGTGGTTAGTTTCTTTTTTATATTATTATTATTATATTTCTTTTTTATCCATTTAATACAGTGCCTGGCAGTGTTTCCTGGTCAGTAAGCACTGACTTCAAACTTTAGAGACCGTTAATGTTCAGCACAAACACTTATATTTTATGCCCCAAAATAGATGTCCACCATCTGCCATTTCCTTCTCCTGTGTCAATGCCCTCACTCCGTATGACAGGGTATCTCATACTGGGAATCCCCTGTTTCTGCTTTGTAGAGATCTCAAAATTCAGTGTTTCATCCCAGAAAACATGATATCCTCCTCTGCTGCATCATCCAGCTGATGTTTCTACAATTGAAAGGTCTGAATATATTAAACTAGTCAAACTCAGACTTATTTAGGTCTCTAATTATGGGTTGGAGTTGGGGGATGCATTCTTTTAAGAAATGTAAATTGTCTTTTTTTTTTTTTTTTCGTTTATAAAATTACTAAAAATTATTTTATGTAATTTGTAATTTTGCTGTTTTTGTCTAATAGCTATAACCCACAAATTTAAATTTCTACAGGTGGTTAAACGTTTCTGCATTTTAATTCAGATTGTGACTTTTTTTTTTTTTTAAT
Organism: Taudactylus pleione; assembly: GCA_031769625.1. Classification (NCBI taxonomy): domain Eukaryota; kingdom Metazoa; phylum Chordata; class Amphibia; order Anura; family Myobatrachidae; genus Taudactylus; species Taudactylus pleione. Next base: position 347,843 of record JAUIMM010000244.1, on the reverse strand, counting down.
CCACTAACTACTAATTGTGTTTTTTTTTAAATTGACCTAAAACCGTAACGGTATGCATGAAGTATTGAAGGGATCCAGTTAATATCCCGACAATCGGGATGCCGGCGTTTAGAATGCCGGTGCCGGAATCCTGACACCTGTCAGAATCCCGGTGCCAACATCGTGACTGTAAATACTGGGATTAGGGTTAGGCACTTGGGGGAGGGTTAGGGTTAGGCTCTAAGGAGGGAGGTTTAGGGTGCAGGGAGAGGGGAGGGTTAGGATACTGACTGACAAGAGTCTGTATCCTAACCCTGTTGGGATGCCGGCTTCGGGATTCTGACTGCCGGGATACCGAGCGCCGCCATCCTGTACCCAACTCATATTGAATTGATAAAGGCACTTAAATTAAATAAGGGTTTATATTTTCATTGTGATTGGGTTACTTCTGCTATCAATACCTACTTATCAATATTTTTGTGTAAAATAACCTTTGTGCGCGTGGTGTTGTACGGAATAGTTCCACTTTGTCTGGTTTGTAGCAATTTTGTCGTAAAGAAGGTAACAGATTTCACAGTTCGGTACTTGCCTAAATTTACACAATATGGTATGACCCTTGTATTAACATTCTATAAAGAATGATCGATCAAACTTTTGTAGTTCATATGATTTATTTGTTTATTTTAATTGTTATATCTGAAACTCCTTTTTACAGTAAATTGCTTCCAAGATAGTTATGTTTTTGTAGCAAACATTAACCATTTTTGCCTATTGAACATCATCAACATAGAACATTCCAGTAATTTTATTGCACATTGTAATAGTAAATAACAAAAATCTCTATTCACTATTGCAAAAATGTTTTATATGCTGATCTATGTACTTAATGCGCTTATACGAGACCATGTCCCAATTAACCTGCAATTGTCCAAGGTAGTCTTCAATGTGCATTGTTGGTTTGGTGTTTTTGTTTTCTTTCTCAATCACAGGTAATTAAATTCTTGGATTGCAACGTAGGTCGGGTTCCTAATACTTTGTATGGTGATAATTCAATTAGGTGCGAGGGGAGCGAGTTGCTTCTGTAACAGCGTTGGAACTCCACCTCACAGGCCAGACTTGTGTACTTTTGTACGCAGCCCTCAGGGGCTATGAACATAATTCTGCAAGTACGGCAGTTCCAGAAGGGCGGCATATAGCCGTACTTACTCGCAGCCATGACTAAGTCTCGTCTAATTGAATTGACCCCGAACTTTTACCATGATTGTTTTCTTTAAACTATTATGTGCTAACAACTGATAATACAGTTTAACCTTAATTATGCAAATAACTACACTTACAATGTAAGGGGTAGCTTGCTGTCAATGAAATAGACTGTAATCAAAATATTGTAGAACGAGTTCCTTGTAAAGTAATTCAATAACCTAATTTAATATTGAACCATTACTCTTGAAAGAAACTCCTGGATAATATTGTGTTCTAAATTCAAATAGCCGGCTGCCATAAGGGTCAAGTTCACAAGTTGTCAACAGACAGGGCGTAATGAAAAAGCGATGGAGAGGAGTCCCTGGCCGGCAAGATAGCGTCAATCGTAGCAATCTGGCCTGTCATATTGAGGTTTAAAAAAGTATAAGTGGTCTAGTCATCAGTAGGAGCTGGACGGCGGGGGGGAAGCCTCTCACAGGCTCAATTCAGCATTGCGCCGGTGTGGAGACAGCTGCTCCGAAAAGCCGCTGTCCCCGCCATCAGTAACAGTGCTACTTCTGTAGCAGCGCTGCTTACCTCCCCTGTGACCGGCTTCTGCGCATGTGTGACCTGAGGTGGTGCTTATTCTCACAGGCAAACTCCGAAAACTTTTTGTTTTTGGAGTTTGCTGAATATCAGGTGGCCCTATCTGGCACCTGATGATGAATGGCCCGGTAACGGAAATATGTGGAAACCAGCGTATCCGCATGTGTAACGGACCGTTAAGTTATGATGAATGGCCCTTGTTTATTTTTACAATTTCTATTAAGGCACCAGATGATATTTAGTAACCGGGGCATAATATTTATTAATACCCTGTTACCCACAGCCCAGAGAAAGTAGGAAGGACCCATTTCTAGTTAGCATTGGGCAGTAGCCTCTACATGTTTGCCCCTCCCCACTCCTAGAGGACTGTGTGCTCAATGCTGTGTACCATGGGCTTATTATTTATGCACCATAATAGTCCAAGTTGCCAGCACTGTATGGGTTTAAAACATATGGGTTTTCACTGCTCCATATCGATGGGTATTAAATCTGCAGACTCTCCCCTTTACCGCCATCACCACATCTTGACCATTGTCAGTTGAAACACAGATTAATATTTAATTTGCACACAAATAATAATTTTAATTTCATATTGTTTCTAGGTTAATGCTCAGCCGGCTCATCCTTTTTGTATAGGATCTATAGCTTTTTTTTTTTTTGTTGTTTTTAACAATTCAGCAATTTAAGTAGAAACCCTTCTTTTATGTACACTTATGGAAAGGCATTCCTTTCTTTTTATTACAGATAAGAAGCCAGAAATTTCTACTGGAGTATCAAACTCTGAGCCAGGTAAGCCAGCTCCGGCAGTTAGCCCAAGCGATTCCGCATCATCCAGACATGATAAATATACATTTGAGGTTATGAAGGCTCAGGATGCATCCATAAGTAAAGTTCTAGATTGGTTTAGTAGAAGTTCTGACATGGGTGATGAACAGTCACCATCTGTTGGTTTGATGGAGGAAGCAAAAAATAGTCGGCAACAAATACCTACCCGTGTTGGTTCAAGTGAAGATGAATCTGGAGCTGGTGTTGATAATGTAGTAAATGGTCTCTTAACACCAGTGAACACAGAGTCCATCTCAGAATCTGAGCTTCCTAAAATGGCTGGGAACCCGCATTCAAACTTATTAATAGGCAATTTTAAGAATATCGACATTGATCAATCAAATATACTAAATGCTGAATTTATGACACCAATCGCCCCAATGGAAGAAGACTCCATTCCACTTGAACAAGTCCATTCATGTGTAAAAGCTGAAGAGCCCCTGGAATTTGGAAAGAGTGGAGGTGGATGTGGAAAGATAAATAACCATGTTGGCAATGATGATTCTGTAGGAAAAGATCTACAGACGGTAGAAAAGATGGATGTTTTTGAGAATTACAATGAGGACATAAAAGCTAAAATGGAAGCCAGCATCTTAAAGTCTCCATCACTTGTTAAGGTTGAGACAGGAGGGACTCCAGTATATGGAGAAGATAAAGAGCAAGAAGAGGTTGAGCTAACTTCATCTGGACCTACTGTTTTAGAACAAAGTGAATCTCTCCAAAATTCTAAAAAGCAGGCGTTAGTGAAACTTAATATTCCACAAAATAGAGTCAGTGATATTAAGCAATTCTGGGAAGGGGAAAAGCCATTTCAATCTGTAACAAAAAAATCAGTCTTAAAACGTACTTTTAGTCCAAGTGAACGGTCCATCACTCCAAAGAGCAGTTCATTTGACAGTGATGATCAGAGTGGTTCAAGCATTGTGACCTTTAAAAAAGTTATGTTGGAAGAGGACGACGATGATCAGTTATCTCCCATTGATCAGCTGAAATCCTTCTGGGAAAATGAGAAAAACAAAGAAGTGATAAAAAGTCGTCCAGGTAGACCGTCAATGAAGAACAAAAGCTTGGACATTGAAAGTGTGTTCCCTGCAGCAGAGCCCAGACCAGACTTTAGGAAGAGGCACAAATTCAATTATTATTCTGAAAAAGAACAAATCACAGGTCCAGAGAACAATGCACCTCAGAGAAGTGTTTCACTTGGCGAGAACACAAATGATGGTGAAAATGACCAGCAGAAATCCTCAAACTTTCAGAGCTTAAGAAGCTTCTGGAATGTGGACAGTAAGTCAAAGGGTATCAACCCGCAAGTTCAAGAATGGTCAGAAACCTCAAATAGGCAGTTTAATTCCAATCCTGATATAAGTAGCAAAGATCCACTAACTGCAAAAGTTAAAAATAAGCTAGCTTCAAAAAGTTTAGAGGACATTCGAAACAGTATGCCCGATAGTTCTGCGTTTCAATCGTATGACCCTAAACATGATCGAAAAGGCATAGTAACTATTCCTAGTCAATTTAATATAGAAAAAATTAATACGACAGGCCCAAATTGCTCAGTACAAGAAAGTGAAAGTGCATCTAAGCAGCAGTTTGGCAGTAAAGTTAAAATAAATGTAAACATTGTAAAAAAAGAGGTTTCAGAAGAGAGATCCCCTTCTGTAGAATGTGAAGTTAGGGATGCTACTCCTGCTTTGCCTTCTAATACTTCTAGCATTACAGTAGAAACAAAGCAAGGTAAAGCTGTTCCTACACAGGAAATCAATATTTTAAATGATATGGATAGTGTACAAAACCCTGGCTATAGCAATAAAGATGATGGAGAAGAATTTAATAAACAACCTGATCTGGTTACTTCACTACCGCAGAAAAATTATGTTGAATACCTAAAAGACCCAGAACCTAGTTTTGATAATAAAAGCGTGTTGATGTATTCTAGTAGTGCAGAAGAAAATCCAGAAGCCATAGACAATCCTTCATGTGATAAAAACCTAAATAAATTATACAATAACGAGTCTAGACCTGATGAACCCAATAGGACTGCAATTACACCAACTATCCAGAACAGGGTTGAGAGCAAGGTTCCTATACTAAAGAAACCTTCAAACTCAGCTGACCCATCTCTTCAAGAAGACTTCGAGAGTCCATCTAAAATAAATCAAGTGGTGCCATCTGAGAAATTGACAAAGGTTTCGGAAGTCGTATTGAAATCGTTTGCACCAAGAAAGGCTGAAGTTAAATTAAATTTACAAAAATTAAGGGATGAATTTTCTGATAATCATTCTAGTTTGCCAATAGAGCAGAAGTCCATGTCTTCTCCTCTGAAACCTATGTCATCAAGTAAATCAATAGAAAATGATCAATTGGAGCTCCAAGATGAAGAAAATGGTGAGCATATATATTCTAATGTAACAAATGACGGCGTTCCAAAAAAAATTATTGCAAAACAGGGTGGGTTTGACAATAGTCTGGCAAAGATTCCAGTAGATCCTGATGTATCTGGATCTCCACCAAACACTGCCCAGAAAGATCATTCAGAAAGTGTCTATACTATAAAGTCATTTGATTCCAGTGAAGTACCTATTAATGAGAGTGTTGAGAAAACTGTAGTTCCAAACAAAAAGGGTTTTAGAGGATTGCAAAATCTTTACAATGAATCTTTGGATACACCAATTACCCCAAATAAAAATCTGCCCAATGATGAATATATGGAGATACAGGAACCTGGCCAGGGTGTTGGCGAAGAATTAGCAGCCACTGAAAATGGCAGCGACGTCCAAAGAAGTTCAAGTACAAATGAAAAACCCACAGCCCATCAGCCACTTACACTGAATATTTCTTCAAAAAAGACAGATAAACGAAATGAGGACATGTACACACCTCTCAAAAAATTGTCCTCAATTACACCGCATTCTACTAGTCTTATGCATGATAACGTGCTTGATCAACCGGTCCAGGAAGGATGGGGAAATGCATCATCAGACACTATCGGCTCATCTTCAGATTTGATGGGGTCTCCCAAATCCGCAAACCTAATTTCTGAAGAACCTACATCTGAACTAAATGTTTCTTTTGCCAGGGAAACAGAGTTTTCATACCCATTGGCCGAATCAAATGATAATAAGGGATATATTGCTCCGCCAACAGTACAGAGTAAAAAAGAAATTCTAGAAAGAATTCCAAGTCCAATTATTCTGTCCAGAACTCCATTTTATCACTTTGACGAGAGGCTGAGAAAGCTCTATGAGGAGTCAGCCGGCGCCAAACCTACACTTACAGACACCACGAACATGGAGAATGTGACACCGAAAATTGAACATGAACAAAAAGCTGAAGTTCATTTATATTCTAGTGAACCAAAGACAACAATCCTTAAATCATTTAACTCAACTTTGGATTCTTCTGTGACAATGCCAGCTGAACAGGAGGCACTGATTGATAAAAAAGCTGCCTCTGATTCTCAGGCTCCGGATACTTTGGTACAGGAAGTAGAAGAAACAATTGAGAGAACTCATGCACCAAAGAGAATACCGTCCTATACTAAAAGCCTAGATAAACTTCAAAAGGAGGCCCTGGATGACGAGGAAGGAAGATGGATAGGAAACGTGCCTCCTAAACACATGACTACAAGTGAGCTCCAGCCCAAATTGAATGAAGATTTTTTCATAGAAAATAAAGTTTCAGCAACAACTCCCGATGTAATGGAAGTTTCTGTCCAAGAAAAAATGGAGCCTGCCAGATTTGAGGAGAGTCAAGAATCTGCTTCAGAAACAAAGCCTGCCTTCGCATCCCTGAAACAGAGCACACCCTTGAAAGAAAAAAGCAGCTCTTTGCGGAGGAGTACACTGGAACTTTACCTTGAGACGCCATATCGGAGGGAAGTATCCAAAAGTATTGATTTTAATCTTTCCGGATATATTACTTCAGAAGTTGACAAAGAGAGATGTAGGTTTTAAGTCGTGTTTTTTTTTTTTCACAGTATAAATGTTCAACTTATACTAATATTATGTCATCTCTTGTCCCCATCAAGAAGTCCCGACTCAGTTTAAAGGGCTTTTATAGAATTTAAAGTTTTCTAATTTTTTTAGGTCTATCTTCAGACATTTTAATTTACAGTTTTGTATATGTCCTACGGCAACGTTTGCTAAGAAAAAAGTAACCCTTTCACATTTTTTTCATTGGCTTCCTTCTTTGTTTTTAACTAAAGCTTTTTAGTCATTATAGCCATTGGATATGACACAGAAGTGCATTGTTTTAAATTATAACCATTGCACAGAACATAGTTGAACTGTGTACTATCAGCGGACAATTAAAAGCCAGGCCTTGGCAAAAAACGAAAAAAAAAAGTGAAATAAAGATGATACAATGTATTTAGCAAAGTTGTTCGAGGGCATGTGCAAACCTTTAAGTTACATATCCTTGAAGTTGACAATCCCTATAAATTATTTCTGTAAATCCGATTCGTTGTAGCATTTAGAAATAAATGCTCGGACGAATTGTCCCTGTGTTTAGAAGTGTATCGGTCATGGTTTCCTTTGTAGAGTGCTCACCTGCTTTGTTTCATGACAGGTATGGAAGACTCAAACCCCATTTTGAGCGCATTGAAAAGGAGCGCAGCTAAAACGCTTAACTCCAAAGCTGTACAGGAGGTTTCCCCCACAAGTACAAGTGAGGATGTAGCATGTCTGCTGTCTCCTTAAGGCCCTACTAAACCAGCTAACATGCACTGTCTGAGCTCCATCTCTAGTACACTAACCACTAATGTAGCCGCCCAGGCTTCTCACAGGGCCGTCCGTGGACTCTCCTGGCGCTACACAAATTGATGGCACCAGAGACATTTGTTCTGAGCCTTTATTACAAAACTTCAATTAGGACACATTAAGCTGCTGATGGCTCTGGTCACATCAATGAAGACTATAACTCTTGCATGTTAAAAGTTATTTTATACCTAAGTTTCTGACATTTTCTCAATTATGCTACTACATAGATGCAGTAAATAATAGACATGTTCTGATTCTGAAGCTATCATAATATTTTGAGTTTTGCACATGCCGAGAGGATTTCTCCAATGGTGAACCCTGCCCACTTTCTCTTTCTCAACCAATAATAACTGGCACTCCCTTTGTTACGTTCATAGCTCCACCCACATTCTCAATATTTTGTTTTTGTTTTGTTTTTTTGAACATTTGACAATGATGACTATTCTATCAGCTCCTCCAGTTCTAGGCAGAATATTATGTAAAATCTCTGCCTTGGATTTTTTTTTTCCCCCTGGAATTCTGTACCTAGAATTTGAGTGTTTTTTAAATGGTTTATCTTAATCCTTTTGTCGTGTTACAGAATTATGTCCCACATCTTAGAGCATGATCCAAGCATAAACATTTAAAGCAAACCTTGGCGCGCACACACAAATACTTTTATATTCCAATCTTAGTGGCCAAGAATAGTACTTATAGTGATTGAGAAAATGTCATTGTTTTAAAATGCATGGCTATATAATTTATAAAAATATTTTTAAAATTCTTGTAAGTGTCTAAATTTTCTAAATAGGTTAATTTTAATGTGAGCATTCTGTGTGAAAAAAAATCTTATCTATATTTTTATCTTGAAATAACGGCCACTCCATTTTCTGGGAAATCAAAATTTTAATCAACCTAGTCATAAGGATTTTGCAAAAGCCATTGGTATCTTAAAAAAAAAATTTAAATAAAAAAAAACGCTGAATCCAAAAATAAATGTTTGATTAAGAACATTCTTCTGTAAGTATTGTCTAGTTCTCCTCCTGTAAATATAATGTTTTATGTAGAACAGCAGATTTCAGATGCATAAAACAGGGACTATGAAATGAGAGTAGGGAGAAGGCTGTTCATGAAAGCTTACAATGTAAGCATCTTTTTAATCTGTGTCTCATCTGTTCAGTTTGTTGTGGGATGGGTGGACAATGTTCTCTATATGGGGAGATACCGGTACAGTGCTTTGTTATAGAGTATGGTGAAAAAGGAACTGGGTAAATTGGAACATGCTCTGTTTTCTCCTATTGCTGCTTTGGCAAAGCACTTGTGTGCATATTTGCTGCTTCTCCTATTAGGGATCATTTTGCCCTTGGTAAACAGTTGATCGCTAACATGAAGGCCATCAGTATTGTGCTACAGCTTGGTTGGTTGACTGGGATGAGAGAAGATGAGCATTTTTGTCTACAGGGAGGAGAGAGAGGTGAAAATGGCTGGCTAATGATAGTGGTGAGAGATGAGATTGTCTGTCTGGCCACTGGGGCAGAGACAGGAGAGGCTGGCTGGCTATATTGCAGAGAGAATAGAGACTGGCTGTCTTACTGGGTTGAGAGAAAGGTGAAGCTAGCTAATTGTTGTGAGTAGGGTTGACTGGCTATTGGGGCAGCAACAAAGGCTGGATGGCTTCTGGGGCAGGGAGAGGAGACATTGTTGGCTTACTGGGATAAAAGAAATATTAAACTGGATGGCTTCTAGTGTGGGAAGAGGAGAGACTGGCTACTGGGGTAGGTACAGGAGTGACTGGATTGCTACTTGGGAAGGGAGAGGTAAGACTAATGGCTTACTGGGACAAGAGAAAGGTGAAACTGGCTGACTAGAGTTGGAGGGAGTGAGGTGAAACTGGCAACAAAGATGAATCTACTGATTACTTGGGTGAGAAAACAGATGTGAGTCTAGCTGGCTACAAGGGTAGATTGGCTTGCTAGTGAGGTGAGAGAGAGGTGTAAGATTGGCTATTGGGACAAGAAACGTGAGAAGCTGGAAGACTGCTGAAGAGAGAGTGGTGTAAGATTAGCTACTGGAGCAAGAGAGGTTTGATGCTGGCAGACTAGTAGACAGCCTCACTCTCACCTCTCTAGTAGAGTGGCAAAGAGGTGGGAGTTGGCTACTGGAGCTGGAGAAAAGTGAGTCTAGCTGGTCTCTTGGATGGGAGAGAGGTTTGAGACAGGTTGGTTCCTAGACCAAGAGAGAGGAAAAGGCTGACTGGCTGCTGGGGATAAAATGATGTGAAGCCGGCCCTTGGGACAAGAGAGATGGCTACCGGAGTGAGAGAGAGAGATGTGAGACTGCCTACTGGAAAAAGAGATGAGTAAGGCTGCCTTCTGTGGCAAAAGAGAGGTGTGCGGCTGGCCTCTGGGGCAGGAGAGAATTGTGAAACCAGATGCCTGCGGGGGAGAGGTGTGAGGCTTCCTGGTCACTAGGGCAAGAGAGATGTGAGACTACCTGGCCTATGGGGCAAGAGAAAGCTGTAAGGTTGGTTGGCAGCTGGAGAGAGAAAAATGAGAAGGTTGATTGGCTACTGGTTCAGGAAGATACATAGTGTGCACTGTAGGTCACCATTACTAGGTAACCATTAATGTGTGGTACACATTGACCAACCAATCGTTTTGGTAAGTCTGTGCCCAGCATACACACTTACCAATCGGCCTACCGATATGTCCAGTAAGAGGAACCAGTGTTTATGCCATTGCCGTCTGTACACACAGGTAGATGCGCATGATTTATCTGAATGATATTGCATCAGCCGTGCTGCGCATCCTACGCAATAGATCTGTGAATTAGGTTCTCAGATATATCGTATGTACACACCTGATGCTGCACTAAACGATATATCGTTCATCGACCGTACGAACGATATATATTGCGCAGTGTGTACCAAGCATAAATCCTATTCACTATTTTTGTGCACATTTTTATATTCTAAACAACGTATTAGAGTCTTAAATTTGTTCCTTCCTGGATTTAATAAACCATGTGCACAAGCTACTTGCAATCTAATCCGCTCTTATTTCAGCAATCGGTAAGGTAAGTTCCTGTACACCCGATAACACAAATATCATAGTGGAATACTCATTGGCATATCTATAATAGGTGCAGGGTGTGCGGTGCATACGGGCCTCTGGGTACAGGTATAGCCACACCGCACACCCTGCACCCATATAATATAAATTACCTCTCCAGAGTACCGTGTAGGCCGACGCAGCAGACAAGATTTGCACATGTGCAGTAAAGGAGTCTGTGGGAACATAGCAGGGGCGCCATGTTCCCGGAGTCCTCAGTAGACCCTTGCACAAAGCCAGAGTCTACTACGCTGCCGGAGACCAGGTGGTATGCACGGAGGCTGCACACTGGCCCCTCTCCTTTCTTAAACCGCCCCGGGGGAATACACTGAATTTGAAATGAAATGAACGAAAACTTGGTGCAGTAGGATGACTTTTAATTGAAGAATGTGTTGTGTGCACTCTGTATAACGCTATGGAAGTTGTCCTAACACTGCTGTATGAGTTTTTCCCTCTGTACGTTAATCAAATTCTCCCCTCATCTATTCTGGACAGCTCTGGAATAAATGTATCTATTGTTATCCATCTCTTTATCATTATCTTGCTCTTTTCTGGACAGATGAAGTGACATTGGACACCCCAAAACCAGATGTATTGGGTAACTATTTGTACTTTATCACATAAGACACATGGGATATATGTAAATGCATTATTTTACACTTAGATACGCACACACCTAGTCATAGGGGGCAAGTTAATTATCGGGGATGCGCGGTCGCACACAACACAGATAATTGCGGTAGGACAACGTTGCATGTTTTACAGCGGGTTGCATGTTTTACAAAGCGGTTTGGCAAGTGTCACAAGAACCTCACATCCACTAATTTGTGCTGAAAGAGGACACTGCTCGTTCCACTATCTAATTTTCATAGTCAAGCCACTATTTTCCCTTAATATTAAGCAAAGATTGTGTATTCCTGAGCTTAATGTCCCGTGAGGAGGAAAGTGCTTCTCTACCTACAGTCAAAGACAGTTGGTGACTGACCGTTTGGCAGACTTGCTGTGTAAAAAAAGCAAAGTGTGGATTGGTTGTTTCCTACACACGGGCAGGGCCAGTGATGTCATAGCAATTTACTAACAGAATTTACTAACAGCTGATAGTTGGATCAATCCGGACACTGTTCCTAAATCATACATCCCAACTTTGGGGGGATTCTAAATAGGGTTTTGGTGTGGCTGAGGCATGGTATAGCGGTATGACCATGGACCTAATGGGTACCACCGCACCCACCATACGTTATTAGAAAAACATCATTTTTTTTTTTTTTATACCACCATTTGCAATTGGAGACACCTGACTGTGACAGTTGAATACCTATCAACAACCCGGCTGAAATCGGGAAGGTTGGGAGTTGCTTCAGCTGTGTGTAATTAAATGGGCAGGAGGTAATTTTTTACTTTACAGACCTGCAGTGGAATTTTGGGGTAAATGGTTTATATCTGTAAATGTCAGTTTAGAGGTTTTGCTGTCCTTTTAGGAAATAGTGACTGAAGGCTGTTACAGTATTTTGCGTACAGAGACCGTGCTAGAGTCCCCACAGTACACCTAACAATTTGCAATCCGCGCGTCACATCAAAGAGTAACATTTTTCTGTTTTCAGCTTCTACAATGAATTCGTTTCCAGACAACGCTGACAAATTTAAAAGAATGAGTCAGTCTGTGCCCGCCTTCCTTCAAGACGATGTAAGTGCACCTTTTATTTATTCTATATTATTATAAATATATTTTCACAGTTTTATTAACTTGAAATATTAAAAATTCACTGTAAATGACAATTTTGACCATTTTTCTTACTATTATAAATTGAATTCATTTTTGGGAGAGAAAGTATTTGATATATTCAACAAAAGCACGATTACCTTGGATCTTCTAGGGGACCTGGTGGCTCCAACAGTCCTTTGCCTCACTCCTCTCTTAGCTTACCTCTCAGCCGGGGCAATTCTGGAGGTATAGGCACCAATAAAAGCTTATATTAGGCAATTCAAGAGGGAGAGGCATCAGGAACCCCAGTGAATTTGTGCGTATATGTGTGTATGTGTATATGTGTGTGTGTGTGTGTATATGTGTGTGTGTGTGTGTGTGTGTGTGTGTATATATATATATATATACACACACTACTTTTTCAGCTTGTGTTCGGATATATATATAAATAATTTTTAGGCAAACCTTTACTTTTTTTTTTTTATCGATAATTTGCTCACTTTAATGTTTCATTATTGGTTCAGCATCATGTCATGTGACCGCTCCCCTATTAGTCAGATGAGGCTCCTGTATCCGTATATCCTGCCTGCTTCTGTCTGCATCCGTTAAAAATGCACAGTTCTGTCCTTTGTGTATGTAAATGTGTTTGTGTTACCCGATAACTGAATGAAGGGCTTCCTAACAACCGCGTAAAAGCCCTTCCGTTTTTGTATTCACTGTACACGTCTGTTCATGCATGTATCGCATGCTCTGTGGAGAAAATATATTTGTGTGAATCCTTTACATTATGGCAGACAACACAAACACTGGAAACAAACCTCTAAATTGCACTAAACCTCAAAGAAAAGCTGGGAAATGGGTGCAAAACATTTAATATGACGTTGGCATCTATATTTTTAGTATTTGCTGTTCTGCTTGGTGTTAGGTGGTCATCAATGGACAAAGTGAATTAGATCCCTGTGATCCATCCTTCCCAATATCGTACACTTATTATTGTTCATATTTTTATTTTTTTATATTCCTCAATCTGATGGAAGTAGTATCTAGTTCAAGTTATGTCTTCTTTGAAACATACAAGTATTACTGGAGCGCAATTTACTGACATGCTGTTGATACAACTTCTAATGGCAAGCTAGCATAATTGTAGGGCCTGCAAGATCCAATATAATTTTCCAGCATGGCAGACCCAAATCCTGTAGTATTCATATACAGATGTGACCTTACACATCTTTGCCGCAGTGGCACTAAAAAGCCTTTTTCAGCACGCCAGGGTCCGTGAGACTCTGCTAGTGCCAGAAGTCTTTATTTTTTTTTGCCGAAAGTGCGAAACGCGCGCACCAACAGACTGTCCTGATTAATTTGATATACGACACTTGTATATCTGTGTATGACTGAGTCTCTGAATCTGTATAGGAAGTGCTACAATGTAGCAGCCACAGCTTTATTCATTCCAAGTTCCGTTGTGCTTCATATACAGACTCAGGTGCACACAGATATACAGGTGTCGCACAGTAAATTAACCAGCAGTGTCTGCTTGTGCTTCCTAGTCACTTTGCATTGCGACTTAGGCCCGTATTCAATTTGAGGCGAAAAGTCCGGATCGGCGATACTTTTTCGCCGATGACGTCATTTTCGCCTGTTTTGCTTTTACCCCGTATTCAATTTGAAAGACTTTCCGCCTAGGTGGAAAGTCAATGCAATGTAATAGGCGAAAAGTTTCGCCTATGAATAGCAGGCGGAAAAAAAGTGCAGAATTGGGGTTTTGGGGTGCAACTTTGCAGGAACCCCCCTGCAGCCTTCAGACAGTCCCCCAAAGGTAAACTGTGTCAAAAAATTTTTAAAAAACACTTAAGGACACCCCAAAAAATGACTTTGAAAAAAGGGGCGAAAAAAATAAATGTTGGGGGACAAAGTTAAAAACTAGAGAACTTGACTTTGGGGGGGTCCCCAAGTATGCCCCAATTTTTTTATTTTTTTTATTTTTTTATTGCTGCAGGTGAATTTTACACGATTTATTCAAAATCACTTTAGCAATTGTTAAATATTGTGGCCCCCCTTTTTCAAGTACCCCAAATTTGCTGGAATAAGTTATTTTCAGGGAAAAATAACTCCTGAATACTATTCTGCACCACGTATAGAAAAACACTATTTAGCAGATATTGAGCCCATTTAAAAACACCAAATACATTCAGCAAGCCAAATTGGGGTGTACCATAGGGATCCCCCATGTCAGAGCATCTTTTGGGGGGGTGTCAGGCTGATTTCCCCAAATCTGATGGTACTTTCTGCCTGTTCAAGTTTTGCCGGGTCCCGTTTTTGCTTACTTTCAAAATGAATACGGAGTAAAGCGGGCACGCGCCGCACAATATTTTTCCGCCTACAAAACAGGCGACGTAGGCGAAAAGTCCAGGACGCGAAAAAATATCGTGGCTCGGCTCAAATTGAATACGGCTCTTAGACACTTTCAGCAAAAAAAGACACCCGACACTAGCAGAGTAGCACGGGACCTGGCGGCTAACTCATGCCAGGCAACTCACAAAATGGCTGCCTCTACGACACGCCTCATCCATGTTGTTTGGTTGGTTATGAATTCATAGACTGCATTGGGTTCAGCTCCCAACATGGCTGTCTTAGCTCTGTATGAAATCAATGGGTGTGCATTAAAAAAAATTTCACACACGGATTTTGCCGTGTAACCTGAGACTCCTTAAACTGCAAATGGAGAAATAGGTTTTCCCTGAAATGTCACTGGCTTTATTAACTTGAGGTTTAAGAAATGCTCTTTTCTGATATTGGGATTTGCCCTGAAGTATATCCCAGAGCCTGATTATGACCTGGTGAGGCCGTAGGCAAGATGCGGATTTTCTCGTTCTCCATTAGTCAAATAAAAATACCCAAATAAAAACAGGTTTGAAAAAATCCGGTTCCCTTGGTGACCACTTGGCTCTACACATGAAGCTGGGGTTGCCTGGTGGATGATCAGTCTCTGGTATATACACGGATTAGGGAGTCCTTCGCTAGGTTATTCAGTAAGTATCTAACACACAAGATAACTTTTGCACTTCGTTGTTGAACATGTACAGTAACAATTATTGTGATGTCTTCTAGACTGATGGCAGAGAGACAGACTCAGCATCAGAAAGCAGTTTTAAGATTGGCAGACACAGGAAGAGCCCCAGCTCTCTAACCAATCTTAGTGGCTCCTCTGGCATGGCGTCGATGTCCTCTGTATGTACTGTAACTTTCTGCTTCCACTAATTATGTCCTTGTGCTTCTGTTGTGTGTAACAGTGTAAGTCTGCAGCAGATTAATGCAGGATTAAGGTAGGACTTGTAACACCATCCGTACTGCATGGCGGCATTTATGAGATTGTCGCTGTCCTTTATTGGGTTCATTTTATTAATGACCAGGCAATTCTCTGCAAAACGCCTATTTAGTAACTAATGATGTCTGGGCTGGAATTACATCATTGAAGTTTAAAGGCATGCATTTAGCACCTTTAAACCCCCACCCACCCTCACATACTCACACACACGCTCCAGCTGGAGGCATACACAGGACCCTTTACATTTACGATTTATCAAGATGCTCATGGTTTCCAATCCACAGAACTGTCCTATTTTGTGTCCACCAATTATAGCACCACCAGCGGGTTTATCGAAATGACAGCTGTCCTATCAATATTACTGACGCGTTTCAGTGTTTCCTCAGGAAGATTCATTCAATTGAGTGTGCCCATGTTATTTAAAGGTCCGATCTCCAATCATAATGCGAACTCACTTCTACCCTTACGTAACTTCCAAATTAATTAAGCATCACCTGGAGATCATAGACCACTAACAATCTGATTTTATGTAGCCAAAATGTTATATTGGGCAATATAATATTAAATACATAATAATACAATATTGAAAGTATCATTGAATGTAATCCGTCAATCTCTGCAGCAATGCCGCCTCTTGGAAGGTCGTCAGGGAGGATAAAGTGATGGGTTAATCAACATCCTACCTCTATGCTTTCATTGCTGGTTCTTCTCCCTGACGGGCACTGCCGGGATAGGTCTGCACTGCGGTTATTTCTAGGCATGACCAGCTTGTCGGCTCATTACCCGCGGCTGGCTCGTGGGGATGCAGCAGTACCCATAAGTAATTATGAAGAAGCAGTTTGTGGGAGGGGAGGGGGTCGTGACTTTTATCCATTGCTAGACTGTACCAACATTACAGCTGGTTATTGTCGCTAAGTCTAAAACAACTTGCCCATAGGTGTTATTTTGTGGATGACCCTAGATTCATGGGGATATACTTACACCCTCTAGTTCCTCTAGAAATATCACTAAGCTTCATGTGGGCTGTATTGGATACTAGTTTAGCCAATAGTAATATAAGTGGCCTGGTCCACCAAAATATGATCATGGTGATGTTTCGGTCAGGTTCTTGTTCACTGGTACCTTCAATCTGATTCCCCACCTATATACAGGACCGTATCTTGCACCTAATTAAACATGGAGATTTGACGCCATTCTAGGTTGCGCTATTTGGCAATGTATTGTTTTATTGCCTGTCGTCTACTGATTGGTTTTGTTCCTCCAGGTAAGTGGAAGTGTAGCGAGTATGTACAGCGGCGATTTCGGCAACGTTGATGTGAAAGGCAGCATAGAGTTTTCCGTTGACTATCTGGAGCCGGTGAAGGAATTCCTCATCTATATCTACCAGTGCAAAGAGCTTTCTGTGGCTGACGTAAAGAAGCAGCGCTCTGACCCGTGAGTACAATGTCCGTCTAGTGCTTTAATGGTGGCCACAAATATAGTGGCCTATCTACAATGGTTCCAGGGGGGGCCCACACCGCACACCCTGCACTCACTCCATATGATTACATTCTGCAGGAGCAGCCTTTAGAAGAAATCTCCAGGAAAATGGCGGCGGCTCCATTTTACTGGAGATATGCTCGTATGCAGTAGACTCTGACACAGTGCTAAAGCCTGCAGTCCGCATGCGCTGGAGCGAAGAGGAGGGGGGTGCGCTTAGTCACTGCACACAGGCCCCCTCCCTTTATAAGACGCCCCTGTGTGTGCTGAAGAGTTAGTGATATCACTGGTTCCTAATTAACAGACAGGCTGACTTGTCATAGTTTTGATTTGTACCTCATTCTCCTGAATAACCAAATGTACATATGACCAAATTAAACCTTTCTATTGGCGTATTACCAATCTGCAGCAGAGATGGTGACAGTGCAAAAAGGAGGGGTTTTCTGCTAACCCTCAATACAGATGTGCCCACATACCTCTATCCTCCATGCGCTACAAATCGCACCACACACAACACGGGAGCTCAGTGTGACTCTGTAGCGCAGAGCGTCTTTTTGTGCGTCCTTTTTTTACCTTCAAATGTCTTATTCGCACAGCGTTGCAAATAGATGGCACAAGCAGCTTCTGTTGATTAAAACGACATGCAGCATGCCTATGTTCTCTGTGCTGCTGTGGGTGTATCTGCATGCGAAACGCTACGTTACAGTGTCAGCGGCTGTAACACTGTAACGTAGCATTTCTCATGCAGATGCACCTGCACTCGCTCAGAGAACATAGGCATGCTGCATATCTGTGAGGTTCTGGTTTTGTTGTGGACCCGGGTGGTGATAGGAGCAGACACAGAAGCAGATTTAAATGAAAATGTGGAACTTTTAATGAGTGGTTTAGTAGACATGAATATGGCAAAAGTAAAAGTCCAGGCAAAGCACTGAAGTGCACTTGGGAACTGTAGTGAAGCAAATGGGAGAATGTCCAGATAGTGACAGGCAAGGAAGAGTCCAGTATGCAGGTGTGGTGAGCTGAAATGATATGCTTGCAGAGGGGATGTGATCCAGGAGAGTGTAAGTGGAGGCAAGGTGCAGGGTGACAGCAGACTCAGGTACTCAGCAGGTACAACTGAATCACATGGCCGGAGGCAAGATGGCGGCACCCATGCCGGGCGGAACGGAAGCACCGCCAGGCCTCACCAGCCCAGAGTGACAATGTGCCCGCACAGAACTACGCACAGCCAATGCCCTCGCCAAACACCAGCACCACCGCCAGACGCCCCCCGCCACAGCGACCTCATGGGTAATACCTGTCGACCACCATGCCGAGAAACCCTGGTCGTGACCATATCATTTTAATCAGCAGAAGCTGCTTGTGCTATCTATTCGCATCGTTGTGCGAATAAGACGCATTAAAACGCGCACAAAATGATACTCTGCGTTACTGAGTCACGCCACGACTTGGTGCGACTAGAAGGGCTGTTTAACGCGCCAGGAGGCTAGATGTATGAGGACACAACTGTATCTACAGCCAGAATCCAATAAACAAGCGGTGATATAGAAAGAACTGTAATTGACCGGATCTCTCTTGCACTCTCTCTCTCGCGCGCGCTCTCTTCTCCCCCCCCCTCCATGGTCCTGGCGCTGATAATGCCAGCACAGCTATGACCCAATACTTGGGTAAAACAGCTATTAGTGTGACCCAATAGCCATAAGCAGATGACAGATTGATACCATAAGAAGAATATGCAGGCGCAGCGCCAAGTTCTCTTACTTATCTCATGTAATCTTTTTAGGTATGTGAAGGCTTATTTGCTTCCAGAAAAATTAAAGATGGGCAAAAGAAAAACTGCTTTCAAGAAAAAGACGCTAAATCCGGTGTACAATGAAATTTTACGGGTAAGGTGCAGATTAATAACTACAGTGCCCGCATATAAAGAAAAGCTGCAGGGTTTTTGTGTCCTTTTGTAAAATGCATTTTGTGTAAAGTGCATTTTACTGTATCAATCGTACAGTAGTATTTCATGTTTAACTCTATATACAAAACACATGTAATGTTTTTCTCTATCCCTGTTGCACGTCACGTGTGTGGTAAGATAATGTATTCATAGTGCACGTTGATACGTCATGTTTTACTGTACTCATGGCTAACGTGTGTAAGTCGTGTTGCTGAGGTCCCTTTAATGGACTGAAGGTTACTTTTTTTTTTTTCTCTACAGTATAAGATTCCCAAAGAACCTCTTCTGAAGCAGACATTGAACCTGTCGGTCTGGCATCATGATGTACTTGGCAGGAACAGTTTTCTTGGCGAGGTTAATGTCCAATTGGATACATGGGATTGGAACAATTCACAGAGGAATTGGTATCCACTGGAGCCACGCGTAAGTAGCTGTTTCCACGTTTTCGGACATTACAGTGTAAGCATGAGATATTTGTGTTCCTGGTGCACCCACGCATTTTGCAATTGCAGCAAACTCTGGCGTAATTTGTCAATAAAGTTGCTTCAAAATGATTTTTTGAAATTCAAGCTTTTCATTTTGAACAGACATATGTAATACCTCCTTTCCACTGGCCAAAATACCCAGGTAATTGTCGTGTCAACCTGGGTAGTGTAGACTCTCCAACATGACCCCTTCCATCTGGTACAAAAACTCCTGCTCCTGGATTTCTCTCCCTTAATTGATGATTGCAGCCACCTGCGGTGATACACCTGCCTCATCTATTAACAAGCCCAACACAGGCGTCTGCAATCATTAATTAGGTGGGAAGCCCAGGAGCAGAGCATTTTGTACCGGATGGTGACATGTTGGAGGGTAGGGTAGTGGCTCAGTGGAAAAGGCTCCTAGAAAAAATCCTAGTCGATTTGACATGGCATTTCTCAACTGGTCTCGAGAAGGGTTTTACGCAGGTAAAACCCTAGTCAAGTTTAGTGGAAACAGGTAACCCGGGTCTTCCGACACAGGACCCGTGTACATCATGCTGATTGGGTGCTGTTCGGAAGCTACCTGTGACAGCTGTCACCGGGGAGGGAGAGATTACAGCCTCCCCATATGGTCCGGACCGTTCCGATTTTTACCCCATGCCCGCTTCATACAGGGAGGCTGTAATCTCTCCCTGCCGTGTCTCCGCTGACAGATGTGACATCACAGCCTCCCGAAAGGACACCCTCCAACTCGGGACAGACCCGGGATTTTGGTGGAAAAGAGGCATAAGTGATATGAACATTTGATGTAAAAAGTCACATGGCGCAATAATTTAAATAACAGAAGTATAAACAAAGGTAGAGAATGGCAGAGTGGAGATGGGGTGGAACAGAGACTAGCTATAGAAATGGGTATACTTATGAAATAAAACTACCAAGAGATGTTGGTGACAGGAGAGGGGATTTGACCTGATTTGGACTGGGGAAGAAAGCAGTTTTTTGAATGATTAAAACATGGGAGAACTGAATGGACAGTGAGGACTCTGCTTTAGAATTCGGGAAGTCCAGACATTAGTAAATAAGTCTGGTTTATATTGGACATAATTGTTTTTTGTTTTTTAAAAGAATGCCTCAAACCAGAAACAAATTGGTAAATTCACCCCAGGTAGCGGCAAATTAAAAATAATTGGGTAATACATGGACCATTAAACGTTCCAGCTACCAGATGACGATCCGTTTGGTTGCTTGTGTTAAAAAGCATCTGAATGTCTTTCTCCTCTTTTCCCTGATGCTGTAGTAGTAGGCGCCATCTTTCTTTTTATCCTGCTAGAACACCTGATCTGTCTCTTCCTTTTATGTGTATAAAATGTCTCTTTGTCTTAAAGAGATTAAACAGCCCCCCCCCCCCCCCCAAATACCATAACCATTAGGTTACTGTTATTATCATCGTCATTGTATATATGTAAGGTACCACAAAACTCTGCTGCGCGAGTCCGTCAGTTACAAATTGTACAAAATACAAATCGCATATAAAAGAACAGAACAGTGCAGATGAGGATGACAAAGGAGGGTCCAATGTAGGGATGTGCAGAACCTATCCGAGCCTGCACATCCCTAGTCCAATGTGATGTAAAGAGTAGGGCGGGCCGTGCCTGTGAGAGTTTACAGCCAGAGGCCAATGCTGAGACCATAGGAGCTAGTGGGACATGGAGTGGACTGCAGCTGGTAGAACATTCAGAGGGAGGAGTCCCAGGCAGGTTTTTGAGAGAGCACTTGAAGGATTTAAGGTGGGAGAGTCTGGTCAGGCGTGGTAAGGCATTCCCTTAGTGTGGAGCAACTTGGGGCAGTCTTAGAAGAGAAAGTGAGAGGTGATCACCAGACAAGAGTGTATCCTGTTACGGAATCGGAGATGTATGAAACGGAGGTGTTGACCAGGGTCAGAAACTTGAAAGTCAAACGACCGCCCATACACTTGCGGTGGAGGCCGTGAGGAGGGGGGTGCGATACGACGCCCCGGCCAGCGGGACCCCTGCTGCCAAATGACAGATGATGGACGTTCAGTGTGTATGAACAACCATCATCTATAGATATATCTTTTTAGGTGTGTACCCAGCTTTAGAGTATGCAGTAGTCAAGGTGGGAGACAGTGAGAGAACAGATAAGCGTTTTGTTACTGCCTTGATTGAGAAAAGGGCATATTCTGTCACTGTTTGAAGGAGGAGGCGCTAGGCAGTACCAAGTCACTGGATGTTGGAAGTAAAGCTGAGTCCGCAGTTAATTATACACCAAGGCAGTGGGCTGGATTCAAGTGGCACTAGAGGAAGGGATAGTGACACTAGGTTGCTGTGTGGGGGGAGCGGGGGATGCTGAATTTAAAGGGGCAATGATAAATAAATAACCGGGTGTTGTTTGTATTTGATATTATTGCCCCTTTGAATCCAGCATCCGATACTGCCGAAGGCACAGCGAATAAAAAATGATTTTACTGTACCTACTGACAATCATTGTGCTGGTTGCTGCAATTCCCCGAGCCTGACATAGAAACCTCACGACCACTCTGTTGCTGCGGTTTTGTGTACGCTGTGACGAAATGACCAATAAACAATATTTCTAGCAATAAATTAAGATTTTTTTTCCATTAATATCACTGTGTGTGTGTGTGTGTGTTTTGGAAGTAATGATGACTGAACGCCTTGTCTTTACGTAGACCCCAGCTTCTGGCATCGGATTAGAGAACAGAGGAGAGATTAAACTGGCTCTCAAATATATTCCAGTGTCACCCACTGGTATGTACAAGCTACTATTATTACTTTATATTCCACCTACCGGTGTGACCACTGTTATTGCTTTGTATGGTAATGTTTTGTTTCCCCTTGAATCCAGTAACGGGTGCAAAGGCGGGCACGACGGGGGAAGTACACATCTGGATTAAGGAGTGCCTCCAACTGCCAATGCTTCGTGAAAACAAAATAAACTCTTTCGTAAAATGGTAATTCCTCTTTACCTCTGGTCTGTTATGTCCTGCAAGCCCCAGTACTTCAGAGGATAGATAACAGTTACAGCATAAATCAGAGAATAATTCTTGCAGCTATTTATCAATCCTTCTAAAGAGGACAGACAACTAGCCATCATTAAGTAAATTCTATAAAATGGTAGCTCTAATCTCATTGGTAGTTGCGGGCAACACGTCCACTTGATTCCCTTAGAAGGTTTAATAAATTTCTCCCCTCCGCCCCCCTTTCCCTTAGTCTGCAAATTATCAATTTCTTAAAGCATTTGTGACTATATTTTTATGTTTTTCCTTTTGTTTTTAGTACGATACTTCCTGACACAAGCAGGAAAAGTCGCCAGAAAACACGGGCTGTAGACAAAACCCCCAATCCCATTTTTAACCACACAATGGTTTATGACGGCTTCAAACCAGACGACTTGAAAGAGGCTTGTGTGGAGCTCACAGTGTGGGACCACAACAGACTGTCAAATCACTTCATCGGAGGTTTACGATTAGGCCTTGGAACAGGTAAAAAATAAAGGATTATATACCAATGCACAAAAAACAAAACTGCCATAAATAACTGTGGAAAAATAGTGCTGTAGTTAATACCACGGTTTGTTGCAGCACATTGTTATTGCACAACATTCTGTATAATATTCTTCCCAATAAATTACCCAGAACTGTTTAACCTTCACCACAAAATGCAGCGGGATGAATTATACACACCATCAGATGTTGGGTAATATTAGTCTTTGTAAGATATTCATGTGCCCCTCTGAGCAGTTTTGAAATGCGTTGGGTTGACCATGAGATTTATTTAAAATAATGTCTCATTCACACATGAGACCCACAAGCAGCTTCTGCTGATTAATATATACATAATGCCTGTATTCTATGTGTGACTGCGGCTATATCTGCCTACGAAACGCTATGTTAGTGTCACAGCCGCTGACACTGTAACGCAGCATTTCGCATGCAGATATAACCATAGTCCTGCCTGTTTCCCCAGCTACCACAGTTTGTTTTTTAAAGTATAAAGTAATTTTTTTTCAAAAACTTCCCCAAAATTTTTTTTTTGTTTACCACCACATTATTATTAGCTATTTAAATGTAACTTTACATTTTTGTTAAAAAAATTATATTAAATTAAGTAAAATGGCTCTTATTTACAATTTGCTTAAAAAAAACAAACTACAATTTTGGAGACATTTTAAAAAAAAATATTAGTCAGTTAAGTGGTTAACTTAAGAAATGTCTGATAATAAATATAAAGAAGATATTCCTGCTGGCTGATCAATAAAACTAAAATTTATTACAAACACAATTATTAAATAAAAAGTTAAAATGCAACATGGATGTGTATATAGATGGTTGCTCTTCAGTTCCTTACCCAGCAAGGAACAAATATCTAAAAGAAAAATAATAGTGCTCATGGTGCAGTAAATTTAATACACCTACAGTAGAATCATTTGGAAGTAATTATTAGTATTTTAAGTAGAAGAATATACAGCTTATCAATCTTCTCTGCTCCTCAGGATATGGATGCCAACCAAACTATAGTGAATATAGCAGATCCTAGATGGAACTGTCCAAAAAGTCTAAACAAAGGCCTCACAAGTGTGAGATCTTTTTATATATAGATTAATATTTTTATTCATAGCGATGAAGATTTGAAAACTAAAATAAACATAAATTAGGCAAAGTTTATCTGAGTAATGGGCTCCTGTAGCAGCAGGACTAGATGTGACATCACTGGGACACACGATCAACAAAATATGCTCCTTTCAAAGCACTGAACACATTATTGGAGGCCTACCAACGCGTTTCGTTCCCTGAACTGCACCATCAGTACTCCTTCCTTTTTCTTTTCTTTTTTTTATTAATAAAAGTTAATTTATTATTGTTCTTCTCTTTAAGCTGCCAGTAGAAATACATATTGATATTTTATAATTCCTGACTATAATTGTCTCTGGGATATCACATTAGACATCAGGTATTTATTTTGGAGATTGCTGTCTTGGTTGGGCTGCCAGATTCAAAATATTCTCTAACTTTAATTTATTGTTCACATTCTATTGGTATTTGGAGATTTATTTTCTCTGCTACACCCTTTTGAAAAACTAGTGACATTGCAGTGGCATTGTAAACGAAGTGATACCCGTTCCTAAACAAATTATATAGGAATGAACCTAGGTTCAGCGCTTCTTCTGCGATGCTTTCACTTACCTGTTCTTCTCATTTAGGAAAGAGTTACGGGACAGCTGTAGACTGGATGGACTCGAGCCATGAGGAAACAATAATGTGGGAAAGGATGGGTACCTCTCCCAACACCTGGGTCGAAGGCTTATTGCCGCTGCGGATGTTTAAGATGGCCAAACTAGCCAAATAAATAGGAAAATCTATCATATCCGTCCATAGTCATCCAGCACTGCGATCACTTTCCTACTGTAAACCTCACTTGCTTCTGGAGTAGCCTTTGTAACAATGGAACTGCCTAATGTTCTGGTGACTTTTTTTTTTTTTTTTTTTTATGTTAACTGTGGTACAATGGGAACTTGATTAGAAAGAGATAATGAAGTCTTTAAATAAATATTATTCTTATAGTGGTAAAAACTTTATCCACTACTTTGCTGCTACTTTATCTTTTAGAAAACTTTTGGAATGGGTGACGTCTCCTTATTCACTCTCATCCTATACAGCCGCCCCTGTGCCATTAGGGCTCACACAAAATGGAAGCTGTCTTGCTCCTTGATGGCTTCTGTACCTTTTATTGGGAACTTCATATAGAAAATGGGGCAAAAGGTGTAAAATATGGTAAATATGGATCTCTATAAATATATTTAATTTTTATTGCATCATGGCTTACATGATTTTCATGGCTGTGGGTAAACTGGTTAAGAGCAATTAAAAAATGTCCACTATGTCGTATGTTCGTTATTTCTGTACCTTTAAGTGTGACACTTAAGCTTTCGCTAAATGTGTACTTGTGTAATGGGTTTTGTACAAAGCAAAGTGTCAATATTTGGGGAAAATTAAGTTTGGTTAGAGATGTGTATATATGTAATTATCTCAATAAAATGATTGAATGACACACCAATTGCTTTCTGTCTTTATCTTGTTATAGCAGTTTTCTGTATTTTTGGATATTCTGAATGTAAATCTATTGAAAAATTGTTGCACTGAGCCACTGTGTGTAGGCTCACTCTGCGAGTGCCGAGCCTCGGTGATGCACCAAAAAGTTCCACCATTCCCTGGTTTCTACACACCATCCATGACATGTTCCTCAATACATCCTAGTGTTGGTCTCTGGGTAAACATCTGACCCAATTCACCCTGACAACAGGGTACTGCAGCCTTGTTCTGCTTTCTTACCCACCTTCCCACAACATCTGTAATAGAGGTTGTCTGCTGCAGTGATACCAGGCTCTACAGAGCTTTTTGGCTTTTTTTCCTTGCTGTGTCCTGGCTCCCACCGTGCTCTGTAGTAAGCAGTCCTGGATCAGCTTACTCCATCCATTGACCGAGACTGGACCTGGCTTCAGTGACAGCTGGATCTTTCTCACCTTCCTAGCACTTATTCCCTGCAACAACTACTTCTCCTGACTGGCGTACCGAGTATCAACCATAGGAGACTGCATAGGTCATCTATAGCGACAGCATAGTAAGTGGACTTCCCTAGCTGTCCCTATCAGCTGCTGTTCTTCAATTTCCAGCTCTGCATCAGATGCAGCTCCTTGCTGCCTTGGCTCTCTGTTAAACTATGGAGATGTGGTCTAACACTATTGCCAGCAAATATTCGCATCGTTTCCTCATTTGCAACATCTTAGTGGCTCCGATCTACAAGCAACTTCAGAAAGACTTTTACAGCGACACCTGTGGTCTTAACTTTTTTTTTTCTATTGAAAGTTTATTACATTTTGGTGATAAAAAGGGTACCAAAACAGAAAAAGAAAGGGGGAGCAGAAACCTATTACAGAAATTATGAGCGTAAACTGTATAATAAAACGTTTGAGGCAGAAACAAGGCGACATAGTAGTACAACTAAATCAAGCTGCAAAAACCCCATGAGGGGTACAATAGACAAAAAGTAAACAACATCCAGAATTCTAATTGGTAATGAAAGTTTTGAAGAAAAGGACGGCAGGGAAGATGGGGAAGTTAGTCAGGGAAAGGAGTTGTACAGGAGTAAAAGACAAGCTTGGCATTTCACAGAACATATTGAGGTAGAGTTACAGGGATGACAGTCGTTTACCTAGGGGGATGGTAAAAAGTTTGAGATTTTCACGGATAATACTTCCAACTGGCTCCAACCTGTGAGTCTGCCAGCTTCTTGATAAGGGCCTATGAGATGAAAGGGCTGTTTTTTCTTCTTTGGTTCCAATCAGGCCCCGAGTTGCATTAAAATGACCAGTTAACTGGCCGGAGTGGGGAAGATCATTAAGAAGGGTACGGGGAAGCAAAGAGAATGGCTAGTAGGCATACAGATATCCATTATCTGAGATATGAGGTTGTGAACATCGCATCAAAAACCCTCAATATTGGTTCCGCTTCACCACATATGGGGGATGGCCTGCCCATGTGGAGGCAACCCCTCCAACATCTGTTGGAAACACACAGGAAAATCACGTGGAGGTGAGATGGAACAAGATGACGCTGGTAAGAGAGCTTATAAGTTCCTTTAATAATAGCCCAAATCTATGGTTTTGACAGTCGTTCACAAATCTTTCCCACTCCTCTGGGTCAAGAGACTCCCCAGTGTTGTCCACTTGAGTTTATATTGGAACTTGAGTAGTTGATAATATATGAGTAGAATATAATGCAGAATTGAGATAAGGCCTTTAGGGTATATTTGCTAAAGTGTGGGTTTTTCTGGAATCGGGCACCAAATGAAGAGTCAGTGGAAGCATGGATATGTCTAATTTGTAGACGCTAGAAGAATGCATACTGAAACAATGTTGAAGTCCACTGTGAGGCAAACTCTGGTAGGAATTTGATGTTTCATGAGCTCCAGAATTCGAATGCTTTCTATGGAAGATCCTGAGATAAGGACAAATTATTCCAAAGGCAGCTGGTGGGGGGTGGGGGGGGTTTATCAGTCAGGGAGAACACCAGCTTTCTCCTCTGGTCTGACCTTTTCTGAATGATCCACTATTTCTTGAGTATACCCTGTACCCTCTATACCTTTCAAGATAGTGTTCTGGTCTAACTGATTTGTATAGACCTTGAGTGACTACACTACTTTGTGCTGAATCCTACTATATTTGGTGCTACCTCCCTTGAGACTGTCCAAGTCTCTTCTCAGGACCTCGGCCCTCTTCATAAAATGCCTTTTTTAAGGCATTGACTACTGTGTTCTATGAGAAAAAAATGGTATAGGGTGACCTGCTTTGTACTAGATCTGAGGCCTCTCTGATGCTCTCATCCTAAATATCGCCAATGAGGAAATCTATAAAAGTAAACAAAAAAAAAGACCACCTACAGACTTTGATCTTTCCTTCCCCTCCAGTTTCCCCAGACAGACTCCCACAAACACCCAATATTGGTGATAGTCCACCAGCGCCCTCACCTCCCTGTCCTTCTCGGGGGGGGGGGGGACTTGAGGGACATCACGTGCCACCTCCAGTCCCTTCCTGCAAGACCAGGATACAGTATCCAGCAAAACACTGGAGTATAGGATCTAAGAGACGAGACAGTCAATACTCAAGTAAAACCTCTCTCCAATCAGACCCTAGGCAGGTACATGGGTGTCGGAATGGAGGGGGGGGCAAGGGGGTGGATTATCACTTGAAACAGTTGAGCCCCTGAATGGATATAGCAATAATCCCCACCCACCCCCCATTTCAAGGTCTTGTCGATGCTCTTGACAAAATATTCAGTGAACTTGTGGACTATGACCTGGACACCCAGATAGCTTTCAACAGGGTACTGCAGCCACAAAGGCTACAATATGAGAAAACACGGGGCTTTATTTGTCTGCTACACTACTACAAAGTGAAGGAAGATATGCTTTATAGAGTGAGGAATCTAAAGGAGCTTGAATTTAATGAGCAGAATATCCAGATATGTAAGGATCTCTCCTGGAGTACTTTACAGCAAAAATGGATCCTTCACCCTTTCACAGATGAGTTCTAGTTAAAGAATATACAATTCCTTTGAGGCTTCCCTCTCCGCATCCAGACCTCAGATGTGTCACACTTGCCGACTTTCTAGCTGCTTCCTTCTGGGAGGGAGCAGCCAGAACGGCAGGACGGGGGGGGGCGTGGCGAGGAGAAGGGGTAGTGGCCAGACAGGTGACATTCATTTGTGGGCGTGGCAGGGATGGGGGCCACACGATCGCGTCATTTTGGTCTGCCCCCTGCTACACAATGCCTATAATACAGGCATTGTGGAGCAGGGGGCGGGGCCAAAATGACGCAATTCAGTGTGAATTGTGTCACCAGCCTCCTCCGCTGCGGGGTTTAACTATTAATCGCGGCGGGGGAGGTCGGGAGGGATCGGCGGCGGCTGCCGGGAGGCTTGCCTACCTTTCCGGGGGGCCAGGAGCTGCACCCGATTTTGGGATGCTCACGGCAAAATCGGGGTGGTAGGCAAGTCCTGAGATGTGTCCATATAAACTTCCTTGCGCGTTAAACAGCCCTTCTTGTCGCGCCATGCCATGGCGTGACACAGTAACGCCGAGCATCTTCATGTGACTTTTTACCTTTAAATGCAAAGCGATGTGAATATGATGCACAAGCAGCTTCTGCTGATTTCTATGATGCCTATATTCTGTGCGAATGTGGGTGTATCTGCATGTGGAATACTACGTTAGTGTCACAGCTGCTGCCAGTGTAACATAGTATTTTGCATGCAGAGACTAGATTTTTACATAACTATTGAGGACATATGTCTGTCTGCTACAAGGAAATATGAAAAGTTTAAAGACTCTCATATGACCCAACAATACCCTCTGCACTTCCCCGTCTGGGTCCTCCGTGAAAGTAATTTCACTGACTGGGGCTTATTCCGAGTTAGAAGAAAAGAAAAAAAAATAGTAAGTAACTTTGCACCTGGGTAAAACCATGTTGTGCTGCAGTATTGAGAGGGGTGTGTCAAATCTCAAATCTAAATTGCAGTGTAAAAATAAAGCTGTCCAGCATTCTGTTGGCTACATGCAAAAGCAGCCAGTATTTACCCTGCATGCAAAAACAAGATGTATATTTGGCCCCCTGGCTTAGTAGAATGTTTTGCAGAGTTACTTGATTTTTGTTGTTGTTTTGTGCCTTGCTTCCAACTCAGAATTCACCCCACTGAGTTTTACTGACCTCAATCTCTCAACTTCCATCACATCTAATAACCATTGCTTAACCCAGTGGTGCCCAAACTTTTTTGAACCACGGCGCCCTAGAGTATCAGTGTTTTCACGGCACCCCTAAGACAAAAGTTTGTTATTGAGAAATTAAGATTTTTCTTTTTTTAATAAGTATTAAAGTGAAGTAAATTGGGCTTATCTGTCATCCTTAGGTTCAGTTATGTGGTGGGTGACAGGTTTGCGCTTCTGTATGTCCTCATATTTACATTACATTGAACATCAATCATTTTATTTGTTGCTGGACCACCAACCTGAGGCACCCCTGCAAGGGTCCAAAGGCACACCAGGGTGCCAAGACGCACAGTTTGGGAACCACTGGTGTAACCAATTAACTGGCAATTTTTTTTTTTCTCACAAAACAAACGCTGAAATTCTTTTTTTTTTTTTTTTTTTTTTTTTTTATTGAACTGGGTCAGTAATGTCTCATTTGAAATGTATCCGACACAATTTTATAAAAAAATATATAATTGTTTAAATGCAAAACATTTAATATAAATTTTTGAATCAGTTATCGATATATTGGACCATTGATGTTCGGAACAGCGTGACCATCGCAACTTTGCTTTCCCCAGCAGCTGCTCCTCTCTGCAGCCGCTGGGTGGGGGGTCCTGCTGTTCTTACAGATCGACAGTGATCAGCTGCAGGGCAGACACTGGGGTCTCTGCTAGTGGCAGATGCTGGAAGATTGTCTTCTGACAGCCGTCCACTGTGCGCTTCTGACCGCATTATTTGCGTCCATGTCAGTTAATGCACAGCCTGACCTGGTCACAAATGATGAAACCATGCCAGGAAAGCCATTAAAGCCAGGCCCCTCCCTCCTATTTGTGATTGAGATGGATTCGTCCTTTCTTCCTTCGATGTAAGGCAGGAAACCTACTTTGAGTTATTTCATTGTAAAAAGGTTTAAAAATAAATGGCCGGTGACACTATAGCAGCGCAGTATCTGCCTGCCATAGTGACAACCATCTCTAGGCTGGCGGGTCGTATTCCTTAGGGAAATTAGGCTTGCAACAGATACTGTATGCGCCCCCCTACCCCCAAAAAAACCAACCCCCAGCCGATTCCAACTAACCAGTTCTTCTTGAGAATAAAAGCCCATATTCGTTAGGCTATGAAAAGTAGATGCTGAAAAAGCTTATGGTAAGTTGTTGTGGAAATATCGGCAGATGATATTAGAGCATGAAACCATTTTACCTATTATATGATTCTGGTCACTTCACTACTTATCAGTGGTACATGTGGTTCCCCATTTGTCATGGATACTTCTATTTCATTTAGCCTTTAACCCTCTGGTCAGGATTCTACAATCATGGGGCAACTTCAAAGACACAGAGGATTATCTAATAGGTTCAAATATTACGGAATCATCGAGTTTGCCGCTAAATTTAAAGTGACAATCCGGTATGAGGCTGGTTTTGTTTCTGAACTAACTGCCGCTTTAAATTTAGCTGCCGAGCTCGCCAAAATCACGCCACTTCTGTAATCTTGGAACGTATTAAATAACCCCCATAGCTGTAGGAGATAAAGAAATGAGTTCTCGCTTTGCTGATATGCAGCTACTTCATATATATCTTACCCCCGTCAAACGTTACATTTAATATTTGCTGAAATAAACAAATTCAGAAAAATAAAGTTTCAATATTACCTAGGATAAATCAATATATCTGTCTCGGAGCCACACTAGCCAATCAAACTGCAGTGAGAATTTTAAACAAATGATTATGGACAAATTAATCCCTAACGTATTTGGGGATCAAGTTTCCAAAAAAAAAATTACAAAATTAATATTCTCTTAAATAAAAATAAGCAGGATAATTAAAGCCATCATAGAAGTGCTGGCTGCCTGGATTAAAAAAAAATAATATTCTCCTATTTAAAATAATCTTCTCAAAATTACTATTGCATAAGATCTTCTACTCTTTAGTTATGTCACCTGCTGTAAAAACACACCTAAAGAAGAGAAATTAATAAATAGAAGAAGCTGCATTTGGCCAAAATAATTGCTTTAGAATAAGGTCCCCATTTATTAACTAAACCTTCTATCGGATGAGGTGTTGTCCGGTGTGCAAACCACTTATCATACTAACATAAAATCTGAGACGTGGATTTGGCAGATAACTTGATGGCGATTTATTGGAGCAATAATCATTTATTTATTATTATTTAAGGATGTATGGTGGCAAAGAAAGGATGGCCAGAAATCAGCCAAATCTGCTATGCCCACACACAAACAACAAAAGACATAGCAGGCGTAGATCGCCCAGAGTGCATACACATAACCATGTAAATCATATCAACAACAAAAGGTAACGCTCAACCTCTATCTTGACTTCCCACCCGTTTAGGTGGTGATACTGCCACCCGTTAGGTTGGTACAGCCAACAGAAGGGAGCGCCCTTAAATCATAATTGCACCCGGACTGGTGACCTGCCGTTCTTTCCCGCCACATAAAAACAAACCCACAAACATACCAAAATTTATAGGGGAGGGAGGGTGGGGAATCTGGAACAAAGAGGCTTTGGCCCACACTTCTAGTCCTTTATATAATGTTCCTGTTACAAACCCGCCCCTGCTTGTCATAGGCTAACACCAACAAGTCATTTGCATACATGCCGGCCCCCATCCTAGAGGTTTAAAACACCTCTTTTCTTATGTAATCTTTCGGTTTCTCTAATGTAAAAACCAGCGCCATTTTTTGTTTAGTATCACTGTGTTACAAACAAAAATACCACTAGTATTTATCAATAATTACCCCCCCGGCGAGGTCCAGCAAAGTCCTCCTCGTCTGCTACTGTAGGTCCTCCGCTTGGCTGCTGGCAGCCTAAAGGCCCTCACACACGGAACGATTTGTAATCATATGTGAAGTCGCATACGATTTCCCTTGAAAATTCTTCCCTTCAGATACAGGACGATTTGTATTTAAAATACAATGATTCCACATAAGACCATACGATTTGATCAATACATCTGTGTCATATCGTACACGATCGGTTGAGATCTCTCTGCAAAACCATCTGTTCTGCGATCCAACTAGACGACGGCGGGGACGCGCATCGAGGGCGCAGAACACACAAAATACACCTATTTTCACACAATTGGTCTGTCCAACCTGTCGTAACTGGCCATATCATGTAAAAAAATCTTCCCATGTATGGGCACCTTAACGCTGCGACTATTTTCTGTGTCATGCACAGTGGGTCTCCATTGCCACCAATTGGGACTGCATTGCTCTCGCCATGCTATGACAAACAGCAGTAATCTTAGATTACCGCTGTTTGTTGAATACAGAAAGGGTGACATAACCCCTTTAGCAAGCATTAAAGGGGTTATGCATCATTAAGGCCTACCCAGAAGAGAGGCGCCACTGACCCAAGTAGGGTGAAATCAGCCTAACCCATGCATGAAGGGGTGTGCACAGCTCCTACTGCAGTAATATGGACGCTTTACAGATTGCCGGTCTTTCCCGCCACACATGGTTCCCATTAAGGAACTAGGAATGCCACCATACTACCTAGCTCACTAAACTCCCCAACACTGAAAAATGCTCCTCAAGGAACAAACAATTCCCCCTCCTCCATGAGGCTAACCCCATCCCTGCGAAAAAGATGGGCATCCTGGACTCTGAGTAGTTGATGATGCACAACAATCCCGCCCTACTCCAACCAGTCAGATGGGCCTAGAATGCAGGAAATCACCTGCAGTACACACAAGCAAATATATGAAGAACATGTAACTATAGAAACCATCACCAAAGGAGGAGAGGGGGGGGAGGAAGACTTGACCTGAGGTAAAAACCTGCTGGATCTTTTATATTTGTTAGTAATGCCATTCTCTTATTCTTTGCTGTTTATTTGTCTCCATTCAGTTTTTTACAAATTTTTTTATTTTTTATTTATTTTTATACTCCATCGTTGTCCTAAAATAGGGCAAAATCCCTCGAGACCCCCATTGGATAGGTGGCAAGTTGACCGAAGCAGTCAAGTCCACAAACAACGTTAAACATCATGGTTCCACATGAATATATCTCAGATAGGCGTTGGACTTCCATCTTCACAGAGCCTGTATCTCCTGCCAAGCTGTGACTCTGCAAGAAGGTCTCTCACTGCTGTCACAAAGCCTGATAGGCAATCAAGGTGCGAGGGATCAAGGACCGACATGCAAGACACTCCATGCTGGCTGTGCTGACGGTTCCAGGCCTGGCAACAGAAGTGACACCATAGATCCCTGGGGTGGCGGTAGGAGCGACCACGGGGAGTCCAACCACATTGATGTCTGAAACAAAAAGAACACAGACATAGTGTCTTGCGAGCTCCCTGGGTCCCCTGCAGTCAGGCTATGAACCCGGATGCGCAGGCGCAGCAGTGAAAAGAGCAAAAGAGACAGAGGGAATAACAGGCAAAGAGAGAGACAGACCACAAATACTGCCTAACTGCTGAATGAGTGGACCCAAGAGCGCCGGCATGGTGGATGCTGGAGGCGCAGACGACGACACCCCCTGTTGCAACAGCAGGGGCATCGGAGCACCCCCACTGACACAAGCAGCGCAGCAATGACTCCTGTAACCAGGGACGTAGTATTTCCCCGATACTGGCAACTATGTGGTAAATCTGCTACAAAAGGCTGCCTTCGCTCATCCAAGCCAGTAGGAGCCCGCAGCCTACAGCATGGGGGAACCCAAGGCAGGGTCATGTCCCGGTATTACAGAGGGCTGTATATAAGACATAGGAGATGATTCAGACCCGGACGCTAAGCTGCGCTCTCTCGCAGCTAAAAGGGGCCGGGTATGCAAATTCCGCGATCGCACTGTCTGATGTAAGGACGCCCTCTATGTCTTAGAGAGCGACTGGAGAGCGAAGGCACGCCAGTCTAGAGACGCCCACTTTTGTTTCTTTTTTTTTCAAAAATGTGTTTATTGAAGTCATCAAATGAATCATGATACACAAAAATATATCACAAAGGTATGTCACAGTCATAACATAAATACAAATCATTTGTGGTTTTGAAAAAATGACTTCACCACAAATTTCTCATTTTACCATTCCATAGAAAAATAATCAAGAAATTATTGTAGTGACTTGAACCAGAATAAAAATAATATAAAGTAAGATAGGAAACGGGTAGTAAGGGGAGGAAGAGGAAAGAAAAGAAAGAAAGAGGGGATACGATGGGAAGGGGGATATGAGCCATGCACTCCCGAGCCCAGTTTCTCTGTGCCCTGCCCTCCTTGATCACATTTTTTTTTTTTTATTTATTTTATTTTTTTCTTAGGTGTTATTTATTGGGGGATCTTGTAGGAGCAGTCTAGTTTCGTACCAGTGTGTTGATTTGAAATGTTGTATTTGTCTTTTAATCTCAGGATTTAAAGTATCAATAAAGCTCTCCCAAATTAAGAAGAACTGTTCTGTTTTCCTTATTGAGAGAGGAGTCGACCCAATCCATTTTGAAGATATAGAATAGTTTGTCTTTGAACATATTTAATGAAGTAGGGGTAGGAGCAATCCATTCTTGCAGGATACATTTTTTAGCTACAGCCGATGTTAATTAATAATAGTTTTCTACATCCCTTAGAAACTCTAGTTATTCCTGGAATATATCCCAACACTGCCCACTCTGGTGTTAATGGAAGATAATTAATTAGGTCCACAAGCGCATATTGCTTCACTTCCATCCAAAATTTCTTAATGACCCTACAATCCCATAAACAGTGATACAAAGATGCTTCTAATTGGGCACATTTTGGACACGCAGAGGAGGTTGAGATACCGATAAGATGACAACGTGTAGGAGAAAGATATCCCCTATAAAATAGCCTATAAAACATTTCTCTATAGGTTGTAGCTGTCAATGCGCGGAGGGAATATTGTAAAGTGCGTAAAATATTAGCTTCCGTTAGATTTGGAAAGCTGGCCTGCCACTTAGTGATCACTTTTGTTTCTTAACACACATCAT
Source organism: Taudactylus pleione (assembly GCA_031769625.1). Classification (NCBI taxonomy): domain Eukaryota; kingdom Metazoa; phylum Chordata; class Amphibia; order Anura; family Myobatrachidae; genus Taudactylus; species Taudactylus pleione. The sequence goes on along the minus strand of JAUIMM010000244.1, from coordinate 312,195 downwards.
CTCCAGGAAGTGTATGACTAATCAGAACCATCGAGAGCCATCGGAACTGATCGCAGTCCTTGAGGTCGACCCTACCCCGCCGCATGAACTGCGATCACTGCAGGCTGAAAAACAACCAAGTGATGTGTACAATGACGCTACTTTGCTAATTAAGCACACCCATAAGACGCCGTTTTGACGCCGAGACACGCCTTAATTCGCACCACCACTCCCCCGGTCACAAGCACCTTCCCCTGTTACCACCCACAAACAGTGCTATGTGTCAATCAAAGTAGCGTCCAGTCTGTGAACTATGACCGCACGATTCCCGGATGCAATGACTAGTTCGCGCATGCGCATTCTGACGCATGCGCAAACGGGCAACAATCGCCCATATCGTGCGTCCGCGGCTTAGCGTCCGGGTCTGAATCAGGCCCATAGTGTGTTTGGAAGACCATTGCATATGGGGTGGTGGACTCTGGTCAAACCTGTTTCTGTATGCAAGATATATAGATGATTAGCTCTTATTTCGGACGGGGATGAGACTTCAATTTCAATTGTGTAGCTCACCTAAATTCTATGAACACATATTTGGACCATAAACACATAGTCAACATAACATTTTTTAAAAATAAAAACAATATTCCCAAAGGCCAGTACCTGCATCTGAGGAGGCACTGGTCCAGTGAGATGTTTGAAATAATCCAAGCAGACGTATCAGACCTTTGTGTAACTATCCCCATAATGTTTTAGACAAAGCTCTCAAAATAGTCAGCGGTATAGAAAGACACGGTCTACAGGGAACAGGAGCCAAGCTTACGTGAATCAATACCATTCAGCTACAGAAAGTATTAGTAAAAACTCATAAGGACAAAAGAAAATGCTGCACTATTAAAGATGGACTGTTTTTTGGCACCTACCATAGGAGATGTTGATAAAGTGGTATTCAGAATGTTTAATAATCCGAAACAACTTTTAGCTCTGAGTGATTCGAAAAGCAGATAATGATAACATCAGAACTTCAAATTGAACGTGGTTACCATAGAAACCTGAACAAATTGCCCCACAAGCGATCATGTTAACCATAGAGTCACCTCAATAACATCACACACAAATAGGTATTCCAGCTAAAGGTTTTCCAAACTGCAAATCAAAACCTGTTATACATGCCATTAACTGCGGTTGTGGCATACAATATTTGGGTTGCACTATTCATACACTAAATATATGGTTATTAGAATAAAAATGAGGTGCAATCCAATGACTACAGTGCTCCTAGGCATGTACGTTTATGACCAAAAGATGGTCTAAAAATTCTAACTGTGAAAGCAAGCAAACAAATTAAGGTTACTAGAAGAGGAGGTGACAGGTTCCCAATACTTAGAAGAATTTTGTATAGTCAGATTAAGTTCCCTGTCCCCCAATGTTCTTAATAACAGCTAAACAACATTGAAAATAATTTCAGGTATACTGGAAATTTTAGACTATGAGCCCATGTTACCAATTCACAAGATGAAACCAATTTGAGTGGATGGGGGGGAGGGGGGCTCTTATTCGCTTTAGGCCCCTACACGTTTATTAGGTTCCATACCACTCCCAATCTCTATTTAACTTAATAAATACCCAGGTAGAGTGATTCAGTAGATACGATGTAGAGCCTATTTAATTTTAGCGTGATATTAGCAATATTTCACAACTTTTAGTGAATGTGTCGTTTGTGATATACTATCTGCTGAATACTCCATGATACAGATATTCCCCTATCCGCTGTCCCCTTTACGTACTTACTTATGATCTATGTGCATGACTATACACATGAATGTATTGTTGTTAGAAATGGGTTTGATGGACGATACGGTCTTTATTCAGATTGCAATAATGAATTGATTGTTTTAATATTAGAATCAATATATCTTTTGTACTTTCCGACATGTAATTAATTGAATGTAATAGGCATATATTTATACACACAATACTCTAATAAGAGAATGCGCCAGAAGAACCTAAGAAAAAAGGCGCAGTGGTTTCTGACATGCTGGCTTATGATAACGTGTGCTACAAATGTACTTATCGAGTAGTCATAGTTTATTCATTTATATGAAATAAGTTCTGTACCAACAGTATTGATTAATAAATCTGGTTCTTGGACAATGATTGGTTTAGTCCAATAAAGGATGTGAGAGAGGAGGGCTGGATGTTTCCAAGGAAACGGCACATAGCCGAGAAGCGAGATAGGCCACGCCACTTTGTTTTGGATGACGTGTGAGAAGTGAGCCAGCACTATGGCGAAACAACATGCGAGCGTAAAACTGCCGTCTCCTGTCAGCGAGGAAGACTCTCAGTGCTGCACATTACATTTCCCCACATCCCACACCGGGAGCTGCGGCTTACAGCAACCCTTGAGAACTAATTTTAGACTGTAACCTGATTTGATACAACTGCTTCTGTCTACAGTTATCTCTAATATATTTATTCTGCTGGTTTACTAATATATAACCTACGAATGACATTATTAACCCTGCGTCAGGCGCACCTCAGGGACTCCCAGGTTGGGACGCAGAGCGCCTGACAGGCGCCTGTTATAAAATCGTCATTAGCACCTAATTAACTCAATTCTAACGTTCTTAAAGTGATCAGTGACCTTCATTAGGATGTACAAAGATAGAATATATGGAAATCTGATTCACGAAACCACATTTATTAACCTTAAAGCAAGTAAAACAAAAAATACTCAATTTTAAGAGGCGCGGTGTGCCTAAGAGGCCACCCTGGACAAACCTACATATTTCTGCAAAATACCCACAACCTTTGTAATTTTCATTCATAAAATGAGCAATATACACAAAATTGTGAGGAAATACGTACCTACAAAAGTCGGACGAGTTCGGGCGCAATGAGCCTGAGAGGCCAGGAAGGTCACAACTGCACTCCACGCAGGCGGCGGGAAAACTGACTAGGGGGGTTTCAAACAGCACCTAGAGATAGGAAGGTACTAGGAGGGGCAAGCGAGAACAGCTTTGTGACCCTGTCAGGCCAGCTGCGCCTGACACAGGGTTAATATACACCTAATTAATACCAGAAAGGTTCATATGAAATTATAAATTAGAGCTTTTTACCACTATTTTTATCATCTTTAGACTTTTATCATTGAATGTGCATGTACTAATAAAATTACATTGTTTATGAATGAATTACTAATTGCCACTTCCAATGGCTATATAAAATCCTGTATATAAGATTGCTGGCTCTGACCAGCAGCCTGGCTCCACCACCATGACTGCAGAAGATGGCCGGCGCCATGACAGGTTCCCGGCCTGGGCATCTATGCGGCCCCTTCCTGCCCCCTGAAGCCCGGCTGTTTGCAGCCCCAGTTCGGGACACAGCCGTGGGAAGGGGAGCTAGCACTGCCAGAACTGCGGCCAACGTGCGTGCCCGCAGTTGCGGCGCTAGCGCGTGCCACGCTCTCACAGGGGACATAGGAGAAACTGCGCTTGCCTCACTGGTAAGCCGGGAGGATAGGTGCGGCTGCCAAGAAGGGGCAGAAGTGGCCATAGTAGGTAAGAGGGGCAGGGGGCCTGGGCAGGCACCACCCCAAATCAGGCTGCATCAGACAGACGGGCAGGGATGGCGCTAAGGGGCAAGACATAGGAAGAGAGGAAGATGAGAGACAGGAGGAAGCTGTGAGGGAGGAAGGAAAAATACTGTCCTGACCTGTACCCTATTACATATTAGGGAAAGATGGTATACAATCGGGAAGCCGGCTGACATTATACCGACATCCGGCTTCCCGACTGTCATATCCCGGTGAGGGTTAAATGACCGGCGTCTAGATGTAGACGCCGGTCATTTTACCAACGCCGGGAGACCGGCGCCCGGCATCCTGATCGAAGTGATGCCGGACGCCGCTGCGGACAGCCGCGGGGGGGGGGGAGGGGGAGGGTTAGGTTTAGGGTTCCCGGGGGGGACAGGGTTAGGCATCCTGCCGGGAGGTTAGGGTTAGACTAGGGGGAGGGAGGGTTAGGCACCCCCGGGGGGATTTAGGGATATGCACCCCCCCGGGGGACTTAGGTTTAGGCGACGGGGAAGGGGGGGTTAGGGTTAGGCACTGGGAGGGAAGGTTAGGGTTAGGCACCCTAATGGAGGCTTAGAGGGTTAGAATTAGGTTAGTGTATACTTACCTTAGACGATCGGGATTTCCTCCTCTGCCAGCCTCCTGGTGTCGGGATTCCAAACTCCGGCCAGGGGACCGGCGGTAATTCATACTGATTCCGGCAAAGACCTTGCTCATAAAGCTATTTGTTCCTGATCACACATAGAGAAAACAGTGAAGTTAGAATACAGAAAGAGAGAGAGAGGTTAGGGACAGAGGACCTGATTCAAACCCAGTCGCTAGATGCAGACGCTCGCTCCCAGCGTATGCAAATTCAGCTAAGGGACGGCAAGGCAGGCGATCGCACGGCAAGGCATAAGCATGCCCACTATGTCTTGGTGTGCGATCACTTTGTTTTTGCAGAAGCCCACCAGCCTGTCTTTAGCCGCCACTAGCGCACGTCATCTCCTGGAAGTGTATGTAACCATCGGTATATCGGGTTCCATCGCAATTGACCGCAGCGCTTGCGGTTGACTGTACCCTAACACAAGCACTGCGAGCACTTCGGTGCACAACCAGGTGATGTGTACTATGCACGCCTCTGAAATGGCGTTAAGATGCTCAGACACGCCTGCGTTCACACCTCCACTCCCCCGTTTCCAGTGGCCAGCCCCTGTCACCACCCACAAACGGCTTGACCTGTCACTCATTCAGCAGGGCTGTCTCTGCTGGCTGAGCGATTGATTTCCAATTCCTCAGACTAGCTCGCGCACGTGCACTGCGATGTATACGCATGCGCACCTTGCAAAATATCGCTTGCTCCGAGATAGTTAGAAAGAAAATAGTATAAAGAAATGTAGGCCTCATAAGCGACAACAACAGCTCTACAACCCGTGACCATGCAGCTTGGAGATCACAATCAAAGAGGCAAAATATCCTACCCAGACATTACTCATAAGCCCAGTAACCACTCGCCCCTTAACAACAAACCTATCCCTGTAATTTAACAACTGTCAATCCTAAATTATCCCTCCTTTCACTTTATTAACCCCATCCATCCCAGTCTAGAGGTTTTTATGCCCTCTGCTCTATGCAAACCTCGGTTATTTTTGTATTAAATCACAAAATATACTGTAATAAATATATATGGCATTTGGTAATACAAAATAATTTTGGAGAAACATTTTTTATGTTACAATAGATTTTTTTTTAATTAACTTGGTCCAAAGAATGGTGAGAAGCTAACCAGGGTCAGAATATCCATCCGTAGAAGGGTCGATACAAGCCGAGGTCAGAGCCAGAATATCCATCCAAAGAATGGTCAATACAAGCCAAGGTCAAGATCTGAAGCAAACATGGGCCAGAGTGGCACAGGAGCTGGTAACACTGGCACTCAAATGATAGTCTAGATAAACGGTCATCGTCCAATCAAAAGGTTGCAATAAACTGACTGGACGATCATGTGTGTTATGTTTAGGGTGTTTAGACCTGAGTCGTCACCCATGGACTTGTAGCAGAATAGAGGTGGTAGGATCAGAGGTCTACACGTGGGAGAGACCCATGTGGTAAATGTCTGGTGCCTTCGGAGAGGTCAGTGATACCTGCATGGCTCCCAGTCTGCCCCATGGAACCAAATGAGTGGAACTCAACCCCTTATGCTGAATTCGGAGAGGTCAGTGATACCTGCATAGCTCCCAGTCTGCCCCATGGAACCAACTGAGTGGAACTCAACCCCTTATGCTGAATGTAGGGATAAGGGTCTGGAATCAATGTTTGAGAACTCCCTAAGTATTCCCTTAGCAGCGCTCTCATTGGTGGTCCCTGTGTCGTGCAGTCCTGCGCTGCAATAGTAACAGAGCAGACAGACGTGGAGGTACCCTGACAGCAGATGCTGCTTCTATCTATTTCTGAGAGCCATTGTGCCTGCTCCCTCATTCCCTGTTCACTACTTTGTATAACAGGGAACAGCAGAGGCAGCGACTTATAAGTGCTCCACTCTTTTACCTATAACACTACTTTGACACAAGGCTAAAGATGTTATCTGCTAAGCAATATTACACTATTAAATGTGATAAATGTTCAATGTTTGTAAGCAAATGTATGTATTAAGCATCAGGACCGAAACTAAGTTTTTTGTCATCCGGGACAAGACAGTAATTTGGCGCCTACCTGCAACATATGGCTTCCTGTTATTCTTTTATGATTCCCATGATGTAATATGGTATGCTTAGATCTGGGATATTCTGAATACATGTCTTATGATTTTCCTATGATTCACAGGACTAAATATGATATTCTCAAACCTGGGATATATTGATTACATGCTCTATTTGGAACATATGGTTCTATGTGATTTACCTGTAAATATATTGATGACCCCACACTGCTGATTAACGTTCTTATGTATATTCATTGAACAACATAAACCTTATAGACTCTAAGGCAGTGTGTAACGCAGATATTTTGTTTGTGCTCATTTGATACCTACCTAGTATCATTAATGTGTAAATGTATTACACAATCATTGACCCTGAGAGACAGATTACTTGCTACTTTGGTATATATTGGTCAATTTGTGAGTAGCTGTCTTTTCTTTTAATCTGAGTGTTCTTTCACTTTCTATACTGTATATTCTTATTTCCGTCACATATATTTCGCTGTCTCTCACATATCTTATATTAACAGTGCTGCTTCCTCCCTGAACAAGCTGGATTGGCGAAACGCGCATCGGCAGGACGGGTGCCCATCTATACCAATCCAGAATGATATATATAGACCTTTACAGGCAGCTATAATATATGTGAATATTTATATGTGCTGAGTTTCTGAACTCATGGGGGTAAATTTACTAAAGTGAGAGTTTTTAGAAGTGAGTTTTAAAAGTGATGTTGCCCATAGCAACCAATCAGATTCTACTTAACATTTAACTAGCACCTCCTAGAAGATAATAGCTAGAATCTGATTGGTTGCTATGGGCAACATCACTTTTAAAACTCACTTCTGAAAACTCTCACTTTAGTAAATTTACCCCATGGTGTTTATGCATTTACCCTTAATAACACAATTGGATTATATATATGTATGTTGACTTATTTTTCTATGCACTAGCACTATTTTGATTTGCTGCTACTAGAGAATGCTATAATAAGCACCTATTATGATATGTAATACAGCTGGACCACACAAGCACCAGCACTTTTCTTGGAGACGTTCTTCTAAGGGCTCACACAGAGCTAAGCTGTGTATGAGCTGGTTTGTATAAGAGTCATTCAAATCTGCTTATATCACATGATAGTTACATAACAACTTAATTAAAGTATATATATATATATATATATATGCGTTTATGCTGTTTTCTGTTTTGTGATGACAAAAGAAACCTATTTACGCACTAGCACTTTTTTCATTTGCTGCTATTCAGGTCTGTTGCAATAAATTACGGTGGAGGTGGATAACCTGTAGACACTTGATTTGCCTGCACTATATATTTGGACACTGTGATTTGTATTGAGGGGCCTCTGTACAACATATTATGCTTGCTCACAGGATTAATATTTAATTTCTTTTCTCCGTATTTTCTCTATTCCTCTATGAACTGATGACCATCTCAAATGGAGTCATTCTCTCATTGGAGGTCCAATGCTTAATGTAAGACCTCCAACAGCAGAAATGAAAATCTGAGGAACGTTGCAGTTACACTGTTGTTTCTAAGGGCAAAACTACTCTCGAACAATCTCTCACTCCTCATTGATGGAATACGGCTAAGTGAGGAGCAGTAGAATTAAGGGCAACAGTGTCTTTACCCTGACCATCCTGATATCTCATTTGAGTGATCTTGCAATAGGTATAAACTGATGCTATTTTGAATCGGGCTATTGAAGCCATGCATACAGGGGCGTATTTATAATGGGTGCAGGCTGTGCGGGGCACACCGGCCCCTGGGTCCAGGAGCGGCCCGCACTGCACAGCCTGCACCCATAAAACATACCTCTCCGGAGAGCCACGTCGACTCCGGTGTCTCCGTCTGTAAAAACTGCTGGAAAATGGCCACCGCGGCCATTTTCCTGTCGTTTGCGCATGCGCAGTACAGGGAAAATGGCCGCCGCAGTCATTTTCTTGGTGACCTGTGCATGCACTATAGACTCTGGGCACACTCTAGTGCCCGGAGTCTATAAGTGCGGCGCTGGCCGCGCACCGCTCAGTGGCCCGTTTCGGAGGGGGCCCATGACGGAGAGTGCACACGGGCCCCCTCCTCTCTAGAAATGCCCCTGCATGCATATGAATAAATTTTGTTTTAATATTTCGCCTTGTGATTTTTGTATCCCAATAGGGACTATGAATTCTGTGAAGAGTGTCTAAAGTACATTATTTTTAATATATGTTAAGAAGTTCTATATTAAAAGTGACGTTTTAACTAATTCATATTTCAAGAGTGCTCACATAACAGAGTTCTTTCGTCTCTTCATTTTTCTCTAAACTGTATGTAACCGATTCTTGTCACCCTAGGAACATTTTTTTTCTTTTTTATTCACCTTAATGTCCCCAGCAGTAAGGCCCCTCTTGCAATGCCCACTGTAGTAGTGCCCCTGTTCCCAGTAGCAGTGCTCCTTATGCAGTGCCCATAGTAATGGTCCCCCCTATGCAGTGCCCACTGTAGTAGTCTTCCCCTATGCAGTGCCCCCTGTAGTAATGCCCCTTATGCAGTGCCCCCAGTAGTGGTCCCCCTATGCAGTGCCCCTTATATAATACCCCCAGTAGTGCCCCTTATATAGTGCCCCCAGACCCAGTAGTGGTCCCCTCTATGCAGTGCCCCTTATATAGTGCCCCCAGTAGTAGTCTCCCCCTATGCATTGCCCCAGTAATAGTCTCCCCTATACAGTGCCCCCAGTAGTTGTCCCCCCATGCATTGCCCCCAGTAGTAATCCCCCCTATGCATTGACCCTAGTAGCGCCCCCCCCAGTGCCCCCATGAAGCAGCTCCCCTATACAGTGACCCCTGTAGTGGCCCCCCCATGCAGTGCCCTTTACACACACACACACACACACACAAAACCCCCACAACTTACCTGAATCTCCACTCCTGATGCGACCGCCACCGTCCGCTCCGAGTCCCAGCTCTTTTCCTGCACTATGGGAGAGACGTCAGCGTCATGACGTCTCTCCCATCATCACCCTTTACCAGTGCTAGGACAACACACCACCCTGTACAACTCAGGGGACAAGACAGCAAGTAATTCAGGTAATCGGTAGCCCGTCTGGAATCTGCTAACAGATGCAGCAGAGCGATTATCGGAGCTGGGTAACTGGAGCTTAAATCCTCAAAGAGAAGCTTAGGTCCAGCACCCAGTTCCCAACAACTGGAATGAGCACTGTAGCAGAAACTCAGCATGACCCCCAACACTCTAGAAGAGGCCCCACATAGCAACAACCACCATTGATAGAGGTAGCAATGGTATAGTCAGTAGTGAGTACAGAAGTAAGACAGGAGCTCCAATTCTGAGTATAATCAGTGTAATGCAGGACAGAAGTAAACTGAAGTACAGTGAGGATAAAGTCCACTTGAACCTGCAATGAGCAGGAGAGATGTACTCAGGGGACTTGCTAGTAGATGAGGTCACTGTGGCAGAAGACTTGGCACTGGAAGCACTAGGAATGTCTTTGTAATGTCCAGGAGACTTCAGATTACCACAGTCTGGTATCATAGGATAACTCACAGACTTGGATGATAGATGAACCGGGTAAAACCCGGAGGTTGGAGATGTGAAACCAAAATGGAACCAGAGGCTTGAACCAGACTGGGCCGGAGGTAACAACTGAGCGGCTGGAGTGGAACTGGAAGCTTGAATCAAACTAGGACCGGAGAAAGCAGCAGCTAGCTGGAGCGGGACCACAGGCTTGAACCGGAGTGGGACCAGTCAGAGTAACAGTAGTTGAGCCGGACTGGGACCGGTGCTTGAACACAGGCTGGTAGGTGCAGGCTGGCACCAGCATACAGCGCAGTACTGCAGAGTGGATGAAGTAGACTCAGAGAGAGCAGCTTGCAAGACTCCAGTAGCGCAGGATCAGGCAGTGGATCAGAGGTAGCACTTACTAGTGAGTGAGATCACTGGAAGGTAAAGAAGCACATTGTCAGGGATAGGATGAGGTGGTTATGTGAGCACAGGAGACAGATAGAGACTGGATACTGGTGCTCACCTGATCAGAGACAACATGGCTGTGCTCATGAACCTCAGGGAGTGGATTGATAGCACACTGGGACAGAATGGCTCACCTTGGTAAAGCACCGCCGGACAGGGTAAGAGTGACCACAAGAGCCAGAGGTGAGTGACCAGGACGTCTCTGGCTGATGGTAACACCCTTGTTCTTCATGGGCCCCTGCCACCAGCTGTTAAACATCTGGCTTGGGCTGCCTATGGTCCTCCTTTGTCTCAGCATAGCAGAGCCCAGTATACAGAGCAGCTGCTACCTGGACTGTGGCGAAGATGACATATATGTAGGGTCCCAGCGAGTTCTGGGGAAAGAATAGTAATAATGAGAGAGGGGCTATGCTCTACACTACATGCATCACTTACCCATATGTACATTTGTTAATACATTTATATACAATAAAGCTATTTTATAACTAATATCACTTCTCCCATTTTATTCCTAATGTATTACCCTGGACAGCAGATTCACACAGCTGTAACCATGGTAACAGGTGACTATATAGCATGGAAAAGCCGGCATGTAAAGGTCTATCAGTAGGAGGACTCACTGTCAGAGACCTGAGTGTCTGACTCTTCATAGAACAAACACATCTGTGACACAGGCTCACTTATACCCCTTTTCCACCAAACAAATAACCTGGGTTACTGCTGAGGCAACCTGGGACAACGTTTGGTGTAAACCGGTCTAAGAATATTAATCTGGGCTGAGTTACCCCGGAATCCGACCCGGGTAATGGTGCGGTGGGAATGACATGACCCAGGTCACGAGGACCCGGGTCATGCCTCAAACGAGGCTTGCTTCAGTCACGCTTGGTAATGACATCATCTCCAAGTATCCACTGTAATGCCGAAAGACCTGGGTCCATTGTGAAAGGATTGATCTGGGAATAACCCAGGTCCAGCCGCCGGTGTGAAAGGGGTAAAACCCAGCTCCGACCAGTGCTCAGTGTCCCGGGTTGAAGCTGGGTGTTTGGTGGAAAGGGGTATTACTTACCATGAGGCTTTGGAAGCTGATGACTATAATGAACTTCATGAGCCAAGTCCAGCTGCTGGTCACCGCCATGGCCATAGGGCGTACGGCTGGGATGAATAGTTCTGCTGCTATGTACGATGATATGGGTCCTGGTCCTATTTGATAGGCGAATACCATAAGGTACAATGCCACTAGGAGCAGGTATTTCATCCAGCTTAGACTTGGCTGTGAGAGAAACAAAATCATTAAAATAAGTTATAATAAATACTCACTGTGTATCTTCATCTATTAATGATTTATTATTTAAACAATATTTGCATTTAATGCTTCAAATTTTACTATTGCCATAATCTTTTTTAGCAGGGGGGAGCAACATTTATAGTTATGCCACTGAATCATGTCACGGCCCTTGTCACATGCAGCTCTGTCCTTACAGCAATATGTGATGTGTTCTCCTCTATGACTCACCAATGTGGCCCCTGATACCACCAGCAGGATATTACAGGCAGCCAGGGCAACCTGCCCGATCATGAGCAGGATCTTCCTTCCCGCCTTCTTCACCAGAAGAGCCTAAATAAAGATAACAGATATGTTTTGCATGTTCTGAGGAAATGTCCTTCTTGATGATGAAATACTGGTCACCCCAAGGTTATCTCTGTACCACAATCTGGCCCTGATCTGATTTGTGTCATTCTAGTTTCCCCATGTATACAGCAAAAACAGAATCATGCCAACAGCTGGAGAGAGAGAAGGACATGCATGTTCTACTGCTGGAAACATGGTCCCCTGTACCTGGAGCCCCCTTTAGTACTCTGTACCAGCACGTGGCCCCCTTTAACACTCTGTACCAGCCTGTGGCCCCTGTGAGCACTCTTTAGCACAGGAACATGGGAAGAGAAGAGATGTACAAGTGTAGGTCAAATTCAGTCAGGGTGTATACATGTGTTTGAGGCTAAATCAGAGGTGGGCCTATCTGCAGGTATCGGTGTTGTCCAGGGATAGTAACAATCTGTTAATAAAATCCCACAGTAAAGGGTCTATTTAATTTATGACACCAGGGGCGTATTTATAATGGGTGCAGGGTGTGCGGTGCACCTTGTCCGCACCGCACACCCTGCCACAATACTTTTTTTTTGTTATATTTACCTCTCCGATTTCCCGCAGAGTAGCGCTACAGAAAACACCTGTAAAATGGCCGCCGTGGCCATTGTCACAGTGTTTTGCGCATGCGCAGTAGGAAGTCACACTCTAGTGCCCGGAGTCTACCGCTGCTGTCAGTTCGCTGATGGCAGCCAGGGAGAGAGGAGGGGGCCCCAGATGAGGAATGAACAGGGCCTCCTCCTCTCTTAATACGCCTCTGTATGACCTCAGGACATGACCCCTGTGTGCCTATATAGAAGGATCAGGAGAACTGGTGCCCCAGCACTTACACATAAGATGATAGCAATGATATTGATGAGACCCAATGACAGTGCGATCTCCTGGGCATGAGGGAGGCCAGCGCTGTGCAGCATCTTAGTGGAGTAGTAATTAATCTGAAAGAACAAGATGATAAATAAAAGGATTAGGGGTACATGAAGACATCTATCATTACATTGTTTCTGTTACCTGGTCATTGAGGAGACTTGTGGAATATACATATAAAGGTGGTTTATGGACCTGATAATATACAGGCTGGTACCATTTCATTCCATGCATATTCTCCTAATTGTTCACGTATCACACAGCAACAGGCACGGCCACGTTCTATATATTACCTGCTGCTGGGGACACTCTGCGCCATCACCTGCAGGGTTACGGGGCTGTATATAATGTTATCGCACCTCTACTGCTGCTGCCACTTAGACATGTGCATCAGTCACACTGGGAGAAATTAGGCACCTGGCATCACAAACATCATATTCACTATGGTCCCCAAACCTGGAAATAACCCATAGGGCCTGACTCTGCGTCACACGCAAATGTGCACGCAGCAGCGTCTATTGGTGGTCGTCTTTCTGCCACTTTATGCAAATGCCGCTACAAACGCCTTCCCTTGTGTACACCCGTGCACTTTTAGCACACGGGACTTGCCGCTGCCTGCAGTCCGCAGGCTATTACATATACCCGTAAAACTTTACTCAGCTGCACTTTTGGGCTAACACATCATGAAGGTTCCGTGATAGAGCCCAGAGCCAGGAGTTTGGGGGTAAAAAAGCAAGACTGGGGTAATTTGCAGAAAGCCTTCCCCACCATCAGGTGGCTGTTGGTGCTCAGTGGTAAAAATCTGTGGGTAACTATGCCAAGCGATGCCCCCCCTCCTCTACCGTGCTCCAGCAAGTGCCATCCTGACCAGCCGTTACAGCCCAGGTTCCTGTTACCCCCATAATGATGACATATCCCATTTCTTTATCTATTCCTCAACGTCACTATAGCAATTCTCCTAGGGAAGCACTTACTCCACTACAGCCAGATAACTGTGTGCAGGCAGTGATGATGAAGGCCCTGGACACTGGCTTCTTGTACTGGGTGAACAGCTGGCACAAGGTCACGTCTTGTTTCCTCATTATCTGGGTCACCTCATTCCACAGATCTTCTACCTCCTCCCAGACGTCTGATGTCCCCCGGAGTCTCTGCAGCCCTGAGAGACAAGAACAGCTTCTGGTCACTGTGTCACAATGTTCCGGTACATAGGTTATCACACTAATAGCTGTATTACACCGACTGGCATGATGCACCACTACATAGCAATGTTCCACACACATATGTGTCATTGTACTATTATACACATTACATACAGTATCTCTCTGACCCCCTGCATAGTTATCTCACATGCTGCATAGCTGGAGGCTGTGGTTACTACAGTATATATAGATGCAGACCGTCCCACATAGTGGGGTGCAGGTATGTAATATGGAGGAGAACATAGGAATCCTACTGACTTCCACCCTTTGTCACTATCACACCACACAGCTATATGTCCCCGTATCACCCTATATGGACATATTTACTGACTAGTATCTTCTGTATTACCCAGTACTGCTTCTTCTTCTCTCCTGCAGTTGATGAATAGATAACGGGGGCTCTCAGGACACAGGGGCAGGGTCACAATCTGCACAAGGCCAGGAACTGCTGACATGCTGAGCATTAAAGGCCACCATTTATCTGTGCCCAAAACGCTTTCCAGACTTGTCACCTGCACGAGAAAGGAGAGTTCTCAGCCAATCAGACAACAAGGAACATAACACAAGATATGTGATGATCAGGAGATAATTATACATTGCATACAAAGATCAGTACAGAATGACAAACGTTCTTAGATGAGGTTCTACCGTTATGTACATGATGTCAGTACTTCCATTATATCACACCAGACGTGTACACAGACTACACAGTGTGACATAAAGTATCTTCCTCAGTTATTATAGAAGGTGCATTACCTGCCCAATGCAGATGCCAATGGTGAAGGCCAATGGATGGATAGTGGAGAAGGCCGCTCGGAGGTTAGTGGGTGACAACTCCTGAATGTATAGAGGTGTCAGGGTCATTGTTAGGCCACAGAAGAGGCCCATTAAGAAGCGACCCAGAATGAGCATCTCAATGGAGTTTGCTGCTTTGCAGGATCCCATCAGCAGCGCAGACGTCAGTGAGAACACGTTGGTGACCACAATGGACGTCCGTCTAAATGCAGCCAGGAAAGAAAGATTATAAGGAGAAATGAGGAGAGGCCGCTGCACCAGAAATAAGTTATTCCCTCACATTTCCATATATACTACACGATTTACATATGTACTATATATAGGGCACTCACTGTGCACCAGACAGCATTGTATAAGGTCACACAGACAGCACTGAGTAACATCACACAGACAACACTGAGTAACATCACACAGACAGCACTGAGTAACATCACACAGACAGCACTGAGTAACATCACATAGACAGCACCGAGTAACATCACACAGACAGCACTGAGTAACATCACACAAACAGCACTGAGTAACATCACGCAGACAGGACGGAGTAACGTCACACAGACAGCACTGAGTAACGTCACACAGACAGCACTGAGTAACATCACACAGACAGCACTGAGTAACCTCACACGGACAGCACTGAGTAACATCACACAGACAGCACTGAGTAACATCACACAGACAGCACTGAGTAAACTTACACGGACAGCATTGTTTAAGATCACACAGACAGCGTTGTATAAGATCACACAGACAGCGCTGAGTAACATCACACAGACAGCATTGTTTAAGATCACACAGACAGCACTGAGTTGTATAAGATCACACAGACAGCACTGAGTACCATCACACAGACAGCATTGTATAAGATGACACAGATAGCACTGAGTAACATCACACTGACAGCACTGAGTGGTTTGTTCATCATCGATAAATGGCCAGGTAAGCATGCGGAAATGCTAGTTTTTGCATATTTTAGTTACAAGGCCATTCATTATCAGGGGTCCAATAGGACCACCTGATATTCAGCAAACTCTGAGTTTGCTCGTGAGAGCAAGCAACATTTTCACATGGCGCTTGTTCTCAGATTCTTGGGATGCAAAGTGGGATCCAAGCGGATCCCTCTGCCACCTTCTCTAGGGACACCCCGGTGGCTGTGCCAATGCATGATTTTGGGTCACGCATGTGTGGCCGCACCAACAGGGAGGAAGTAATACAGCTACTTCTGTAGCTTCGATACTAACCGAAGAGCAGCTGTCTCTGCATCGGAGCAATGATAAATTGCTCCGGTGTCGAGTTTCTCCCGCCGCGAGTTCAAAACTTAATCATTGTGGGCCATACAGCTTCCGATGATGAATAGGCCCCTCAGTGAGGTCACACAGAGAGCACTGAGTAAGATCCTGATAATCTAAAATATTAATGACTTAAAAGAGAATAGAACTTACCTCCCATATTTATTTGCCATCCGAGAAGCAAAGTGAGCTGATATAAAGGCCCCAAAGTATAAAATGCTGACCGTCATGGACCACAGTATAGTCAGGGTTTGCGGTGAAATATGTTTCCCATAACGCGTCCAGCATGAGCCAATAAAGAATTGCTCAAATAGCTGGGGAGAAAGAGTCTATTATTCTGAGGAACTAAACAGCAATACATGCACATATCCCATTTATTACAGCTTGGTATCAATTCTATGTGGATCCTCCCAACTACCTAGTAACAGATAGCACCCAATGTGCCCAGCAGACAGAGGGAACATGTCTGTCTATGGCAAAGGTTCTCCTGTGTGAGATTAGAGACTAGAGAGCCAGGAAGGATCCAATAGTAACAGTTACAATGAAAAGTTATTTATATTAATTGTTCCAATCGGGGTTTTCCCTCTTTTTCTACTTTGATAGAAGAATTATTTTTGGATTTTGTAAATTCATGCCGGCTTTTACCTGTGTAACTGCAGTAACATCGATACTGTTCCCAGGAGCTGGCATCCCCTACTCATCTATACTACTATTTTAGTAACTAGTATTTTAGGTTATTAACAAATTATGTAATGTACTAATCATTCACATCTGATCGTAGAGGGGTATAATCCACCCTGTGCAGAGAAACCATCGATGGTTTTACCCACCGTAGGTCATCCCTGCTTTATTACTAGCGGGCAGCGGACCAATAAGAGGTGGAACGGGGATTTGTGCATTGTATCTGGGGGCGGAGCTAGATTCCATGTCCCGGCACAAAGCAGAAAGAAAAAGCCCATTGGGGCTCTAAGCCATTAATGGTGAAGAACCATTGGTTCTTTTTCATCGATGGCAAAATCATCTACAAATGGTGGTTAACCATCAATGGTTGATGGCCATCCCTATCCTAAGGATGTTTTAAACATGTCTGCTGCAGCTCTACAGGCTGCACGGTGCCATTCCAGGCCACAAGCAGGTACTGTGGATCATGATATTGCTGCCCCCATGTCCTGCACTCTGGGCGATGGCACTGATCGCACACCCCTAGTTATGGCCTTGCTGATACCTACCCACAATCTTCTTAACCCACATATAATAATCATTTGTACACATGAACCCCATATGATTTTCTACATATTAAATCTTCCATCTCCTGGCTCCAATTACATTTACCATAATTCCTGCTGAAAATGATAACACAAGAAAAGCAGAAAGAACCAGTGATTGTGCTGTTTTCTCACCGAATGTGGGGAGTTGAGGTTTCCTGAGTGGTATCCAACCTGCAACGATCCCAACACTGCACAGACCACGGAACTGACCAGCATCCACGTGACTCTATGCTGAGGAGGAAAAGGACAATCGTCACAGCAGCCATGACAGGAGATATTACACAGGGAGAAAATCTGGTGCAACTATTCTACATTCATTGTATTTAGCAGCAATAATGCAAAAAGATAAAATGGGTGTCCTGATGCCGCCATTTTGGAATGCTACACTGGGAATTTTCATGAAATAATAATAAATTGGAGATGAACTACAAGCATTAATCTAACCCTTTATATATTGTGACTCATACAGAGAAAGCAGCTAAGGAAGGAAACCTCAAATACAACTATTACACTGATATTAGTGGAAATCTGCATGGTGCCCCCCTTCCCACATGGGCACCGGGAGAGAGGGGGAGTGGGTACTAATTACCAGTGTGCTGTCTATTATTTCCCGATGGGGAGTGTGACCACACCTCCTGGATTTGGCCACTCCCCTTTCTGTACCCAGGCCCTGTGGCTGTCTCAGTGGCCCTGTCCCTACATTCATATATATGGGCCCTGGCTAGTATTACTGTTACACATCCTATTGGGTCTCCATAAGTCCTACTTCTATCTGGCTGCTGAGAGTGGGAGGTGACTAACACATTGCAGAACACAGGTACCTGTAAGCCTGGAGATTTCTCCTCCATCTCTCCGGGTAATTAGTGTCTCCTCCGCTCTTCTCCCTGTTACACAATGGAAATTTGTAGTCACATAAAGTCATCAGTTGTTACACTCAGAGCAAAGCTGCTTTACTGACATTTCCTACAGTGATCAGATGTCTGGCTAGCATGAGAGAAACGCTATGAGGGACATCACAGTAGGAGACACAATGACTAGGAAATCTACCAGTATAAAAAGAAGAATGGAAGCTGGACTGTGCCGTCCTTAGTGATATTTGGAATTATAGATATAAGTTCTCATCAGCATAATAACGTGGGTGACATTGATCAATAAATATTATGTCAGGTTCTTCTACTCTAATATAGAAGGATCACAAGTATATCTTCTACAAAAGGATAAAAAGCTCCATCTGTCCTTATAGAATCGGTATGAAATACCGCCGGCTGCACAGTTTGATTCCCGGCAGCGGCAGCCCGACACTGGAACAGATCCCGGCAGCGGCAGGCTGACAGCACTGGAAATCCCGATCATCCCTAGGTAAGTATTAACTAACCTAACCTACCCCTCTAACTCTAACCCTCCTTAGGGGTGCCTAACCCTAACCTCCCCCCCAAGTGCCTAACCCTAATCCCCCCTCTAAGTTCCTAAACCTAACCCCCCCTTCCCCGCTGCCTAAATCTTAGTCCCCCAGGGGGGTGCCTAACCCTAACCTCCCCCTGGGGGTGCCTACCCTAACCCTCCCTCCCCCTAGCTTAACCCTAACCTCCCAGGGGGGGTGCCTAACCCTAAGGCCCCCTCGGGAGCGCTAAACCCTAACCTCCCCCCCCCCCCCCTTCCCCGTGGCTGTCCGCTCGTGGCGCCCGGCATCCCTTCGATCGGGATGCTGGGCGCCAGTCTACATCTAGACGCCGGGCATTTCACCTCGCCGGGATATGACAGTCGGGAAGCCGGCTGTCGGTATAAGGTCAGCCGGCTTCCCGACTGCATCCCGTCCTTACATATTGCAATAAATACAATGAATCACAACCTGAACAGACAATGACATCGCTGTGTGTCTCTGGGCCTCTCTGGACCCTGCACTGAGCAGTATCCTCTCTCTCCCTGCATGAAATGCCGCCGCTATACAGCAGCCAGCCGTAGTGGCCAGGTAAGAAGTGTTCCGGGGTAAGGGGGGGATCACACTGATTGCCCCACCTGGATCCGCCCTGAGGGTAGCCGTATGCAAATGAGCATCAGATAGATTGTGTTACTGGTATAAAGGCCCCAGGGAACGTTTTTACTGAGCAGCCGCATCTAAGCGCATCTAAGCGTAATTCTGTCTCTGAGGAACTTGGCGCACTACAATCGCCATCATTACAACGTCACTGGATATAATATGCTTTAGGCCTTGTATACTGCTCTTCCATAAATATTCACTTAATACATGGTAAGGATCACATACAACAAGCAGATAAATGGGATTATATTGCGCTGTTAGTCATTACTGAGAAGTAGGAGAACTTCCAGGGACAAAATGTTCTGTGACAATCCCTTAAATGTCGGGACTGTCCCTGGAAATTAGGGACAGTTGGAAACAATACAGACACCAAGTGCATTGCTCGGCCACAATCTGATGGATGCTGGCACTGCCCATATTCCATGCTGTATATGTACAAGTGCACCTAATGACACCAATGTATTTGTCTGTATCGGTGACAGATGATCTTTAAATAACTAAATTCTTCCAAGGTTACCACATACAGAGAGATTTATATAAGAGCTGGTGACAGATGAAATAATGACGGATTGGTTATATCAGGAAACGTAACATGACAATGTCTCAGGCTATAACCAAGACCCGTCCTCCCCTCCCCCCCTCAGGTACCACTCACCTTACTGAGCGCAGCAGCGATGCTGGATGTTGAGCTGATGCTGCCTGGATCAGTTTCTGCACCGGAGGAAATAAAATGTCGCCTTTTCCTTCTATATAATAATAGAGGACAAAGCTAAACGCCAAAAATAACGAATCTGGTGAGAGACAAATTAATGCCTCTAAACAGTCTGAGCAACTAGATCACCAGTGACTCTGGGTAATGTCAGACAATGTCTATGTTACAGCCAGAGCCACTGTGATGTCATGCACATGACATCACAGGCCCTCACCTAAACAGGGCTCCTGTCTCCTGTATAGAGAAGGGAAATATACAGAGCTTATAGGAGTGGCTTGGTTTGGGTTTATATCTCCATATGATTTATATAATACATGTAAGAATAATTATACTCTGCAGAGAACCTCATGTCTTATATCCGTGCTTATTGCTGGGGGGACGCCCATCACAGCGACCGTTACGTTTAAAAATTATAATTTCATAGATTTCCAGCTGAAAAATGGGTTCAAATGAGGCCACACCCCCTATCTGACCCTACCATGAGGAGGCACAGTACATTTATTATGTGGACAATTGTTATTAAACTTCCCATAACCAGATGCATGTCTTCCCACTCCCAGTGTAGAGCAAACCAGTAACCATAACAATATTGAAATAACGACACTGAGACTTGCTTAAGGGGAAAGAAGGTCAGCTTTTATTTATTTTCATATTTAAAACTATAAATGGCTATTTAAACTAGCAGATACTAAAAAATGCTAACAATGCTAAATGACTAAGAAGAGGAAAGGACAGATAAAGAATGATGGCACCGAAAGAACGGGCCCACAATGCAAGATCCACCAACTGCCACTCCATACTTGACCCGTACCAAAATGGGAGGCGGCCAGCCAGCCCATTACCGCACCCAAGGTATCCACCTCCCGCCCCAATGACACAACGTGAGCTCACATGGAGCGATGGTACCGCTGACCCCAGTAGGGAAGAATCAGCCTAAGCCATGTATTGGGGAGGGAGAGCACCTGAAGCTCCATAGACAGATGGCGACTGCAACCGTTCTTTCCCACCAAACGCCAAAGCTGACACCACTAAGAAATCAAAAATACAGGGAGGGTGGGCAGAGAACAAACCAAAGGAAGATGACCTAAAATGGCTGCTAGAACAATCTCCTTGAAATGTCCCTGAAACCCCACCCCCTAGTATCCTTCCTATAGGCTGACCCAACTCACCCTATCCCCTATAACTGCCTAGTAACAAAAACGTAACCCTCTATAGCCCGTAGTCAGACATACTGGCTCGGGTGTTTAATTTAACTTCTTGCATATGAAATGCACTCTGTCTTAATTATTGAATAAAATGGGAAAAACCTTAGTAATTATTTTATAGTAGCAATAATTACATTAATAAGCCAATATTAATTTATTAATTATATGAATATAATTGGTGTAGCATTACTGCCTCACAGCCATGGGCGTAACTACCATAGGTGCAAGGGGTGCAGCTGATATGGAGCCCAGAGCTGAGGGGGGCCCATCTTTTTTGTCAAAGTTACATGTGTTATATATTTTATCATCATTGGGTGGTACCTAGGGGCCATTACAAACATTTGCTATGGGGCTTTCAAATACCTAGCTACGCCCCTGCTCACAGCACTAATAGGGTTCTATTCCCACCACGGTCCTAACTATGTGGAGTTTGTATATTCTCCCTGTGCTTGCATAGGTTTCCTCTGACAATGCAAAAATAAACTGGTAGGTTAATTGCCTTCTGACAAAAATTAACCCTATTGTGCAAACCGAAACATCCCTGTATGGATTGAAAAAGTCCTGGTGAGTGCACTCTTTTTGATATTATTTCAATATATTTATGGAGTCCCCGTGGGGCGAACACTGAGGAGCACCCCAGCCGCACTTATGTGTGAGTGCTGACCCTCCTAAGCAGACATATATATATCAGGGGCGTTTCTAGTGAGGAGGGGGCCCGTGTGCAGTCTCCGTCAAAGGCCCCCTCCTCTCCGTTCGGCAGCCGGCAGTGCTCTGAGCTGTGTGCGGCCAGCGCCGGAGTTATAGACTCTGGGCACTAGAGTGTGCCCAGAGTCTATAGCATGCACAGGGCACCTGTAAAATGGCCGTGGTGGCCATTTTCTCTGTACTGCGCATGCACAAACGATGGGAAAATGGCCGCTGCGGCCATTTTCCAGATGTTTTTACAGCGCTGGACCCCCGCGCTGACGTAGGACTCTGGAGAGGTAAGTATATAATGGGTGCAGGGTGTGCAGTGTGGGGCCCCCTGGACCCAGGGGACCGTGTGCCCCCACACTCTGCAACCATTATAGATACGCCCCTGATATATACAGTCGAGTCACATTATTATGACCACCAGAGTAACCGCCATGTACAGCCACGGATACAGGCTGGGAGTGTCTCAATAAGGTGCTGGTAGGTTGGCACAGGTATCTGGAGCCATGCTGACTGCAGTGCATCCCACAGCTGCTGGAGGGTGTGTGGTGGAGGATCTATAGAGCGAATACAATGATCGAGGTGGTCTCACAGATGCTCAACTGGGTTCAAGTCCATGGAATTAGGGGCCAGGGAAGTACTTGGAAGTCTTGGTCATGCTCGTCCAATCACTGTCAGACATTTCTAGCTGGATTGTCGCGTTGTCATGCTGGAAGATCCATCCGCCTCAGGGAAGACACTCAGCATGTATGGATGTACGTGCTCTGCAAGGATGGATTCATAACTAAATCGGTTGAGGGTGCCTTCCACATGGATGAGTGGGCCCAGAGAATGCCATGAAAACATTCCCCAGACCATAATGCTGCCACCACCAGCTTGTGTTCTACCAGCAATGGTTGCAGGGTGTGTGTTCTCTGACACGCTAATGTCCACCCGTTTGATGAAGCAGAAAGCACGACTCATTGGAGAAGGCAACCATTCACCAATCACTAGCGCTCCAATTTCAATACAGGAGCGTGTTTCAGAAATACGGTTCCCCTGGCCCGAAAGCCGATAATCATCCCTATTTGCAACTCGGATAAATCACCCCTTTTACTCATGACAGCATACAAGTGATATGTGTGCCGACGGCCTATCTTACACCTTATATACCCACCAAGCCAGCACAGAGGCATGTGCGTACTTCATTAGCTACGCACCGCCGACGTCAAATCATAATAGTGCAACTCGACTGTGTATATATATATATATATCTGTAGATCAGAGAATGTAGCACTCATTCATAACAGGCAAGGGGGTGCACGGTCCTAAACAAAACATAAACCACTAACATAAACATAAACCACTAGCCCCTGAGGAAAACTGACATTACAGTTGAAACGGACGTTGGGCTGTTGCAGTGCTGCTGCTTATCACTACAGTATGTGAATAAAGGAACAATTCTCCCTACTAAATGTGAGTGCTGGTTTTACACGTTGCTGCTTCAGGAATCAGGATCAGTGGCGGTTCTAGAGGCAGGCTAACAGGGCCGTCGCCCGGAGCGCACTATGGGAGGGACGTCATGATGTCATGACGTCTCTCCCATAGATATGTGGTGGAACCTCGGTCGGACCGCACAGCAGCGGACGCAGGAGCGGGGCTTAAGGTAAGTATTGTGTTTGTATTTTAATTGTTTTTTTGTTTTTTTTCAGCACCAGCACTGGGGCATGGCTACAGAGGGCATGGCTATAGGGGGGCATTACTACGGGCATTACTACTGGGGGCATGGCTATAGGGGGGCATTACTACTGGGGGCATGGCTATAAGGGGCATTACTACTGGGGCATTGCAATAAGGGGCATTACTACTGGGTCATGGCTATAGGGGGGCATTACTACTGGGGGCATGGCTATATGGGGGCATTACTACTGGGGGCATGGCTATAGGGGGCATTACTACTGGGGGCATGGCTATAGGGGGCATTACTACTGGGGGCATGGCGATAAGCGGCATTACTACTGGGGGCATGGCTACTGGGGGCATGACTATAGGGGGCATTACTACTGGGGGCATGGCTATAAGCGGCATTACTACTGGGGGCATGGCTACTGGGGGCATGGCTATAGGGGGCATTACTACTGGGGGCATGGCTATAGGGGACATTACTACTGAGGGAAATGGCTATAGGGGGTATTACTACTGGGGGCATGGCTACTGGGGGCATTACTACTGAGGGAAATGGCTATAGGAGGCATTACTACTGGGGGCATGGCTATAGGGGGCATTACTACTGAGGGAAATGGCTATAGGGGGCATTACTACTGGGGGCATGCTATAGGGGGACATTACTACTGGGGGCATTACAACAGGGGGCATTACTACTGGAGGCACATCTATAGGGGGGGCACTACTACATGGGACATTACCAATGGGGGCATTAACACTGTGGGCATTACCACTGTGGGCACTACTAAAGAATGCACTGCATGGGGGGCACCACTAATGACCCCATTGTGTAAGGGGCACTACTACTGTGAGCATTGTATTAGGGGAAATACTACTGTGGGCCTTGTGTATAAGGGGCACTAATTTTGGCATTGTGTAAAAGGGGCACCACTGTGTGTCATAACATGAATAAGGGACTTCTGTGTGGCGTAATTCGAATTGGGGATAATGTATTATAAAGGGAATTACTGTGTGTGGCACAATGTATTATACAGGACATTACTGCATGTGGTATAATGTATTATACAGGCCATTACTGTGTGTGGCATAATGTGTTATAAAGGGCATTACTGCGTGTGGCATAATGTGTTATAAAGGGCATTACTGCATGTGGCATAATGTGTTATACAGGGCATTACTACATGTGGCATAATGTGTTATAAAGGGCATTACTGTGTAAGACATACTGTGTAAGGTGCATTGCTGCACATGGCAATTATTCGCCACGAGGGGAGAGCTTGGGGGAAGCCCAGCACATTTGTAAGTGCTGGGCACGCCCCACAGTGTGATGAATTGGGGGTGTTCCGCAAGGACACTCCCCCTTTCCGGAAGCGCTCGTGCTTCCAGCACGCGCAGAGGAACAACATCTAATAAAAGTCATTTATTTGGGGGGGGGGTCGCAACTGGGAACTTTCGCCCTGAGCTCCACAATGTTTAGAACCGGCCCTGATAGGGATTGGGGTACCTTAGGTGCGCTAATATTCGCCTGTAGGAAGAATCTCCACTACAGGGTAGTTTTTATAACAAGTTTTTAAAATGTCAGATGATAAGTAACTCATACACCCTTTTTTTTTTTTAAAACATCACCCAAATGTAAAAGCGTTATGGCAACGAAGAATGTTAGACCTGAATATTTTATTCTTGGTATATCAACAGAGGTAAAATTGTTTACATAAAATACAATATAGATAAATACATGTGTAGCTTTATAACCTGCCCCAATACTGAAGAGATGATGTTATTCACCACCTGTACCCTTACGGGTGTGAGCTCTTAGGTGGACCTCTCATGTGATGGGTGCGGGCTATCAAATCGGTGACCCTACGCGTTTCGTACGTTTAAGGGACTTCTTCAGGGGTACAAAACTTCAAATAGAATTGGTCTGAATACACACTCAGTGATGTGGGAGTATTTTCCGTCCCTTCATCTGATGGGATTCTTAAATCGACTCTTAAAGGCCAGGCAATTATTTTAACCCTTCACCATGCAACGGTATATCAAATAGATTCTTTTATGACAATATTAAGTACGAGGACGTGTCCTATATTCCCAGAAGGTAGAAGAACCAGGTGAAGCTTTATCCAGTCTGAAGCTGTGTATGTCTCCCTCTGTTGGCAATGTACCTTGCGTGTAACATGTTATGAGAGAGATGGATGTGTTGGCACTGTAGAAACAGCGCGTAGTATCCAATTAGATACACAGAGTATATTGCAACAATAGTGGAGCTCAAAACAGACAGCAAGTGTATCAGAGTACACACACAGGTGGCAAATGCAAACATATGGAATACTTGTAACCAAAGACTCTGGGCTTTAGCCATTGTAGTGTATTCGATACAGTTCTGCATCATTTACACAGAGGGATCTGAAGGATTTCTCTCTGGTAACCAATGCTCTCACATGTGTGGTCTGATGACTGCACTGGCGCGTTTAGCAAGCCAGGTCTGTTCATAGTTATGGGCTCTTACCAGAACCTGTGTCCCTGCAAGAATTTCTACATAAATTGCCCCGATAAATAATTTCTTAGTGCCACAATAATAAATAGGTAAATAGGCCCCATAGTCTTCTTATGCCCCAGCCGTGTGATGCACCAGATGCCACAGATGCAGAGGAAGTGGGTGTGGGGTCGGGGATAGACATGCTGGAAGTTATGTGCTGTGCTGCTATACAGTGCCTGCACCTAGTCCGGGCAATGAGGGTAATACCTACTTTGTTCATCTCCTTTCCGGGAGAGGAGACGCAATTTGCTACTTTCCGGAGGTGGGGCTGGGCTCTGATGTCATTCGTGGGGCTGAGGAGAGGGGACGGTGCTAAATGACATGGTTTCTAATCATTTTAGCCCCAGCCCCCACCATATGGACCGGCGATTCCCATTTCTATCTCCCCCTTTCTGCTCACTTCACTAGGAAGTGGGAAGGGTGCAGGGGGGCTACCCGAAAGATTGGGAGCCTCCTAAAACTTCCGGTAGAGTAGGCATGTACGGTAATACATGACTATTACATTTTATAGGCTGTTTCTCGTGAATGTGTTAAATACATGCAGTCATACAACTATAACACAGCAAAATGACACACAGCCTGGGGCACCAAACCTTAATAATGTTATTAGTACTGTAAATACTTCACAATTACTTGTGAGCACATAACTCCTGGTATATAATTACCTGCATCTGCCCGGCACTGAGGGGAGAAGCTTTGCCATCAGTCCTGGGGCTCCTGGGTGTGGTCAGTCTCATTATCCGTAGTATCTGGCCTACTGTCTGGCAGAATGTTATCCAGAGGTGTCTCCACCAACCCTGGGTGCTGGGGGTTCCGGGATGGCTGGAGGGTGTGTGGTCAGTCTGTAATACAGGTACAGAGAGAAGGGGAGGGAGACAGCACAAATCAGCCATTATGGCCATACAATGAGAGCAATGTGAGAGGTGGCGGTTTAGCCTGCCGCTGTACACCGGGCCACTTCCGCCTCTGTATATCTCATACTGACCATGTCACAATGTCTCCCGATAAGAGCTGTCCTTTGCAATGCCCCTAGATAGAGGGACTTCTAAATTAACACCCAGAAGTCCATCTGGCGTCCTCCTGCAAACGCAGGGGGAGCGTCCCACATAGAAGCCCATAGACTTCTATTGGGTAATGCCACCTGAAATTTGGCGTTACCCACCTGGACCAAGCATCGGCATACATCACATTGCGGTGCTTTGTACACATGGAGAATGCTGTACAAGCCCCGAAAACTGAATTTTTGGGGGTTTTACCGCATTTTTCTCTTTAGTACATCCCGCCCTCTGAGTGTTATGTGTACTGGCATGTATGGGAAGTGGCATGTACCCATGGGCCCCTGGGTCCATGGGGGCCCACAGTGCATGTTCTTTAATACTTACCTCTTTGGAATCCCGCGTTAGCGGCTGCAGCGCTGCACAAATCACTGGGATAATGGCAATTTTCTCTGCGACTTGCACATGTGCAGTATTGGGAAAATGGCCTCTGCGCCATTTTCCTGGAGACATGCGCAGTAGACTCTGGCACAGAGCCACAGCCTATTGCCTTGTGCCGCCAGCTAGAGAGGAAGGGGCATGGAGGAAGACTGCACGTGGACCCCCTCCTTTCTTATTATGCCCTTATGTATACGGGTATTACAGGTATGAGGGACGGAGTGTAGCTGGGGCACACGGGGGTCATGAATACACCCAGAGTGGGTATTTATTTTTATTTTTTTTCAAATAAAATACAATGATTTATACCGCACACCATACTTGTCGAGAAGTCCGGGTTGGAGAAGCAGGTGGGAGGTGTTGGGGGCGGGGGCGGATGGATTGTGTCATTAAGCCCCGCCCCTTCGTGGCAATTTGCCACGAACAGTGCATATTTAAATAAGTGGATGGGGCCAAATTACGCGATTGTCATAGAATTGCGTCATTAGGTCACGCCCCCTCCTCGCTGACCCACTGGTCCGCATGAAAATTCTCCTTATTCTGCCCACTTCACTAGGAAGGGGGCAGAATGTGGGAGAAGTGCCTACCCTTCCGGAGGTGCAGGGGGGTTACCCGAAACATCGGGAGCCTCCCACGACTTCTGGGAGGGTAGGCATATATGGCGCACGCTGTGGAGGCACCTCCATACAGTGTGCAGCATTGTGACGCCTCCCAGTCACACCGCAAATCAAGACAAACAGCCTGATCCCGAAAGGAATCAGGACTAATTCAGATGGCCCACAAAGTTCTTGTCATCTCAGCCAGCTGTGTGTTGTGGTAGGACCATGGAACACTTAAGCTGGCCACACACATGGCGATTTTTTACCCGATTTGGACGATTTCGACGACTCGTGAGGGCAAATCGTGTAAAATATGGACAAATCATAAAGTTCTACTCCTGATCAGGATGCGCGTCCCCGCTCGTCGCACCTCGCATCTTCAGATCTGGCGTGCTGTAGGCCAGATTTGCCAATCTGGGACACGATTTGATCCAAATCGTTAGGTTTTTTTACTCACGATGTATCTCACGATTCATCGTACTTTGGGGAATTTGACTGACAGGACCCTGTACACGCCCAATCGCTATCTTGTGCAGCATCGTGGAGAGTGGAAAAGGAAAGTACGATAGAGCCTGCAGGATTACCGCAGTTTGGTGAGTATTGGTACTGTATTTTAATGCAACCCCACTGACCACCAATGTGTGCCAGCCACTTCTATATGCATGACCCAGCCACCGCCCGTTGGAATAAGCGGGCGGTGGCTGGGCCATGCATTAACCTCCCACTGCCCACCAATGTGTGCCACCCACCAACCCACCAATGTGTGCCACCCACCTACCTACCAATGTGTGCCAGCCATTTATAAATGCATGGCACAGCCACCGCCCGCCCAATCTGCGTACCATCTATATCAAAGAAAAGCGAAAAGTTGATGAATCCAAAAGTTCTGGGGCTTTCAGTGATGACGTGTACCACCCAACACTCAGGTACTATGACCTTATAAATTTTATAAGTGAACAAGAGCCACAACACCAGTCAGTGGTCCTGATGGCCAAGTGAGAGGGAGACCAGGAGGCTGCAGGTGATTGCACCATCTCAGGATTTGCTGGTAAGTAGAGACACAGGGCCTGATTCAGAACCGGACGCTATTTGCGGACGGTCGTTCTGAAAAAGGGGCCGGATATTTAAATTGAGCGCTCGCTCTTTGCGGTCTGTGGACGCCTCTATGTCTGAGCGAGTGTCCAAAAAATGCGCTCGCTATTTTGTAAAGACGCCCCTTTGCCGTTCGCATCATATGTCATCTCCTGTATTTAATAGATTAATCGGGAACATCGAAAGGCATCTGAACTGCTCGCAGTGCTTGTGGTAGGAGTTACTTCCCGCTATCACTGTGAGCAGTTCAGGCTAAAAGACACCCAACTGACGTGGTCGATGACGCTGCTTTATTAATTATGCACACCCATTAAACGCCGTTTTGACCGTCTGGCACGCCTGCGTTCGGATCTCCACTCCCCCGTTTTCAAGCACCTTCCCCTGTTACCACCCACAAACGCCTCATTCTGTCACTCAAATTAGCAGCCCCTCGCTGTTTAACGAGCGCACGATTTCCGACCGCAATGACTGGTTTGCGCATGCGCATTACGACCCATACGCATGCGCAGTTGTGCGAACATCGCTCAGAGCGAACGAGCGGCCGCTTACGAGCAGCTCTGAATCAGGCCCACAGTTCATAAGTTTTTTTGTTGCTCAATCACAGTTGTCCACTGTAGTCAGTTATCTCACTGATAGCCCTCCTGTCATGGTACCACACCTGGTCCTTTTGAATTAGGCCATATACTCCTCCCTCACTTCTTTGGCACGTGCTGTTGATGTTGTTGCATTTGTCGGTGCAGACACTGATGTAAACTGGGCAATCTCCTCCGGAGGTCCTACATCTTCTGGTCTAGCTGGGACTGGTCCTCGATGTGTAGTTTTCCTTTGCAGAAAGTTATGTAGCATACAGCACGCCAACATGACCCAATCTATCTTCTCCACACGTAGGTTAATGGTGGTGTGGAAAATGCGGAACCGGTTGCTGAGTATTCCAAACGCATTTTCCACAATGCGCCATGCCCGGGATAGACGATAGTTGTAGGTCCTCTTCTCTCTGGTCAGGCCCCTCTGTGGAAATGGCTTCATCACATGTTCATGTAATGCAAAAGCCTCGTCTGCAACGAAAACGTAATTTAGGCCGTGCTTTGTCTCGTCCAGTAATGGCAAGTGGAGGGTTTTGTTGGTGAGTTTCTGGTGGAAAGTAGTCTGTTTGAAGGACCCACCATCCGAAGCACGGCCATTCTTGCCGACATCCACAAACAAAAATTCATAGTTTGCATTCACCACTGCCATGAAAACGATGCTGAAAAAGCCTTTATGGTTGTAGTAATATGATTCGCTGTTGGCAGGTGGGTTGATGCGGATGTGTTTTCCATCGATGGCTCCTCCGCAGTTAGGGAAATTCCAACGTTTTTCAAATTCTTCAGTGATGCTCTTCCACGGTGTTAGGAAACTTCAAAAGTAGAAAAATAATTTTTTAGATAAACATAACTTTAATAATTTTGTTTATTTATTTTCCTATATAGACTCCCACCCAAGATCCTGATTTGTCCATGACGCTGGGCCTAACTTTGATTGGGGACAGCGAGGTGGAAAACTTCACCACAATGGCCACACCAAATGAAACAGGAGCATCATCCTCCTCGATTCCACCCCAAAAAAAAAAAGCAAAAACACACAGAACAGGAGGAGTTTTTCCTACAAAAAGCAGAAAGCATCCTTCAAAAAGTCCCTGATGCTATTGACGACTTTACTGCTCACATAAATAGCCAGATGAGAAAAATGGATGCGGTAAATTCCAAAAATTTCCATAGGCTCGTCTATGAGCTTTTCATTCGATCCCTCAGCAGTAATTTGCACGACTCCACCTATATTACTGACGCTATGCGTTATTCCCCTGCTCCAAATGCCTATGTCAGGCACCCCCCAGCCCAGTTGGAGATGACTCCCCCACCCAGCACCCCAACCACAAGCAGCACTGTTTACAATGCTATGCTGGAGTCAGAGGATTTGCCGCATTACTTTTAATGCTTTTTTTTTGCTTCTTCATCACTCCCAATAGGTGCACGCTGTATGCTATATAGTGGTGATGACACCAATTGGACAAGGTCACTAGACACATGGCACAAGTACACATTGCTGGAAGCCGGGGCCACAATGTGTACTTGTGCCATGTGTGTATTGGCCTGTTCGATCTGGTGTCTGACCCGCCATATAGCATACAGCAGGCTACCTATTTGTGTTCTTGCCACACAAATATTCATGGCTGCTATGCAGCACTGTTTTGTTAATGCAGCCTTATTGGCTGTCACAGTTATATAAAGAGTTAAATTGAAAAAAAAACAAAAAAAAACTTTTTTTCTTTCACAAGTGTAGTGTGTTTTTTTTCTTACCTTGCAATACTGGTACTGCAGCACTTTAACGATGGCCTTGCAGGTCTCTGGAATGATGACGCCCAAGGACTGAGGTGAGGTGAGTGTCCCAAACTTCTGGTCTTCAAATGACCTTCCTGTAGCCAGGTACCTCAGGGTAGCCACCAGCCTCTCTTCAGCAAGGATTGCCCTCCGCCACCTTGTATCTTGCCTCCGGATGTGGGAGGCCACCATAGTCAGCAACTCCTGGAATGTGGCGTCATCCATGCGCAGGTAGTTGCGGTAGTCGTCCGGGTTATTGTCCTTGATCTCCACCTGGAGGGACATGTGAGAGCGGGTATCCCTTTCCTGCAGCCACTCTTTGGTCCAGCATGTTCTCCTCCTTCGCTGGGCCCTCTCCTGGATCAACTGGACCCCAGCTTGGGCGACCAACACTTTATACTGATAGGGATGCATCAGCACAGAATTCAGGAACAGGATAGAATGCACACTCCCAGGTAGAAGACACTTTGTAAAAGGTAAGCCAAATGCAATGCAGAGCACAGTAGCAATGTACAGGGTTCAGCTGGTATAAAAAAAAGCCTCACTAGTGTCAGAGCAGAACGTGCACAGGGTTAAAATGGTGGCTGCTTTTTATACACCCTGGCTAGCCCCTCCCTTTGTGATTATTATTTACATTTCCCACCAATCATGAAGAGCCTCTTCTCTTGTTTTGGGAAAGTCAAGATGAAACTCACGATTCTTACGATCCGATGGATTGAGATTGGAAGTCAAATTGGCAGGTGTTTGGACCAAATCATGCTCACGTCTGCCGGGGAGCTCCCGTGGAGAGTTCACGCCAAATCGTACACGATGTCAGATCGTGAGCACATCTCTATGTCTGTGACCAGCTTTAAAGTCACTTGAAACCAAATTCTGCTGCGGAAACCTGCACAATATCATAACCAAACTTTGCTTACCTTTAGTTGACACTACTACACCCCTTATATTCAGAACAGGGGCGTGCGAGCGGTGCTGCCACACAAAGCGCAGAACCCTGTGGGCGGCACCGTATCTCACCCACAGTCACTACATCTGGCCAGAAACGCTGCTGCAGTGCCGCCCAAAGTGTTCTTAGGACGCTTGAGACGTTCACACCGCTGCCCTTACAGTCCCCCTGGGGCATCCTGAGGATGCTCCAGTCATTGATGTAACTCCCAGCGCTGGCCCCGCCCCTTCCACATGACATCATGCACTCAGGGGGCATGACCAGAACAGGGTGCAGGAAGTCCTGTTTTGGTGCTGATTAATAATGTATGTTTTGGGGGTTTTTTGGGGGGGGAAGAGGGGGGATTAGGGTGATTCACACATAATGTTATAGTGGATATTCACTATCTCCATTTCCTGGCCATGCAGCTTCTGTTACCTCCTCACAACCTTTCCAGCTAGTTTCATCATCCCAGTGACGCATTTGCTCTTCGTGTCTGCCTCAGTTATGCCACTTGGCATGAACTACTTTACATACTTTCATGTCTTTTCTTTATTTGCTTTTCTAATTAAAACTAGCCGGAGCAGAGAAAAGGAATTGCGTGTAGCCGTGGGCCTCCGGTTTCCGGCATTTGTACACTTGGTACACGCAGGTTTTCTTCCTCACCGCTAGAGGGCAGCACATTACTCCCATTTACCCACAGATAGCAACACAATTTATTTTAGCGAAAACTACAACGCACAAACAAGATGGCGCTATAACAATGCTCATGCTCGTCCTGCATCAGAGCTGCGCATAAAGATGACGCTTTGTGTGCTCAGACATAAATGCGGATCTCCGTCTGTATTCAGAATTTACCTGCATCTATGCAAATGCTTGTCCTCATTGCACCACCCCAGGGGTTAAAGTGTGGTGGAACAGGGCGGAACTGCGTTCCGTCACTTCTGTTTGGAGACGGAACCAGTTCTGCCTCCTCCGACCAACGTTAGCCCGGCGCCACAGGGAGGATCCATTTGCCAGGCGCCCGCTGAGATTTTGTTACCAGCGGTGGCCCGGCTCCCTCCCTGCAGCACCAGTGGCACCCGGAGGCTGGAGCTTGCTCTTACTACAGGGGGTATTACACAGGGGGCACTACTACTGGGGGCATTACACAGGGGGCATTACTACTGGGGGCATTGTGTATAAGGGGCACAAATGTGGGCATTGTGTAAAAGGGGCACTGCTGTGTGTTATACATGAATAAGGGACACTACTATGTAGTGCAATGTGAATCAGATGAATCAAGATTGTGCTACTATGTGGTGTAATTTGAATTGGGAATACTATTGTGTGCCCACGCCCCTTTCTTTTGAGACCACGCCCCTCATTTGGCGCGTGTCTACGGCACACGTTTGCCCTTTTTTTAGGAAAGCGCCAAGGGGGTGGGTCAATTCCACCACTTCTCTAGTACCACTTTAGCACTGTACCACCAGGCTTGCCTACCCTCCCGATTTGGCCGGGAGCCTCCCGATTTTCGGGTGCCGCTCCTGGCCCCCTGAAAAGGCAGGCAAGCCTACCGGCAGCCGGCAACCCTCCCGACCACCCCCCAGAATAAACTAAAAACCCGCGCAGCGGGGGGGGGCGGTGACGCGATTCGCGCTGAATCGCTTCATCATGGCCCCGCCCCCTGCTTCACAATGCCAAAAGTAATGGCATTGTGAAGAGGGGGTGGGGCTACGATGACGCGATCACGCAGCTCCACCCCCGGCTCCGCCCCCAAATGTGACATCATGGCCGGGCACGCCCCCCGCTGTTAGCCGACAATCAGCTCCCTCCCGGTAGGAGGGAACTGATTGTCGGCAAGTATGTGCACCACCCTGTCCATGGAGCTAGATATCTGTCTGAAATCTCTGCGCAAGCACAACCCCGAATAGCCCGTAGTTCCACGTAACACACCCATGGGACACTTACACTAGGAGTCCAGTTGTCGCTCAGTAACACCCACTAGTGGAGATACGACAGAAATCTGTACAACTCTGATTAGTCTGTAATTCCTCTAAGAGGCTCCGACGCCTGCGGGTTACATGTGATCACGAGATCCCACCTAGACGGAATTTTTTTCTGTCCTCATCAATTGAAAGATAAACAGTAAAAATCTGGTTCTGATTGGTGAGTCTGTAATGCCTATCAGAGCTATAGGTTTACTATGATATGCATTAGTCCTCGTCCCTCTCTATGTGCAGGGCGGAATCAGTATGTAATGCCGGCGGATCAAATACCGACAGCAGCAGCCTGACGGGTCCAAATCCCGGCAGCTAAAGGTAAGTACCCTAACCCTCCCCTCTCCCCCACGTACCCCTCCCTTAGTGGTGCCTATCTCTAACCTGCCCCCCTAGTGTCTAACCCTAACCTCCCCCCAGTAGTGCCTAAACCTAACCCCCCCTCACCGCACCCTAAAACTAACCCTCCCTGGCGGGTGCCTATCTTTAGCCTCCCCTAGTGGTACCTAAATCTAACCCCTCCATTCCCTACCCTAACCCTCCCGAGGGGGGTGCCTAACCCTAAGTGCCCCCAGGAGTCCCTAAAGCTAACCCTTCCCCCCTGTGGCTACACGCTAAGACACCCGGCTAACCTTCGTTCGGTAAGCCGGGTGTCGGGATTTAGTAGTGGAGCTAATGATAGGCATCGGGATTTAGACACCTATCTTTAGCCTCATGTCGGGATGTGGGTGTCTTTATATTTAGCCTGATTCAGCAAGAAACGCACGGATGCAGATGCACGCAATTGGCTGATGTTCGCGGTCTGCACATGCGTTTGGGTCGCAGTGCGCAAGCGCAAACCCCTCACTGCAGTGAATACGCAGACCCAGGGAAAAGTGATTGACAGAAAGTACCGTTTGTGGGTGGATACGGGGAGTGGTCATTACAGGGGTGTGCATAAATTAGCCACTGAGATGCCGGACGCAGTCTGGCGTCCCTCTGCGTGCAGGACGTCTCTCAACTCCTGCGGCAGGGTCAGGTCTACCTTTGGTATGCATGTTACTCGATTTTCCCGATGCGCATCAGTACGGACTAGTGGCGTAACTAGGGTATTTGGAGCCCAGGGAAAATTTGAAAACTATGTGTGCGCGTGGCGAAAAAATGGGTGTGGTCACAAGGGGCGTGGCCACTAAAAAATGGGATGTGACAACATGACATACCCTTTTCTTGTCACTGGGGACATTTCTTTCCATTTGCACCTTAATGCAGTGCCCCTTATACAGTCCCCTCTATGCAGTGCCCCTAGTAGTGGTCCCCCTTATTCAGGCCCCCAGTAGTACCCCTTATATAGTACCCCCAGTATACAATGCCCCCAGTAGTGGTCCCTCTTATGCATGCCCCCAGTATTGCCCCTTATACAGTACCCCCAGTAGTGATCCCCCTTATGCAGCCCCCGATTAGTTCCCCTTATACAGTGCCCCCAGGAGTGATCCCCTTATGCAGGCCCCCAGTAGTTTTCCCCCCTATGCAGTGCCCCCTGTAGTGGTCCCCCCTGTGCAGTGCCCCCAGTAGTAAGCCCATTATATAGTGCCCCAGTAGGAGTCCCCCTTGATGCAGTGGCCCCAGTAGTAGTCCCCCTCCAGTAGTGGTCTCCCCTAATGCAGTGCCCCCAGTAGTAGTCCCCCCTATACAGTGCCCTTTATATAGTGGCCAGCCCCAGTAGGAGTCTCCCTTGATGCAGTGCCCCCTGTAGTAGTCCCCAGTAGTGCCCCCCCCCCAATGCAGTGCCCCCAGTAGTATCCCCCCAGTTGTGGTCCACCCCAATGCAGTGCCCCCAGCAGTATCCCCCCCAGTAGTAGTCCCCAGTAGTGGTTCCTCCCCCCAATGCAGTGCCCCCAGCAGTATCCCCCCAATAGTAGTCCCCAGTAGTTGTCCCCCCCCAATGCAGTGCCCCCAGTAGTATCCCCCCTAGTAGTAGTCCCCAGTAGTGGTGGTTCCCCCCCCCCCGAAGCAGTGCCCCCAGTAGTAGTCCCCTCCTTAGTAATAGTCCCCCCCCTCCCGATAAATATACACGAAAATTAAACAATAAATAAAATAAAAATTCTTACCTGAATCCATGCTGCCGCCGTCCGCACGTCAGTGCTCCCGGGCTGTTGCGCTCTGCATTATGGGAGAGACGTCATGAAGTCTCTCCCATTACCCACTGCAGGAGCTGGAAGGGAGCCGGCTCTTGCAGTGGGCGCTGCGGCTGCAGCAGTCAATGAGAGTCTGATTCTCATTGGCTGCTGTTTAACACACACATCGCCGCCAGCGCTGGCGGTGATGTGTGTGCAGCAGCAGCAGCCAATGAGAGTCTGTCTGACTCTCATTGGCTGCTGATTCACACACACATCACCGCCAGCGCTGGCGGCGATGTGTGTGTTAGCACAGTCTGAGCCTGCCCGCCTGCTACCCTCCTCCTAGCGCTATTGGGCAAGCGCTCAGGGGGAGGGAAGGGGCTCAGCTGTGCAGCACAGGACCAGCGCTGGGAAGCCTAGCGCCGGTCCTGTGTAAATGTGTAGTGCTGACCGCACTCACTGGGGTCGGCACTACACTGGCTAACTAGGGCGGGCCAGTACCGTGGCCGGCGGTGCTCCCACCCGACCCCTGTGCCCCACCCGTGCCGCCGGTCCCATGCCCTAGTTACGCTACTGGTACGGACATTAGCGGAGGGTAAAGTGCTCATATAGTGCTGGGCGTTTGCATCTTTGTGCTGCGATTGCCGTGCGTATGCATTCATTAGCATATTCTCGCAGCGGCCGGGAGCGTGTGTCTGCATCCGTGCGTTCCTTGCTGAATCAGGCCCATTGCTCATTAAAAGTCTTAATGTCCGGCGGAGCTTGGACCATTCCGATGATGATCCGCCGGGAAGCAGAGAGCTGTAACTGGATGGGTATGCAATCACGATGCCAGCTTTTAGCATGTTGACATTCATAATGTCGACAGCAGGTGGACATTGATGTCTGTCAACATGGTTAAATGTTAATACCTGCAAAATGCTGACATCATAAAAGTGAACAGTGTCATACTGTCAACATTTCCAGGAGGGTTAGCGTTGCCGTATGAAGCCGATTATCATTAAATAATTGCAGTTTATTCCCCGAAAACACCCATTTTCGTTGTATACCCACAAATATTTAGTATCCCCTGAATGTACAGGAGTGAAGAGCCTGCTGACACGGTCACTTCACCCCAAGCACATCGCAGGGACGGGCTACTTTTGAATGTATGAAAAAGCACATTCAGGAATCGCATCCTGCAATGCAAACACGGGAAGTAATATTGCACCCAGAAAGCATTGCAAATGCGAGTATTAATAAATGGGCCTCTAATGGCGCACATCGACTAAGCGATATTAATGAGCGATTGAACGATAACAACATCGTTATCGTTCAATTGCTCAATAATCGTGCACAAATTGTGCATTATAATGTTGGATCTGTTCCTTAAAACTCCAGAGGGCCCTAGGTAAGATACATTCATTGAAATCACTCTATTTACTTACCCTGAACACACACTTCTCACTATACACAGGTCACTCTGATATCATACACCACATAAACACTTCTCACTATACACAGGTCACTCTGATATCATACACCACATAAACACTTCTCACTATACACAGGTCACTCTGACATCATACACAACATAAACACTTCTCACTATACACAGGTCACTCTGATATCATACACCACATAAACACTTCTCACTATACACAGGTCACTCTGATATCATACACCGCATAAATACAGAACACTATATACACAGGTCACACCAATATTACACACCTGATACACACAGGTCACACTGATATCACACACTGATCACTACACACTGATATCACACACCTGATACACACTGATCACTACACACAGGTCACAATTATCTCACACACCTGATACACACTGTACACACTGATATCACACACCTGATACACACAGGTCACACTGATATCACACTGGTCACACTGATAGCACTCACCTGATACACACTGGTTACACTGATATCACACATGATACACACTGGTCACAGTGATATCACACACCTGATACACACTGATATCACACATCTGATACACACTGGTCACAGTTATATCACACACTGATATCACACACCTGATACAAACTGATCACTACACACAGGTCACACTTATATCACACACCTGATACACACTGGACACACTGATATCACACACCTGATACACACAGTTACACTGACATCACACTGGTCACACTGATATCACACACCTGTTACACACTAGTCACACACAGATATCACACATGATACACACTGGTCACAGTGATATCACACACCTGATACACACTGATATCACACACCTGATACACACTGGTCACACTGATATCACACACCTGGTACATACAAGTTACACTGATATCACACACCTCATACACACTGGTCACACTGATATCACACACCTGATACACACTGGTCAAGTGATATCACACACCTGATACACATTGGTCACAGTGATATCACACACCTGATACACTCTGGTCAAACTGATATCACACACCTGATACACACTGGTCACACTGATATCAAACACCTTATACAAACTGGTCACACTGATATCACACACCTGGTACATACAGGTCACACTGATTTCACACACCTGATACATACAGGTCACACTGATATCACACACCAGACACACACTGGTCACAGTGATATCACACACCTGATACACACTGGTCACACTGATATCACACACCTGATACACACTGGTCACAGTGATATCACACACCTGATACACACTGGTCACACTGATTTCACACACGTGATACACACATGTGAGGGGCGGGTGCGGTGCAATGCCTGCTGCCGTGCAGGTGTACGTCTGTTACTTACCTTGCGCCGCACCCTCTCACCTTCAGGCCGTGTGTTGAGCAGACGGTCCTGGAACCTCCGAATAGAACACGGACACGATGACCTAGGGGGAAGGAGACGAGGTGAGTACCGTCCTTCCTCGCGTCGACCGACGCGCCCTACCGAACCGGGGGATAAATTCAGGTTTTAAGTGAAGATCATCATTGGCACTTTTGGCCTCAGATCCCGAATTTTCACCTATCGGTACTCACGCACCAGGTGAAGATCCGTCCTTGCACCGGGTTGCAAGGTTCACCGTCCGCCCAGAAGGAAGGAGATAGATAGTGACAAACAGGGAGAGACAGTACACACAGATATTCCTCACCGAGTCCACTCTTGCTCTTCGTCCGCTCACTCGCCTACAGGTCCCTGTAAGGAGATACACAACACAGCCGTGCAGGGCCTAAACCTATGTCAAGCAACTACACATACTAAAACGGCATCACCCTCAACCTACAGTGTGTGTAGTGTGACAGATATAAACAACAACTAAACTTTTGCCCTGCACGGAACACCAATCACAGACCAAATATACAAGAGCAAAACACGGTACTGTCTCTTTAAATGTCTGCTACCTACCCAGAGCTGGCCAGCTCCTCTTCTCGGTGACTGGGGAGACCACTACCTCATGGGTGGAAGCCGTACAGCTCTCCACCACTGCTCACACCTCTAATCATCTATGCGGGGGCTACCTAATGGGCTCAGGGCCCTGGACCTAACGCCCAGGATCTTACCAGCGGCTCAGGGCTTATGCCTGCCTACTGCGGGGTACTCAAGGGACTTGGGCCTACTGCCCAGAGTCCCGCTCTATTTTGCAGCTCAGGCCTAGTGGCCTGCCTAACGGTGGGCTCTGGTAGTGGTCTGGGCCTAATGCCCAGACCACATTTTATGGGGCTCAGATATAGGGCCTAGTGCCCTCCTGTATGGGTACAGGCCTACGCCTGATTTATGGCCACGGGCCTAGTGCCCGCCTACTCGATCATTTAGTGGCCTGGGCCTAGTACCCAGGCCACTCACACCTTATTACGGGCCAATCCTTTTATAGGGCCTAATGCCCACTACTGTCCCCCGGGCCTTGTGCCCGACTAATTGCCCACGGGCCTAGTGCCCGACAATACTCCACGGGCCTAGCGCCCGACAATCCTGGCGGTCTAGGGAGGGGGGTATATGGTGGGCCTCACGGAGGGCCTACCTGCTACGTTGGAAGAGGCTGCGGGGGGGAGTTTCGTGATGCTCTTTTACTTTCCTCCCCCGCAGTCCTCTCCGGTCCTCAGCCGCATTCTTCGGCCGCTGGCCCGTCCTGGCCAGCGGCGCCGCCTCTTCTTCCTTTCTTCCAGCCGGCGCCGCCTGTCTTCTTCTTTCTTGACAGCGGCGTCTTCTGGCCTCTTCCGCGGCCGCCGCCCCTGTTGCCGCGCCGATCTTCCGCTCTTCGGGAGGTCTTCTCTCCTCCCTCTCCGCCGCCGAACTGCTCTTTCCCGCTCAGCGCCGTCTAATACAAGACGGCGCGAGTGGGCGGGGCTATGACGCGGCGAGCCGCGATTGGCTCGTCGTGTCCGCCTCTGATTGGCTGCTGGCCCGCGAGCCAGGTTTGGCTCACGGCCAGAGCCAAACGCCCGCCGCGCCCAACGCCTGACCGGCGCTGGGAGCAAGTACTCTCTCCCAGCGCCGGCTACCCGCCGCTTCTTGGCTGCCGGGCGCCAAGCTCCGCTGAGCTTGCGCCCGGAGCCAAGCTTCTCCCGGCGCCACAGTACCGCCGGCACTGGTGAAAGGGACCAGGCGGTCCCTTCACCAGGTGCCCGCGGTATCTGCACCGACGCTAGGGACATTACTGTCCCAGCGCCGGCAACGGATGTGTCCCGCAGAGGACACATCCCTTCTGCCTGCCCCTGCACGTCGGCTGATGCTGGGATCAAACTCGTGATCCCAGCACAGCCTTCCACATTTCCCCCCCCTTTTTCCTTTGTAGTCCCTACAAAGTCTTCCTCCATCTCCAACGTCCGCGGGTCAGGGTATTCTATGGTCCCTCCAGCGAGGATCTGTTCAAGGGCCCAGCCGGGACCGACTATGACCCCACATTCCTTCTCCACTGGCTCCGGGCTCTCCATCTTCGTACCTCCTGACTTCACTCTGCGGATCCTCTGTGGGAGTGGCAACTCGGAAGTGCCACTCACGATGGGCCACCATGGGGAATTTTCTTCTAAGGGTGCCGCAGCCACCCATTCTTCTTCCAGCTTGTCTGGGGCATCTTCACTGAATTCAGGGTGTGGCACTAACCACCACCCAATAGTCGATTCCTCCGGGGCATCCTCTTCCTCCCGGGTCTCCGCCGACATTTTCCATGAGTCTGGACTCTTCTCCACAGACTCCTGCAGCAAGCGACACTTTCCTTCTTCAGCGTACTCCACCTCTTCCGCTGACATCTCCAGGTATCCAGGTCTCGGACTCTTCCAGCATGGGGAGATCCTAGACTTCTTTGCCACTGGGTCTTCACGCTCTTCCTTATAGCGTGGCATCTTCACCTCCCAGTCATCCACATCCGCCCTCTGCGGGCAAGGATCCTTCTTCACTGGGACCTCTTCGGAGCATAACAGTGTCACTGCCTCTTCCCAGGGACACTCATGGGCCAAGTGTCCCTGCCGCCGACACTTCCAGCATGGGGGTGCTGTTGCCATCTTCATCACAAAGGGGTCTCTACCCTTCGGCTCCTGCTCAGGAACAATGGGCACCTGCGAACGTACTTCCAGCAGGCTCTTCTGCTCCACTTCCCTGGCTTCTTCTATCCACTTCTGGGCTCGGCCATCCAAGATCATCCGGTTTTCGTCCCACGGACAATCTCGAAGCTCATGCTCTGGATCTCCACATCCTTCACACCGGCCAGTTTTGGCTCGCGGCCAGAGCCAAACGCCCGCCGCGCCCAACGCCTGACCGGCGCTGGGAGCAAGTACTCTCTCCCAGCGCCGGCTACCCGCCGCTTCTTGGCTGCCAGACGCCAAGCTCCGCTGAGCTTGCGCCCGGAGCCAAGCTTCTCCTGGCGCCACAGTACCGCCAGCACTGGTGAAAGGGACAAGGCGGTCCCTTCACCAGGTGCCCGCGGTATCTGCACCGACGCTAGGGACATTACTGTCCCAGCGCCGGCAACGGATGTGACCCGCAGAGGACACATCCCTTCTGCCTGCCCCTGCACGTCGGCTGATGCTGGGATCAAACTCGTGATCCCAGCACAGCCTTCCACACACAGGTCACACATATATCACACACCTGATACACACTGGTCACACTGATATCACACACCTGATACACACTGGTCACACTGATATCACACACCTGAAACACACTGGTCACACATATATCACACACCTGATACACACTGGTCACAGTGATATCACACACCTGATACACATTGGTCACAGTGAAATCACACACCTGGTACATACAAGTCACACTGATATCACACACCTGATACACACTGGTCACACTGATATCACACATATGATACACACTGGTCACAGTGATAGCACACACCTGGTACACACTAGTCACACTGATATCACACACCTGATACACACTGGTCACACTGATATCACACACCTGATACACACTGGTCACACATATCACACACCTGATACACACTGGTCACACTGATATCACACACCTGGTACATACAGGTCGCACTGATATCAAACACTTGATAAACACAGGTCGCACTGATATCACACACCTGATACACACAGGTCACACTGATAATATACACCTGATGAACACTGATATTATACACCTGATACACGCAGGTTACACTGATATCACACACCTGATACACACTGGTCACACTGATATCACACACCTGGTACATACAGGTCACACTATGACACACCTGATACACACTTATATCACACAGATATTACACACATGATACACACAGGTCACACTGATATCACACACCTGAGACACACAGGTCACACTGATATTATACACCTGATGAACACTGTTATTATACACCTGATACACACTGATATTA
This sequence comes from Taudactylus pleione, assembly GCA_031769625.1. Classification (NCBI taxonomy): domain Eukaryota; kingdom Metazoa; phylum Chordata; class Amphibia; order Anura; family Myobatrachidae; genus Taudactylus; species Taudactylus pleione. The sequence continues at coordinate 268,776 of JAUIMM010000244.1, read as the reverse complement.
TACACCTGATACACAGAGATCACACAGATATTATACACCTGATACACACTCGGTCTGATTCAGAGCCGGACGCTATTTGCGCTCGCTCGTTCAGAAAAAGGGGGTGGCTATTTAAATTAACCGTTCGCTCTTTGCGGTCTGTTGACGCCTCTAGGTCTGAACGAGTGAACAAAACATGCGGACGTTTTTTTGTAAAAAATGCCCCCTGGCCGCTCGCATCATACGTCATCTCCGCTATTTATTAGATTAATCGAGAACATCGAAAGGCGAATGAACTGCTCGCTATTCTTGTGGTTGCATTTTCCTACCGCAATCATGCGAGCAGTTCTGGCTAAAAGACACCCAACTGGCGTGGTCGATGACGCTGCTTTGTTAATTATGCACACCCATTGACCGTTTGGCACGCCTGCGTTCGGATCTCCACTCCACGTTTTCAAGAACATTCCCCTGTTACCACCCACAAACGCCTCACTCTGTCACTCAAATTAGCAGGCATTCGCTATATTGCGAGCACACGATTTCTGACCGCACTGACTGGTTCGCGCATGCGTACTAAAACCCATACGCATACGCAGATGTGCGAACATCGCTCGGAACGAACGAGCGGCTCTGAATGAGACCCACTGATCACACTATTATACACCTGTTACACACAGGTCACACTGATATCACACACCTGATACACACAGATCACACTGATATTATACACCTGATACACACTGGTCACACTATTATAGACCTGATACACACTGGTCACACTGATATCACACACCTGATACACACAGGTCACACTGATATTATACACCTGATACACACTGGTAACACTGATATCACACACCGGGTACATACAGGTCACACTGATATCAAACACCTGATACACACAGGTCACACTGATTTCATACACCAGAAACACACTGGTCACACTTATATCACATACCTGATACACACTGTACACACTGATATCACACACCTGATACACACAGGTCACACTGATATCACACACCTGGTACATACAGGTCGCACTGATATCAAACACTTGATAAACACAGGTCGCACTGATATCACACACCTGATACACACAGGTCACACTGATAATATACACCTGATGAACACTGATATTATACACCTGATACACGCAGGTTACACTGATATCACACACCTGATACACACTGGTCACACTGATATCACACACCTGGTACATACAGGTCACACTATGACACACCTGATACACACTTATATCACACTGATATTACACACATGATACACACAGGTCACACTGATATTATACACCTGATACACACAGGTCACACTGATATCACACACCTGAGACACACAGGTCACACTGATATTATACACCTGATACACAGAGATCACACAGATATTATACACCTGATACACACTGGGTCTGATTCAGAGCCGGACGCTATTTGCACTCGCTCATTCAGAAAAAGGGGGTGGCTATTTAAATTAACCGTTCGCTCTTTGCGGTCTGTTGACGCCTCTAGGTCTGAACGAGTGAACAAAACATGCGGACGTTTTTTTGTAAAAAAACGCCCCCTGGCCGCTCGCATCACACGTCATCTCCGCTATTTATTAGATTAATCGAGAACATCGAAAGGCGAATGAACTGCTCGCTATTCTTGTGGTTGCATTTTCCTACCGCAAAGATGCGAGCAGTTCTGGCTAAAAGACACCCAACTGACGTGGTCGATGACGCTGCTTTGTTAATTATGCACACCCATTGACCGTTTGGCACGCCTGCGTTCGGATCTCCACTCCCCGTTTTCAAGAACATTCCCCTGTTACCACCCACAAACGCCTCACTCTGTCACTCAAATTAGCAGGCATTCGCTATATTGCGAGCACACGATTTCTGACCGCACTGACTGGTTCGCACATGCGTACTAAAACCCATACACATACGCAGATGTGCGAACATCGCTCGGAACGAACAGGCGGCTCTGAATGAGACCCACTGGTCACACTATTATACACCTGATACACACAGGTCACACTGATATCACACACCTGATACACACAGATCACACTGATATTATACACCTGATACACACTGGTCACTATTATAGACCTGATACACACTGGTCAGACTGATATCATACACCTGATACACACAGGTCACACTGATATTATACAGCTGATGAACACTGATATTATACACCTGATACACACATATCACACTGATATTATACACCTGATACACACTGGTCACACTATTATACACCTGATGCACACTGGTCACACTATAATAAACCTGATGCACACAGATCACACTGATATCACACACCTGATACACACTGATATCACACACCTGATACACACTGGTCACACTGATATCACACACCTGATACACACTGGTAACACTGATATCACACAACGGGTACATACAGGTCACACTGATATCAAAAACCTGATACACACAGGTCACAATGATTTCATACACCAGATACACACTGGTCACAGTGATATCACACACCTGATACACACTGGTCACAGTGATATCACACACCTGATACACACTGGTCACACACACAGGTCACACTTATATCACATACCTGATACACACTGTACACACTGATATCACACACCTGATACACACAGGTCATACTGATATCACTCTGGTCACACTGATATCACACACCTGATACACACTGGTCACAGTGATATCACACACTTGATACACACTGGTCACACACACAGGTCACACTTATATCACACACCTGATACACACAGTACACACTGATATCACACACCTGATACACACAGGTCATACTGATATCTCCCTGGTCACACTGATATCACACGCCTGATACACACTGGTTACCCAGATATCATACATGATACACACTGGTCACAGTGATATTATACACCTGATGAACACAGATATTATACACCTGATACACACTGATATTATACACCTGATAAACAGAGATCACACTGATATTATACACCTGATACACACTGGTCACACTATTATACACCTGATACACACAGGTCACACTGATATCACACACCTGATACACACAGATCCCACTGATATTATACACCTGATACACATATATCACACTGATATTATACACCTGATACACACAGATCACACTGATATTATACACCTGATACACACTGATATTATACACCTGATAAACAGAGATCACACTGATATTATACACCTGATACACACTGGTCACACTATTATACACCTGATACACACTGGTCACACTGATATCACACACCTGATACACACAAGTCACACTGATAAAATACACCTGATACAAACAGGTCACACTGATATTATACACCTGATGAAAAGAGATATTATACACCTGATACACAGAGATCACACTGATATTATACACCTGATACACACATATCACACTGATGTCACACACCTGATATAAACTGGTTACAGTGATATCACACACCTGGTATACAGGTCACACTGATATCACACACCTGATACACACAGTTCACACTGATATCACACACTGATACACACTGATCACTACACACTGGTCACACTTATATCACACACCTGATACACACTGGACACTCTGATATTACGCACCTGATACACACTGGTCACACTGATATCACACACCTGATACACACTAGTCACACTGATATTACGCACCTGATACACACTGGTCACACTGATATCACACATGATACACACTGGTCACAGTGATATCACACACCTGATACAAATTGGTCACAGTGATATCACACACCTGATACACACTGATATCACATACCTGATACACACTGGTCGCACTGATATCACACACCTGATACACACTGGTCACACTGATATCACACACCTTGTACATACAGGTCACACTGATATCAAACACCTGATACACACAGGTCACACTGATTTCACACCCCTGATACACACAGGTCACACTGATATCACACCCCTGATACACACTGGTCACACTGATATCACACCCCTGATACACACTGGTCACAGTGATATCACACACCGGATACACACTGGTCACACTGATATCACACACCTGATACACACTGGTCACAGTGATATCACACACCTGATACATATTGGTCACACTGATATCACACCCCTGATACACACTGGTCACACACACAGGTCACACTTATATCACATACCTGATACACACTGTACACACTGTTATCACACACCTGATACACACAGGTCATACTGATATCACACTGGTCACACTGATATCACACACCTGATACACACTAGTCACACACAGATATCACGCACCTGATACACTCTGGTCACACTGATATCACACACCTGATACACACTGGTTACACAGATATCACACATGATACACACTGGTCACAGTGATATCACACACCTGATACACACTGATATCACATACCTGATACACACTGGTCACACTGATATCACACATGATACACACTGGTCACAGTGATATCACACACCTGATACACACTAATATCACACACCTGATACACACTGGTCACACTGATATCACACATGATACACAATGGTCACAGTGATATCACACACCTGATACACACTGGTCACACGGATATCACAAACCTGATACACACTGGTCACAGTGATATCACACACCTGATACACAATGGTCACAGTGATATCACACACCTGATACACACTGGTCACAGTGATATCACACACCTTATACACCCTGGTAACACTGATATCACACACCTGGTACACACAGGTCGCACTGATATCAAACACTTGATAAACACAGGTAGCACTGATATCACACACCTGATACACACAGGTCACACTGATAATATACACCTGATACACACAGGTCACACTGATATCACACACCTGATACACACAGGTCACACTGATATCACACACCTAATACACACTGATATCACACACTGGTCACTGATATCACATGCCTGATACACACAGGTCACATTGATATTACACACCTGATGCACAATGATATTATACACCTGATACACACTGGTCACACTGATATCACACACCAGGTACATACAGGTCACACTGATATCATACACCTGATACACACTTATATCACACTGATATTATACAGCTGATACACACAGGTCACACTGATATTATACAGCTGATATACACAGGTCACACTGATATCACATACCTGATGCACACAGGTCACACTGATATTATACACCTGATGAACACTGATATTATACACCTGATACACACTGATATTATACACCTGATATACAGAGATCACACTGATATTACACACCTGATACACACTGGTCACACTATTATACACCTGATACACACAGGTCACACTGATATTATACACCTGATACACACAGGTCACACTGATATCACACACCTGATACACACAGATCCCACTGATATTATACACCTGGTACACACATATCACACTGATATTATACACCTGATACACACAACATCATACTGATATTATACACCTGATACACACTGATATTATACACCTTGTAAACAGAGATCACACTGATATTATACACCTGATACACACTGGTCACACTATTATACACCTGATACACACTGGTCACACTGATATCACACACCTGATACACAAAGGTCACACTGATAATATACACCTGATACACACAGGTCACACTGATATTATACACCTGATGAACAGTGATATTATACACCTGATACACAGAGATCACACTGAAATTATACACCTGATACACACATATCACACTGATGTCACACACCTGATATACACTGGTCACACTGATATCACACTCCTGGTATATAGGTCACACTGATATCAAACACCTGATACACACAGGTCACACTGATATCACACACCTGATACACACTGATCACTACACACTGGTCACACTTATATCACACACCTGATACTCACTGGACACTCTGAAAACACACCTGATACACACAGGTCACACTGATATCACACACCTGATACACACTAGTCACACTGATATTACACACCTGATACACACAGGTCACACTGATAATATACACCTGATACACACAGGTCACACTGATATCACACACCTGATACACACAGCTCACACTGATATCACACACCTGATACACACTGATATCACACCCTGGTCACTGATATCACATGCCTGATACACACAGGTCACATTGATATTAAACACCTGATGCACACTGATATTATACACCTGATACACACTGGTCACACTGATACCACACACCAGGTACATACAGGTCACACTATCATACACCTGATACACACTTATATCACACTGATATTATACACCTGATACACACAGGTCACACTGATATTATACAGCTGATATACACAGGTCACACTGATATCACACACCTGATACACACAGGTCACACTGATATTATACACCTGATGAACATTGATATTATACACCTGATAAACAGAGATCACACTGATATTATACACCTGATACACACTGGTCACACTATTATACACCTGATACACACAGGTCACACTGATATTATACACCTGATACACACAGGACACACTGATATCACACACCTGATACACACAGATCCCACTGATATTATATACCTGATACACACAGATTACACTGATATTATACACCTGATACACACTAATATTATACACCTGATACACAGAGATCACACTGATATTATACACCTGATACACACATATCACACTGATGTCACACACCTGATATACACTGGTCACACTGATATCACACACCTGGTATACAGAACACACTGATATCAAACACCTGATACACACAGGTCACACTGATATCACACACCTGATACACACTGATCACTACACACTGGTCACACTTATATCACACACCTGATACACACTGGTCACTCTGATATCACACACCTGATACACACAGGTCACACTGATATCACACACCTGATACACACTAGTCACACTGATATTACACACCTGATACACACTGGTCACACTGATATCACACATGATACACACTGGTCACAGTGATATCACACACCTGATACAAATTGGTCACACTGATATCACACACCTGATACACACTGATATCACACACCTGATACACACTAGTCGCACTGATATCACACACCTGGTACACACTGGTCACACTGATATCACACACCTTGTACATACAGGTCACACTGATATCAAACACCTGATACACACAGGTCACACTGATTTCACACCCCTGATTCACACAGATCACACTGATTTCACACCCCTGATACACACTGGTCACAGTGATATCATACACCTGATACACACTGGTCACAGTGATATCACACACCTGATACACACTGGTCACACTGATCTCACACACCTGATACACACTGGTCACAGTGATATCACACACCTGATACACACTGGTCACACTGATATCACACACCTGATACACACTGGTCACAGTGATATCACACACCTGATACATATTGGTCACACTGATATCACAAACCTGATACACACTGGTCACACACACAGGTCACACTTATATCACATACCTGATACACACTGTACACACTGATATCACACACCTGTTACACACAGGTCATACTGATATCACACTGGTCACACTGATATCACACACCTGATACACACTAGTCACACACAGATATCACGCACCTGATACACTCTGGTCACACTGATTTCACACACCTGATACACACTGGTTACACAGATATCACACATGATACACACTGGTCACAGTGATATCACACACCTGATACACACTGATATCACACACCTGATACACACTGGTCACACTGATATCACACATGATACACACTGGTCACAGTGATATCACACACCTGATACACACTAATATCACACACCTGATACACACTGGTCACACTAATATCACACATGATACACAATGGTCACAGTGATATCACACACCTGATGCACACTGGTCACACGGATATCACAAACCTGATACACACTGGTCACAGTGATATCACACACCTGATACACAATGGTCACAGTGATATCACACACCTGATACACACTGGTCACAGTGATATCACACACCTTATACACACTGGTCACACTGATATCACACACCTGATACACACTGGTCACACTGATATCACACACCTGGTACACACAGGTCGCACTGATATCAAACACTTGATAAACACAGGTAGCACTGATATCACACACCTGATACACACAGGTCACACTGATAATATACACCTGATACACACAGGTCACACTGATATCACACACCTGATACACACAGGTCACACTGATATCACACACCTGATACACACTGATATCACACACTGGTCACTGATATCACATGCCTGATACACACAGGTCACATTGATATTACACACCTGATGCACACTGATATTATACACCTGATACACACTGGTCACACTGATATCACACACCAGGTACATACAGGTCACACTGATATCATACACCTGATACACACTTATATCACACTGATATTATACACCTGATACACACAGGTCACACTGATATTATACAGCTGATATACACAGGTCACACTGATATCACATACCTGATGCACACAGGTCACACTGATATTATACACCTGATGAACACTGATATTATACACCTCATACACACTGATATTATACACCTGATATACAGAGATCACACTGATATTATACACCTGATACACACTGGTCACACTATTATACACCTGATACACACAGGTCACACTGATATTATACACCTGATACACACAGGTCACACTGATATCACACACCTGATACACACAGATCCCACTGATATTATACACCTGATACACACATATCACACTGATATTATACACCTGATACACACAGATCACACTGATATTATACACCTGATACACACTGATATTATACACCTTGTAAACAGAGATCACACTGATATTATACACCTGATACACACTGGTCACACTATTATACACCTGATACACACTGGTCACACTGATAATATACACCTGATACACACAGGTCACACTGATATTATACACCTGATGAACAGTGATATTATACACCTGATACACAGAGATCACACTGAAATTATACACCTGATACACACATATCACTCTGATGTCACACACCTGATATACACTGGTCACACTGATATCACACTCCTGGTATACAGGTCACACTGATATCAAACACCTGATACACACAGGTCACACTGATATCACACACCTGATACACACTAGTCACACTGATATTACACACCTGATACACACAGGTCACACTGATAATATACAACTGATACACACAGGTCACACTGATATCACACACCTGATACACACAGGTCACACTGATATCACACACCTGATACACACTGATTACTACACACTGGTCACACTATTATACACCTGATACACACAGGTCACACTGATATTATACACCTGATACACACAGGACACACTGATATCACACACCTGATACACACAGATCCCACTGATATTACATACCTGATACACACATATCACACTGATATTATACACCTGATACACACAGATCACACTGATATTATACACCTGATACACACTGATATTATACACCTGATAATCAGAGATCACACTGATATTATACACCTGATACACACTGGTCACACTATTATACACCTGATACACACTGGTCACACTGATATCACACACCTGATACACACAGGTCACACTGATAATATATACCTGATACACACAGGTCACACTGATATTATACACCTGATGAACAGTGATATTATACACCTGATACACAGAGATCACACTGATATTATACACCTGATACACACATATCACACTGATGTCACACACCTGATATACACTGGTCACACTGATATCACACACCTGGTATACAGGTCACACTGATATCAAACACCTGATACTCACAGGTCACACTGATATCACACACCTGATACACACTGATCACTACACACTGGTCACACTTATATCACACACCTGATACACACTGGAGATTCTGATATCACACACCTGATACACACAGGTCACACTGAAATCACACACCTGATACATACTAGTCACACTGATATTACGCACCTGATACAGACTGGTCACACTGATATCACACATGATACACACTGGTCACAGTGATATCACACACCTGATACAAATTGGTCACAGTGATATCACACACCTGATACATACTGATATCACACACCTGATACACACTGGTCGCACTGATATCACACACCTGATACACACTGGTCACACTGATATCACACCCCTGATACACACAGGTCACACTGATATCACACCCCTGATACACACTGGTCACAGTTATATCACACACCTGATACACACTGGTCACAGTGATATCACACACCTGATACACACTGGTCACACTGATCTCACACACCTGATACACACTGGTCACAGTGATATCACACACCTGATACACACTGGTCACACTGATATCACACACCTGATACACACTGGTCACAGTGATATCACACACCTGATACAAATTGGTCACAGTGATATCACACACCTGATACATACTGATATCACACACCTTGTACATACAGGTCACACTGATATCAAACACCTGATACACACAGGTCACACTGATATCACACCCCTGATACACACAGGTCACACTGATATCACACCCCTGATACACACTGGTCACAGTTATATCACACACCTGATACACACTGGTCACAGTGATATCACACACCTGATACACACTGGTCACACTGATCTCACACACCTGATACACACTGGTCACAGTGATATCACACACCTGATACACACTGGTCACACTGATATCACACACCTGATACACTGGTCACAGTGATATCACACACCTGATACATATTGGTCACACTGATATCACAAACCTGATACACACTGGTCACACACACAGGTCACACTTATATCACATACCTGATACACACTGTACACACTGATATCACACACCTGATACACACAGGTCATACTGATATCACACTGGTCACACTGATATCACACACCTGATACACACTAGTCACACACAGATATCACGCACCTGATACTCACTGGACACTCTGATAACACACCTGATACACACAGGTCACACTGATATCACACACCTGATACACACTAGTCACACTGATATTACACACCTGATACACACAGGTCACACTGATAATATACACCTGATACACACAGGTCACACTGATATCACACACCTGATACACACAGCTCACACTGATATCACACACCTGATACACACTGATATCACACCCTGGTCACTGATATCACATGCCTGATACACACAGGTCACATTGATATTAAACACCTGATGCACACTGATATTATACACCTGATACACACTGGTCACACTGATATCACACACCAGGTACATACAGGTCACACTATCATACACCTGATACACACTTATATCACACTGATATTATACACCTGATACACACAGGTCACACTGATATTATACAGCTGATATACACAGGTCACACTGATATCACACACCTGATACACACAGGTCACACTGATATTATACACCTGATGAACATTGATATTATACACCTGATAAACAGAGATCACACTGATATTATACACCTGATACACACTGGTCACACTATTATACACCTGATACACACAGGTCACACTGATATTATACACCTGATACACACAGGACACACTGATATCACACACCTGATACACACAGATCCCACTGATATTATATACCTGATACACACAGATTACACTGATATTATACACCTGATACACACTAATATTATACACCTGATAAACAGAGATCACACTGATATTATACACCTGATACACACTGGTCACACTATTATACACCTGATACACACTGATATCACACACCTGATACACACAGGTCACACTGATAATATACACCTGAAACACACAGGTCACACTGATATTATACACCTGATGAACAGTGATATTATACACCTGATACACACATATCACACTGATGTCACACACCTGATATACACTGGTCACACTGATATCACACACCTGGTATACAGAACACACTGATATCAAACACCTGATACACACAGGTCACACTGATATCACACACCTGATACACACTGATCACTACACACTGGTCACACTTATATCACACACCTGATACACACTGGACACTCTGATATCACACACCTGATACACACAGGTCACACTGATATCACACACCTGATACACACTAGTCACACTGATATTACACACCTGATACACACTGGTCACACTGATATCACACATGATACACACTGGTCACAGTGATATCACACACCTGATACAAATTGGTCACACTGATATCACACACCTGATACACACTGATATCACACACCTGATACACACTAGTCGCACTGATATCACACACCTGATACACACTGGTCACACTGATATCACACACCTTGTACATACAGGTCACACTGATATCAAACACCTGATACACACAGGTCACACTGATTTCACACCCCTGATTCACACAGATCACACTGATTTCACACCCCTGATACACACTGGTCACAGTGATATCACACACCTGATACACACTGGTCACAGTGATATCACACACCTGATACACACTGGTCACACTGATCTCACACACCTGATACACACTGGTCACAGTGATATCACACACCTGATACACACTGGTCACACTGATATCACACACCTGATACACACTGGTCACAGTGATATCACACACCTGATACATATTGGTCACACTGATATCACAAACCTGATACACACTGGTCACACACACAGGTCACACTTATATCACATACCTGATACACACTGTACACACTGATATCACACACCTGATACACACAGGTCATACTGATATCACACTGGTCACACTGATATCACACACCTGATACACACTAGTCACACACAGATATCACGCACCTGATACACTCTGGTCACACTGATTTCACACACCTGATACACACTGGTTACACAGATATCACACATGATACACACTGGTCACAGTGATATCACACACCTGATACACACTGATATCACACACCTGATACACACTGGTCACACCGATATCACACATGATACACACTGGTCACAGTGATATCACACACCTGATACACACTAATATCACACACCTGATACACACTGGTCACACTAATATCACACATGATACACAATGGTCACAGTGATATCACACACCTGATGCACACTGGTCACACGGATATCACAAACCTGATACACACTGGTCACAGTGATATCACACACCTGATACACAATGGTCACAGTGATATCACACACCTGATACACACTGGTCACAGTGATATCACACACCTTATACACACTGGTCACACTGATGTCACACACCTGATACACACTGGTCACACTGATATCACAAACCTGGTACACACAGGTCGCACTGATATCAAACACTTGATAAACACAGGTAGCACTGATATCACACACCTGATACACACAGGTCACACTGATAATATACACCTGATACACACAGGTCACACTGATATCACACACCTGATACACACAGGTCACACTGATATCACACACCTGATACACACTGATATCACACACTGGTCACTGATATCACATGCCTGATACACACAGGTCACATTGATATTACACACCTGATGCACACTGATATTATACACCTGATACACACTGGTCACACTGATATCACACACCAGGTACATACAGGTCACACTGATATCATACACCTGATACACACTTATATCACACTGATATTATAGACCTGATACACACAGGTCACACTGATATTATACAGCTGATATACACAGGTCACACTGATATCAAATACCTGATGCACACAGGTCACACTGATATTATACACCTGATGAACACTGATATTATACACCTCATACACACTGATATTATACACCTGATATACAGAGATCACACTGATATTATACACCTGATACACACTGGTCACACTATTATACACCTGATACACACAGGTCACACTGATATTATACACCTGATACACACAGGTCACACTGATATCACACACCTGATACACACAGATCCCACTGATATTATACACCTGATACACACATATCACACTGATATTATACACCTGATACACACAGATCACACTGATATTATACACCTGATACACACTGATATTATACACCTTGTAAACAGAGATCACACTGATATTATACACCTGATACACACTGGTCACACTATTATACACCTGATACACACTGGTCACACTGATATCACACACCTGATACACACAGGTCACACTGATAATATACACCTGATACACACAGGTCACACTGATATTATACACCTGATGAACAGTGATATTATACACCTGATACACAGAGATCACACTGAAATTATACACCTGATACACACATATCACTCTGATGTCACACACCTGATATACACTGGTCACACTGATATCACACTCCTGGTATACAGGTCACACTGATATCAAACACCTGATACACACAGGTCACACTGATATCACACACCTGATACACACTGATCACTACACACTGGTCACACTTATATCACACACCTGATACACACTGGACACTCTGATAACACACACCTGATACACACAGGTCACACTGATATCACACACCTGATACACACTAGTCACACTGATATTACACACCTGATACACACAGGTCACACTGATAATATACAACTGATACACACAGGTCACACTGATATCACACACCTGATACACACAGGTCACACTGATATCACACACCTGATACACACTGATTACTACACACTGGTCACACTATTTTACACCTGATACACACAGGTCACACTGATATTATACACCTGACACACACAGGACACACTGATATCACACACCTGATACACACAGATCCCACTGATATTACATACCTGATACACACATATCACACTGATATTATACACCTGATACACACAGATCACACTGATATTATACACCTGATACACACTGATATTATACACCTGATAAACAGAGATCCCACTGATATTATACACCTGATACACACTGGTCACACTATTATACACCTGATACACACTGGTCACACTGATATCACACACCTGATACACACAGGTCACACTGATAATATACACCTGATACACACAGGTCACACTGATATTATACACCTGATGAACAGTGATATTATACACCTGATACACAGAGATCACACTGATATTATACACCTGATACACACATATCACACTGATGTCACACACCTGATATACACTGGTCACACTGATATCACACACCTGGTATACAGGTCACACTGATATCAAACACCGGATACACACAGGTCACACTGATATCACACACCTGATACACACTGATCAATACACACTGGTCACACTTATATCACACACCTGATACACACTGGAGACTCTGATATCACACACCTGATACACACAGGTCACACTGAAATCACACACCTGATACATACTAGTCACACTGATATTACGCACCTGATACAGACTGGTCACACTGATATCACACATGATACACACTGGTCACAGTGATATCACACACCTGATACAAATTGGTCACAGTGATATCACACATCTGATACATACTGATATCACACACCTGATACACACTGGTCGCACTGATATCACACACCTGATACACACTGCTCACACTGAAATCACACACCTGATACATACTAGTCACACTGATATTACGCACCTGATACAGACTGGTCACACTGATATCACACACGATACACACTGGTCACAGTGATATCACACACCTGATACAAATTGGTCACAGTGATATCACACATCTGATACATACTGATATCACACCCCTGATACACACAGGTCACACTGATATTATACACCTGATACACACAGGTCACACTATTATACACCTGATACACACAGATCACACTGATATTATACACCTGATACACAGAGATCACACTGATATTATATACCTGATACACACTGGTCACACTGTTATACACCTAGTACACACAGGTCACACTATTATACACCTGATACACACAGGTCACGCTGATATCACACACTTGATACACACTGGTCACACTGTTATACAACTGATATACACAGGTCACACTATTATACACCTGGTACCCACAGGTCACACTATTATACACCTGATGCACACAGGTCACACTGATATTATACACCTTATACACACAGGTCACACTGATATTATACACCTGATACACACAGGTCACACTGATATTATACACCTGATACACACTGGTCACACTATTATACACCTGATACACACTGGTCACACTATTATACACCTGATACACACAGGTCATCCTGATATTATACACCTGATACACACGTCACACTGATATTATACACCTGATACACACAGGTCACACTGATATTATACGCCTGATACACACATATCACACTGATATTATACACCTGATACACACAGGTCAAACTATTATACACCTAATACATACAGATCAGTCGCACGCAAAAGCGAGTAGCAGCGTCTATTGGCGGTCGCCCATCTTTGGCTTTATGCAAATGCCATTACAAACTCCCCACCTTGAGTATATTCGTGCGGCTCAATGTCCACTGTTAGCGCCCATAGAAGCTATAATACCCATTAGATGCAACCTCGGTTACACCATTGAAACTCGCACCAGACCTATGGCAGGTGCAGGGACTATGGCTTAACGCAGCCGCTTAAACTGAAACGCATACGATACTCCCATAACACGTCCACTGAACAGACCATGTTTGGTGCGTTTAGCCACCTCCCAGTCACCGCCCATCACTTTTCCGCCACACTCCTAATACTATGTGACCCAATCGCAACAGCGCCGATGTGTGGACACACTGTGTAACGCATGTGCCGTAGGGGTTTTCCGAAATTTTCGTGCATGCGCAGTTACAGAACATCGGCATTGCGTGAGACCCAGAATCATGTCCATGGTGTCTGCAGACCACAGGAAATACGGCCCTATTTATTACTTTGCTACGTAACTACTATAAAACATCTATTTAGTGAGGAAGAGCTGTGGTGACGCACTGTACCCGGCCTAATGTACAAACTCTATAAATGTGATATGATGGAATTAGTGACAGTTGTGCTACAGACAATTCTCAAGGACCGCACTGTTACCCATAGCTCATCTGTGTGCTGCCCATACTGTAGCTCATCTGTGTGCTGCGCGTATCTAACTCACCGCTGTACATAGCTCATCTGTGTGCTGCGCGTATCTAGCTCACCGCTGTACATAGCTCATCTGTGTGCTGAACGTATCTAGCTCACCGCTGTACATAGCTCATCTGTGTGCTGCGCGTATCTAGCCTAAGAGCAGCGGTGAGCTAGATAAGTGCAGCACACAGATGAGCTATGTACAACGGTGAGCATGATACATGCAGCATACAGATGAGCTATGGGCAGCGGTGAGCTAGATACGTGCAGCACACAGATGAGCTATGGGCCGCGGTGAGTTAGATACGTGCAGCACACAGATGAGCTATGGGCAGCGGTGAGCTAGATACGTGCAGCACACAGATGAGCTACAGTATGGGCAGCACATAGATGAGCTATGGTCAGCGGTGAGTTATATACATGCAGCACACAGATGAGCTATGAGCAGCGGTGAGTTAGATACGTGCAGCACACAGATGAGCTATGGGCAGCGGTGAGCTAGATATGTGCAGCAGACAGATGATCTATGTACAGCGGTGAGCTAGATACGTGTAGCACACAGATGAGCTATGTACAGCGGTGAGCTAGATACATGCAGCACACAGATGAGCTATGGGCAGCGATGAGCTAGATACATGCAGCACACAGATGAGCTAAGGGCAGCGATGAGCTAGATATGTGCAGCACAGATGAGCTATGGGCAGCGGTGAGTTAGATACGTGCAGCACACAGAAGAGCTATGGGCAGTGGTGAGCTAGATACGTGCAGCACACAGATGAGCTATGGGCAGGGGTGAGCTAGATATGTTTAGCACACAGATGAGCTATGGGCAGCGGTGAGCTAGATACGTGCAGCACACAGATGAGCTATGGGCAGCGGTGAGCTAGATACATGCAGCACACAGATGAGCTAAGGGCAGCGATGAGATAGATACATGCAGCACACAGATGAGCTAAGGGCAGCGATGAGCTAGATACGTGCAGCAGACAGATGAGCTATGTACAGCGGTGAGCTAGATACGTGTAGCACACAGATGAGCTATGTACAGCGGTGAGCTAGATACATGCAGCACACAGATGAGCTATGTACAGCGGTGAGCTAGATACATGCAGCACACAGATGAGCTATGGGCAGCAGTGAGCTAGATACGTGCAGCACACAGATGAGCTATGGGCAGCGGTGAGCTAGATATGTGCAGCACACAGATTAGCAGTGTACAAGAGTGAGCTAGATACGTGCAGCACACATGAGCTATGGGCAGCGGTGAGCTAGATACGTGCAGCACACAGATGAGCTGTGGGCTGCGGTGAGTTAGATATGTGCAGCACACAGATGAGCTATGGGCAGCGGTGAGTTAGATACATGCAGCACACAGATGAGCTATGAGCAGCGGTGAGTAAGATAAGTGCAGCACACAGATGAGCTATGGGCAGCGGTGAGTTAGATATGTTTAGCACACAGATGAGCTATGGGCAGCGGTGAGTTAGATACGTGCAGCACACAGATGAGCTACTGTATGGGCAGCACATAGATGAGCTATGGTCAGCGGTGAGTTAGATACATGCAGCACACTGATGAGCTATGAGCAGCGGTGAGTTAGATACGTGCAGCACACAGATGAGCTATGGGCAGCGGTGAGCTAGATATGTGCAGCAGACAGATGAGCTAAGGGCAGCGGTAAGTTAGATACGTGCAGCACACAGATGAGCTATGGGCAGCGGTGAGCTAGATACGTGCAGCACACAGATGAGCTATGGGCAGCGGTGAGCTAGATATGTTTAGCACACAGATGAGCTATGGGCAGCGGTGAGCTAGATACGTGCAGCACACAGATGAACTATGGGCAGCGGTGAGCTAGATACATGCAGCACACAGATGAGCTAAGGGCTGCGATGAGCTAGATACATGCAGCACACAGATGAGCTATGGGCAGCGATGAGCTAGATACGTGCAGCAGACAGATGAGCTATGTACAGCGGTGAGCTAGATACGTGTAGCACACAGATGAGCTATGTACAGCGGTGAGCTAGATACATGCAGCACACAGATGAGCTATGTACAGCGGTGAGCTAGATACATGCAGCACACAGATGAGCTATGTACAGCGGTGAGCTAGATACATGCAGCACACAGATGAGCTATGTACAGCGGTGAGCTAGATACATGCAGCACACAGATGAGCTATGGGCAGCGGTGAGCTAGATACGTGCAGCACACAGATGAGCTATGGGCAGCGGTGAGCTAAATATGTGCAGCACACAGATTAGCTGTGTACAAGAGTGAGCTAGATACGTGCAGCACACATGAGCTATGGGCAGCGGTGAGCTAGATACGTGCAGCACACAGAGCAGCTGTGTACAAGAGTGAGCTAGATACGTGCAGCACACAGATTAGCTATGTACAATGGTGAGCTAGATACATGCAGCACACAGATGACCTAAGAGCAGCGGTGAGCTAGATAAGTGCAGCACACAGATGAGCTATGTACAACGGTGAGCATGATACATGCAGCACACAGATGAGCTATGGGCAGCGGTGAGCTAGATACGTGCAGCACACAGATGAGCTATGGGCAGCGGTGAGTTAGATACGTGCAGCACACAGATGAGCTATGGCAGCGGTGAGCTAGATACGTGCAGCACACAGATGAGCTACAGTATGGGCAGCACATAGATGAGCTATGGTCAGCGGTGAGTTAGATACATGCAGCACACAGATGAGCTATGAGCAGTGGTGAGTTAGATACGTGCAGCACACAGATGAGCTATGGGCAGCGGTGAGCTAGATACGTGCAGCAGACAGATGAGCTATGTACAGCGGTGAGCTAGATACGTGTAGCACACAGATGAGCTATGTACAGCGGTGAGCTAGATACATGCAGCACACAGATGAGCTAAGGGCAGCGATGAGCTAGATACATGCAGCACACAGATGAGCTAAGGGCAGCGATGAGCTAGATATGTGCAGCACAGATGAGCTATGGGCAGCGGTGATTTAGATATGTTTAGCACACAGATGAGCTATGAGCAGCGGTGAGCTAGATACATGCAGCACACAGATGAGCTATGGGCAGCGGTGAGCTAGATACATGCAGCACACAGATGAGCTAAGGGCAGCGATGAGCTAGATACATGCAGCACACAGATGAGCTAAGGGCAGCGATGAGCTAGATACGTGCAGCAGACAGATGAGCTATGTACAGCGGTGAGCTAGATACGTGTAGCACACAGATGAGCTATGTACAGCGGTGAGCTAGATACATGCAGCACACAGATGAGCTATGTACAGCGGTGAGCTAGATACATGCAGCACACAGATGAGCTATGGGCAGCGGTGAGCTAGATACGTGCAGCACACAGATGAGCTATGGGCAGCGGTGAGCTAGATATGTGCAGCACACAGATTAGCTGTGTACAAGAGTGAGCTAGATACGTGCAGCACACATGAGCTATGGGCAGCGGTGAGCTAGATACGTGCAGCACACAGATGAGCTATGGGCAGTGGTGAGTTAGATATGTGCAGTACACAGATGAGCTATGGGCAGTGGTGAGTTAGATACATGCAGCACACAGATGAGCTATGAGCAGCGGTGAGTTAGATAAGTGCAGCACACAGATGAGCTACGGGCAGTGGTGAGTTAGATATGTGCAGCACACAGAAGAGCTATGGGCAGCAGTGAACTAGATACGTGCAGCACACAGATGAGCTATGGGCAGCGGTAAGCTAGATATGTGCAGCACACAGATAAGCTATAGTATGGGCAGCACATAGATGAGCTATGGTCAGCGGTGAGTTAGATACGTGCAGCACACAGATGAGCTATGTACAGCAATGAGCTAGATACGTGCAGCACACAGATGAGCTATGTACAGCGGTGAGCTAGTTACGTGCAGCAGACAGATGAGCTACAGTATGGGCAGCACACAGATGACCTATGTACAGCGGTGAGCTAGTTACGCGCAGCACACAGATGAGCTACAGTATAGGCAGCACACAGATGACCTATGTACAGCGGTGAGCTAGATACGTGCAGCACACAGATGAGCTATGGGCAGCGGTGAGCTAGATACGTGCAGCACACAGATGAGCTATGGGCAGCAGTGAGTTAGATATGTTTAGCACACAGATAAGCTATGGGCAGCGGTGAGTTAGATACGTGCAGCACACAGATGAGCTACAGTATGGGCAGCACATAGATGAGCTATGGTCAGCGGTGAGTTAGATACATGCAGCACACAGATGAGCTATGAGCAGCGGTGAGCTAGATACGTGCAGCACACAGATGAGCTATGGGCAGCGGTGAGCTAGATACGTGCAGCAGACAGATGAGCTATGGGCAGCGGTGAGCTAGATACGTGTAGCACACAGATGAGCTATGTACAGCGGTGAGCTAGATACATGCAGCACACAGAAGAGCTAAGGGCAGCGATGAGCTAGATACATGCAGCACACAGATGAGCTAAGGGCAGCGGTGAGCTAGATATGTGCAGCACACAGATGAGCTATGGGCAGCAGTAAGTTAGATACGTGCAGCACACAGATGAGCTATGGGCAGCGGTGAGCTAGATATGTGCAGCACACAGATGAGCTATGGGCAGCGGTGAGCTAGATATATTTAGCACACAGATTAGCTATGGGCAGCGGTGAGCTAGATACATGCAGCACACAGATGAGCTAAGGGCTGCGATGAGCTAGATACATGCAGCACACAGATGAGCTAAGGGCAGCGATGAGCTAGATACGTGCAGCAGACAGATGAGCTATGTACAGCGGTGAGCTAGATTCGTGTAGCACACAGATGAGCTATGTACAGCGGTGAATTAGATACATGCAGCACACAGATGAGCTATGTACAGCGGTGAGCTAGATACATGCAGCACACAGATGAGCTATGGGCAGCGGTGAGCGAAATATGTGCAGCACACAGATTAGCTGTGTACAAAAGTGAGCTAGATACGTGCAGCACACATGAGCTATGGGCAGCGGTGAGCTAGATACATGCAGCACACAGAGTAGCTGTGTACAAGAGTGAGCTAGATACGTGCAGCACACAGATTAGCTATGTACAATGGTGAGCTAGATACATGCAGCACACAGATGAGCTATGAGCAACGGTGAGTTAGATATGTGCAGCACACAGATGAGCTATGGGCAGCGGTGAGTTAGATACATGGTGCACACAGATGAGCTATGGGCAGTGGTGAGTTAGATACGTGCAGCACACAGATGAGCTATGGGCAGCGGTGAGTTAGATACGTGCAGCACACAGATGAGCTATGGGCAGTGGTGAGTTAGATACGTGCAGCACACAGATGAGCTATGGGCAGCGGTGAGCTAGATACGTGCAGCACACAGATGAGCTATGGGCAGCGGTGAGCTAGATACGTGCAGCACACAGATGAGCTACAGTATGGGCAGCACATAGATGAGCTATGGTCAGCGGTGAGTTAGATACGTGCAGCACACAGATGAGCTATGTACAGCGGTGAGCTAGATACGTGCAGCACACAGATGAGTTATGTACAGCAGTGAGCTAGATACGCGCAGCACACAGATGAGCTATGTACAGCGGTGAGCTAGATACGTGCAGCACACAGATGAGCTATGTACAGCGGTGAGCTAGATACGCGCAGCACACAGATGAGCTATGTACAGCGGTGAGTTAGATACGCGCAGCACACAGATGAGCTACAGTATGGGCAGCACACAGATGAGCTATGGGTAACAGTGCGGTCCCTGAGAATTGTCTGTAGCACAACTGTCACTAATTCCATCATATCACATTTATAGAGTCTGTACATTAGGCCGGGTACAGTGCATCACCACAGCTCTTCCTCACTAAATAGATGTTTTATAGTAGTTACGTAGCAAAGTAATAAATAGGGACGTATTTCCTCTGGTCTGCAGACACCATGGACATGATTCTGGGTCTCACGCAATGCCGATGTTCTGTAACTGCGCATGCACGAAAATTTCGGAAAACCCCTACGGCACATGCGTTACACAGTGTGTCCACACATCGGCGCTGTTGCGATTGGGTCACATAGTATTAGGAGTGTGGCGGAAAAGTGATGGGCGGTGACTGGGAGGTGGCTAAACGCACCAAACATGGTCCGTTCAGTGGACGTGTTATGGGAGTATCGTAGGCGTGTCAGTGTAAGCGGCTGGGTTAAGCCATAGTCACTGCACCTGCCATAGGTCTGGTGCGAGTTTCAATGGTGTAACCGAGGGTGGAATCTAATGGGTATTATAGCTTCTATGGGCGCTAACAGTGGACATTGAGCCGCACGAATATACTTAAGGTGGGGAGTTTGTAACGGCATTTGCATAAAGCCAAAGATGGGCGACCGCCAACAGACGCTGCTACTCGCTTTTGCGTGCGACTGATCTGTGTGTATCAGGTGTATAATAGTTTAACCTGTGTGTATCAGGTGTATAATATCAGTGTGATATGTGTGTATCAGGCGTCTAATATCAGTGTGACCTCTGTGTATCAGGTGTATAATATCAGTGTGACGTGTGTATCAGGTGTATAATATCAGGATGACCTGTGTGTATCAGGTGTATAATAGTGTGACCAGTGTGTATCAGGTGTAAAATAGTGTGACCAGTGTGTATCAGGTGTATAATATCAGTGTGACCTGTGTGTATCAGGTGTATAATATCAGTGTGACCTGTGTGTATAAGGTGTATAATATCAGTGTGACCTGTGTGCATCAGGTGTATAATAGTGTGACCTGTGTGTACCAGGTGTATAATAGTGTGACCTGTGTATATCAGTTGTATAACAGTGTGACCAGTGTGTATCAAGTGTGTGATATCAGCGTGACCTGTGTATCAGGTGTATAATAGTGTGACCTGTGTGTACTAGGTGTATAACAGTGTGACCAGTGTGTATCAGGTATATAATATCAGTGTGATCTCTGTGTATCAGGTGTATAATATCAGGGTGATCTGTGTGTATCAGGTGTATAATAGTGTGACCTGTGTGTATCAGGTGTATAATATCAGTGTGATCTCTGTGTTTCAGGTGTATAATATCAGTGTGACCTGTGTATCAGGTGTGTGATATCAGTGTGATCTGTGTGTATCAGGTGTATAATATCAGTGTGATCTCTGTGTTTCAGGTGTATAATATCAGTGTGACCTGTGTATCAGGTCTGTGATATCAGTGTGTATCAGGTGTGTGATATCAGTGTGATCTGTGTGTATCAGGTGTATAATAGTGTAACCAGAGTGAATCAGGTGTATAATAGTGTGACCAGTGTGATTCAGGTATATAATATCAGTTTGACCTGTGTGAATCAGGTGTATAATAGTGTGACCAGTGTGAATCAGGAGTATAATATCAGGGTGACCTGTGTGTATCAGGTGTATAATAGTGTGACCTGTGTGTATCAGGTGTATAATAGTGTGACCTGTGTGTATCAGGTGTATAATATCAGTGTGACCTGTGTGTATCAGGTGTATAATATCAGTGTGACCTGTGTGTATCAGGTGTATAATATCAGTGTGACCTGTGTGTATCAGGTGTATAATATCAGTGTGACCTGTGTGTATCAGGTGTATAATATCAGTGTGATCTGTGTTACGTATCTAGCTCACCGCTGCCCATAGCTCATGTGTGCTGCACGTATCTAGCTCACTCTTATACACAGCTAATCTGTGTGCTGCACATATCTAGCTCACCGCTGCCCATAGCTCATCTGTGTGCTGCACGTATCTAGCTCACCGCTGCCCATAGCTCATCTGTGTGCTGCATGTATCTAGCTCACCGGTGTACATAGCTCATCTGTGTGCTGCATGTATCTAGCTCACCGCTGTACATAGCTCATCTGTGTGCTACACGTATCTAGCTCACCGCTGTACATAGCTCATCTGTCTGCTGCACGTATCTAGCTCACCGCTGTACATAGCTCATCTGTGTGCTGCATGTATCTAGCTCACCGCTGTACATAGCTCATCTGTGTGCTACACGTATCTAGCTCACCGCTGTACATAGCTCATGTGTCTGCTGCACGTGTCTAGCTCATCGCTGCCCTTAGCTCATCTGTGTGCTGCATGTATCTAGCTCACCGCTGCCCTTAGCTCATTGTGTGCTGCATGTATCTAGCTCACCGCTGCCCATAGCTCATCTGTGTGCTGCACGTATCTAGCTCACCGCTGCCCATAGCTCATCTGTGTGCTACACATATCTAGCTCACCGCTGCCCATAGCTCTTCTGTGTGCTGCACGTATCTAGCTCACCGCTGCCCATAGCTCATCTGTGTGCTGCACGTATCTAACTCACCGCTGCCCATAGCTCATCTGTGCTGCACATATCTAGCTCATCGCTGCCCTTAGCTCATCTGTGTGCTGCATGTATCTAACTCACCGCTGACCATAGCTCATCTATGTGCTGCCCATACTGTAGCTCATCTGTGTGCTGCACGTATCTAGCTCACCGCTGCCCATAGCTCATCTGTGTGCTGCACGTATCTAACTCACCGCGGCCCATAGCTCATCTGTGTGCTGCACGTATCAAGCTCACCGCTGCCCATAGCTCATCTGTATGCTGCATGTATCATGCTATCCGTTGTACATAGCTCATCTGTGTGCTGCACTTATCTAGCTCACCGCTGCTCTTAGGTCATCTGTGTGCTGCATGTATCTAGCTCACCATTGTACATAGCTAATCTGTGTGCTGCACGTATCTAGCCTACTCTTGTACACAGCTACTCTGTGTGCTGCACGTATCTAGCTCACCGCTGCCCATAGCTCATGTGTGCTGCACGTATCTAGCTCACTCTTGTACACAGCTAATCTGTGTGCTGCACATATTTAGCTCACCGCTGCCCATAGCTCATCTGTGTGCTGCATGTATCTAAATCACCGCTGTACATAGCTCATCTGTGTGCTGCATGTACCTAGTTCACCGCTCTACATAGCTCATCTGTGTGCTACACGTATCTAGCTCACCGCTGTACATAGCTCATCTGTCTGCTGCACGTATCTAGCTCATCGCAGCCCTTAGCTCATCTGTGTGCTGCATGTATCTAGCTCACCGCTGCCCATAGCTCATCTGTGTGCTGCACGTATCTAGCTCACCGCTGCCCATAGCTCAACTGTGTGCTAAACATATCTAGCTCACCGCTGCCCATAGCTCATCTGTGTGCTGCACGTATCTAGCTCACCGCTGCCCATAGCTCATCTGTGTGCTGCACGTATCTAACTCACCGCTGCTCATAGGTCATCTGTGTGCTGCATGTATCTAACTCACCGCTGACCATAGCTCATCTATGTGCTGCCCATACTGTAGCTCATCTGTGTGCTGCACGTATCTAACTCACCGCTGCCCATAGCTCATCTGTGTGCTAAACATATCTAACTCACCGCTGCCCATAGCTCATCTGTGTGCTGCACTTATCTAACTCACCGCTGCTCATAGCTCATCAGTGTGCTGCATGTATCTAACTCACCGCTGCCCATAGCTCATCTGTGTGCTGCACATATCTAACTCACCGCTGCCCATAGCTCATCTGTGTGCTGCACGTATCTAGCTCACCGCTGCCCATAGCTCATGTGTGCTGCACGTATCTAGCTCACTCTTGTACACAGCTAATCTGTGTGCTGCACATATCTAGCTCACCGCTGCCCATAGCTCATCTGTGTGCTGCACGTATCTAGCTCACCGCTGCCCATAGCTCATCTGTGTGCTGCATGTATCTAGCTCACCGCTGTACATAGCTCATCTGTGTGCTGCTTGTATCTAGCTCACCGCTGTACATAGCTCATCATTGTGCTACACGTATCTAGCTCACCGCTGTACATAGCTCATCTGTCTGCTGCACGTATCTAGCTCATCGCTGACCTTACCTCATCTGTGTGCTGCATGTATCTAGCTCATCGCTGCCCTTAGCTCATCTGTGTGCTGCATGTATCTAGCTCACCGCTGCCCATAGCTCATCTGTGTGCTGCACGTATCTAGCTCACCGCTGCCCATAGCTCATCTGTGTGCTGCATGTATCTAGCTCACCGCTGTACATAGCTCATCTGTGTGCTGCATGTATCTAGCTCACCGCTGTACATAGCTCATCATTGTGCTACACGTATCTAGCTCACCGCTGTACATAGCTCATCTGTCTGCTGCACGTATCTAGCTCATCGCTGCCCTTAGCTCATCTGTGTGCTGCATGTATCTAGCTCATCGCTGCCCTTAGCTCATCTGTGTGCTGCATGTATCTAGCTCACCGCTGCCCATAGCTCATCTGTGTGCTGCACGTATCTAGCTCACCGCTGCCCATAGCTCATCTGTGTGCTAAACATATCTAGCTCACCGCTGCCCATAGCTCATCTGTGTGCTGCACGTATCTAGCTCACCGCTGCCCATAGCTCATCTGTGTGCTGCACGTATCTAACTCACCGCTGCCAATAGCTCATCTGTACTGCACATATCTAGCTCATCGCTGCCCTTAGCTCATCTGTGTGCTGCATGTATCTAGCTCATCGCTGCCCTTAGCTCATATGTGTGGTGCATGTATCTAGCTCACCGCTGTACATAGCTCATCTGTGTGCTACACGTATCTAGCTCACCGCTGTACATAGCTCATCTGTCTGCTGCATGTATCTAGCTCACCGCTGCCCATAGCTCATCTGTGTGCAGCACGTATCTAACTCACCGCTGCTCATAGCTCATCTGTGTGCTGCATGTATCTAACTCACCACTGACCATAGCTCATCTATGTGCTGCCCATACTGTAGCTCATCCGTGTGCTGCACGTATCTAGCTCACCGCTGCCCATAGCTCATCTGTGTGCTGCACGTATCTAACTCACCGCTGCCCATAGCTCATCTGTGTGCTGCACGTATCTAGCTCACCGCTGCCCATAGCTCATCTGTATGCTGCATGTATCATGCTCACAGTTGTACATAGCTCATCTGTGTGCTGCACTTATCTAGCTCACCGCTGCTCTTAGGTCATCTGTGTGCTGCATGTATCTAGCTCACCATTGTACATAGCTCATCTGTGTGCTGCACGTATCTAGCTCACCGCTGCCCTTAGCTCATATGTGTGCTGCATGTATCTAGCTCACCGCTGCCCATAGCTCATCTGTGTGCTGCACTTATCTAGCTCACCGCTGCCCATAGCTCATCTCTGTGCTAAACATATCTAGCTCACCGCTGCCCATAGCTCATCTGTGTGCTGCACGTATCTAGCTCACCGCTGCCCATAGCTCATCTGTGTGCTGCACGCATCTAACTTACCGCTGCCCTTAGCTCATCTGTCTGCTGCACGTATCTAGCTCACCGCTGCCCATAGCTCATCTGTGTGCTGCACGTATCTAACTCACCGCTGCTCATAGCTCATCTGTGTGCTGCATGTATCTAACTCACCGCTGACCATAGCTCATCTATGTGCTGCCCATACTGTAGCTCATCTGTGTGCTGCACGTATCTAACTCACCGCTGCCCATAGCTCATCTGTGTGCTAAACATATCTAACTCACCGCTGCCCATAGCTCATCTGTGTGCTGCACGTATCTAGCTCACCGCTGCCCATAGCTCATCTGTGTGCTGCACGTATCTAGCTCACTGCTGTACATAGGTCATCTGTTTGCTGCCCATACTGTAGCTCATCTGTGTGCTGCGCGTATCTAGCTCACCGCTGTACATAGGTCATCTGTGTGCTGCCCATACTGTAGCTCATGTCTGCTGCACGTATCTAGCTCACCGCTGTACATAGCTCATCTGTGTGCTGCACGTATCTAGCTCACCGCTGTACATAGCTCATCTGTGTGCTGCACGTATCTAACTCACCGCTGACCATAGCTCATCTATGTGCTGCCCATACTGTAGCTCATCTGTGTGCTGCACGTATCTAGCTCACCGCTGCCCATAGCTCATCTGTGTGCTGCACGTATCTAGCTCACTGCTGCCCATAGCTCTTCTGTGTGCTGCACATATCTAACTCACTACTGCCCATAGCTCATCTGTGTGCTGCACTTATCTAACTCACCGCTGCTCATAGCTCATCTGTGTGCTGCATGTATCTAACTCACCGCTGCCCATAGCTCATCTGTGTGCTGCACATATCTAACTCACCGCTGCCCATAGCTCATCTGTGTGCTGCACGTATCTAGCTCACCGCTGCCCATAGCTCATGTGTGCTGCACGTATCTAGCTCACTCTTGTACACAGCAAATCTGTGTGCTGCACATATCTAGCTCACCGCTGCCCATAGCTCATCTGTGTGCTGCATGTATCTAGCTCACCGCTGCCCATAGCTCATCTGTGTGCTGCACGTATCTAGCTCACCGCTGCCCATAGCTCATCTGTGTGCTAAACATATCTAGCTCACCGCTGCCCATAGCTCATCTGTGTGCTGCACGTATCTAGCTCACCGCTGCCCATAGCTCATCTGTGCTGCACATATCTAGCTCATCGCTGCCCTTAGCTCATCTGTGTGCTGCATGTATCTAGCTCACCGCTCTACATAGCTCATCTGTGTGCTACACGTTTCTAGCTCACCGCTGTACATAGCTCATCTGTCTGCTGCACGTATCTATCTCACCGCTGCCCATAGCTCATCTGTGTGCTGCACGTATCTAACTCACTGCTCCTCATAGCTCATCTGTGTGCTGCATGTATCTAACTCACCGCTGACCATAGCTCATCTATGTGCTGCCCATACTGTAGCTCATCTGTGTGCTGCACGTATCTAGCTCACCGCTGCCCATAGCTCATCTGTGTGCTGCACGTATCTAGCTCACCGCTGTACATAGGTCATCTGTGTGCTGCCCATACTGTAGCTCATCTGTCTGCTGCACGTATCTAGCTCACCGCTGTACATAGCTCATCTGTGTGCTGCACGTATCTAGCTCACCGCTGTACATAGCTCATCTGTGTGCTGCACGTATCTAACTCACCGCTGACCATAGCTCATCTATGTGCTGCCCATACTGTAGCTCATCTGTGTGCTGCACGTATCTAGCTCACCGCCGCCCATAGCTCATCTGTGTGCTGCACGTATCTAGCTCACTGCTGCCCATACCTCTTCTGTGTGCTGCACATATCTAACTCACCACTGCCCATAGCTCATCTGTGTGCTGCACGTATCTAACTCACCGCTGCTCATAGCTCATCTGTGTGCTGCATGTATCTAACTCACCGCTGCCCATAGCTCATCTGTGTGCTGCACATATCTAACTCACCGCTGCCCATAGCTCATCTGTGTGCTGCATGTATCATGCTCACCGTTGTACATAGCTCATCTGTGTGCTGCACTTATCTAGCTCACCGCTGATCTTAGGTCATCTGTGTGCTGCATGTATCTAGCTCATCTGTGCACTGCATGTATCTAGCTCACCATTGTACATAGCTAATCTGTGTGCGGCACGTATCTAGCTCACTCTTGTACACAGCTACTGTGTGCTGCACGTATCTAGCTCACCGCTGCCCATAGCTCATCTGTGTGCTGCATGTATCTAGCTCACCGCTGTACATAGCTCATCTGTGTGCTGCATGTATCTAGCTCACCGCTGCCCATAGCTCATCTGTATGCTGCATGTATCATGCTCACCGTTGTACATAGCTCATCTGTGTGCTGCACTTATCTAGCTCACCGCTGATCTTAGGTCATCTGTGTGCTGCATGTATCTAGCTCATCTGTGCACTGCATGTATCTAGCTCACCATTGTACATAGCTAATCTGTGTGCGGCGCGTATCTAGCTCACTCTTGTACACAGCTACTGTGTGCTGCACGTATCTAGCTCACCGCTGCCCATAGCTCATCTGTGTGCTGCACGTATCTAGCTCACCGCTGCCCATAGCTCATCTGTGTGCTAAACATATCTAGCTCACCGCTGCCCATAGCTCATCTGTGTGCTGCACATATCTAGCTCACCGCTGCCCATAGCTCATCTGTGTGCTACACGTATCTAACTCACCGCTGCCCATAGCTCATCTGTGCTGCACATATCTAGCTCATCGCTGCCCTTAGCTCATCTGTGTGCTGCATGTATCTAGCTCATCGCTGCCCTTAGCTCATCTGTGTGCTGCATGTATCTAGCTCACCGCTGTACATAGCTCATCTGTGTGCTACACGTTTCTAGCTCACCGCTGTACATAGCTCATCTGTGTGCTGCATGTATCTAGCTCACCGCTGTACATAGCTCATCTGTGTGCTACACGTATCTAGCTCACCGCTGTACATAGCTCATCTGTCTGCTGCACGTATCTAGCTCATCGCTGTACATAGCTCATCTGTGTGCTGCATGTATCTAGCTCACCGCTGCCCATAGCTCATCTGTGTGCTGCATGTATCTAGCTCACCGTTGTACATAGCTCATCTGTGTGCTGCATGTATCTAGCTCACCGCTGTACATAGCTCATCTGTGTGCTGCATGTATCTAGCTCACCGCTGTACATAGCTCATCTGTGTGCTACACGTATCTAGCTCACTGCTGTACATAGCTCATCTGTATGCTGCACGTATCTAGCTCACCGCTGCCCATAGCTCATCTGTGTGCTGCATGTATCTAGCTCACCGCTGTACATAGCTCATTTGTGTGCTACACGTATCTAGCTCACCGCTGTACATAGCTCATCTGTCTGCTGCACGTATCTAGCTCATCGCTGCCCTTAGCTCATCTGTGTGCTGCATGTATCTAGCTCACCGCTGCCCATAGCTCATCTGTGTGCTGCACCTATCTAGCTCACCGCTGCCCATAGCTCATCTGTGTGCTGCACGTATCTAGCTCACCGCTGCCCATAGCTCATCTGTGTGCTAAACGTATCTAGCTCACCGCTGCCCATAGCTCATCTGTGTGCTGCACGTATCTAACTCACCGCTGCCCATAGCTCATGTGTGCTGAACATATCTAGCTCATCGCTGCCCTTAGCTTATCTGTGTGCTGCATGTATCTAGCTCATCGCTGCCCTTAGCTCATCTGTGTGCTGCATGTATCTAGCTCACCGCTGCCCATAGCTCATCTGTGTGCTACACGTTTCTAGCTCACCGCTGTACATAGCTCATCTGTGTGCTGCATGTATCTAGCTCACCGCTGTACATAGCTCATCTGTGTGCTACACGTATCTAGCTCACCGCTGTA
This sequence comes from Taudactylus pleione, assembly GCA_031769625.1. Taxonomy (NCBI): domain Eukaryota; kingdom Metazoa; phylum Chordata; class Amphibia; order Anura; family Myobatrachidae; genus Taudactylus; species Taudactylus pleione. The sequence goes on along the minus strand of JAUIMM010000244.1, from coordinate 236,585 downwards.
CATAGCTCATCTGTCTGCTGCACGTATCTAGCTCATCGCTGCCCTTAACGCATATGTGTGCTGCATGTATCTAGCTCACCGCTGTACATAGCTCATCTGTGTGCTGCATGTATCTAGCTCACCGCTGTACATAGCTCATCTGTGTGCTACACGTATCTAGCTCACCGCTGTACATAGCTCATCTGTCTGCTGCACGTATCTAGCTCACCGCTGTACATAGCTCATCTGTCTGCTGCACGTATCTAGCTCATCGCTGCCCTTAGCTCATCTGTGTGCTACATGTATCTAGCTCACCGCTGCCCATAGCTCATCTGTGTGCTGCACCTATCTAGCTCACCGCTGCCCATAGCTAATCTGTGTGCTGCACGTATCTAGCTCATCGCTGCCCTTAGCTCATCTGTGTGCTGCACGTATCTAGCTCATCGCTGCCCTTAGCTCATCTGTGTGCTGCATGTATCTAGCTCACCGCTGCCCATAGCTCATCTGTGTGCTGCACGTATCTAGCTCACCGCTGCCCATAGCTCATCTGTGTGCTAAACATATCTAGCTCACCGCTGCCCATAGCTCATCTGTGTGCTGCACGTATCTAGCTCACCGCTGCCCATAGCTCATCTGTGTGCTGCATGTATCTACCGCTGCCCATAGCTCATCTGTGTGCTGCATGCATCTAGCTCACTGCTGCAGTGTGCATGGGTACAGCCATCGACCATAGATGGTGAGGAACCATGGGAGGTTTGCTATCAGTGGCGGAGAACTAATGGTTCTTCACAAAGAGCGAGTGCAGCAATGTTTTATTTTCCTTGGCCGGCGGCCCTTATGCCTGCGCCTTCCCTTATTGGTCCACGAAGTACGGCCTCCTAGTCAGTAAGAGCCTCTGCACTGATGGCCGTTGATGGTGCAAACCATCAATGATTTCCTGCCATCAATGTAAACCACCGATGAGACACCACTGGTGGAGACCATCGATGGTCATCCCTATTGCATATGTCAGGCTTCCGGTACAGCTCTGTCAGTTCTCATGCTGCTAAGGAGGAATCAGATGAGAATGTGCAGAGTTCTGCGACCCCTGTGATTGGCTGAGAGTACAGATAGTGCTGTGCAGGAAGCTCTGACCCTACTAAACTGTGAGTAGCCCAGAAGTGCTCTCTAAGCAAGCTTCTCCCTCCTCTTCAGTCCAGGCCCACTGATGTCTTTTTCTAAAGAAAAAAAAGTTTTGACATTCGGGTGGCTGCCAGGCCCCTTAGGCCCACAGAGCCCTAAGCTGGGTTGCCATGTGGATAATCTGGCCCTGTACCTAAAACAAGAGACCACTGATGTGATGCACATTGGAATATTGCAATTCAGTTATATTTGTGAGCAATCGATCCGTGCACATATAGGACCAGCTTGAGGAGATTTGAATTGCAACGATCCATGGAGATCAGACGGGTACGGATACTGCTTGCACTCACTATGCTTCTATGTAATGGTCGGCTGATCACACAAGTGCCGATAGAGGTCTTTGGCCAACCTCATTTTCTATTGTACAGCATGAAATCCGTCCCAGTCATGTCTGTCTGTGATGGGGCCCAGCAATGTAAGTCTTACAGTGTATGATGACGGTTTATACAACCAGCTGTTATCTGGCACATTTCACTTTTCCTTTCAGTACAGAATCACTCACCCTACCGGGCTTCAGTCTGTATCCTTCTCACCTATTGGTCAGATAGAGCAGACGCGCAGCTTTAGGTGGGCACAGGGCAGGCTCCCCGCAACATGCCATCATAGTACCATCATCAGAGTTACATCTGCTAGGACGGTCATTTAGAACCACCCTGGCAATGTGACACGTACGGAGGCGACTCAGACGACTTTCGGAATAAACAATCATTCATCTTATAAAGCAGGGGTCAGGGAACTTTTTTACCTTTTACCCCAAAATATATTTAGATACGCCGACGTTACCCCCTTGATTTGAAAGGAAAGTAGTGCCCCCATATAATCCTCCTGTAGTGCCCCCATATATGCCCCTGTAGTAGTGCCCCCATAGTTATGCCCCTGTAGTAGTGCCCCCATAGTTATGCCCATCATAATGCCCCTATATAATGCTCCTGTAGTAGTGCCCCCATATAATAGCCCTGTAGTAGTGCCCCCATATAACGCCCCCTGTAGTAGAGCCCCCATATAACGCCCCCTGTAGTAGTGCCCCCATATAACGCCCCCTGTAGTAGTGCCCCCATATAATGCCCCTGTAGTAGTGCCCCCATAGTTGTGGCCCTGTAGTAGTGCCCCCATATAGTGGCCCTGTAGTAGTGCTCCCATATAATGCCCCTGTAGTAGTGCCCCAATATAGTGGCCCTGTAGTAGTGCCCCCATATATAATGCCCCTGTAGTAGTGCCCCAATATAGTGGCCCTGTAGTAGTGCCCCCATTTAAATCCCCTGTAGTAGTGCCCCCATATAATGCCTCTGTAGTGCCGCTTGTACAAAAAAAAAACACTTACCTTAATCCCCACTCCTGCAGCCGCCGCCGTCCTGTCCGCCCGGCTGCTCCTCGGAACTATGGGAGAGACGTCATGACGTCTCTCCCATAGTGCGCATGGAGAGAGCTGGAAGCTGGAGTTCAGAAGAGAACTCCAGGCTCCGGCTAACGCGACGCTGCAGGGAAGGAGCCGGGCGCCTGCTGGTAATAACATCTCAGTGGGCGTCCGGCTTAGAGCCTTCCTGCGGCACAGCCAGGCATGCATATGAATCATTCTATATTATATACAGTCAGGTCCATAAATATTGGGACATTGACAGAATTTTCCTATTTTGGCCTCTATTCACCACCACAATGGTTTTGAAATGAAACAAACAAGATGTGCTTTAACTGCAGACTTTCAGATTTAATTTGAGGGTAATTACATCCAAATCGGGTGAACGGTGTAGGAATTACAATGGTTTCAATATGTGCCTCCCACTTTGTAAGGGGCCAAAAGTAATGGGACTATCAACTCAAAAGCTATTTCATGGACAGGTGTGGGCTATTCCCTCGTTATTTCATTATCAATTAAGCAGGTAAAAGGTCTGGAGTTGATTCTAGGTGTGACATTTGCATTTGGAATCAGTTGCTGTCAACTCTCAATATGAGATCCAAAGAGCTGTCACTATCAGTGAAGCAAGCCATCATTAGGCTGAAAAATCAAAACAAACCCATCAGAGAGATAGCAAAAACATTAGGTGTGGCCAAATCAACTGTTTAGAGCATTCTTAAAAAGAAAGAACACACCGGAGAGCTCAGCAACACCAAAAGACCCGGAAGACCACAGAAAACAACTGTGGTGGATGACAAAAGAATTATTTCCCTGGTGAAGAAAAACCCCTTCACAACAGTTGGCCAAATCAAGAACACTCTCCAGGAGGTAGGTGTATATGTGTCAAAGTCAACAATCAAGAGAAGACTTCACAAGAGTTAATATAGAGGGTTCACCACAAGATGCAAACCATTGGTGAGCCACAAAAACAGGAAGACCAGATTAGAGTTTGTCGAACAACATCTAAAAAAGCCATTACAGTTCTGGAACAACATCCTATGGACAGATGAGACAAAGATCAACTTGTACCAGAGTGATGGGAAGAGAAGAGATTCAAAACATACCACCTCATCAGTGAAGCATGGTGGTGGTAGTGTCATGGCGTGGGCATGTATGGCTGCCAATGGAACTGGTTCCCTTGTATTTATTGATGATGTGACTGCTGACAAAAGCAGCAGAATGAATTCTGAAGTGTTTCGGGCAATATTATATGCTCATATTCAGTCAAATGCTTCAGAACTCATTGGACGGCGCTTCACAGTGCAGATGGACAATGATCCGAAGCATACTGCAAAAGCAACCACAGTTTTTTAAGGCTAAAAAGTGGAATGTTATGCAATGGCCAAGTCAATCCCCTGACCTGAATCCGATTGAGCATGCATTTCACTTGATGAAGACAAAACTGAAGGGAAAATGCCCCAAGCACAAGCAGGAACTGAAGACATTTGCAGTAGAGACCTGGCAGAGCATCAAAAGGGATGAAAGCCAGCGGGGGTGATGTCTATGCGTTCCAGACTTCAGGCTGTAATTGCCTGCAAAGGATTTGCAACAATGTATTAAAAAGTGAAAGTTAGATTTAGGATTGTTTAGTTTGTCCCATTACTTTTGGCCTCTTAAAAAGTGGGAGGCACATATAGAAACCGTTGTAATTCCTACACCATTCACCTGATTTGGATGTAATTACCCTCAAATTAAATCTGAAAGTCTGCAGTTAAAGCACATCTTGTTTGTTTCATTTCAAAGTCATTGTGGTGGTGAATAGAGGCCAAAATATGAAAATTCTGTCAATGTCCCAATATTTATGGACCTGACTGTATATGCATGCCCGGCTGTCCATCCATTAACCCCAGGAATTTCATTTTTAACCCCTGTGGGATAATTTACCCCTGTTCCCCGACCACTGTAATAAAGCCTAATACGATGACATTCGGGCTTGTTCCCTGTTCTACGCATCATTCTCTGTAACAACAATACTTACATACAACAACAACAAAAAAAACCCTTTCAGATTACACGCTCACTTTATGGCACAGTTTATTTAATGCATAAAATAGTAGTAAAGCCCAGGAACAGAAATAAATGTAATTTCATGAAATGTTATGTTAAGAAAAACGCTCCAATTGCAAAACTCATCTGCAGCTGCTGTAATAATACTTTCAGGCAGCAATACAAAAAAAAAAAAAATCTGAAAAACAGCATAGTCCAAAGTTTAAAAAATTGTTTAGTACATTTGGCCGCACACTGATGGAAATAACAAGAGTACAGCTGTATTTTACGTACATTCGGCCATATTAGCGTCACTGAACTTTTTGAAATCTGTCAGCAAATAAATTAAACACGCAAACAGGAAGAACATTGGGAATTAATGTACAAACATTTGTGTCTGTATAAGTACAACACCAAAAGCAATTTGTATTAAATATTGTTCCTAATTCCAATTTCACAGCAAATGGATTTAGAAGCTCTTAACCGAATTTTATCAGAATAATAGTAATAAAAAATAGCCCTGGCCATTTAAAAAAAAAAAAAAAGAAGAACACCTTTATTTATTTCATTAAGTACCTTAACTAATCCGTCGTTACTACTGCAGTTCTGAAAAAATGTTTTTTTCTTTTTATTTCTGGTTTAACCACCTGCCGTCCTTGTAGTACTTCGCTGTAGTAAACGATGAGTGTATTTGGTCAGATAGGACCCATCGTAAATTAATAAATGAATAGTTGGCCCAATCTTCTGGAAGTCATTACAAAATGTTGAGGTTCAGAAGAGAAGACTTTCATGGCAAATTAAAAAGTGTAACTCAATAACGTAGTAACCTTAAAACAGGTTTAGTAAGATACTTATTGAAAAAGACGTATACATCCAAAGAGGGGTCATCGTAACACTTCGGGGCCTGACAGAGCGAAGCTTTTGTAGACGTCCCATCCCCACAACCGATATCCTCATCCACCGATACCTGCAGCAAGTGCAGATGTAACCGTGCCTGCGTTCCCAAACACGCTTTGCTGGAGAAACCGGGAGGGAACTGAGGAACTGGCCAGCAAAGAAAGTGTTAGAAAGGCGCCCAATGTAGTTTCCACACTATGAAGCCCTCGGTGGAATCTCCCCGTCTACGTCTTCCAGAAGAACGGGTTCTGCGCCAGGCGCCGCTGAAAGTTCTCGTACCTGAAGGCAGCAAAGAGACCAAATTAATGTTTATTCTGCGAGTACGTTATAAGCGACATGATGCATCGGTTGTTTGTACGCACCGGGGAAAAACAGGCCCAGCCCACTTTAGTCACATGACTTTGAACGAGTTTTATGTTGGGATGCGAATCAGATGGCAGGGATGCCCCCATTCCTTCCCTCGGACTGCACACAGAGTGACCCCTTATAGAATGTCACCCCTCCTTACCATTTGAGAACAACATTTGCGGGTATAAAGACTTCGGAGGGGTTAGGGGTCATCTGAGCCTGCGACACGGCAAATGATGTAGCAAAGTTGTAAAAGTTGTCCAACATTTTCTGAGTGAACTGGAAGAAAAGTACAAATTATTACATAAAAAAAACCAAAACAAAATTAAACTAAAGGGCCAGACACAGTGGTGAGCGCTATTGCAGGCGCGAATGTGACTTTTTGCAGAGTTGCAGCAGCGGTAATATGCAGATGCCAGTTTCAGCATTCGCCTTGTGTACTAGCGGGTGCCGGAGCGTGCAAGCCCTGAGACTCTCAATGCCCGTGGAGGGTGCAACTCCGCTGGTGGTTCCTGACAATCCACAATCTGTGCACCATCAATCCTTGCACCCGCCTATGGCGGACTCAGTGTCTCCTTCTCACCTCTGTGGCTCTGAAACTGAGAACACAACCACGTTCACCGTGACGCTTGCGACACTCCCATAACACGCGCCTGATGTGGACTTTTTTAGCGCACTTCCAGCCACCTCACAGGAACGCTCTTGAACTTGCGCTGTCAGTTCTAATGCCAGCGATCCTGTATGAAACACAGCGTCTCTGCATGCACTCAGGTGGACGCATGTGCCGTTGGGGTTTTCAGGACTTTCCGCACATGCACCGAGGCAAATAAGCGCTCAACTCTGCCAACATCGCCATGGAGTTCCGTTGGCGCCCACCTCTGAATCAGGGCCTAAACGTCACATTCTAGTTGCATCTCATGGACTAATTTATGTTAAAGAAATTTTCCACCTGCGTTTCCGCCCCCGTTACGATAAGTTATCGGCAACTACGCGCTATGCTGCACCTTTTACATTATACGCTGATTTTTTATTTCTACCTCCGTGCAGTGCTTTTCAGTCATGTATTTGTAACTTTGGGCAGAATATATTTTTGCTGCCTTTGGATACAACGCATATGGGATAATATAACATCTAAATGCTAAGATGGAAGATCTGGGTCCTATCCATGGGTAAAACAAGAAAATAACTGTGATAACATAAATGGCTAAAACAACAAAAGTCAACTAGAAAGATAAATCAACGTTCTTATTTTGGTGCAAACAAAGACATAGAAGCCAACAGGTCGTCCAAAGGCAGAGAACACCTTTATCTAAAAGCTGAACTCCAGAACATGGTTGATAACAATTTTTTTTTGACTCAAGTCAAAAAGGATTTTGCTTAGTAAAAATTATTTTCTAAGTGCGACAATTTACTTGTAAATACCCCACATAAGATCATCTGGTGAAAGCTCGGAAACACAACACTGCCTGATACTTTTATGACAGGTATGTGGTGATGAACTCATTCCTTAACATTATATGTAACCATGAAAATGGACTGCACTGTTTCTATTGTTAAAGATGTTGCCAAGTAAGGCCAGTTATTAATAACAACATATCTGTCAAATGACAGCAACAGTGTGTTTCCATGGCTTCACCAGAGAATTTCAGGTAGAAATCCTATCTCAACTTGTACAAAGCATAGGCAAACGCAGGGGGGGCTTCCGTCTGCCTGGAAATCCCCCCTCCCCAGCCCACACCATGACCACAATAGATATAGTAATATAATAGATTGTTACTAGTGCTGTATGTTCTTCTCACTATCACAAATAAAATAATTAGCACCACCTGTGGATCTTTTAACATGTATCAGCCAGTAATAAATAATGTGTGCACCAACTAGGAGATCTGGAAAACATGCACTGTTAAGGATGCACTGCTATAGAGCCCAATATGTACATATATGTCCAGGGCAGTGCTAGGTTCCTCGGCTGCTCCCAGACTCCCGGGCTTGCTCTAATACTCTGGAATGGAGCCCACATCTAAACTACAAACATTCAGCTCAGGCAGGATGGCCCTACTGCCGCATATAATGGCTTATTGTGATCGCTGATCCTCTATATGCTGGAATTATCACACACAATATACTTTGTATGTAACATATTAAAGCTGGATAAGTGGTAATTATGCCCTCTTCATGGACTGGCCACACTCACTCTAAAATCAGGCATTTGGAAACCCCCCTCTAGAAATCCTGTGTTTGCCACTGCAAACCAGTATAATAATTTGTTTTTATGCAAAACCGGATTTGGAGAGGTTATCAGAATAAATGAAGATTCACACTACAAAACATTTTTTTAGAGCTTCATAATATCATATTGGTTTATAGAAAACTAAGTGACAGTTTCCAGGTAATAAAATGACGTATTGGTTTACGAAATCAAATATTATATAATACTACATGGGTGGATTTTTTTTTCTCTCTTAAATTACCCATTTATTTATTGGCACCTCAATAACGTGAGCAACTTTCAGGTTTTTTTTTAATGTGTTTGTTATGTCAGGAAAAAAGTGGTCAATTCAGACCCGGACGCTAAGCTGCGCTCTCTCGCTGCCAAAAGTGGGCGGTTATGCAAAATTCTGCGATCGCACTGTCTGGTGTAAGGACGCCCTCTATGTTTTAGAGAGCGACGGCCGTTATAAAGACGTCCACTTTTCTTTTCTTAACACACGTCATCTCCAGGAAGTGTATGGACAATCGGAACCATCGAGATCCATTGGAGCTGCACGCAGTGCTTGAGGTAGACCCTACCGCACCGCAAGCACTGCGATCACTGCAGGCTGAAATACAACCAGGTGACGTGTACAATGACTCTTCCATGCTAATTATATACACCCATAAAACGTTGTTTTGACGCCCAGACACCCCTGCGTTCGCAGCACCACTCCCCCATTCAGAAACACCTTCCCTGTTACCACCTACGTACAAACGGCACATTCTGTCACTCAAAGTAGCGCTCAGTCTTTGTGTTAAGAGCGCACGATTCCCAATCAAAATGACTGGTTACCGCATGTGCACTGTACACGCATGCGCAGACAGGCGATAATCACCCATAGCGTGCGCCCGCGGCTTAGCGTCCAGGTCTGAATCGGGCCCATAGTGTTCTCTTCATGCCACTATAAGATGCTGAAAAAATGCACAATATTCCATGCAAGATAGGTACAATATTAACCCAGGATTAAAATGGCACAGTGCAACCCCAAAAACACACGCAGGCATGCTCTGCTACCTCCACGATTACAGACGGAAAACATGCTCTGGTTTACATTTTATTTTGACCCAAATGTTGAGTACTATATGTGAAGGCTCGTCTGACTAACTCGCTCTGTGACAGGATTATTAGGAGCACGCATAATGCTTGCGGGTTGATGGTGTGCTCTGCGCACGTGCAGCGGTCGCAAGCCCCGGAGCGAGAGAGAAAATCTCTCGCTCCGTGGCTCACTATAAAAGGGGCGGCTGTCGTTCGTCCCGTTTTGTAGGCGTGGCGGGGGGGTGGCTTCACAAACGGAGGCGTTCCCAAGCGAACGCCTGCCGTTTGTGGGTGGCCCCACTGACATCACCAGTGATGTCAGTGAGAGAGCTTCTGGCTCTATTAGAGCCAGAAGCTCTCTGGGGCTTGCGGCCACGAGACCCTACCACAAGGGTCTCGTCGCAAGCCCGATGGTCTTGACCATCGCGACCATCATCCTGGTCGTTCGCAATAGCTGTGGGTGGTCACCCACAGCTATGTGAGCGGCCAAAAGGCCGGACAAAAAAAAAAAAAACGCACAGACTCAGAGCGTCCGGCTCTGAATCAGGGCCAGAGTTTGGGAACTTCGAGCTTCCAAAATTGTGGCAACAGTTTGGGGGAAGGCCGTTTCCTGTTTCACAATGCTTATTTCTCTGTGCACAAAGCAAGGTCCAACAGAAAATGGTTTGGTGTGGAAGAACTTGATTGGCCGGCACAGACCCTTGACCTAAACCCTACTGATCAAACACCATTGGGGTGAACTGGAACACTGATAGTGAGCCAGGCCCTATCTCCCAACATCAGTGGCCAACCCCTCTAATATTCTTGTGGCTGAATGGATGCCCTGTGCTGAAATCTAGTGGAAATCCTTCCCAGGAGAGTGGAGGATGTTATAGCCGCAAACACGGGACCAACTCCATTTTAATAACCAGTATCCATAGACCTTTAGCCATGTAATGTAAGTAGTTTAACTATTACACCCCTTTCGTACAGTATAAGTGACCTGCAGTCCTGCTGCAATATGGTAATCATTAATAGACACAATATACCTGCTACTGACCTGGGTGAAGGAATCCACAGTCGACACAGCAGCGCTGGCTACAGGGGTTTGCTGTGCCAGCTGCTCTAGCAGCTCCACAGAGATACCAATTTGTGCCACCGAGGGTGGCTGTGGTAAACTCATAGCTCCAAACGGGTGCTGGGTCCCTTCACCTGAAAGTAAAACCCAAATGAAACTTCATTATGATAGCTTAAAAAAACAAAAAACACACATTCCTCTAGAGTCTAGACTCGGGTTCTCAAACTCTGTCCTTGGGACCCCACGCAGGTCACGTTATCCAGGTCTCCTCATGGAATCACAAGTGAAATAATTACCGCCACTTGTGGATGCTTATAAAATGAAAATGTATAACCTGCGCGTAAACAGCTGCAGTTCCGTCCTCTCCTTGAGCTTACACTACGCCCAAATGTAATACTAATAAAACAAATGGAAATACCAAAGAAGCGATGTTTCACTTATAAGCATCTACTGATATGTGGTGAAATATATATTGGAAATCTTCTGTCCACAATAAGCGATTTCTTCCTCAGCGTTTACACAATACATGGAAGACAATGGAATGGTAAGTTTCACGGTCTCTGTGAATTCACAGTAAAGGAGATCCCTCCAAGACACTTACCCAAGGTAAGTACCAGACGTTCACATAACGGTATCTTTAAAGGTGCTATAGTTATCATTCCTCCACCGACTCTATCATCTCTATTATGACAATTGTAACAATAATTATGAAGGTTACTCTGTATGCAAAACTAGATAAAATTTAATAGATTAAAAATTAAACCCAGTCTGCATAAACTAAAATAAAGTAGGGTATAGTAAATACAATGTAACAATCAATATACAGTGAATAAAATAATAATAATTGATAGAGCAAATGAAGTTCCAGAATGTAGCTTTGATAATTGACTGGATATAATGAAAAGCGAGCACCCTTTCACACCACACTACTAAGCCACACTTGTAGGACAGCTTGTTACTTATTGGGACATAATCACCAATTCTTATTCATTATTATTCTGGACCAACATTTTGGACATTGAACTTTTCATTATATCCAGTCAATTATCAAAGCTGCATTCTGGAACATCATTTGCTCTATCAATTAATATTATTTTATTCACTGTATATTGATTGTTACATTGTATTTACTATACCCTACTTTATTTTAGTTTATGCAGACTGGGTTTAATTTTTAACATATTACACTTTATCTAGTTTTGCATACAGAGTAACCTTCATAATTATTGTTACAATTGTCAAAATTTTTATCCTTACATGTGTACTTATTAAACATTTCATTTACTGCATACCACTGTTTACCAAGTTCATTTACTTTATGCTGCGCTGACACAATAGACACACCTTTTACCCTGTATAACATATTTATTCTGGTGAATACAGGAAACTCACCGGTGTCTATAGCAGCAGCATACACCAACCTCACTCCTAACCTACATCCCAACACCCCAGTAGCGCACTACACCAACCCCTACGTCCAACACACACGCCTGGTTTACTACATGTCATTATCAGTGTGCGCGAGCGATCTGCCCTGTACAGGGTGCAAAAGATCCGCCTCCTAACCGGCCACTATACACCAGCGTGCTGGTCTGCTTGGCCTACACGCTCCCATTGAACTTTGCCTACGTGAGATGGCCCTGACCTCCCTACTGCCACCTACTGGTCGTAAGTGTAGACACATTCAGAATGCGTTTGACCCCCCTCGCATTTTCAGGCTCCCATTTACAGAGCAATATGCAGAGGGAATTTGCGCAAAATACGCTACACAGCTGACCTATTACTCGCTCTACGTCAGCCCTTTAGCAACGGGAATATTATTGTTGCGTTTTCATTCTTATTTCAGAGCAGCTGCCCCAATATAGCTTAACATGCTGAGCAGAATAGTATTTTTTTCCTACATTGATGAGCCCCCAAAAGGTGACACATTATTCAGAAACAATGGTCTAGACCAGAGGTTCTCAAACTCTGTCCTCAGGACCCCACACAGGTCACACAGCACCTTTTACCCAGGCGTGTGTGCTGCCTATTCAAAGGCATGTGCACCTAGTACAGCATACAGCCCCGTATATGTGTGTGTGCATACGCTATTGCTATGTGCACTTTACTTTTGAGCCCCTTTTACTTTCAATCCTACATCAGCCCCTTATGTGTTCAGTCACAAAATGGCTGCTTCCGCTGTATGCGACAGGCGTTCTTTCTCCCTAGTGACAAAACGCAAACATCCCCATTTATAGTGATAAGTTGAGGCAAAACAGCCTGTCTGCTGGGAAGGGGAGGGGTCAAAGCATTAACGAATGTGGTTACCAAGGATACATTTCCCAGAAGCCCTCCTCCCAACATCCCCGCATAACAGGAGACATCCGTCTCCACTGCCCCTGCTGCACCATGATCTGCCCCGATCACCATGATGCCACACACAGACTATGGACAACTCCCCCTGATTAGCGGCTGCTTATTGGCCTCTTAGGCAATGGCACGGCATCGTCTTACCGGACTTCAAGCCGGAGATTTTGAATATGGCGCTTGGTTTCTCATTTGTAATGAAGCCGAGCAGCTGCCAGACGGGCATGCCACTGTGGTCGGGGTACGAGATGTAGACAGAGCCGCCCATTCTCTCTGGGAAGGGAATGGTGCCCAGCATAAACACCACCACGTGATTGATGCTCTCATAGTCGGCCAGGTTAAACACAAACTTATCCTCCGCCACCTGCTGGGCGTCTGTTTGCACCTAAGGGAAAAAATATATAAATTTCACATTATTTTAAAATTAAAAAGAAGAAGAAGGTATTTTGCAGCAATCAGTACACTGGAGAAAACATACTGCAGAATAAGTGCTACATATAGCGGGATTACTCCCTTTACTGTCAGTAACTGTCTTACATTCTCCTGGTCAGATGGGGCATTATTTATACAGCATTAAGCACATAAAGGCCCAGGAAAATATATCCAGCAATTGTGTCATCTGAAAGCCCACGATGAAGCAAATGGGGCTGGGCCAGGAAGCTGAGCGTCAGGTGCGTCCTTAGGATACATTGTGCGATCGCCAGGGTGCTGTTCAACACTTCCTACAAGCCGAATTCAGGTGCCTCTGGGACAGGAGCAGTGCCGTCCCCTCTGTTTTGCTTCCCAGGTGGAGGCACCTGTCACACACCCTAGTTACAGCCCTGTGCAAGCCATGCTGACATACATAGAGGTAGAGTTACACAGAAAGGAAAGGGGGTGCAGTTACATGGAAAGGAATGGGGGAGGCGTGACTGGGGAAGGGACGGGGGAGGAGTGACACGGGAAGGGGCGGGGGAGGCGTGACAGGGGAAGGGGCGGGGGAGGCGTGACACGGGAAGACACCTGAGGTGTAAGTCACCCAGGAAGGACCGAGGGGTGCAGTTACACGGGAAGGAACAGGGGTGCAGTCACACAAAAAGGAACGGGTGCAGTTACACGTGAAGGAAGGATGGGGTGCAGTTACACGGAAAGGGGCGGTGGAGGCGTGACGCGGGAAGGGGTGGGGGAGGCGTGACACGGGAAGACACCTGAGGTGTAAATCACCCAGGAAGGACCGAGGGGTGCAGTTACACGGGAAGGAACAGGGGTGCAGTTACACGGAAAGGGGCGGTGGAGGCGTGACACGGGAAGGGGTGGGGGAGGCGTGACACGGGAAGGGACAGGAGAGGCGTGACACGGGAATACACCTGAGGTATAAATCACCCAGGAAGGACCGAGGGGTGCAGTTACACGGGAAGGAACAGGGGTGCAGTTACACGGAAAGGGGCGGTGGAGGCGTGACACGGGAAGGGGTGGGGGAGGCGTGACACGGGAAGGGACAGGAGAGGCGTGACACGGGAAGACACCTGAGGTATAAATCACCCAGGAAGGACAGAGGGGTGCAGTTACACGGGAAGGAACAGGGGTGCAGTTACACGGAAAGGGGCGGGGGAGGCATGACACGGGAAGGGGTGGGGGAGGCGTGACACTGGAAGGGGCGGGGGAGGCGTGACACGGGAAGGGATGAGGGTGTAGTTACAAAAAAGGAAAAGAGGGGGCACAGTTGCATGGGAAAGAACAGGGGGCACGGTTAAGCAGGAAGAAATGGGGGTACAGTTACACGGGAAGGACTAAAGGTGGTACTGGTATAATACATATAAAGGTGGGGTTACATACATTGGCAGGTAACAGCATACTGGTATAATACATATAAAGGTGAGGTTACATACATTGGCAGGTAGCAGCATACTGGTATAATACATATAAAGGTGGGGTTACATACATTGGCAGGTAACAGCATACTGGTATAATACATATAAAGGTGGGGTTACATACATTGGCAGGTAACAGCATACTGGTATAATACATATAAAGGTGGGGTTACATACATTGGCAGGTAACAGCATACTGGTATAATACATATAAAGGTGGGGTTACATACATTGGCAGGTAACAGCATACTGGTATAATACATATAAAGGTAGGGTTACATACATTGGCAGGTAGCAGCATACTGGTATAATACATATAAAGGTGGGGTTACATACATTGGCAGGTAACAGCATAGTGGTATAATACATATAAAGGTGGGGTTACATACATTGGCAGGTAACAGCATAGTGGTATAATACATATAAAGGTGGGGTTACATACATTGGCAGGTAACAGCATAGTGGTATAATACATATAAAGGTGGGGTTACATACAGTGGCAGGTAACAGCATACTGGTATAATACATATAAAGGTGAGGTTACATACATTGGCAGGTAACAGCATACTGGTATAATACATATAAAGGTGGGGTTACATACATTGGCAGGTAACAGCATACTGGTATAATACATATAAAGGTGGGGTTACATACATTGGCAGGTAACAGCATACTGGTATAATACATATAAAGGTAGGGTTACATACATTGGCAGGTAACAGCATACTGGTATAATACATATAAAGGTGGGGTTACATACATTGGCAGGTAACAGCATACTGGTATAATACATATAAAGGTGGGGTTACATACATTGGCAGGTAACAGCATACTGGTATAATACATATAAAGGTGGGGTTACATACATTGGCAGGTAACAGCATATACTGGTATAATACATATAAAGGTGGGGTTACATACATTGGCAGGTAACAGCATACTGGTATAATACATATAAAGGTGGGGTTACATACATTGGCAGGTAACAGCATACTGGTATAATACATATAAAGGTGGGGTTACATACATTGGCAGGTAACAGCATACTGGTATAATACATATAAAGGTGTAGAGAAAGAGGAAGAACACACAAGTCAGAGTTAAATGTAAGTCTGTAATGGGACATTCCACAGTAATGTCTGTGACAAACAACCTTACATTATGTGTGTATGTAAAGTATATCTAGGACATATATGTAGAAACGGAGACCAAGCTGTACTTTATTAGGTTAGGTACAATAGAAGGTTACTTCCATAGGTACCAGCAGAGAGTGTGTGATGTGTGTAACATCTGATCACTAATACCCCTTTCAGATATACAACCTGGGAAATTTCCTGCTCAGACCCGGGAATTTCTCCTGTGCAAATTCCCGGGTATTTGGTCAAGACCCCCCTTTCACACTACAGCGTCTACCCGGGAAATTCCCAGGTAGACCCCTTTCAGACAAGAGCAGGGTTTTTCTACTTACCTGCCCTTCTCTGCCGTCTGCTCCTCCTAGCCTATCTCCTCTCTGGCTGATGATGATGATATAATTCAGCTGCCGGAAGCCGGTCAATCATAATGCAGATTTTTTTTCAAAAAAATTTTTATAGTTTTTTTAAAATTTCTTTTAATTCCCTGGCAGTCCAGCGGGAGTGCGGATGGCCCACTATGGCTAGGACCAGTCGGCGGTCTCCAGCGCGGGTGTCCCCGGCGTCCGGCTGGGGTCCTGTGTCGCTGACACAGCGACCGGCGTGGCAGGCGGCCCACTGTGGCAGAGATCCGCTGGTGGGTGTCCACACCGTCCGGCTGGGGCTCTCTGTACACAGCCGGCCGGCGCTGGGGGTGGTGAGCAGCAGCGCTCTGCGCTGCCAACTCCATGTCAAAGCTGCTTGGTGCTGCCCGGGAGTAGTAAATTCCCGGGTAGCACCATTCAGACAGAAGCAGGGTAATTTCCCGGGACTTAAGTCCCGGGAAAAACCCTGGTCGATTGAAGGGGGGCTTCCAGACAGACACGGCTACCCGGGAATTTGGCTGAGGCAGGCCAAATTCCCGGGAATCGAGAAGTCTGAAAGGGGTATTACTGCCTGATCATGTATGTGACAGAAAATAGACGGCACATGGGACATGCATCATTTCTTCTGCACAGTTCTGTGAGTCATATATTCCACATGTGCTGTTTATTTATGTGATGATGATTATCCGTTTAGTCAACATTGACTTTCGGACACTTTATAGATCAGTGAACGCCACGCTTCTCTTTCTCTGACCGCTTCCTTCAGGTAATTTATGGGCATGTTCGTGTCAGCCTTTATTGTGTCCAGCTAACGAGTTCTTTGGCGTCCTCTTCTTCTGGACCCGCTGACGGCTATAACTATAGCCTGCGTGCATACATCATATATCTATAGCCTGCGTGCATCCATCATATATCTATAGCCTGCGTGCATCCATCATATATCTATAGCCTGCGTGCATACATCATATATCTATAGCCTGTGTGCAGCTTTGCAATTGCGATCCTTGCTGAATCAGGCCCAATGTCACATACATGGCTCATTCTTAAGCTAGGTACACACTGGAGCGACGGGCATTCATCGGAAACTAAATGCCCATCAACAGTGACTGTGCGTCCACACTGGACGGCTTTAATGAACGACGTAACGATCACCGGTACCTCATTCATTAATAATGCACTGGCCGCTAGCGATATCACTAGGTTTCATGGGCAGCACATCAAACCTGGCGACTGTCACTAGCGTCCGTGGGAGGGATGTAGGCAATATGTGATTACGAAGCGGCATATCGGCCCGACATCGCTGTTTGTCCCGCCGATTGCACGATCCCACGGTCGCTAGGTTTGATGTGCTGCACATCAAACCTGACGACATTGCTATCGTCCTATGGTAAGTTAACGAAGGACGAAACAGTATCGTTCTGTCATTCATTAACGCGTTCAAGTGCGGGCCGGCAATCCCCGTACAAGGGCATTTGTTCCGATGTCGGAATGAATGCCTATCGTCTCAGTGTTTTCTAATACACAGCTTTAGTGCTTTCTGATACACAATATATCCAGAGTACAACTATCTATATTTTTATGGCGCAGTTTCATTCAGAATACAGTGAAAATAGATAATAAATACACAATGGACTTTTTAAGTGAAGTTAAAGATAGGTTCAAATATAAAACTGAATCGTACCTTAAATACAGGATTTCTTAATATTAGCGCATCACTCTAGGACAGCAGTGGCCAACCTGTGGCTGTTCCATTGTCCTGATGCGGCTCCCCTGACACTGACTGCCTCCTCTGACTGACTGATTGGCGCGCAGCTGCTTAGATAAGGCTCGTCTTTTGTTGCAGCAGTCTGCTCTGCTCCGGAATGCATGTGTGGGTGACGTGGTGACGTAACGCTGCAAACAGGAGGCGGAGCTCAACTTCTGACTGAACCTGCAGCCACGAGGAGGACGCGGCCACAGACGCCAGAGCCTACCTACGTGACACAGACTGTCCGCAGCAAGGTAAGAGCCGTGAGGGTTTTTCATTTGTTTTTTTAATTTTATATGTAACATGTGGAGGGCTGGAGAGGCCTGTGGAGTGGGAGGGAATGTGGGGTGGAGTGGCCCGGGGAGAGAGGAGAGGCTGGAGTGGCACATGAGTGTATGCTGTTGTGACATATGAGGGGGGCTGCTGGAGTGACACATGGGGGAGCTGCTGGAGTGACACATGGGGGAGCTGCTGGAGTGACACATGGAAGGGCTGGAGTGACACATGGTAGGGCTGAATTGTATTATGTAAATGTTTTGTTGTTTTTATCATTGTATTTTTTGTGGATGTGGTTTTTGCAGTGTATTTTATGTGGATCTAGCTTGTTTCGGTGTAGATTATGTGGATCTGGTTTTTTTCAATGTTTTTTAATATTGTTCTGCTTTTTCTTTCCCTTTAATATAGTTACTCTCCATGTGCATGCACTTTTTCATGCTCCTACAAAAATAATACCAGGGGTGTGGCCTAGCGGCACAAGGCCATACACCTTTTTTTGCGCGCATTCGCCGAGCGCATGATCTAGGCTCTATGACATATCTACAGATATTTTTGGGCTCTTTAACTCTGACTGGTCGACCATCACTGCTCTAGGGGATCTATTCATCATCACTTCATTTAAAATTAACATTTTCACCTACTTTTATATAAATTGTCACACTCATTTATCATTCATGTAACGCAGGAGATATCACAGATATCTCCTAGTTACAATTCTCCCCCGATTTTCCACAGTCACCATACTTTAGTATTGCAACGTAGAAATTATGCCATTCATCTAGCTCCGAAAAATCATTTTTTTTCAAAACTTGAGTGTGTAAATGTACGCCATCCAGAGATGGTGTACAGGCCCCTGTAAGCAGATCTTTCTCTGCTCTATCCTCACTGCCTTCAGAGTCTATCCTCTACAGCTCCCTCCCTTCTCCCCTCCACTGCACACGCAGCTTACCTTCCCTGCCTCCATATTCAATACCACCGACAGCTCACAGCCAGTGGGCAGAGGAACGCAGGGAGAGGAGATACCAGGGAACAGGTTGCGAGCAGGGGAGTGCAGGGACAGTAGACACAGGGGGAGAGGATAGAGGTAAAGACTGTGGGCAGGGAGAGGGGAGACACGGGGCAGAGGCTACGGGCTGGGAGAGAGGATCCACGGCAGAGGCTTCGGGCTGGGAGCGGAGACAGCATAGATAAAAGTGAAAAGTATCACAATTCCGAAAAGCTGACTCCGCAGAAAGAGCAGCTTTTTTCGGAAGTAATACTTTAATGACGCATGATGAATTCTTCAGAACGGTTTTTTGAACTTGCAGCGAGTTCAAAACCTAATTATCACTATTAATTATGTAATGATGAATAGACCCCTTAATATGCAATTTGTGTCTAGATCCAAGCTTTTGAGACAAAAATAAAAGTCTCAAAAGCTTGATCACACTTTTTTTTAGTATGAATGTTTTCCCCGCACAATTTAAAAAAAATGTTTTCATCTTGGTTTTAAATCCTGTGGAATAGCCCTATAGCGGTCTCTTTATCTGTCGCACTGACCCCGCTCTGTAGCCGAGTGGATGTAACTGAGCGGCAACGGGGCGTTTGCATTCTGTGGGCATGCCGCGGGCTGTGAAGGCGGAGCTGAGGGCTAGTCAGTTTAGCGTATGCAGAGATCAGTCACATTTAAGGATAGGGCTGGTGCCAACGCGATCTGATGACAGCTACTTTGACAAGCGAATCAAAAGGGTGGTGCGACTCTGAATACAGGCGTAGATCCACATCTATTTACAAGCACGCAATATGCTGCGTCTGTGTACGCATCTGCTGTGTGCAAATATCGCAGAGGCCGAGGAATGTATTGAGACGCCCACCTGCGGCTTTGCAAATCCAGGTATCTGCGTACAAAGACACGGCATCGGCCCAGATCCTTCAATTATCGGTGTTCTTAGTAGCCCTATGGTGGTGCAGAATGGCAGCGGGAAGTGAGATGGCAGAGCCATTTTTATTATGTATGGGAGGTGACACCGCCCCCACCCCCTGAAACATTTGCATCACGCCTGCGTTCTTTGCAGTCACTCCCTGTTACCTCCCCCAAATACTCCCTGACTGTCAATCACACAGCAAGTAAATAGTCGTTGCGAGTGACTACGGTAATGTACCTCGACGCATGCTGAATGCGACTTAAGGCCCCCACACACATTACGATTTTTTAAACGATATTGCCGTTTTTCGACCGTTTGGAATGAAAAAATAGTTTAAAAAAGTGCCATGTGTAGGCACAATATATCGTTAACGACCCATCTATATTAGGGGTGAGCGGGTTCGGTTTTACTCGGATCTTTAAACGGCATTTTATTGGCTATCGCCTATCATGTGCTTTGGATAGCCAATATAATAAATCCGAATTTGCGGTAAAGTGGCGATAAGAACCGAGTAAAACCGAACCCGCTCACCCCTAAAGATCGGTTGTACAATCGTTCTGTGTGTATGAACAATACCGTCGGGTGTGTTCAGTAGTTCAAGGGAAATCGTTAACAAGATTGGATCGTTACCTACATCGTACCATGTGTGGGAGCCTTTAGACGAATGCTCAGTTTACCGATAATTAACGTCAGTCAGGAGAGACACTGCTTTTGCAAATTAGGGACAGTAGGATAAGCGCCCCCCCCAAAGATGTTGTAGAACTACACATCCCAGCATGCACTGCAACAGGTTTGCTATTTGCCCATGCTAAAACTGTTGCAAGGTATGCTGGGATTTGTAGTTTAACAACAGCTGGAAGGCAGCTTATTGCCCACCCCTGGTACACAAAGCCAAATAGCGTGCCAGGGGGGCAATAATTACACATATCAGCATTGCACTCTTTTCTTGTGTATTTCATATTGCAGGGGACAGAGGATTAAGCAACATGTCTGTGTCTAACTACTGGAGGAACTACAAATCGCAGCATACCCTGCCATTCTGCCCTGTCAAATGGATTGCCCAAGATGCAATAGCTGATAGGATGCAAATGTAACATACAAAACATAAACGTATTGATGACAGGGTGCAACCGTCACTCACCAGTCTCCCGGCCACCAGGCAGCCGAACATGTCTCCTCCCTCCCGGGGATCGCTGTATCCCAGCTCCTGCACCCACAGATCCCGTCCAGAAACTTCCAGAAAGCCTGCTATGATTAGGGCAGTGCAAAGGCACCAAAACAATACGCTCACTGCGGCCCGCCCCGCCGAGCCTCATGCCGCCATCTTGGAGACTGGCGACGCTCTTCGGCAGGCTACATCTGCAGGGCTCTTCCAAGCTACACCGCAGGTACTCAGCGCGGGGTCACATGGGCTAAACACGTTCCGCCATCTTGGAAATGGGCAATGTTTTTTTTTTTTAATGTCAAATGTGAATGAGGATTTGTTATAGATCTCATATGTTGAAACGTACAGATAGTAAATAAATGAGAAACTCGACTCACTGCCGGGTAAATGTCAACCAGTCGGTGTGTGAGACTACTCATCGCATGGTGTACATGGATAGTTTTCCACAGCAGGACATACATAAGACTGAGGGCCTGATTCAACAAGGAACGCAGTTCCTAATTCGCATGCAATCGGCCGATTGTTGCATACTGCGTATGCATCGCAGTGCATATGCGCGAACTAGCCATTGCGATCTGGACTGCGATCGCAGTGACTACGCAGACCCATTGCAGAGTGGTTGACAGGAAGTGCCATTTTTCGGTGCTAACGGGGGGTGGTTGGCCGAACCGCAGGCGTGCCAGTGTGTTTGAACGCCGTTGCAGGGGTGTGCATAAATTATCCACTGCGATGCCCTATGCAGCCTGAGGCCTGATAGCGTGCGTGGTTGTTAGCAATTCCTGAGTAAGGTCAGAGCTTGTGCAAGTGTGCGTGAGGCTGCGATGGTACTCGATTGTAACGATGGTTTTACAGTCTTGCTGAACATTACAGTTGTGTGTATGGTAAGGTGGGCGTCCTTATGTAGTGCAGCGGTGGAATTGCGATTGCAATGAATTAGCATACTATCGCACTTGAACTGCGTGCGTAATCGCTATTGCATTCGCAGTTGCGTTCTGTAGTGAATCAGGCCCTGAATTCTTTAGCTGATAACACACAGATACATTCCCCCCAAAGTGTTGAGAAAGTCTGAGTGAGGTCAGGATCCGGAAACCTATTATCCAGAAAGTTTAGAAAAAGTGATGTTTAGTGTATTTGTCATCCACATAGATATAATGCCTATTGTTACTATGAGGAGCGCTGCTAAACAATGGCCTACAAGTCTGTTTTGTACTATGTATGGATTGGGATGACGTTACATAGTACCTATGTAAGCACAACCTATTTACATTAGTCACTACTCTGTCCCGATTTACTATTTATTATTCTGATTATAATTTATTTCTATAGCGCCACAAAGTGTCCGTTGCGCCATAAAGGAATTTACAATAAAACAGACAGATATTACAATGGAGTCAATTTAATTGGAAGTGATGTACGGGTGACGCATCATTGTGTCAGAGTTTGAAAGCCAGCAACGGCACCCTACACTGCACCTACATCGGGCATTTTACCTCACAGGCCCATAAGAGGAGCGCAGGAATATGCACAAGGTTACACTACCATAGGTAGGGGATTTGTGTGCACTGTACATCATACGTACATCGCATCTAATTGAAGTGACTCCAGTAAGTTCAGGCAGACAGTAATGGGAGAAACAATCACACATGTATCAATTAAGACTTCTAAGGAGAATTACTCATAGCAACCAATCAGCTCCTATCTTTAACTTATCTAGTGCATTCTAAAAAAAAATGATAGCTAGAAACGGAATCGGTATGAAATACCACCGGCCGTAAGTATAAACTAACCTAACCCCCTAACCTCCCCCCCAAGTGCCTAACCCTAATCCCCTAAGTGCCTAAACCTAAGTCCCCCCTCCCCGCTGCCTAAACCTAAGTCCCCCGTGGGGGTGCCTAGCCCTAAGTCCCCCCCGGGGGTGCCTAACCCTAACCCCCCCGGGTGCCCTAAACCTACCCCCCCCCCCCCCCGCGGCTGTCCACTCGCGGCGCCCGGCGTCGGGGACATGTCAGGCGTCTACATCTAGGCGCCCGGCATTTCATCCCTCGCCAGGATATGACAGTCGGGAAGCCGGCTGCAGGTATTAAGGCAGCCGGTTTCCTGATTGTTTACCCTAGAAACTGGTGGCAATGGGCAACTTCTCTACCTGGCCTCGTTAGATACAACTCCCCCATTAATGTGACATATCTATATAACTCGGTGACAGAAAATAACAATAGCAGTGCCCTGGTGCACTAGAGACAAGGATAATGTAAGGGGAGAAACAAGTGGAGAGTCCTAACCATGACTGTAGCTTACAGTCTAGGGGTAAACTGAGAGGTGAAACTGGGAAAAGGTAAAGAATGAGAACAAAAGGCATGAGCCATGATTCAGACCCGGACGCTATGCTGCCCTCGCAATGAGCGATTTTTCGCAATCTGCGCATGTGTATGATTGGCAATGCGCGTGCGTGAACCAGACATTGCGAAGGGAAAGTGCTCACCCGTAGCCCGCAGTCGGGCCGCTATTTTGAGTGACAGATAGTGCCATTTGTGGGTGGTAACAGGAGAAGGTGCTTGTAAACGGGAGTGTGGATGTGCGAGCGCAGGCGTGCCCGATAGTCAGAACGCAGTTTAATGGGTATGCATAATTAGCAAAGTAGCGTCATTACACACGTGACTGGGTTGTATTTTAGCCAGAACTGCTCACAATGTTGTGATGGGAAAATGCTACCACAAGCGCTGCGAGCAGCTCCGATGACTCTCGATGTTCCCGATTAATCCTACAACTGCCGGAGATGACGTGTGTTGCGAGTGGCAAAGGGGCGTCTTTATACAGGTGCGAGCGCATAGTGCAGCCGCTCGCTATTACTTAGTGGGCGCCTTTACGCGATGTAGTGCGAGCGCATGATTAAATAGCCGGCCCCTTTTAGCCAGCGAGCGGCCGCAAATAGCGTCCGGGTCTGAATCAGGCCCTGAGTTAATAGTTTGAGGAGAGGTGGTAGACTTTGATGTACCAGTGCATTTTAAGGACACGTTTGTAGCCCTGCAGGTTGATGGTGAGTCTTATAGGGTTAAGGTAGTGATGACCATCAACGGCTCTGCCATAGATGGTCGATGGTTTTCATCCATCAGCAATTAGCCATTGATTGTTAGACTATGCACATGTGCAGACTGAGGGCCTGATTCAGAGCCGGACGCTCTTTCAGAGCGCTCGCTCTGAATCAGTGCCCTCCTTCTCTTTTTTAGAGCGGCCTACTGGCCGCTCGCATAGCTGTGGGTGACCATCCACAGCTATAGCGAGCGGCCAAAAAGATGGTCGCGATGGTCAAGACCACCTTGTGGTAGGGTCTCGTCTGCCGCAAGCCCTGGAGTGCTTTTGGCTCTATCAGAGCCAAAAGCACTCCCACTGACATCACTTGTGATGTCAGTGGGGCCGGCCCCAGACGGTAGGCGTTCCCATGGGAACGCCTCCGTCTGGCCAGGCACGCCCACCAAAGGGGGCGTGCTGTCACTCACCATCGACAGCACGCCCCCTTTGTAGCGAGACCCATAGTGATGGCTTGCCCTTCGCTATCCGAGTCTCGCTCATGCGCACGACGGAGCCGGGTCCGTCGTGCGCATGCACACTGGCCCAACATCGATCCGCTTGCGAGCACTCAGCGCTCGCGAGCGGGTCTGAATCAGGCCCTGAGTTCTATCTGGTCTGGTAGTCATCATCGGGGGGGCAGTCACCGATATTTCACCATTGGTGGTCTCCCATCGATGGTAAAAATACCTTCACCAGCAGACCATTAATGTTTTATAACCATTGATGGCCGATGTCCACCCCTAGGTTAGGGGTTGAGCGCTCACAACCGACTCGATGTTGCCCCACAGCACATGCGCACGACGGAGCCGGCTCCGTCGTGCGCATGCGTGAAACCCGGCTAACGACGGGCGCTCCGTCGTTAGGGGTCTCGTAGCAGACGGGGCGAGCTGTCAATGTTGAGTGACAGCTTGCCCCGTTTGCTGGGCGGGTCAGTCGGAACGCTTGCCGTTTGGGGGCGGCCCCACTGACATCATTGCTGATGTCAGTGGGGAACTTCCTGCTTGAACAGGGTTACAATGTGAAAACATGGGACATTATTAGTCAGCTGCTACACTACTACAAAGTAGAACAAGGAAAGGAAAACCGCACTGGAAGGAGTGGCGAATAATTTAATCTATGATATTTATTCTCGAAATTGACCTATTAAAGGAACAAATATATATTTTTTATTCTCATTTAATATGTATATTCCCTAACAGATGATCATAAGACCTCAGTCTAAAAGATCAATATAGGTTAGTTCCTGGTGCTCCCCAGAGTCAGTATATGATATATAAACAAAAGGAAAAGAGAAAAGGACTCTTTGTGGGGGCACACTATAGGTACTGAGATAAGGCTAATATAGCCGGATAAAAATTAACTTTTAATGAAAATATGTTAAAAAGGAGCAATTATAACAAATTTGTGACATACAACAACAAACATGTAGTAAACTGGAGACTGTAGTCTCTCAGTATAAACATACAACTACACAACAAAAAACATATAATATGTTGGAGACTATCGTCTCTTGAACATTAATAAGTGGAGATATATTCCTCCTGGAATTGACAAAAAGCCAGGCGAGATAACTAAGAACTCAATAGAAATAAATGTAGTGCTGATTCAGCAATATGATACAACGCCAGTAAAACACAGACCAGGCATTTAGAAATGATAAATGTGGTACATCTGTTTCATATTCATTAATCGGTACTAATGCCTGCATGCACTTGATCAATTAGCAGAAAGACTGTATATTAGACAACCCAGTGCTGATGTCTAAATTACCAATAAAGTGATTGGCCAGAGAATCAAGAGGTAACTAATGTAACACATATCTAAAATATAATACAGTACCATCTGGTGACATAATGGCCATTTAACATATCGCCAGCATCACATTAGAAAACACATGTATGACACTTATTGGTCTAAGATATGTTCACACTGCTGCAGTAAAAATGTCAAAAAGGTAAACTGATAGTGTTCGTGGCCGTCTGCCCTGATGCGCCTGGCAGTGCAGGGGGTGTACGCCACTTACCTGATCAGTCTGCAGTCCAGTGATACAGTCTGTGCTAGTGTCAGTTGCACGAGTGCATGCCGCTGTGCCTGGGGAAGAAGCCGGCGTCACGTGTGCGCATCACGTGACCCGGAAGTAGGACGCGCGTTTCGCCATCGTCAGGCTTGCTCACAAACTCCACCCTGATTTCTCAGTGCTTGATGCACCTTAATAATAGCTGAGATCAGCCAATCACATTGTCCCTACGCTGATTGACTGGTTTAAGAGCCAGTGCCTGTAAGTAATTTTGTGATCCAATAATATGGAGTCAAAATAAGACAGACACATGGATTGACCAATAAGAGGGCTCAAGAAACGGCAATGCAGAAATTCAATAATTATAAGGTTTAATACCTAAACAATATACTGCTCCGGAAAATGCTGCTACTGAGAAGGGGTGATAGAAAAGAATTTTTATATATATACAGTCAGGTCCATAAATATTGGGACATTGACAGAATTTTAAGATTTTAGCCTCTATTCACCACCACAATGGTTTTGAAATGAAACAAACAAGATGTGCTTTAACTGCAGACTTTCAGATTTCATTTGAGGGTAATTACATCCAAATCGGGTGAACGGTGTAGGAATTACAACAGTTTCAATATGTGCCTCCCACTTTTTAAGGGGCCAAAAGTAATGGGACTATCAACTCAAAAGCTATTTCATGGACAGGTGTGGGCTATTCCCTCGATATTTCATTATCAATTAAGCAGGTAAAAGGTCTGGAGTTGATTCTAGGTGTGACATTTGCATTTGGAATCAGTTGCTGTCAACTCTCAATATGAGATCCAAAGAGCTGTCACTATCAGTGAAGCAAGCCATCATTAGGCTGAAAAATCAAAACAAACCCATCAGAGAGATAGCAAAAACATTAGGTGTGGCCAAATCAACTGTTTGGAACATTCTTAGAAAGAAAGAAAGAACGCACCGGAGAGCTCAGCAACACCAAAAGACCAGGAAGACCACGTAAAACAACTGTGGTGGATGACAAAAGAATTATTTCCCTGGTGAAGAAAAACCCCTTCACAACAGTTGGCCAAATCAAGAACACTCTCCAGGAGGTAGATGTATATGTGTCAAAGTCAACAATCAAGAGAAGACTTCACAAGAGTGATATATAAGATGCAAACCATTGGTGAGCCACAAAAACAGGAAGACCAGATTAGAGTTTGCCAAACAACATCTAAAAAAGCCATTACTGGAACAACATCCTATGGACAGATGAGACAAAGATCAACTTGTACCAGAGTGATGGGAAGAGAAGAGTATAGAGAAGGAAAGTAACTGCTCATGATCCAAAACATACCACCTCATCATTGAAGCATGGTGGTGGTAGTGTCATGGCGTGGGCATGTATGGCTGCCAATGGAACTGGTTCCCTTGTATTTATTGATGATGTGACTGCTGACAAAAGCAGCAGAATTAATTCTGAAGTGTTTCGGGCAATATTATATTCTCATATTCAGTAAAATGCTTCAGAACTCATGGGACGGCGCTTCACAGTGCAGATGGACAATGTCCCGAAGCATACTGCAAAAGCAACCAAAGAGTTTTTTAAGGCTAAAAAGTGGAATTTTATGCAATGGCCAAGTCAATCCCCTGACCTGAATCCAATTGAGCATGCATTTCACTAGATGAAGACAAAAATGAAGGGAAAATGCCCCAAGAACAAGCAGGAACTAAAGACATTTGCAGTAGAGGCCTGGCAGAGCATCACCAGGGATGAAACCCAGCGTCTGGTGATGTCTATGCGTTCCAGACTTCAGGCTGTAATTGCCTGCAAAGGATTTGCAACAAAGTATTAAAAAGTGAAAGTTAGATTTAGGATTGTTTAGTTTGTCCCATTACTTTTGGCCCCTTAAAAAGTGGGAGGCACATATAGAAACCGTTGTAATTCCTACACCGTTCACCTGATTTGGATGTAATTACCCTCAAATTAAATCTGAAAGTCTGCAGTTAAATCACATCTTGTGTGTTTCATTTCAAAGCCATTGTGGTGGTGAATAGAGGCCAAAATATGAAAATTCTGTCAATGTCCCAATATTTATGGACCTGACTGTGTATGTATATATATATATATATATATATATATATATATATATATAGTGAAATTGTGCATAGCAAAGTTATAATTAGTAAGTTATATGTCAGTATTAAGTCCTAAATATTTCACCCTGTGGATGCCTTGTGTTAATACTAATGAGATGTCACAATGGGAAAATGAATGGGAAATGACAAAAACACTCACTAAACAAGTAGAGTATCATCAAACAAGTAGAGTATCATCATAGTACTAAGGAAAAATATATATATTGAGGAAGAAAGTGAGATAATAAGCAGCCACCTGTCATAATGCTACAAATAGCAGCTGCTACACATCATTATATCATATAGTGAATGATGCGTGAGCGTACTCATAAGAACATACAGGGGTTGGAATCAAGAAGTACAGCATCTACTGTTGCATTGTATCAGCTGAGGGGTACCTGTTGCTAAGCATTGCAGGCGCCTCTCCTGAAAGTCTGCAATGAGAGTACCTTGAAAAAGAAAGTATAAAAATTGGTAGATAATTAGTAAATAAGAAAAGAGAATGGAGATGAAAATACATCAGTATAATAATGTCAGGGACCCAGGTATCCACCATTCATTTCCGATGGAATTGATGATTAGAGAGCGCTGGGGACCTGTATACCGGTATGAAGAAAGAAAGACCATATTGCAAACTTGGCAACTGTATTTGGCACTAGACTCTGTTACATCAGTATTGCAGAGTGAAAAATACCATATATACATGTCACCATGCTACATATTAGAATTAAAAGAAAAAAGGTGATGCTGGTGAAAAATGAAAGAAAGACAAAAGTTAAAAAGTGTGAATCAAACTAATGATTATGTGATTGGAAATAATTGTGCAAATATAAGGTCAGCCCACTGATTCTACGATGGGTCATATTAATTACTAAGTGAATATAACTATGATGGGTGATATTAGTGTGGGTGTCTAAGTGTATCAATCTTAAGTGTGGTGATAATGGGTGAAAAATATTAAATGGTTTATAGCTTAGTAATTCATTCCTAAATAAAGAAGAAATTCTTGTATCATTTTTTCTTGTTGGTGATAATTAAAAAAATATTAAACAGTTATTAAAACATCAGGTGGGTAGAAAAACACCAAAATTGATGTATTCATAAATACCGGCAGGAGCAACAGCTCCCAATCTGAATGTCCATTCACTTTCTTTTCTAAGCAGGACATTAGTAATGTCCCCTCCACGTATACCTAGTTTAATTTTTTCAAGTCCGCAGACTTTCAGATCATGATGGGATTTATTATGATGATAGTAGAAATGTAGAGCTACTGTGGTAATTTGCTTCATTCTCTGTAAATCTCTGGCTGCATTATACTGTACCAATATGTTCTAATATTCGTTGTTTTAAAGGCCGAGTAGTCATGCCCACATATTTTTTGTCACATGTACACATGATACAATATATGACTCCTTCAGTCTTACAATTTATATAATCATGAGTCTTGACATCCTTGTTGAACCTATCTTTAATCCTGTCAGTTTTCAGAATATGATTGCAAATTTTGCATGTACCACAGGGAAAAGTGCCCGATACAATAGATTTTTTAGGCGTAGATCTCAAAAAGTGACTGTGGACTAATTTATCTCTGAGATTTTTCGACCGTCTCCACCCCATGGCAACTCTTTCTTCCAACACTTCTGCTAAATCCATATCAGCTAGTAGAATAGGCCAATATTTTTGAATTGCCCCTTGTAATTCCTTCCACTCTTTGCAGAAGTTGGCAATGAATCTTATTTTGCCAGTCTTATTCTTTTTCATTTTGTCATGAAAAATCAGATCCTGTCTTTTGGTATGTTGTATGCCCCTTTGGGCTTTCTTAATGGCTGTATTGCTATAGCCTCTATCACGTAGTATTTGTGAAAGATCCAGGCTTTGTTGCTTATAATGAGTATCATCCGAGCAATTCCTGCGTAATCACAGAATTCACCTTTGGGTATGTTTTCCACAGTTGGTGGATAATGTGAACTCGTCTGATGGAGAAGACTATTGGTGGCGGTTGTTTTTCGGTATAGATCAGTGGCAATCATACCCTCATCATTGACATATATAATCAAGTCCAAAAAGGATACTTTTGTTTGGCTGATCTCATGTGAAAGGTTGCTGTTAAAAGTATTGTTGTTCAATGTTTCAATGAACAACAATAACAAATCGACGTCACCCTCCCAAATCAATAGTATATCATCAATATATCTGATCCATACAATGATATGAGATGAAAGATTATCGTTGTCTTGATGAAAGACGCATTCCTTCTCCCACCACCCCAAAAAAATATTTGCATACGTGGGGGCACAAGCGGCCCCCAACGCAGTGCCTCTCGTCTGCAGATACAATTTGTCATTAAACGTAAAAAGATTGTGATATAATACAAATCTCAACAGATCCAAGAGAAAATCATGAAATTCATTAGGGCCTTCCCTTGACATGAAATATTTTACCGCCTCAATCCCGATATCATGGGAAATGCAGGTGTAAAGGGCATCAACATCTAATGTAACCAAATATTGTTTTTTTTCAAGTTTAATGTCGTTTATTTTACGTAACACATCAGTCGTGTCCTGAACATAAGATGACAAGCTTGTCACATGATGTCTGAGATGTAAATCTAGAAAAGTACTGGCCCGTTCAGTAAGGCTGCCCTTCCCTGATACGATCGGTCTTACTGGTGGAATAGCAGAGTTTTTATGCACTTTAGGCAACATGTAGTACGTTGGTATTTTAGGATACTTAATCTGGAGAAATGCATGTTCCTGTGCAGAGATAATTTGATCCCTCAATGCTCTGTCAATGATGTTATTGTACATATTTTTGTAATCATCTATGGGATTAAATCTCATTTTTTGATAGCAGTCAGATGCTTCAGGTTGTCTATCAGCCTCCATTACATACATGTCCCGTGGCCAAATTACGACATTGCCTCCTTTATCAGAAGGTTTGATTAAGATGTCGTGCCATTCCCCAATTTCTTTCAATGCCTGTTTCTCATTAAAGGTCAAGTTGGTTGGACATCTAGGTCTATTTCTCGTTTTCTGATATATATTGTCAAATTCTTTTGATACCAGCTTGGTAAAGACTTTAACTTCCGGACATAGATTATCTTGTGGAAAGAAAGTGGATTTTTTCTTAACCTGGGGTCTTTTGGTTTGATCCCAATCAGTCTGTCCACTATTTCCAGATTCATCCTGAAGATCCTGTAAGGCTGCTATCGCATTTATTTCTGTATCTGTTAAATTAGATGCATTTAGTAATGCATTGTCCTGAATATCCATTCCTCCTATGCTTGAGTGCTGATTAGATGGTGATGATGATCCTTCAGTAGATGGGATTTCTTTGTTGGCAAACATTTTACTCAATAATAACTTCCTACTAAAGAGATGAAGATCCTTTTCCCAATCAAAACGATTGAAATTTTGGGTTGGAGAGAAAGATAATCCTTTGCTCAATACTGTTTGTTGTGCATCCGTGAGAACATGGGTGGAAAGATTAATAATCCTAAATTTGGAACTCGATGTTGGAGCTGCTGACATGGAGGGGGGTAGGATTAAATAATACCTCTGTGTTTTCCTTGTGGAGTATCTCGTGGGTGATTGTGACTCCCACTGCTGCCGATTTCTTGCGCTTTTTGCGGCTCCTCCTTGTCTGCCTTTTGCTCCACGGGGATCCCCTAAAAAATTGGGGTTAGCTTCAGTGACAGATACACCCCTGTAATTTGTAGGTTGGGTCTTGAAATCTGGGTAATTTGGAGTATCCTCAGTTTCAGATGATTCAGCCTCTGATGAGGTATAGGACCCTTGATTTTTAGGGGATCCTCTCCTAAGTTGAGTTTTGTGCCACCTAAATATTTTACCGGATGCAAAGTCCCTTTTGTCTCTTGCAAATTTATTCTTTTTACGTTCTATAATAGTTTGCTCATATGTTGTCATTTCTAAATGCCTGGTCTGTGTTTTACTGGCGTTGTATCATATTGCTGAATCAGCACTACATTTATTTCTCTTGAATTCTTAGTTATCTCGCCTGGCTTTTTGTCAATTCCAGGAGGAATATATCTCCACTTATTAATGTTCAAGAGACGATAGTCTCCAACATATTATATGTTTTTTGTTGTGTAGTTGTATGTTTATACTGAGAGACTACAGTCTCCAGTTTACTACATGTTTGTTGTTGTATGTCACAAATTTATTATAATTGCTCCTTTTTAACATATTTTCATTAAAAGTTAATTTTTATCTGGCTATATTAGCCTTATCTCGGTACCTATAGTGTGCCCCCACAAAGAGTCCTTTTCTCTTTTCCTTTTGTTTATATAACACTACTACAAAGTGAAGGAAGAGATGCTTTAAAGAGTGAGAAATCTAAAGGAGCTTGAATATAATGAGCAGAATATCCAGATATGTAAGGATCTCTCCTGGAGTACTTTACAGCAAAAATGGATCCTTCACCCTTTCACGGACGAGTTCTAGTTAAAGAATATTCAATTCCTTTGGGGCTTCTCTCTCCGCATCCAGACCTCCTACATGCAAACATCTCATCCTTAAAGAATACATAATATGTGTCCACATAAACTTCCTTGCGCGTCAAACAACTCTTATTGTCGCGCCACGCTGTCTCCGTAGCGCCGAACGTCTTTTTGTGTGACTTTTTACCTTCAGATGCTTCATATGGTGCATACACACGGTCAGATATGTCAGATGAACGATTGCCTATATTCTGTGTGAGAATGTGGGTGTATCTGCATGTGGAATACTACGTTAGTGTCACAGCTGCTGCCAGTGTAGCACAGTATTTCCATGCAGAGACTAGATTTTTACATGACAATTGAGGACATAGGTCTGTCTGCTGCAAAGAAATATTAAAAGTTTAAAGACTCTCATATGACCCAACTGTACCCTCCGCACTTCTCCGTCTGAAAGTAATTTCACTGACTGGGGCTTATTCCAAGTTGGAAGTAAAGGAAAAAAAAAAATAGTACGTAACTTTGCACCAGGGTAAAACCATGTTGCACTGCAGTTTTGAAAGGGTTGTGTCAAGGGGATGCAGTCCTGAAGCCGATGGTCGAAATGCAGACCCCCGGCTTCCCTACTGTCAAATCCCGGCAGGGTACTAATGACAGGCGTTCGAATCCCGATGCCTGTCATTAGACCTACGTTGGGAGCCCGAGGCCCGGCATAACGCAAGAAGGTAAGCCGGGCGCAGACAGCCACGCGGGGGAGGGTTAGGTTTTAGGGCTGCCAGGAGGACTTAGGGTTGGACACCCCCCAGGAGAGTTCAGTTTAGGCTAGGGGTAGGGGGTTATGGTTAAGCACCCCCCGTGTGACTTAGGCTTAGGCTGCAGGGACAGGGGGGTGGTGAGGTTTAGGCACCCCTAAGGGAGGGTTAGTTGGGAAAAGGATTAGCGTACTTACCTTAATCCCGTCGAGATCTTCACTCCTGTCGGGCTTCCACTGTCGGGATTTGCGGCTGGCGGTATAACATACTGACTCCGTGTCAAGGCTCAAATCTAATTGCTGTGTAAAAATAAAGCTGTCCAGCATTGTGTTGGCTACATGCAAAAGCAGCCAGTATTTACCCTGCATGCAAAAACAATATGTATTTGCCCCCCTGGCTTAGTAGAATGTTTTGCAGAGTTACTTGCTTTCATTGTTGTTGTTTTGTGCTCTGCTTCCAACTCAGAACTCGCCCCAGTGAGTTTTACTGACCTCAATGGGATATATTTACTAAGGTGCGGGTTTTTAGAAGTGGTTTTGTTGCCCATAGCAACCAGATTCTACTTAACATTTATCTAGCGCCTTCTAGAAGGTAATAGCTAGAATCTGATTGGTTGCTATGGGCAACAAAACCACTTCTAAAAACCCGCACCTTAGTAAATATACCCCAATCTCTCAATTTCCATCACATGTTATAGCCATTGCTTAACCACTTAAATGCCAATTTTTTTCCCCAAAAAACACTCAGAAATTGTCAGGGTTTTTTTTTTTTTTTGATTGACCTGGATCAAGAACATCTATTTTAAACTTATCCAACACTATTTTATAAAAAAAAAAAGATATATATATTTTTTTAAACACCTAACATTCACATCGATTTAAAAAAAAATTAAAAAAATTATTTTAATATCAGTCATCGACATATCGGACCATCGATGTTTGGAACAGCACTACCACCACGACTTTGATTTCCCAAGCGGCTGCTCCTCTTTGAACCAGCTGGGTGGGGGGGTTCCTGCCGTTCACTTCTTACAGATCGGCAGCAATCAGCTACACGGGAGACGCTGGGGGAAGGCAGCTGCTAGTGGCAGTTGCTGGAAAATTGTCTTCCGAAAGCCGTCGACTGTGCGTTTCTGACAGATCGCATCATTTGCAACCGTGTCAGTTAATGCACAGCCTGGCGTGATCACAACTGATACCACCACACCAGGCAAGTGGTTAAAGCCAGGCTCCTCCCCTTCCCCCTTCTGCTCTTCTTGCCCCTTCTCTAGTCTGTCTTCTCTATTTAATATAGTTGTTAAAAATTTCAGATAGGTGATGGTCTCTTTCTATTTAAAGATGGCGAGAACAGTGCTGTGACAAACAGCGGTAATCTTAGATTACCGCTGTTTGTTGAATACAGAAAAGGTGACATAACCCCTTTAATGAGCGCTACAGGGGTTATGCATCGTTAAGAAATGGGGTCCTAAGTTTGATTACTCAAGAGTACATTGGATGGGGAGACTGAGCTCTCACAGGCAGGGCCCTCCGCCTACTTTGTTTCTCCCACTGCCCAATCCTGGACTCCAGGGACGGATTGGGATCTAAGGGCCTGATTCAGACCCGGTTGCAAGCGCTGAGCGCTCGCAACTAGGTCGATGGTGGCCCAGAGCGCATGCGCACGACAGAGCCGGCTCCGTCGTGCGCATGCGCGAGACCCGGATAGCGACGGGCAATCCATCGCTCCGGGTCTCACACCAAAGGGGGCATGCTGTCGATGTTGAGCGACAGCACGCCCCCTTTGGTGGGCGGGCCGGGGTAGCTGCCCAGACGGAGGCGTTCCCATGAGAACGCCTACCGTCTGGGGGCGGCCCCACTGACATCACAAATGATGTCAGAGGGAGAGCTTTCGGCTCTGTTTGAGCCGAAAGTTCTCTGGGGCTTGCGGCCAC
Source organism: Taudactylus pleione (assembly GCA_031769625.1). NCBI lineage: Eukaryota > Metazoa > Chordata > Amphibia > Anura > Myobatrachidae > Taudactylus > Taudactylus pleione. The sequence goes on along the minus strand of JAUIMM010000244.1, from coordinate 201,335 downwards.
GAGACCCTACCACAAGGGTCTCGTCGCAAGCCCGATGGTCTTGACCATCGTGACCATCATCCTGGCAGCTCGCATTAGCTGTGGGTGGCAACCTACAGCAATGCGAGCGGCCAGGAGGCCACTCCATTAACAAAAACAAAAAAAAGACGCCCTGATTCAGAGCGAGCACTCTGTCAGAGCGTCTGGCTCTGAATCAGGGCCTCAAAGTGGTCCTGGAAAAATTTCTAGAAGTGACCTGACGAGGGCGGCACCAAATTAACTGTAGGCAGAACCAAAACCGAAGCGGGATTAGTACATCTCTATGGAAGCTCTTGGTTTCAATATGCTTGTTAATCTGGTGGCCCCAACACTCTCAGGCCTTTAGTCTGCTGTGACAGACCCCAAACCTCCAAATAAACCCCCCACCCCACCTAGACCCCGAAATCTCCAGTAAATAGGCACACAATAGTGTGTCACCATCACAAAAACTTATGAGCTAAACAGGTTGCGGCCTGTACAGAACACGTAATCATAAACACAGGCTTCCAAAGCTTGGTGTTGGCAGCTGGACACCACAATTCATAATTTAGCTTTTTGTGGTAGGGCTTCCTTTTACCCCTGGTCTTTAGGCGCTGGTGCCAATTGTCTTGTGAGAAAACTGTGTCATGGGAACAAAAATATATCAGGCCCTGGATGTGTGGAAACAAGTTTCTGTATTGGGAGTGACAGTGGGGTCGCTGGATAGGGACAAAGATCGACTCTGGATTTGGAGGGACATAGTGTATGGAGGGAACCTGGATATACGAAGATATAGAAATCCTGGATGTGGTCATACATGAGACGCCTGCAGGGTTTCTGGATGTGGGGGAGTCAGAGATGGTATCTGGATGTGCCTCCTGAGTCTAAGGATGTGGGGGGCAAGGTTGCTTGTGGGGTGCATGAATGTATGAGGGGGGGGATTTTCAGAATCTCTGGTAAGAGGGGGGCATGTACAGTGTGTGGTCACTACCCATCTATAGAACAGCATGGTAGATGCAGTAGGAACGGAGGGGCTGATGCAATAAATTAGTCCCTCCCTCCTACTGTTACCTGTATTGTTTGTGCCATCTGGATCCTGGTTTCTATTGGTAGAATGGCTTCTGGTCCTCAATCCGCTGATAGCCTTCCAGTTAGAGCCGGTCTCCTTGGCGTTGGGGGGGGGCTCCTGCATTCACTCAGGCACTTGGTGGAACACAAACCTGAACTTCTTCCTTCCTAAGCTGCTCCTCTTCAGCTAACCACTATGGAGACTTGATCAACTGGAAGAGGAGTATCCTAGGAATCCGAAAGTCAGGGCTTGCGTTCCAAGGACTGTGGGGGTCATTGAGACCCGCTCGCTAGCGCAGGACGCTCGCAAGCGGGTCGATGTTCCCCCACTGCGCATGCGCACGATGGAGGAAGCTCCATCGTGCGCATGCGCGAGCCCCGGCGAGCGAAGGGCTCTCCATCGCTCCGGGTCTCGCACCAAAGGGGGCGTGCTGTCGATGTTGACAGCACGCCCCCTTTGGTGGGCGTGCCAGCCAGACAGAGGCGTTCCCATGGGAACGCCTACCGTCTGAAGTCGGCCAAAATCACTCCAGGGCTTGAGGCAGCGAGACCCTACCGCAGGGTCTCCGTTGCAAGCCCGATGATCGCGATGGTCAAGACCATCGCGACCATCATCATGGACGCTCGCTATAGCTGTGGGTGGTAACCCACAGCTATACGAGCGTCCATGAGGCCGCTCCAAAAACAGGTAGGAGGACCCTGATTCAGAGCGAGCGCTCTGGTCAGAGCGTTCCGCTCTGAATCAGGCCCTGTGTTCCACCAAGTGCCAGAGTAAATGCTGGACCACGGAAATATATACGAGTAGAGTAACTGCGATTGACTAAGGACTGCTGTTAGTGTATAATTCATTTAATACAGGAAAAGGAAGTAATAAACTGTAAATAGGATCGATTACCTCTGGGGCAGTAGGTAGTTTTTTAAGTTACTAGATTAATGCAGTGTGAGGGCCACTAAGCTATACTGCGGTATTTAAACTCTGCCTCCTCCTCACACAATTATGTCCCATAACTGCCCCCTCCTACAATTTTAATTAGGTCCCACAACGGCCCTCCCTCCTATCACAATTATAATTATGCCCCATAACTGTCCCTACTCCTCCATTATGTCAAATAGTTGCGGTATTTAAACTCTACCTCATCCTCAAACAATGTCACATAACTGCCCTCCTCCAGCATAAAGAATCCATTAAAATGACCTCAGATCTATGGGGGCGGCCATCTCATCAGCTCCTGCTGCTGTGCCCTCCGGCTCCACACTTCTCCCACTGTGCATACATATGTTGTCAAAGTGTGTACATAGATGCTTGTAAACATATACACACCCAAACTGCCCTCCAATGAGAGCTCCGTGCTACAGAGTATCTGACTCTGGGAATGAAGGGATGAAGCCATGGGACACCCTGGATAACACTGGCCCTGGGTTCAACTTGGGACCACACCATAACTATAGGCAGGTAACCTTACCATTATCTGCACAAAGGACCTCCGGAATCAGAGCAGGGTACGGGAAGAGTATAAATCCCCTTCTCTAGCCGTACCTGGAAGTGATGTGAGTGTGGGCGGAAGTGGAGGCTTCTGCCCACACTTTGCATGAAAAGAAGAAAGGCAGGTTCGGTGGCTCGTTTTGCTTGCCACATTATTATATTCCCCCTCTATGCCCACTTGGATGGTAGGGAATGACGTTGGACACTGGCAGATGACATCATCGTAAAGAAACGGAAGGGGATCTCTCTCTTCCCATAAGTCCCGCCAGCGCTAATACTTTAAGACTGAGCCCTTGTTCTCTAAAAGGGAAGCCTTCTTACATGGGGCAAGAGGTAGGACCGCGCTGCCACCTACATATAGAGGGACGCAGCATCTCCCCCAGTGAGCATAGAAGAGGGAGACCGTGCTCTGGCATCCTGTGTGTTGCATTGCCCGCCCTTACACTGCCCTCAGTATAAGTAAACCTGGGGCAGAGTAGAGAAATGGCGGGGAGCGGCGTCTGCTCCTGTGATTAAGAGAGGAGGGAGTTCTGTGTGTGAGAAACACCCTGCCCAGCGTTTCTTCTTCCACCACCCCTGCTAGTCAGGGGTGGTGGTCATACTCACCACTGCTGCTGCCAGGAGGCTGGGCTGGGGTGCGAGACCTGGGCACAAACCAGTGTCAACTGTGGCAGGCCCCCGTTGAGTCCGATGACTCAATGTAATTATATCCCCTCTTTCACGGACGCCAGACAGGCTGCAGTAGCTGTGGTGGCTCCCACTTAGCAGGCAGACTGTCAGAGTAACAGTCTGCCTGTCCTCATGCTTGTATTATAATAAAAAACATGAAATATGAAAAACAGCCTAATGTGCTACCGGCTCTCTCGGGCACATTTCTAAAACGAAGGCCGATGGGGCATAGAGGAAGAGGAGCCAGTCACTCTTCTAAATTATTTAAAGTGCCAGGCTCTACTCCAGCACCGTCTATACCGCATTGTCTATGCTCCAGTGTCCCCTAGTGGATGAAGGAGAAAAGAAAGATACAATAAACCTGCCTAAGCTATAGTGTAGTAGTGCAGGACTATTGAGAAATCTGTGCAACACTGAGGGCCTGATTCAGCAAGTATCGCAATTGCAAAGCTGCAGGCAGGCTACAGATATATGATGTACTTTTTGCATGCAGGCAGCTTTGAAATTGCGATCCTTGCTGATGTGGTAATGCAGCAGGAGGCATCACATCTCCTGTGCATTACTTATTCAAGTCGCGTTGTCCAACGCAGCATCGTATAAAGTGCGTAACAACGACCGGCTAAGGTGACCCATGGGGTCACGCAGCCGGCTGCCGCAGTTTAGAGGAAGAGGCCTGGAAATCTCCGGCAGCCGACGCAGATCCAGGTCTCTGTGCAGCTAGTATGGGCTGAGGCCTGGCGCCCACAGCTGTTTCTGCCACGGTTTCCTCTACTGCAGTGGTTCTCAAACTCGGTCCTCAGGATCCCACACAGTTCACGTTTTGCAGGTCACCCAGCAGGTGCACAGGTGTATTCATTACTCACTGACAAATTTTGAAAGGTCCACAAGTGGAGCTAATTATTTCATTTGATTCAATGTGGAGACATGGAAAACATGCACTGTTTGGGGTCCTGAGGACAGAGTTTGAGAACCTGTGCTCTACTACAATGCCACCCAGAACAGTTCTGAGTGATAACACTAGTCTAGTCTAGAGTAAACCCCCTACCTATACAAGCACCAGTGAAAGACTATAAAGTTGATTTGAGCAGCCACTATTTTGTATTACTGTTCTGAGAGGCATGGATAGGACCAGCAGGGTGTGCTGGTTCCTATAGTGCCATTTTTAAGGTCTCTGGGATACCTTCAGGTGAGTTGGCTCTCAACTTATCAATGTATGTGCCATTATCATGTGGCAAAACAGTATGTAATTTATATGACCCAGAGTGGGTGCAACTATTATGTAGTGTTAGAGGGAGGGGGCGGCGCAAGACCCGTGCCCCTGCCGACCCCTCCAGCAAGCCCAGGTAATTAGTACCCGCTCCCACCCCCCTCTCGGCGCCCCTGAATACAGGCTTGTTAAAAAACAGATCAATATGGCAAAGTGGGCATTTATTTATAAGCATGGCTTCCAATAGTCTTATTTTAATTTGGACCAGCTTTGATTTAAAATATGCTAATTAACAACCCTGAGTTTAGAATTGCTTTTGCACCATCTGTAAGATTCAACTGAGCCACAAAACTGAACAAAGCCAGAATGGATTTTAATAGTCAAGTTCATTTTATTTTTTTTCTGCTTAACATGATGCACGGCGATAGATATTTCAGCCTCTTGCACTTCCGCATTACTCTTTTTTTGGGAGGGGGGGGGGATATAGGGGTCTATTTACTAAGCAGTGTTAGGAGACAGAGTGAAAAGTGATAATGTGCCAGCCAATCAGCTCCCAACTGTCATCTCATAGGCTGTGCTTGAAAAATGACAGTTGGGAGCTGATTGGCTGGCACATTATCATTTTTCACTCTGTCTCCTAACACTGCTTAGTAACTAGACCCCTTAATCTTTCGAACGTTACCAGTAACCATCAAAACATGATTTCTTAAATTAACATCTACTTTAAAAGGCTACAAAACCAGATATTTACAAAAAGTCGAACAAAAACTCGCTCTCTTCCCATGTGCCCATATTACACAAATCGTACAAACCGCATATACATTACACAGTGAATACATTAAAATCCATAAAAACAGACGTTACAGAAAGCTGTACAAAAATAAATTTTTATTAAAAGCAGCTGAATTATAGCGAGAAAAATGGTACAGACAGGAACACTAAACTCAGCTTCAGCCTACTACTAACGCAGGTCGCAAAATGCGAGAGCATGTACATAAACCAGATTGGCTTAATGGGGTGGGGAAGCGGAGGGGGGGTCTCTTCACAAGAAGAGGGTTCATCGTAGCCTGTCCCAGCGCCAAATGGTGGCATCGTCGCAGACCGCTATGAGAATACTGCTATCCCGGCTGAAGCTGGTCTGTCGGATCGCAGCCACGCATTTCGGGTGTGTTAGGGTTGTGCACCTGGAGAGATGACAAAACGTGGCACGTTAGAGGTTTAGATGCCACCGGTGAGGACACAATAGGGAACATCTGTAAGCATCACGTGGAACATTGTGTAATTACTGGAAGGTTTGCCGAAATTGCCTCCCCCCCTGTCATGCAGAAGGAATTCCTGTATCAAACTGTTTAATTTACTACTGAATAAAAATAAAAAAAAAAGCCAAGTTTTTCCAAAGGACCATTAAACCCTGGTGCCTGGTCGCAGCAATCCACCCCCGCCTATATTATACCCCTGATGCCATGTTAAACGGGATGCAGTCAGGAAGCCGATGGTCGAAATGCCGACTGCTGGCTTCCTGACTGTTAAATCCTGGCAAGGTACTAATGACAGGCATCGAAATCCCGCCGGCTGTCATTAGACCAGGGCTCGACAAATCCCGGGGGCCAGGTCGACCAGATTTTGGTGTCTGGCGACCAGATTTTACAGGGAGGGAAGAAGCAGATCAATTGCAGTGGGCATTTCATGCACAGTGTGCCCGCCCAGTGATCACTGTTTAAATCGGGTCCAGTTACCCGTAGGTTTTAGGGCTCCCGGGGGGACTTCGGGTTAGGCACTCCCCCGGGAGGGTTTAGGCTTAGGCACTAGGGAAGGAGGTGGGTTAGGTTTAGGCACTAGGGAGGGAGGTTAGGGTTAAGCACCCCCTAAAGGAGGGTTAGGGTTAATACTTACCTTTAGAGCTGTCGGGATCTTCACTGGTACCGATCCCTGTTAGACTGGGTCATTATCACAGGGGGTTAAAGTAAGATTGAAGTGTAGCTTCCAATTTACTTTAAGAAGCCAAAATCAGATCCCTCTTTAAACTTGGAAAGGCCAGGAATTACCCGGGGGAGAATAGAAAGAATCTAATAAATTTAATGTTTGTAATTAATGAACACAGGAACACAGTCATCATAGGGGTCTAGAAAGATCAGCGAGATGTAGCATCAGATACATGATGTAGACAGCTACACTACAATAACTCCTATGGAACTTACTTGGCTTTGTGTGGGTCCTCCACCTCCAGATCCCAGACATATAGCTTCCCCACTTGGTTTCCAAGTGCAAGCATCTGTGCACAGAAAGACACAACCTCTGTCAGTGTTAGGTGCGGAGTTATTCTTATTACCTGCAGAGGGCAGAGTACTTCCCGTTCTACGAGTCACCATTAAACCCTCACGCTAGTGAAATCATGATATGGGTTTCAGAATACATGTGCAGGGTCATTTGCTATTATTGCAACTAGACTTTAGAGAAGAGCTTGAGACGGATTGGTTGTGGCACAGATTTGCGCATGTTGGTACAGAACCTTCAAATATGTGCGTATAAGGGGACTCACTGCATTGTGTATGCATTTTGGAACCACATGGGCGTTGGTTGCAAAGGATTAGTCGCACAGTACGGTGTGACGTTTATCCATCAGCTATATAGGGGAAGCAGCCATTTATAGGAGACAAAAAGCAACCAATATCGTCTCCAGAACCAAAATGAACGGATAGGTGGTATTGTCATGAATGATGATCTAGCCCACATGACAATAATGGCGTCACAGCAGGAAAGGAATCAGTATGATTGACCGCCGGCTGTGCCTAAACCTAACCGCCCCTCCCCCGCAGCCTAAACCTAAGTTTCCTGGGGCATCCCTAACCCTAACCCCCCCTTCCCCTAGCCCAGCCCTAACACTCCCGGGGGGGGGGGGGTACTGCCTATCCCTAAGTCCCCCCTGGGAGCCCCTAACAAAACAAAACAAAAAAAAAAAGAACACACAACTCCACTATATGTTTTGACACTATGATAAATAAGAGACAAGGGGCGATTTCTGCAGCTGCCCTACAAAGCATTGGGGGATTATTGATTGAACATTCTTCTAGAAACAGGGCAACAATAAAATGTGTATTAGACTGTAAACTTCATATCATTTCTGAATGTAGACACTATTTTAAAACACACATACACACAAACTAACACGTCATGGTAAGCAAAAGTTTTAAAAGCGTGTACAGCTCATAAATGCATTTAGTGTAGGTTTTATAAAATGTGAGCTTACAAACCAGCAATCGCCATAGAAACTAAATAATGATTCTTCCCTCTTCCAAATGTGGGTTCCCCTGATATAATGGAAGCCAGGATTGGGGGCACAGACTTCTATCAAGCACCTCATTTTGAAAGAGGGGACTCCCCTTTATGAAATATTAGTGACTGTAGCTTTACAGGTGCCAGGATGGTGGTTTTAGGGAAATGACAGCATCCCCCAATGCCCTACATTTTTTTTTATTACCATCACTCTCCTGTGACCTCTTACAGTACTGCCCATGAGTTTCCAATAGTAATCAGTACCGGTGGGGAGAAGTGGGGTTTTTTTTTTTGGAAGGGTTGTTTTTTTTGTTAAAATTACGGCCTTTGCTGTGGGTGAAATCATCGCCAGCAGATTTAATGCATATGACAGGTGCCTGCAGCGAAGGTTTTAAAATGCCTGCTGACATTTTTATATAGGTCGTTGTCTCTTATTAAATGTATTGCTTGAACTTATTATTGAGATTAAGTGGAATGTGTGGCCCTTTGGAAGGTTAGAGTGCCACCCATGTGGCCCCTGCACTGACTTCTAGGGATGTTGAATACCTTATAGGTTGGGACCTTATATAATCTGTCCTTTCTGGCGTGTGCTGTGCTTTTTTTTTTCCAATATTTGTTATATAAAATTCTAGAGCAGCGGTGGCCAACTCTTTTGCTGATGTGATGCGGCTCGGGCCCCCGCAGACCCCCACTGCACCATGAACGCTGGCCTCTGAAGTGAGAGGTAAGTACTGGGGGCACAACAAGGGACACTACTACAGGGGGTATTGCATGGACACTGCATAAGGGGCACTACTACAGGGGACACTGCATAAGGGCACTACTACAGGGGGCGCTGCATAAGGGACACTACTACAGGGGGCGCTGCATAAGGGACACTACTACAGGGGGCGCTGCATAAGGGGCACTACTACAGGGGACGCTGCATAAGGGGCACTACTACAGGGGGCGCTGCATAAGGGGCACTACTACAGGGGACACTGCATAAGGGGCACTACTACAGGGGGCGCTGCATAAGGGACACTACTACAGGGGGTATTGCATGGGCAATGCATAAGGGGCACTACTGCAGGGGACACTGCATAAGGGACACTACTACAGGGGGCGCTGCATAAGGGACACTACTACAGGGGGTATTGCATGGGCAATGCATAAGGGGCACTACTACAGGGGGCGCTGCATAAGGGGCACTACTACAGGGGGCGCTGCATAAGGGACACTACTACAGGGGGCGCTGCATAAGGGACACTACTACAGGGGGCGCTGCATAAGGGACACTACTACAGGGGGCGCTGCATAAGGGACACTACTACAGGGGGCGCTGCATAAGGGACACTACTACAGGGGGCGCTGCATAAGGGGCACTACTACAGGGGGCGCTGCATAAGGGGCACTACTACAGGGGGCGCTGCATAAGGGGCACTACTACAGGGGGCGCTGCATAAGGGACACTACTACAGGGGGCGCTGCATAAGGGACACTACTACAGGGGGCGCTGCATAAGGGGCACTACTACAGGGGGCGCTGCATAAGGGGCACTACTACAGGGGACTCTGCATAAGGGGCACTACTACAGGGGGCGCTGCATAAGGGGCACTACTACAGGGGACGCTGCATAAGGGGCACTACTACAGGGGGCGCTGCATAAGGGACACTACTACAGGGGGCGCTGCATAAGGGACACTACTACAGGGGGCGCTGCATAAGGGACACTACTACAGGGGGTATTGCATGGGCAATGCATAAGGGGCACTACTACAGGGGGAACTACTGCAGGGGACACTGCATAAGGGACACTACTACAGGGGGCGCTGCATAAGGGACACTACTACAGGGGGTATTGCATGGGCAATGCATAAGGGGCACTACTACAGGGGGCGCTGCATAAGGGGCACTACTACAGGGGGCGCTGCATAAGGGACACTACTACAGGGGGCGCTGCATAAGGGACACTACTACAGGGGGCGCTGCATAAGGGACACTACTACAGGGGGCGCTGCATAAGGGGCACTACTACAGGGGGCGCTGCATAAGGGGCACTACTACAGGGGGCGCTGCATAAGGGGCACTACTACAGGGGGCGCTGCATAAGGGGCACTACTACGGGGGCGCTGCATAAGGGGCACTACTACGGGGGCGCTGCATAAGGGGCACTACTACAGGGGGCGCTGCATAAGGGGCACTACTACAGGGGGCGCTGCATAAGGGGCACTACTGCAGGGGGCGCTGCATAAGGGGCACTACTGCAGGGGGCGCTGCATAAGGGGCACTACTGCAGGGGGCGCTGCATAAGGGGCACTACTGCAGGGGGCGCTGCATAAGGGGCACTACTGCAGGGGGCGCTGCATAAGGGGCACTACTGCAGGGGGCGCTGCATAAGGGGCACTACTGCAGGGGGCGCTGCATAAGGGGCACTACTGCAGGGGGCGCTGCATAAGGGGCACTACTGCAGGGGGCGCTGCATAAGGGGCACTACTACAGGGGGCGCTGCATAAGGGGCACTACTACAGGGGGCGCTGCATAAGGGGCACTACTACAGGGGGCGCTGCATAAGGGGCACTACTACAGGGGGCGCTGCATAAGGGGCACTACTACAGGGGGCGCTGCATAAGGGGCACTACTACAGGGGGCGCTGCATAAGGGGCACTACTACAGGGGGCGCTGCATAAGGGGCACTACTACAGGGGGCGCTGCATAAGGGGCACTACTTCAGGGGGCGCTGCATAAGGGGCACTACTACAGGGGGCGCTGTATAAGGGGCACTACTACAGGAAGCGCTGTATAAGGGACACTACTACAGGGGGCGCTGCATAAGGGACACTACTACAGGGGGCACTGCATAAGGGGCACTACTGCAGGGGGCACTGCATAAGGGGCACTACTGCAGGGGGCACTGCATAAGGGGCATACAAAAATGATTGAAAACAAGGATTTTCAAAAGTCCCACTAATAAAAAATTACAGCAAAGTAAAGATTAAAAAAAAAAAAATTAGTAAATTGTGTATTTTCAATGTGCTGGGCTCGCCACCAGCGTGACTAAAACGGTGGGGTGGCACAAGATCATGCTCCTGCAATCATCATACCAAAGGCGTGGCCTTTGACAGCTAGGCCACACCCCATTTTTGCATGCGCGCCTTCGGCACACGCAACTGTCGGCTCTTTAACTTGACTACAGATATTTCTGGCTCTTTGCCGCTGACTGGTTGGCCACCCCTGTCCTAGAATATATTTTGCTTTCTTTTTATTTGTTTAATCCTCCCATGTGATTATGTGTATAGGCTGAAACAGGAGCAATGCTTTTTGATGAACCCAGGAAGTGATCAGACCACCAAGAGTTCATTCTAGGACTCCTAGAGGGTTAATGAAGTTTACCCTAGACTCATCAAAGGTGGAGGCATATACCCCACCACATGGGCAGCTGCAATGCGGCATTAATTGGGCAGGGAGCTATCAGATGTCATAGTCCCATAGCACCACCTGGAGGTCAGTTCAGGTAATTGATTATTCAGGACCAAACCACAACGCTTCGCACAGGGTGCTTCGTAATCACCGGATGTGCACGTCCATCTTTACAGAACGCAGGAAGCTCCTTCAACACGATCCTGGGTTCATTATATGTGTGTGTTTACCAAGAGGGAATCAATGGACGATGTAACTGGTAAGTATGAAGTGGACCATTTGCCCCCCATGCACACGCTGTTATTCTTTGCACTGAATATGGCGCTGGCCCAAAAAAACTTAATAAAATACTTTGCATTAGTGTACATGGGATAACAACTGCTACTGTATATGTGAGCCAGTGTAGCCTACCTTCTGCCAGAAGTCCATGGAGAATCTCATATACCAGATATCGCACTGACTGTAATCAAACCTCCCCAGAATGGTCACGTTGGACTCGCTGGGCTTAATCTTGTCAATGTCGTCCTCCATTTTGCCCGGCTTCCAGCACACTATGGCGTTTTCACATGACTGAAGGACAGAACGATCACTTATCACTGTGTGCCTGTACCCAGCTCTCCTTACATAATATCAGCACACTGGCACACATTTCATACAGTCACTGAAAAGCGGGTTTGTACCAAACTTCTTAAACATAAAAGAGAAACTAAAAACAGGATTTATACTTTGCAAGGATTTCCTACTAATTGAATTTTCATAAAGGGGATGTAGTCTGGAAGCCGACGGTCTAAATACCGACCGACGGCTTCCAGACTCTCTAATCCCGGCGTGGTACTAATGACAGGCATCAAAAACTGGACGCCTGTCATTAACCATACGCCAGAAGAGTGACAACCGACATACCGAACGAAGGTAAGCCGGGCGCAGACGGCTCCCAGGGGGGGTGTTAGGTTTAGGGCTCCCAGGGGGGGTGTTAGGTTTAGGGCAGCCCTCCGGGAGGGTTAGGTTTAGGCCAGGGGAAGGGGGGCGTGGGGGGGAGGGTTAGGCACTCCTGGGGTGAGGTTAGGGTTAGGCACCCCCCCGGGGGACTTGGGTTCAGGCTGCGGGGAAGGGAGGGTTAGGCACTTGCGGGGGGTGAGGGGGGGGGGTTTGGTTAGGGTTAGGCACCACTAAGGGAGGGTTAGGGTTGGGTGGGTGGGGGGAAGGGGGGAATTAGGTTAGCGATACTTACCTTAGGGATGATCAGGATCTTCACCCTTGTCGGGCTGCCGCTGTTGGGATGCCTACTATACCCTCATAAAGATGTGACCCAATACACTGTTGCTATTACTGTCTATAAAGCACTTTCCCGTTAGTGACGAAAGAGTATGTGACTGTCAAATAGTGGCTTTTCCATTGCTTATTTTTGCTTCCGTTGAATGTCTTCATAGGCGCTTTGTGTCTGATACTTGGTGCACAAACTCCTATAGTACAACAGAGACCCCAACACCACAAGTAAACACTGCCATCACAAACGCACACTGTGACAACATGGAGTAGGTTTTACGCCCCCATTTCAGCATCTTTTCTTTTAACTTGTTACATTTACTGGCACTTTGTACAATTGCTCTACCTACGTCGTTATCTGCAGGAAATGTGGGCAGTTACATGAGAATGAAATAAGGCAGACACACACGTGTGCCGTGTTATAAGCACACGGCAGTGTATCAGCTCACCTTAGACAAGATCAAGTCTCCGAGCCACCGCACGCAGTCCACGTAATTCCTGTGAATGTCCCTTGTGGAGAAGTCAGGAAAATGGATCTTTTGTGAGATAAAAGGTCTGAGGGGGGAGAAAAAGGAAGGAAGGATATTACTTTCCGCTGGTTAAACGCACATTCTTACCAGACATTTACTGTCCCGCATTCGGTCCGTGCAAGAGTGGCGGTAGCATAATACCCCACGTAACGATTGTGTATACGGAGCATGATTCTGAAACGCATGTAATTCCGAATGTAATTGCAGATGCGGCAAACAGCGTGCTAATGAGACTGGGCGTAAATTGTTGTCTTTACCTACGCAGTCACACATACCGCCCGAAGTCCTCCGTACACTAGGGGAGCTGTCGTCAACATCAGCACGTACAACCTACCTATACTAGGAGCTGAAGGTACGCCTGAATTTGGCATCCCCACAACACAGAATAGGAAGCAACTCTGGCTGTATGCCCAAAACACAGCCACAGAACGGGTCTCTTGTGTGCACCGACTGCCACCGATCAGAAACGTCCATTTTATCGGTCGCAGAGGAACGACAGAGAGGTGTACGGACTCTGAGCTGCTCCTAAGCTCACAAACATGCAAATGCAGCACGGTATGCCAAAAACTAACAAGCACTGCACCGAACGTCCACACAACTCAGAATCAGGCCTAGTGTATAATAAGCCTATTTAGTCATTCACAGTCTGACTAAACAAACAAAACCAATACCCCATTGCCCGCAGGCTTTTGTACGCAAAGGTAAAATTGTGTAAATTCTAATAGATCGAAAGTACGATAATTTCTATATTGTTCTTCTCTTCTGGGTAACAATGAAGAAGTGTAATTGTATACACACTTATATGGGTGTGTAGTGCTCGGTTTCATGACAAAATATTAGGCTTTATCTATAAATGTACACTGACGTGCCAAAAGTCATGGGATAGTAGTATGTAAAGGTAATGGTAGGTGGCCTCACCGCACTGCGACATCTAGTAAATGCCCAGACCTTCATCAGTTGTATACGACATCTCGTGAGTCAGTTTGAACACTGGCTAAGCTGCTCATGGCAAGGCGAGGTGAATAATTGGAGCGTGAACATGACCCGACGGATGGAAAATGAAATTTCTGAAGTTGTGCGGATATTCAACATTCCTCAATCTACGGTGTCACTTGTGTACCGGGAATACCTCATGGAAGCCATTACCACCTACCATGGAGAGTGCAGTGACCGACCACGGGTACTTAATGATCGTGACCAGCGGCTTCTGGCCAGAATAGTCTGTGAGAACAGACAAGTGACACTGGGGCAAATGTATGAAACTCTGTAAAGTGATAAAGTGCAGAGTGATAAACAACCAACCAATCAGCTCCCAACTGTCATGTTACAGGCTGTGTTTGAAAAATGACTGTTGGGAGCTGATTGGTTGATTGTTTACCACTCTCCACTTCCCAGAGCTTCATTACATCTGCCCAAATGGCTCATATCACATCCACATTCAATGGGAGGTGCCAGGCGCTTACAAAGCAGGGTCAGTGCAGCGTTCTTTAGTTTCCATGGCATATGGGAGAGGAGGACCCATCAGAGTGCCCCTGTTACTTCGGGCTGATGGTAGGGTTCGGGTGTGGTATAAGCCCCATGAAGCCAGTTATCAACAAGGCACCGTGCAGGCTGGTAGTGGTTCCATAATATAGTGTGGCGTGCGTTCACGTGGCATGGGTTGGGTCCGATAGCCTGCCTGAACACGACATTGATGGGTAACCGCTACGTTACATTGATTGATGACAATTTGCAGCACTCCATGAACTTTATCTACCCCCACAATGATGGAATATTCCAGCAGGATAATGCACAGCGTCATTGGCTCCATGTTGTTCAGAATTGGTTTGAGGAGCAATCTGGAGAGTTACGATAAATTGTGTGGCCACCACGTTCACCTGACATGAACCCAATCGACCATATATGGGACACAGTGGAGAGGTCCATTCGCACCAAAGATCCTACACCTACAAATATCAGGGAGATGTGGGAAGCTATACAGACAACATGGGTCAACATCTCTCCAGTGGTCTTCCATCCGCCACGTCGAGTTGCTGCACTTCGCCAGACTAAAGGGGGTCTTACACGATGCTAGGCATCTATCCCATGACTTTTGGCATCTCAGTGTAATATGTAGATCAAATGCCAACTCTAGCAAGAAACAGGCAGGAATCTGAATAATTAGCGGGCACAGCACCGGTCAAACGTTGCTACACTTTATAAATTGTTGTCTTAGTATTGCAGGAAGGTGTGAAGCTACAATCCAACACCATTATGACAAGAACACGTGAATGACTTCATTCTAAGACATTATACTAAGGCAATAATGTGTGAAATGTCCCGACCTCCATTCTATGGTCACAGGGACGGTGCGACCGTGTCATCACCCATGTGTCAGCATTTGACGATGCGTCACCCGGACTGCCCCACAGGACTGCGGTTACAGGAGGGACCCAATCACCTGTTTGTTTTGCTGGGATTGTATTCGTACGAGTCTTTGATGGCGATCTTCATTCTCTTGGAGTTCAGTCGCCAGAGTTTGAGGGAATGGTCCATTCCACAGGACATGATCTTCTCCCCTAACAGGTCATAATCCTAAACAGACAAAGTGTTAATAGGGGATTGTAGGAAACTGCAGGCATTAGATTAGGCTTCTGCAACATGTGGCTCTCCGACTATTGCGGAGCTAAATACCAGGACATGTAGTAGCAACATCAGCAGGAGAACCACAGATTTGCAGGTTTACGTATAACTTGTCCACATTCATAATGTCAACAGTCATAATCTAGGCTCCAATGTCACCATGTACGATATCAAGTCACCCTCACCTCAAGATTTGTAACGACAACATTATTACCATGTAGACATGTGAAATGTCGACATGCCACAATTAGACATTGTGGTGTCGACATTAGCACTGTCACTGTCAACATGGTGACTGCACGCCAGATTCACTACTTTGAATCTGATGCTATAAAGTAAAAGGCTCAACTAGGAATAGATACATGTGCACCTCATAACTTTATATTACATCAGACACATTTAATATAAGATGATGTAAATACCAATGGCACATTTGAAAGAATATTTACAATTAAACCTCCCATCTAAATGGTAGCTTCCTCCCCTCACCCAGGTGGGACCCCTTATGAATTTTGGCCCTGCTCTAAGACATCCCAATCCGCATAGAGGCAAAGTCTACACTGAGTCCTTCCACCCAATTCAGGGGCCTGATTCATTACGGATCGCTATTCTGCTTATACGCACGCAGTGCAGTTGCTAATATCAGCGGGGATATGTAAATGTTTGCATTCGCATTGCGATCGCAGTCTGACATAAGGACGCCCACTTCCCTTTACTCACAACCGTATACTAGGGGAACATAGCGAAACAATCGGTGACATCGACTAACATCGGACCCATACGCACACTTGCACAAGCCCTGAGCTTACTCAGAAATTGAATCAGGCCCTCAGTCCTTCAACAAAAGAGATTTATATGTAATTATTGGTGCCGGCCATTTGAACCATTATAACACAGAATGGGCTCAAGATAAGAATCAAGGGAGCTGGCACCTACATCAGGCTCCACTTTACCCACTTAGCAAATCAGGGCTGCCAATTCATCGGCGCTCACCGTCACGGAGGCCTGATTTCAGGGGAATCCCAGACAGAGGAACAGGGTGCCAGGAGGGGAACCCCAGTCATTCATGTACCAGTGGGACCTTTTCAAATCCAGTTTAAAAGTGAACTCCTCCAAGTAACCCACTAATATTATTGTCATGGGCGCATCCCGGTTTTACCAGCGATTTAAAGATCTAACATAGAGGACACGGAAATGCCAGTGACCTACCGCACTTAGCACTTCATCTCTGTGACCTTCCACGCCGCCGAACATCGCCACAAGCGTGTCTGTCTGAATGTTCCACAGTCTCAGGGCGTGATCTGCAGAAGATAAATGAGACTTACAATAAAGGCAAAAATTCATGCATCCTCCCAAGCGGTTAGTGATTGGATTAGAACAATGACATGCAGATTTAATCATTTACATTATGTGGCCCAGTCAATGTAATCAGGAACTGGAACTAAACCCAAGCTGCATATTGCAAAACGTAGCTGGGGATTAAATCTGTGGTTCTACGTTTTTGCAGACGTCAAAACAGCTCTGAAAATAATTTACAAGTTACTCCCTGGATGATGATATAGATTTATATATATATACACATATATACACACACACACACACATAAACCACAGCAGATACAGCGGCACTCAGGAGACTTCACAACAGGGTGAAAACAACGTGT
The DNA here is from genome assembly GCA_031769625.1 of Taudactylus pleione. Classification (NCBI taxonomy): domain Eukaryota; kingdom Metazoa; phylum Chordata; class Amphibia; order Anura; family Myobatrachidae; genus Taudactylus; species Taudactylus pleione. The sequence goes on along the minus strand of JAUIMM010000244.1, from coordinate 184,158 downwards.
ATTTAATTCAACGTTTCGGGATACGGAGACCCCGTCTTCAGGAACACACAGATAACAAACTTGAAATAACAGTGACCTTAAATACCTGTGACTGTGCTTGATGGAACCATCTGGTCTGCCCCCCTCCGGCAAATGGACCCCACACATCCGGTCGCGGCACCCGCGAACCGGAAGTGATGTCATCCACTGCCCGGAAGGTAATGCAGACATACTAGTGCAAAAACACTAAACATAGATATATTACTAAAGTTCCAACAGCGCTAGCCTTAAAATAGACAGCGCTGTATGGTAGCAATAACATACATACAAAACGAAGTGAAAATAATGAACATAAATAGTAAACGCTACTGTGTCTAACCGAGAGATCCATTTTGTTTCCCTTTGCAATAGTTTTTTTTAGATCTATTGCCTCCTCTAATAGAGACCGGGACATGATCTATTATACGGTATCGCAACGTAGCCATACTGTGTTTGAAATTGGCGTGCCACAGGCTGTTCGCTTTGCCCCGACAGAAGGGCCGCCCTGTCAGCAGACCTGTGCTGGGCCATTCTCTCCTTGAACTGACGTTCTGTCTTGCCCACGTAGTGTAACCCACATGGGCAAGACAGAACGTACACAACATACCTTGGATGTGCAACTCAGATTCCACTGTATCTTACATTTTTTACCCGTGTACGGGTGGGAAGATGAATTCACCTGGAATCAGATAATTGCACGTAGTGCACCCGAGGCAGCGAAAACAGCCTTTCTTACGCTGTAAAAAACCTGTAGGCTCATTAATAGATGTTTTAAAGCCAGTGATGTCTGTTTTGACCAACCAGTCCCTAATGCTTCTATTCCTTGTGTAACTCGGCATGATTTTAGACGAATGAAGCATGGATAGTTCTGGGTCAGTAGAGACCAGTGGCCAAAATTTCTTTGCCACCTGGTTAGTATACTTGCTCTTAACACTATATTGATTGACCCATGGTATAACCTTGGTCATAACTTTAGGTGCTTTGGGTATTAATAGTTCCTCCCTACTGAATCGTGAAGCTTTCGACCTTGCCTCCTGCAATAAATTCAGTGGATAACCTCTTTGTAAAAACTTATCTACCATGACATTTAATTGCCTCTCCCTCTCATCAGGTTTACTATTCACTCTACATACTCTCAGAAACTGAGAGTATGGGAGACCCCTCACAGTGGGGGATGGATGGAAACTTTGAAATTTGAGCAATGTATTTCTGTTGGTAGGTTTTGTATATAATGAGGTGTGTAACACGTTGTTCTCTACCTCTATCTTGATGTCTAGAAAATTTAGCTGGGTGGTACTTTTAGTTACCGTGAATTTCACTGGACTGGAAGAGTTGTTATGTGTATCTATGAGAACATCAAAACTTTGTTCCGAACCTGTCCAGAACAAGATCAGATCATCTATGTATCTGTAGTATAGTAAAATGTTCTCTGAGATCTCTGTTCTACCAAAAAATAGATCACATTCAACTTCCCACATAAACGAGTTTGCCAGGGAAGGGGCTACAGCAGAGCCCATTGCACACCCCATGCATTGATTGTAAAAGCAGACCAGATGGTTCCATCAAGCACAGTCACAGGTATTTAAGGTCACTGTTATTTCATGTTTGTTATCTGTGTGTTCCTGAAGACGGGGTCTCCGTATCCTGAAACGTTGAATTAAATACACGTTTTCACCCTGTTGTGAAGTCTCCTGAGTGCCGCTGTATCTGCTGTGGTTTGAATAGAGGGGAGTGATCTCCGCCTCACTGAGGGCACCTGGAGCAAGGTATTTGCCCAGCTTGGGGCTCATGGAGTGCCGGGACTATTATATATATATATATATATATATATATATATATATATATATATATTAGTGCCAGTCAAAAGTTTGGACATGCCTACTCATTTAATGTTTTTTTTGCTTAAATTATTTTCAACATAGTAGATTAATACTGGATACATCAAAACTATGTAAGAACAAATATGGAATTATGTTGTAAACAAAAAAGTGTTAAATCAAAATATGTTGTATTTTAGATTCCTCAAAGTAGCCCCCTTTTGCTTTGATGATAGCTTTGCACACTCTTGGCATTTTCTCAATCAGCTTCATGAGGTATCTCCTGGAATGGATTTGAAGTAACAGGTGTGCCTTGTCAGGAGTCAATCTGTGGCATTACTTGCCTTCTTAATGTGTTTGAGACCATCAGTTGTGTTGTGCAGAGGTAGGGTTAGGACACAGTGGACACCACTATATGACTGCAGTTGCAATCCATATTATGGCACCAACCACTCATCTCCGTAAAGAGAAACGACAGTCCATCATTACTTTAAGACATGAAAATCAGTCGATACGGAAAATTTCAAGAACTTTAAATGTATCCTCAAGTGCAGTTGCAAAAACCATCAAACGCTATGATGAAACTGGCTGTCATGAGGACTGCCCCAGGAAAGGAAGACCAAGAGTTACCTCTGCTGTAGAGGAGAAGTTCATTAGAGTTACCAGCCTCAGAAACTGCTACTTAACAGCACCTCAGATTAGAGACCACATAAAGACTTCACAGAGTTCAAGTGGCAGACAAATCTCAACATCAACTGTTCAGAGGAGACTGCATGAATCAGGCCTTCATGGTCGTATTGTTGTGAAGAAGCCACTACTGAGGATGAACAACAAGAAGAGAATTGTTTGGGCCAAGAAACACAAGGAATGGACATTAGACCAGTGGAAATCTGTACTTTGGTCTGAGTCCAAATTTGAGATTTTTGGTTCCAACCGCCCTGTCTATGTGAGACGCAGAGAAGGTGACCGGATGGTTTCTGCATGTCTGGTTCCCACTGTGAAGCATGGAGGAGGAGGTGTGATGGTGTGGGGGTGCTTTGCTGGTGACACTGTTGGCGATTTATTCAAAATTTAAGGCACACTTACCCAGCATGGCTACCATAGCAATCTGCAGCGCCATGCCATCCCATCTGGTTTGTGCTTACTGGGACCATCATTTTTTTTTCAACAAGACAATGACCCCAAACACACCTCCAGGCTATGTAAGGGCTACTTGACCAAGAAGGAAAGTGATGGAGTGCTGCGTCAGATGACCAGGCCTCCACAATCCTCCGACCTAAACCCAATTGAGCTGGTTTGGGATGAGTTGGACGGCAGAGTGAAAGAAAAGCAGCCAACAATTGCTCAGCACCTCTGGGAACTCCTACAAGACTGTTGGAAAACCATTCCAGGAGACACCTCATGAAGCTGATTGAGAGAATGCCAAGAGTGGGCAAAGCGGTCATCCAAGCAAAAGGGGGCTACTTTGAGGAATCTACAATATAAAACATATTTTGATTTGTTTAACACTTTTTTTGTTTACAACATAATTCCATGTGTGTTCTTTCATGGTTCTGATGTCTTCAGTATTAATCTACTATGTTGAAAATAATTGAAACAAAAACCATTGAATAAGAAGGGGTGTCCAAACTTTTGACTGGTACTGTATGTATGTATTCTATCGAAAACAGGAGATATGGTAAGAACTTACCTTTGTTATCTCTGTTTCTACGAAGTCCATAGGGTCCACAGGGTTGACCTTGGGGTTATAGCTGGAACAGGATCCATGGGCACCACGCAGTTAAGCTTTTAGCTCCCAGGATGCACTTGGGTCCTCCTCTATACCCCGCCCCCGAGCCACAGGCACCTCAGTTGGTAAGCAGCCTAGGCCGGAGGAGAATATGGAACAGAGAGAAGGAAGACTGGAACACACAAGAAACCATACTCACAGCAATAGGAGACGGAAAACCGGTGACCAGCCACACAGCCCATTTGAAGCCAGGTGCGTCAGGGCGGGCGCCCTGTGGACCCTATGGACTTCGTAGAAACAGAGATAACAAAGGTAAGTTCTTACCATATCTCCTGTTTTCTACTTCAGGGTCCATAGGGGGTCCACAGGGTTGACCTTGGGGATGTCCCAAAGCAGTTCAACTAAGGGCGGGGACGCTCCTGTGCTGAAAGGAGCACCCGGCGCCCAAAGGAAGCATCCTGAGAGGCGAAGGTGTCAAACGCATAGAACCTCAAAAACGTTTGAATAGAAGACCAAGTGGCCGCCTTACACAGCTGAACAGCAGAAGCGCCACTTCTAGCAGCCCAAGAGGGACCCACAGAACGAGTGGAATGAGCCTTAACAGAGGCTGGCACAGGTAAACCCTCTTGTGCATAAGCCTCACAAATAACGGAACGAAGCCAACGGGCTAACGTTTGTTTGTTGGCAGGCCAACCCCTCTTGTGAAAACCAAAGAGGATAAACAAGGAATCAGACTTCCTAACCGAAGCCGTCCGGTCTACATAAATTCTAAGCGCCCGGACCACATCTAAGGAAGTCTCACCAGCTGAAAGATCAGGGGACTGAAAAGCTGGCACAACAAGTTCCTGATTAATGTGGAACTTCGAGACCACTTTGGGCAAAAACTCAGGACGAGTGCGGAGCACCGCTCTGTCCTGGTGAAAAATCAGGAAAGGAGGGCGACAGGAAAGCGCCCCCAATTCAGACACCCTCCTGGCCGAAGCAATTGCCAGGAGAAAAACCGTCTTAAATGTCAGCCACTTGAGCTCCACCGCCTCAAGAGGCTCAAACGGAGGACCCTGCAGGACCCGTAGCACCACCGCCAAGTCCCAAGGAGCCACAGGAGGCACAAAGGGAGGCTGGATCCTGAGAACACCCTGGAAAAAGGTGTGAACGTCTGGTAGTATTGCAATCCGCCGTTGAAACCACACGGACAAGGCGGACACATGAACCTTCAGAGATGCAAGGCGTAAGCCGAGATCCAATCCTGACTGAAGAAATTCCAAGATCCTAGAAACTCGGAACACCTGAGGATCATAATGTCTGGACTCACACCACTGAAAGTAAGTGTGCCACACTCTGTGATAAATCCGTGCTGAAGCAGGCTTGCGTGCCCTGAGCATGGTACCAATAACCGAACTGGAGAAGCCCCGAGACCTCAAGACGGCTGTCTCAAGAGCCACGCCTTCAAAGACAGCCGACCCAGATCCGGGTAAAGGCAGGGCCCCTGAGACAACAGGTCCCAACGCTGAGGAAGAAGGTACGGAGCGTCGATGGAGAGGCTCCTGAGATCGGAGTACCAAGGACGTCTGGGCCACGCCGGAGCTACCAGCACGAGCATGCCGCCGTCCTGCTTGAATTCCCGCAGAACCCGAGGAAGCAGGGATAGCGGAGGAAACAGATACGCCAGGTGAAACGTCCATTTCACCGACAGCGCGTCCACCAGACTTGCGCCTGCGTCTCTTGTCCTTGACCCGTAAACGGGCAACTTGTGATTGTGACAAGAGGCCATCAAGTCCAGCTCCGGCAGTCCCCACCTGTCCACGAGTAGCTGAAACACCTCTGGGTGAAGCGACCATTCCCCGGGATGCACGTCGTGACGGCTGAGGAAGTCCGCCTCCCAATTGAGGACTCCGGGGATGAAGACCGCCGAGATCGCCGGAATGTGACCCTCCGCCCAAGTCAGGATACGAGACACCTCCGACATCGCTGCCTGACTGCGAGTTCCGCCTTGGTGGTTGATATACGCCACCGTGGTGGCGTTGTCGGACTGCACCTGTACCGCCCTTCCGTGAAGAGCGGGGCCGGACGACTGCAGGGCCCTGTATACTGCCCGCAGTTCCAGGATGTTGATGGGGAGAAGTGCTTCTTCCGCTGACCAACGACCCTGAAGCGACAAAGAGCCGGTCACTGCCCCCCAACCCCGGAGACTGGCATCCGTCGTGAGCAGGACCCAGTCCGGGATCCAAAATGGGCGCCCCTCGACCAGATGAGCTGTCTGAAGCCACCAAGCCAAAGATTGCCGAACGTCCGGAGACAACACCAGCACCTGAGAGCGGATGCGGTGAGGTAACCCATTCCATTCTGATAGAATCAGCCCCTGCAGGGGCCGGGAATGGAACTGGGCAAATTCCACCATGTCGAATGTCGACACCATGGACCCCAGAACTCTCATAGCCGAATGGACCGACAGGCGGCAACGGCTCAGGCAACTGCGTATCCGCAGCTGTAGTGAGGCGACCTTCTCCGGAGTCAGGAAGATCCTTTGCTGACGCGAATCCAGCAGGGCTCCCAAATGAACCATCCGCTGTGATGGAATCAGAGAGGACTTTTTCCAATTTATCAACCACCCGTGTGCTTGCAGGCAAGCGATCGTCAGGTGGAGATGTTGAAGCAGTACCTCCGGGGAGCTCGCCAGCAACAGGAGGTCGTCCAGATACGGCAGCAGCCGTACATTCTGGTTCCGAAGATGTGCGGCCATGACCGCCATAATCTTCGTGAACACCCTCGGTGCCGTGGAGAGACCAAAGGGTAGCGCCCGGAACTGATAGTGGTGTTGAAGGATAGCGAACCTCAGATACCGCTGGTGTGAAGATGCTATCGGAACATGGAGGTAGGCATCCTGGATGTCCAGGGACACCATGTAATCCCCCGGTTCCATCGCCAGAATGATGGAACGTAACGTTTCCATCCTGAACTTGGGAACTCTGAGGAATTTGTTCAGAGACTTCAAGTTGAGGATAGGGCGATGAGAACCATTGGGTTTCTGCACCAGAAACAGAGACGAATAATACCCTGTCCCTCGTTGTGATAGAGGAATGGGAACAATGACCCCTGCTTTCAGCAAGGACTCTATAGCCTCCTGAACCTGTAACGCCTTGGTCTTGTCCTGAGAAGGACTTGTGCAGAAAAACTGGTGGGGTGGTCTGTGCCGAAAAGACAGGGCGTACCCCTGGGAGACCACTTCTCGAACCCAGGCATCCGTGGTGGTATTGTGCCAGCACTGGGCAAATAGAAGAAGTCGGCCTCCCACTCTGAGGTCCCCCAGAGGGAGGCCCGTCCCATCAGGCCGCAGGTTTATCTTCCTGCTTGGAAGAAGGGCGCCGAGCACTCCAGGCTTGCTTCTTGGGTTTAGAGGCAGTCTTACTCGCAGACTGTCTCGGGAAGGACTGACCTTTCGCCTTACCCTGAACCCGAAAGGAACGAAAAGCCGAACTCCGAACCTTAGCAGGCAGTGCCGCCGAAGGGAGGAAGGCCGACTTGGATTTAGCCAGGGTGTCCACTATTTTGTCCAAGTCCGGACCAAATAGTAATTCCCCATTGAAAGGTAAGGCCTCCAGACCCTTCTTTGAATCAGAGTCCGCTCTCCAGGACCGCAACCACAAGGATCGGCGGCCAGACACCGCTGCAGCCGATACCCGCGAGGTCAGCAGACTAGCATCTAAAGAAGCTTCACCAATGTAAGAAGCAGCGTCCCTCATTTGTCCCAACAACGCCCGCTGGACATCCGGAGCGTCGTCTGGGAAGGTATCTTCCAATGCATTGGCCCACCCCTCAATGGCCTTGGCCACCCAGGAGATGGCCATGGACGGTCGGGCCACCGCCCCGGATAGGGAGTAAATAGACTTTAAGCAAGTCTCAACTTTCCTGTCCGTGGGATCCTTCAGCGAGGATATCGACGGTAATGGTAAGGTGGCGCCCCGAGTTAAACGGGTGACATGGGAATCCACCGCCGGTGGAGTTTCCCATTTTTTTACAATGTGCCTCAGGGAAGGGGTAATTAGAAGCCAACCGCTTCTGAGGAAGGAATCTCTTACTGGGCGCCTGCCAAGCTACCGCCATATGATCCGTCAACTGATCCGACAGGGGGAACACCGCAGAAGCCACCTTAGTTTTTTTTTTTTAAACTAGGAAACTTCGACTTAGGAACCGGTGCCTCATCCTCTATAAGAAGAATAGCTCGCACCGCCCTAACTAGTGCTCGCACATTAATGGACGACTTGGTATCCATTTCCTGGACCGAGGCGTCCGAGTCAGTGTCATCAGGGACCTCCCCATCATCTGAGGAACCCTCTGAGTCCGATACCTGAGCAGCCCGTGTCATGAGTGGGCGTTTTGAAATCCTAGAAGGCATGTCAGTCTGCAACATTGACTGAAAAACCGAGGAAGCGGCCGCCAAATTTTGCACGGAGTTGGAGAGCACATCCACCCATGGTGGAGGAGTCGCCATAGGGGCCTGAAAAGGTACCACAGGCTGCTGCGGCACAGGGGAAGCCTGTATATACATAGGCAACCCCGCATAGGGACCTACTGATTGAGACCCAGGAGGACTCCGCAATAACTGCGGGACACCCGGGGAATGGGGGATGGTCGGCTGGGGCACCGCCCTAGTAGGGAGAGCAGTCGGGACCGACAGACGGTCTGCAATAGACACCAGCACTTGAGAAAACATCGCCCACGGTGGTTCCTGCGCCAGAGAAGGTCTGGATGGGCCAGGAGCCACCTGGCATCGACTACACAGGCCATCCTGTGACAAATCCTCCCTATCTACTCCTGCAGAACAGCGTCCGCAGGAGGCCAACACCGGAGCCACTGAGCGCTCAACCTCCTCGTCTGACATGACAGAATATATTATATATCTGGCACCAGGGTAGAAGTAAAACGCACTCACCGGTGTGCTGAACAACAGCCCACAATATGGCACTGAGTAGCACACAACTGTATGTGACGGACCTCACAAATACGTGATCTATATAAGTGAGGTCAGTAGAAACGCCCCTCCCCCACACACCTGTAGGGCTTGTAGGAGAAGTAAAGGGATAGGTATAAGCTGACAGTAAGTAGAAAATAAGCACAGACGGCAGCACTAGCAATAGTCACATACCATGCAGGAAGATATACTCACTGCACCTTTACACTACAATCAACCTGCCCAGATTCAGTGTCTGGGAGGGCTATAGTGCTGTGTACGCTGTCCTTAATCAGGGGAGAGGTACACAGGGGGACCGGTCCGCGTGCTCCCTGAGATCTGCGCTGCCACTGGGAAAATGGCCGCTGGAGACCTCAGAGGAGGAGTGGCCGTGTAACTGCAGCTCAGCGACGCCAGACTGCGTGCTGAAAGGCGCGCTGAGCTGAGGGGAGGAGCCGCTGACAGGGAAGGCTTCCTCCCCTGGCTGGCCATAACCCCAGGGATGCTGGCTTCCCGCTTGCCCCTTTATCCCTGGTGGTCTAGTGGTCCCACGGGTTATGGGGGGGGCCCGCCGCCACTGCCAGCAGCCTCCGGTCTGTCCCCAGGACCGGAGGCTAAAGGACTGCATTTAAGGCATTCCGCGCGCCGCCGCTAGCCAGCGACGCGCGGCTTACCTGAATCCCCGGCGACTCCGGCAGCAGTCCTGGGAGGTAGACAGAGTCCGGCTAGTACGGACTCTGCCCTCCCGCCGCGATCCCCAGATCAGTACTGGCGTCGCGGCGCCAGTCGGGGATCAGAGCGGCAGCGTGGGCGTCTGTACAGACAGCCCTTCGCTGCCGTCTGTAGTAAAAAGATTCAAATAAATAAAATCTAACTTAAAATAAAAAGCTTCTGGGGGCTGCTCCTGCCCCCCCTGCGCGGTGACCGACTCCGGCCGGGCACCAGCTTACACTGAGGTGCCTGTGGCTCGGGGGCGGGGTATAGAGGAGGACCCAAGTGCATCCTGGGAGCTAAAAGCTTAACTGCGTGGTGCCCATGGATCCTGTTCCAGCTATAACCCCAAGGTCAACCCTGTGGACCCCCTATGGACCCTGAAGTAGAAATGTTATTTATTAACATAGCAATAAAAAAAGTTTGTAGAACCAAGTTCAACATAAAATACCTATGTTCCATGTACTAAAATTAAAAATAAACATTTTTGTGTGAAAAATTTTGTAATCCCACCGTGCTGACTGTGGGGTAACTCTCCTATGGTCCACAATTAAAATGTTTTCATTAGTCAGTTTTTTGTTTTTTTTGCTTATTTTTAAGGCTAGGCTAAAATAATAATAAAAATGAAAATTGCAATGATGACTGTTAACATTATAAACATGTCAGCATTTTAGCAATGGGGGCATTTTAACAATGTTAAAAAATTTTGGAATGTCGGCACTTACTGGTTGTTAACCTAAAGTTCATATTGACTTTTTATTGTGGATGTGCAGGCTCGAATTAGTTCAGATTTTCCCGCCAAAAATCTGGTCTCAGAAAGAGGCAAAACATCATCTTTCATGGACTTTTGTCCAGGAATGATGACGTTTGTCCATGAAAGATTACGTTTTGCCTCTTTCTGAGACCCGATTTTTTTGGGTGGGAAAAATCCGAACCTGCACATCCCTACTTTTTATACTGAACCCGGATTTTAGTTTGCTGGCCGGCACAGTGTCCTCTGAGCAGGCCGGGCCGCGTGCAGACCGCAGAGGGCCTATTAGAGTCCTCACATCTGCACGGACATACTGCTCATGGAGAAACATTGAGGGCATCGGTATTAGAAGTAGCGCATTTTCCTAGTTCCCGGCTTACTACAGGTGAGACAAACCATTATCTGTGTCGCTTACAGCTGAAGGACACAAACGTGTGTCTGCAGATACACAAGGATGCTACACACTGAGACAGCTTACCTTTGCTGACTGATAGGAGGAGGTTTGGGTCCCTTGGATGAAACTTAAGTTCATTGATTGCATTGCCATGGCCTACATAGTGCTGAGAGTAGAGGAAAGGGGGGGAAAAAAAAAGTGTTATGGTGCATACACACGATCAGATTTTTTCTTCAGATATGGACGATAACGATTTAAAAATCGTTCAGTCGTTCATATCTGAAGGAAAATCGTTCATATCTGACATGCCTGAACGATGGACGATCAACGATGCGCGTTCCCGTTTGTCAGATAACGATATCTGACATCTGATGGGTTTGCAGTCAGACTTGGACGATTCCATTCATTTTAATGCAGTCAAAAATCGTTCAATCGTTCAAATCGTTCAAAACTTTGGTCAAATCGTCCAAATCGTTCAAATCGTTTAATCGTTCAGTCGTTCATCTGACAAATCTGACAAGTCTGACAAATCTGACCGTGTGTACGCTCCATTACATTATATTGTAATTTAGTACAAGTTTATAAAAATGTAACAATTCCAATATTTAATTTGGTTCTAGTCCATAGGGATATTATTGCCTGTGGGCTGTATTCAATTAGCCGCAAAAAGGGGGAATGAATTTGCCTCATTCACCTGTTTTGTCGTGATGCTTTCTCCGTGCGTGTCCCTACTTTTTGCTCTATTCAAATTGTAAAAACGCGGATAGGCGTATTCTGGGGGAAATCAGTCTGTACCCCATAAAAAGCTTCAGTGACCCTGGGAATCAATATACTGGTAGCCCTAATAAATGTATTTAGTGAGGTTTTTTGGGTGCAAAGGGCTGTTATATGTATATTTGCCTATGTGTGGAAAAATGATAGAAAGCAATGTTTTTTCTGAAAATAAGGTTAAATTTGGGGTACCGGAAAATGGATATAGTATATTTTGAGGTCTCTAAAATGAAGATTGAAATAAATCTCAAAAATACACCTGCTGCAGCCTCGTGCAATCCCAAAAATACCTGTCCCATCCATATAGCCCCCAAAGTACCAGGCCCCCCCCACACACTTTTTTCCCCAATTTCCAAAACTGTTTTAGTTTTCACCCCAAAAATTTAATGACTTTTTTGGGGTGTATTAAGTTTTTATTTTTTTTTGCCATATTAGCCTTTAGTGTGGCAGGGAGTAGTCCAAAGGGTTCTGAGCCAAGTCCCCACATCTGTACCAAAAGATATGGATTTTGCACTCCTTTTCTCCTGCCTTTGCTGGAGAAACTTTCCCGCCTGTTTTTGCTTATGGAGTTTTCGCATAGGCGAAATCCTCTGGGGGATTTGAATATGAAGATACTTTGAAAACAGGCGAAAAGTGCAAATTGGAGAAAACTTCTCCCCAAACGGCACTTTTCGCGGCTGATACAGTGATGACAAGCCCAAGCCCCAGGCTGTGCTGAATGATCCTAATCTAGTTTACAAACATGCATTCTAGCCCATTATCAGATTAGTTCCTTCCCCCTGTGCAAGTGCTGAGTTGACCTAATATGGACCCTAAACATGCCGACTCCTCCCCACACACCTGCAGACTGCCATCCTACACAAACAAAGTATGGAACTCACTGATAGCTTTGGCTAAAGTACCCTCCACACCTGCCCATTTCCTCTCCCTCACAGCCTTAGCCAAACTAATTCCTGGCCTTAACCTCTCCTTGCACTCGTGCTCTTCGCAAGTGGACTTACTGTCAGCAAACCCTGTGTTCCTCTTTGACTTATTCCTAGTCATATTTTATTGTATCACTAGATACAAATACCACCAAAAACACCACTAGATCTAAGCAAATCACTGCAGCTACTCCATACCAAGAGTCATACTCTCTTGGCAGCAGAGGGGTCATAACCTATGAACATGTGGATATCTACAGCACTTCTAAATCCAACCACCAAATACAATGGGGGACTAGACCACAGAACGTCTCTCGCCAACAGTAAGAAACTGCATAGAAGACCGCTTATCGGTAAACTCCTTGTACAAATAGTCTTGAAATGCAAATTAAGCTGTTGAACAGATTGTACATGACCCAGACTAAATTTCATAAACTGTGGCCCCAACCCTCTCATTTTCTGGCGCAGTGGTTCCCGCGATGAAAACCTGCTTCATGCCTTCTCGGACTGTGCCCTCATTAAGCCACTTTAGAGTGTGGTCAGTAAAGTTTTCTTCAACTATACGGAATTATTGCCGCCAGCCGCTCATTTATATTTCTACCAGGACTTTCCAAATAGGTTATGTTTTCTCCCACATCTTGATTGCCACCAAAACCTCTAGTGGGGCCGATTTTGGAAACCGCCTCCCCATCTCCCAATCCAGAAAGTTCCAAAATTCTGTATGCATTTCTGATGGAGACCGCTAATACCCTTTTACTTTATCTCTGCCTCTTCCCCCATGGTCATAAGGTGCCTATGGCATAAATATATGACAGAGGGTGATGGATCTGTACAATCCCAATCTTCTAGGTCCACCATGTTTAAATTGGTTGAGGTTCCGCAGCCTACGCCCCCATCGGGGACAACCTCCTAAGCCAGAGGTTCCCAACTGCGGTCCTCAAGGCTCCTCAGGTTTTAGAGATATCCATGGTTGAGCACAGGTGACTCACTTAGTACCTCAGTCAATTTGATTTATCCACCTGATCTCAACTATTTGATTTAGCCACCTGTGCTCAACCATGGATCTCTAAAACCTGAGCTGTTGGGGAGCCTTGAGGAGCACATTTGGGAATCTCTGTCCTCAGCACTATTGTCGCATGTTCTACTTTCTCTTGCTCTTTCACATACCTTGATACACTGCATAGTGATGGGATTAATGATGCGGATAATTCCCCTGGAACCAGCCACTGCGAGGAGCGGGTGACTTGTATTACTGTCAAATGTCCACGCACAGGTGTAGAAGTTTTCATCTGCCTGAACATTACCATTAAGGATAGTAACACAACAAAAAACCAAGTGAATAAGTAACCCCCCACCCCAGGTATAAGTTATATGGGATCTGCCACCTCTCCACCATTACTTGAACACATCCAGTAAGCGCACACTATGAATTACACCTCCAATCCATTGCTGGTATGTATTCTTCATTCAGCAAAGCTATGGGGGACATTTGTGCGGTCTCAGGAAGAGCAGACCCAAATGTTACCTGGAGGGATACCTACATCTGTAGGAAAAGGTAACTGAAGTGCACGTCTTTGAGAGCTAATATCCATTTGTTTTATTGTAATGATCAATAAAAGGATACATCAGCGTCCACATACGACTGAAGTAACCGGATTTCCCCTTGAGAGTGACATTCATATAACGTGACCTGTAAGAAAAACGTAAGAGAGATATTAGGTTCATTACATTTCCCCTTAGATAATGTGTGTCCTCCAGCAACTGTGTCCTATATCTTATAGCCCCACAACAGCTGAACATCCCATGGGTGTACTCATCCGGATACAAGCGATAAGATTGGAACTCACATTAAAAAGAAAAAAAAAAAAAAAAGGTACACAACGTTAGTGGGCTGGAAGCTGAACAATATTCATCGGACCATTCCACTAGGGAAATCTACTGCTGGCTCCTGGTCCCATAATGAAATCTACTGCTGTCACCCACAATAATAAAGCCATAAACACACACAACTGGCACAGGAGCATCAGTTACACCGTGTCACGTACCCGGTTACTGCCGACAGTAGCAAACACCAAGGGGTCTCCCTCCTTACTGTGCCAGTTGAACTGTACTCCGAACAAGGGCTGGTTGTGGTCTTCCTGTAGGGAAGTTATATAATTACTACTACAAAAATTAGATAGATAGATCTCTCTCAACAATGTTCAAGAATTAATTACATTAAACCAGACAGCTGAACGGACAAGAGAAACATTCGTTACTAGTAATTTATATAGTGCACACATATTACACATCGTTTTACAGAGAACTATATAGATCGATAAACATGTGTGTTATTCTCCATACAGCATGAAGCCAAACACCTTCTAGCAGCTTTTACTAGGTGATAAGGTAGCTAGTCATTTATAAGTGCAATAGATTTATCTTAGTCACAGGGGCCCGGCCTTAGGCAGTTTTTGTTCACAGGTCACACATTTGTATGTTAAACATTCCTGGAATCTAACCCGTGAGAAATGTGCCCAGACATATTGACTAGTACTAAGGAGGCAATTGAATTTGGAGCGCTGTTGATAGTGCTGGGAGGGAGCTCCCGGAGCTATTCAATTCAGCGCACCGTTAGGGCGACTAAAGGATTTCTTCTCGCACCCTTCTGAGGACGCACAGAAAAATCTGTGTAAAGTGGCGGCCGCATGGCTGTTTTCCGGCTTAGTGCGGCGCTAACAGCCTCGCGGCCGGCACTTTAGTTGCGAGAACCAGCATTCTCCGACTAAACACCCAGGTTAAGTTGCTAAAACCGGCATTCTCCGACTTAAGTGATTGTAGTCGGACTAAACTGGGAGGTGAGTTGAATAGCTCGGGGACCAACTTCCCGTCGCTACTCACCTTGCTCCAAATTGAATTTCCCCCTAAATGACTGAAAAACCCACGTACTGTACCAGGCACGCCCACTGTGCTCCTGAGAATCTCCGTGACATGAAACTGCAGGACGACGGTCAGCTTGCAGCACACTGGCTCTGAGCGTTTACAAGACTGGCGTTTCCCAGATATAACCGTACACTGGCATAGGGTTTGGTCACACGACTGGTGTTAGAATGAGAGCCCAAACTCAGGTCATTATAACGCAAGAGAACGCTGTAAGGGAAAAACCTGTAACATACCTTCAAGCTGTTCACGCATTTGAACGAGTATTTGCACTTCTTGGATTTCCATTTTCCTTTGCCCCAGCTTTTCCGCCCAGGGGCATTGGCTGTGTTTGTGGGGGTGTCCGGCCGTTCTGTGTTTGTGCCACTCTCTATGCTGACCGCATCGTCCTGCAAACGACAAGCAAAGCTATAACATACTGCCCCCAAATAAATGTAAATAATCACATCACCCGTATCACGGGGTTTAAAGGCTCATTAATTACTTTTATCAATCACTGAATTTTTTTTATTTTTTTTTCTGGAATATAACCAGGGCTTTAAAAGGCTTCTGCATCATGCTCTTTCCATGAAATCCATGTATACACATCAGATTTACGTGTTCACATGCAATGACCATACCAATTTGCATGCTGAACCTTTGTTATAGCGAGAGAAGAGAGTAGGGGGAGCCGCGATTACAGACACATATAGGGGAAGATTCGGTCACGTGTGAGGGCTGCAATGAGTGTCCATGGTATATTGCTGGTAAGAGACACACGGCTGATATTTGTGACGCTGAAAACCATTTATACTAAGGGTGGTGAAACAGTCTGTGCGCACAAGCTGCTGATAATGATTGAAGTATATCATTATTTTTTTTCCTATTGAAGTGGGAGTAAGCTAATGAGATGAAGAGGATTATGATAAAAGGGGAGAGAGAGAAGGGTGGTGATGTGGACTGTACCAGGTGTAATGTCTGTATTAGCGGAGGGCTGGGTGTATGAACAGACACCATATAAAAAAGGTTTTAAAATGTGCCTTGCTCCTAGATTCTAACACTTATCAAGCCTGGATATAAGAATATGTGCTATCACACGCATGGAGTGAATTCAAATATGGTTTTAACTTGTTCCGCATTAGTCACAGTGATGATCCTACAACAGCAGTACAATTAACTTTCACAACATTGGCTCGCAGTAAAGGGCTAGGACTATAAAGCAGGACATGTGTGGGCAGAGCTTCTCAGCACGGCAGGTAAAGGGAACCATATTCTATGGGGAAACTTCAATTCTGTGCGATTGCTGGCTGCACACGGACCTGACAAATACAGTCAGTATTCTCCCCAGGTCCTTTTTGATGATCGCCCCGGCCGACACTTTTCTTACACTGCCCAGCAGCCAGGGCTGACCAAACACACAGGAGTACTGCAAGGAGCCGCCACAGTCACAAAGAGGACCCCCAACCACCTCAACCCCCGGAGTTCACAGCACACATCTACCTCAATGCTGCCTGACATTACTTTACTGGGGAGAAGACAGACAGGAGATCCGGCATTGGAACACTCCTGTGCAGCTCAATGGGGTGCGAGACGAAATGTGCAGTGTAGATGGGTGCGATTTGCCATTCGGAACAGAATGCTACACTGAAGGCTCGATTCAATTCAGAGGGATTTAAAAAGGTGGATTGTGTAAGCGCATATCCCATGAACGCAATGCTGCAACATGTCCCAATACACAGGATTGGCAAGTACTGCACAAGTTCACACCCAAATGGCCACCTACAGAGTGGAGACCATAACCATGCAGGAAGAACCTCTGCGCTAAGAAGACACCCGACTTCAGAACATCCGCACACTGAGCATGCACACTCCACAAACACAGCAGGACACACTCTAGCGTTCAGTGCGTTTACGCGGACCGTGAACCCAGAAACCGGACTAAATGGAAGCACAGATTAAGGTATGTAAACCTCAGTATGTTGGTCACCATATCACCTACCCTTGAAAAAGAATTCCCAATATGGGATGAAACGCGTTGGAAAACACTGGAATATGTACTTTTGATTTACCCTGACATCGATGTCTGTTTTAATGTTATATGTACAGCGGTCCCGCTAGGCTGTTTTAGCGGGGCGCCGCACCCTATGTCTAAAGGTCAAAAAGCACCCTGCCCTCCGGCGCGGCGCCCCGATGAAACAGCCTGTGGGTGTATTCTCCACCCACGGGTCGCAGTGTCCTGCGAGCGGGGAAAACTGCAGTGTAGCGGTCACTGCTGGTGAATGGATGCCGGGCGCATGCGCACAGCATCTATTCACACTGACAGCAGCGCTTGGGGGCAGCCCGGCATGTCCGTAAGTTCCGGGCACGCCCCCATGAGTGAGAAAAGGGGGCGTGTCTTAAAGACATGCCCCTTTTCGTTGGCCACGCCCCCTTTTCGGACGTGCGGTTGTGCCCTTTCTCTAGGACCACCACCGGACCTAGAGTGAACACTATACCACCACAATCCATAGCGATTAAACAGAACCTTAGAGCGCTTACACAATACCCCTTTTTAATACTTGTTTTGGAAACGTCAGGATACCTTCCCTGTGTTTAGCAACTAAAAGGTACTATATAGACCCCTGTACCGCAAACCATTAACGTAACTTTCTATATTCAGCGTGATGCTGAATAAGCCCGGGAGGGAGCTCCAGGAGCTATTCAATTCACCGCGCCGTTTGGTCCGACAATCGCCTGTTAAGTCGGAGAATGCTGGATCTCGCGACTTAACATGGGCGAGAACCGGCATTCTCCGACTAAAGCGCAGCGCTAAGCAGGAAAACAGCCGCGCGGCCGGCACTTCTGTCGGGTTTCTCCTCACACCCTCAGGGGGTGAGAGAATAAATGATTTAGTTGGACCAAATAGCGCGTTGAATTGAATCGAGTCTTAGGATTGCAAATCTTTCTATATAACCGCAAACATTTAAGTAAAAAGAATTAAAGAAGAATACAATTAAAGTTTAATAGGGGTATTCAATATGTAGCGAAAACGCAGTTTCTCCAAGGTTTTCGCTCAGATGACGTCATTTTCGCCGGTTTGACTTTTACACCATATTCAATTTCAAAGACTTTTCGCAGGTTCGAAAAGTCTTTGAAAAAAAACGGGGATAACTTTTCACCACTGAATAGGTGGTGAAAAAAAAGTGCAGAATTGGGGTTTAGGGGTGCAGGCTTAAAAAAAATAGCCTGCATCCCTGGGAATGTAGTTCTAAAAAAAACTGTCAATAAAAAGTTTTCAAAAAAAATAGGGACACCCCAAAAAAATTATTTAAAATTTGGGGTGAAAAAAAAAAAGGGAAAAAAAGTGTTTAGAAATAGGGAAATAGGTTCAGGGCTATTCTGCAAATATGCGGCAGGTGTATTCTAGCATAGGTTATTAGCGGCAGGTGCATATTTGCAGAATCTTTAAATTAAGACTTTAAGGACTTAAAAATATGCTAGTACCCATTGTCATGTACCCCAAATTTGATGGGACCACTTAAAAAAACGAAAAAAATAACCTAAGTGCTCTTCTGCATCACTTCTTCAATGTCGGGAAAAAAACACCTGCAGCGGCTATTTAAAACCCCGACGTTCACTTGCAGACTAAACCGGGGGTACCCATAGTGATCCCCCATATTTTACAGCTTTAGGGGGGTCCTACAATTTATTCCAGGAAAATTTCGTATTTTTTCGCCGATCCTACTTCGCCGGGTCCCGTTCTCGTTGCTTTTAAATTGAATACAGGGATAAAGCGGGCGCGCATCCGATACTTTATCCCAGGAAAATCTCCGATGTGGAGCGAAAAGTCCAGCACGGACTTTTCGCTCCCATATTGAATACCCCTGCTGAGTAGTTCATGAGAAAAACAAATAGTGATTTATGCACACGAAACCACAACCTGATTGGCTGCTTTTCAAAGCCAAGGGAAGAGATTTATCAAAACTTCTTAAGATTTGTGAAAAGTCAGCCATTTGGGTGCGCTACACAGCACTTTAGACAGGTTTAGCCTCTTTACACAGATAAACCCAGTGTATTTGGGCACGACAAATGCAATAACCACAGCACTCTCGCCCGATTAGAGCAACTATTGAATAGCTCCGTTGGGCGCCCCAAAAAACTATTGAAATCCTCCCAGTCATGGGAGGAACCCAGAAATAATTTATAAGAAACTGCATCATTTCACGAGATCAGCAGTTTATCTATCACCAGCAAGTGCCGAATTTACACCTAAAAAATTCCCCCATGCTAGTATCAAGTCCTAAAAAAAAAAACCCCCCACACAACTAACTGGCGTGTACCACGTTACCATGCCAGCAAAACAGCAGTTGTGACTTTAATGAGTGGTGCAATTATTTCAGAAAAGGTCAAATTTACATATTTAGAATAGCGCAATATAATTTTTTTGCCCCGGCCCCCCCCCCCCCCCCCCCCCCAGACCTTTATGAACAGGTACCAAAAAGTACAGACATAATATCTTAAAACAAAAAAAAAATTTAACTTTTTTTTCTTAAAAAGATCAACCAGTCATCCTGTTACATGGCGCGTTTTCAGTTTTTCGAAAGTCCCCCAAAAAAACTTTACATTGCCCAAAACAAATCAGCACTTTGTCGTCAAGCCAAACTGACCAATGGCGCTTAATCCACCTATTTCTTTTCCAGACATTTATAACATTAACAGAGATACTGTTATAATTCGTGTTAATTCTAGGGTGGGCAGGGGGGCTCCTACTGAAGGGAACGCACCTGAAGAAGGGGCGTGGTCACCAGAAAAGGGGCATGTCATGGAGACACCCCCCTTTTCATCACTGGACGGGGAGTGCCCAGCACTCACAGAGATGCTGTGCTGCCTCCATGTTCTCCCTGCAGTGCGATTAAATGCATTCTTTCACTCACCAGTGATCGTGTCACAGGAATACCCCGCTGCAGGACACTGCGGCCAGCGGGTGGGGACAGCTGTTTCAGCGGGACACTGCCATAAGAGCTGGGTGCATTTCAGCGATTTCAAATCAGGCAGGGTGCGGCACCGCCCTGAAACAGCCTAGCGGGAACACTAAGTATGACTGCTATTACACTGGACAGTGTGGCTTTAACCGGCTAACCCAGGTTGATTTGGCCGCAACATGCACAAAAAGACACAGGCACCCAAAACAATCGAATATCGTCCTCCCCCAATCTCCCGTCACTTTACACCATTAGTTTGTAAACTCTCAGCAGCTGTGTGCTCCCTTCTGACGTACCTGGGCACCCCTGTATTATGTCTGTTCTGCGCTAAACTTTCAGGCAGCACCGAGTAATGCTGCCATACACTCCACAATCGTGCAGCAGACCAGCCAAGAGGGGAGGAACTGTCTGCAGATAGTTGGAATGTCTCCATCAGGGCATGAACTAAGGGTAGGTAAGCTGTGCCACCACACAGAGTGCAGGACACTGTCACTGCCCCATGGTATCTATGGGGCGCAAGCAGGGGGGACCCCGAATTTGGGAAGGGGGAGGGACCCTGGGGGGGTCTAGGAACCAGGCAGGGGGAGGGAACCCGGGGGGGGGGTCTAGAAACCAGGCAGGGGGAGGGAGGGACCCCAGGGGGGGGGTCTAGGAACCAGGTAGGGGGAGGGAGGGACCCCAGGGGGGGGGTCTAGGAACCAGGTAGGGGGAGGGAGGGACCCCAGGGGGGGGGTCTAGGAACCAGGCAGGGGGAGGGACTCCGGGGGGGAGGTCTAGGAACCAGGCAGGGGGAGGGACTCCGGGGGGGAGGTCTAGGAACCAGACAGGGGGAGGGACTCCGGGGGGGGAGGTCTAGGAACCAGACAGGGGGAGGGACTCCGGGGGGGGAGGTCTAGGAACCAGGCAGGGGGAGGGACTCCGGGAGGGGAGGTCTAGGAACCAGGCAGGGGGAGGGACTCCGGGAGGGGGTCTAGGAACCAGGCAGGGGGAGGGACTCCGGGGGGGAGGTCTAGGAACCAGGCAGGGGGAAGAACTCCGGGGGGGAGGTCTAGGAACCAGGCAGGGGGAGGGACTCCGGGGGGGGAGGTCTAGGAACCAGGCAGAGGGAGGGACTCCAGGGGGGGAGGTCTAGGAACCAGACAGGGGGAGGGACTCCGGGGGGGGAGGTCTAGGAACCAGACAGGGGGAGGGACTCCGGGGGGGGGAGGTCTAGGAACCAGACAGGGGGAGGGACTCCGGGGGGGGAGGTCTAGGAACCAGACAGGGGGAGGGACTCCGGGGGGGAGGTCTAGGAACCAGACAGGGGGAGGGACTCCGGGGGGGGGAGGTCTAGAAACCAGACAGGGGGAGGGACTCCGGGGGGGGGAGGTCTAGGAACCAGACAGGGGGAGGGACTCCGGGGGGGGAGGTCTAGGAACCAGACAGGGGGAGGGACTCCGGGGGGGAGGTCTAGGAACCAGACAGGGGGAGGGACTCCGGGGGGGAGGTCTAGGAACCAGACAGGGGGAGGGACTCCGGGGGGGAGGTCTAGGAACCAGACAGGGGGAGGGACTCCGGGGGGGAGGTCTAGGAACCAGACAGGGGGAGGGACTCCGGGGGGGAGGTCTAGGAACCAGACAGGGGGAGGGACTCCGGGGGGGGAGGTCTAGGAACCAGACAGGGGGAGGGACTCCGGGGGGGGAGGTCTAGGAACCAGGCAGGGGGAGGGACTCCGGGGGGGAGGTCTAGGAACCAGGCAGGGGGAGGGACTCCGGGGGGGAGGTCTAGGAACCAGGCAGGGGGAGGGACTCCGGGAGGGGAGGTCTAGGAACCAGGCAGGGGGAAGAACTCCGGGGGGGAGGTCTAGGAACCAGGCAGGGGGAAGAACTCCGGGGGGGGAGGTCTAGGAACCAGGCAGGGGGAGGGACTCCGGGGGGGAGGTCTAGGAACCAGACAGGGGGAGGGACTCCGGGAGGGGAGGTCTAGGAACCAGACAGGGGGAGGGACTCCGGGGGGGGAGGTCTAGGAACCAGACAGGGGGAGGGACTCCGGGGGGGAGGTCTAGGACCCAGACAGGGGGAGGGACTCCGGGGGGGGAGGTCTAGGAACCAGCCAGGGGGAGGGACTCCGGGGGGGAGGTCTAGGAACCAGCCAGGGGGAGGGACTCCGGGGGGGGGGGGGAGGTCTAGGAACCAGACAGGGGGAGGGACTCCGGGGGGGGAGGTCTAGGAACCAGACAGGAGGAGGGACTCCGGGGGGGGGAGGTCTAGGAACCAGACAGGGGGAGGGACTCCGGGGGGGAAGTCTAGGAACCAGACAGGGGGAGGGACTCCGGGGGGGGAGGTCTAGGAACCAGGCAGGGGGAGGTCTAGGAAGGCAAGGGGAGGGGTCTAGGAACCAGACAGGGGGAGGGACTCCGGGGGGGAGGTCTAGGAACCAGACAGGGGGAGGGACTCCGGGGGAGAGGTCTAGGAACCAGACAGGAGAAGGTCTAGGAAACAGACAGGGGGAGGGACTCCAGGGGGTGGGGGTCTAGGAACCAGGCAGGGGGAGGTACTCTGGGGTGGGTCTAGGAACCAGGCAAGGGGAGGGACCCCAGGTCCAGAAGCCAGACAGGGGAAGGAACAAATACTGCCCATCAGCAGGACACATGCGGCAATGTAACTCATCATTAGGGAGATTATAGGGCATCAGCGGAAGTCACTGGTCAGCCTAAAAGGCAGAGAACGCTGGGACTTGTAGTCCTACAGCAGATGAGCAGCCGGTTACGTGATACACCGGGATCATCGGACACAACACTGCGGCCCCCACCCCCCCTAAGACACGTGAGCCCGCCCGCCTGCCACACATACATACATACACCCCGCCCCTCTCTCACGTTCTCATCCCCGGACAGCTCCGGGTTGCTGTTCTCGTCGCTGCTCAGCTTCTGCCTCTTGGCCGGCATCTCGTTTCCCGCCGCACGGCCGGAAGCCTCAGACATCTTCCTCTCGCCGTGACGTCAGAGAGACGCGCCGCCATCAGCAGCAGCACGTGACCGGGCGTGCGCATGCGCGGCGGAGGGGAGGGTGGACATGGGCTGCAGCAGCCAGTTACCCCGGCAACCGTGCCAGCCCCGCCCCCTCCCTCCATCGTCCCGGGCTACTGCTGGGTGACTGAGTGCACCACCACTACGGCTGCAGCCCCAACTCCTTCCCCAGGACACACATGTGAGAATACAGTGTCACGGTGCTGGAATGGTCACTGCTTATAATCTATATCCTAATATTATATCAACGTTGTGTCTGTTTGTTCCAAGTTACCCCAAGAACTACTGAACCGATGTTCAAGAAGCCGCGATCACCTGCCAGCTCTCACCCTGTTTGGGTGCCCAAACGGCACTTTTCGCGATCGCGCCCAGCACTTTGGTCAGAGTTAGCCGATTTGCGGTGCTAAACCCAACCACTTTGGGCGCGATCAGCGTGAAAAACTGGAACAATTGAATAGCGGCCAGCGATCTCACGTCACTTTAGACGGGAGATCCGGGCCGCGAAAACAATTGAATTCCGCCCCTTGAGAGATAGCCTGCACTCTGGGCTCAATCCAATTAGGTGCAAATGGCAAGTAGCGAGTTTGTTTCTTGAAACTCACACACAGCAGCGAAACGCGCTCCCGAGAATTCTGCAATCCAATTATAAATGCCTATTCGCACTGCTCGCAGCGGAGGGGTGCGAATTGACAGCCAAATGAGATTTGAGAGAAATGCATGAAAATGTGGGGAGACCATCCTGGGCCCCCCAATAAGGATAATTGCATTTGCAGGACTGTACAGAAGGCTGTTTGTGGCCATTAGGAAGTTACTGTACGTTTTTAAATGGTGTGAAATGGCTGATTTGTGTTTTTTTTTTATAAATGCAAGAAAATGATGAAAACAAACTTTTCGTTTAATCTCAAACTAATTAAACGAAAAATGCAAAAAAAAAAGTAGGAGAAAGGGTGATTTTGGGGTACTTTGAGGGCACCTTGAAAAATTTAATATTTTTTTTATAAAAATAGTTATTTTTCAACTTAAAAATTATTGTAATTAAATTTGGGGTGCATAAACTAACGAAAAAGTAGATTTTAGGCTCATTTAAAGACTTTTTTTTTTAACCCCCAAAAATTACATGTAATTATTGGACTAATTAAGCTAATTGGAAACTTCCAAATGCCTAATTAGTCATTAGGGAGGTGTCCAAGGGTTTCAGCACTAGGGGGGTGTCCAAGGGTTTCAGCACAGTGTCTCCACATTTTAATCTTTTAAATAAAGATTTTTCTTTCCATCTCACCCTCAGGGAGGTGCGAGTGGAAAGTTGCAAATTGAGTCTGACTGATTCAGTGCGATTTGCTAATTGGATTGCAAAATGAATTCGCTACGCGAATTCGAAGTGAAAATAGCAACTCGCAGTTCGCACCTAATAGGATTGACCCCTTTGTGCCATCTCCATCCGTCAAGTTAAAGTTGAGCAATAACAAAATACAAAATGTATTGCCATCATCAATGCAGGAGATTTATTTATTAACAGTTTGTTATATAGCGCCGCACATTCCGCTGCGCTTTACAATTTGTACAAAGGAGATAGGTGTGGCCAGTGGCGGGACACCCGGAGACAATGGAGTCATTTGCCGCTGGGCTCCAGCCCTTAAGGGGGCACCTGGCTCCATTGTCCCCCGGGCCGTTCCGGGCACTGCTATGGAGATGGAGCGCCGCTGATCGTTGCTCCACCTCCAGCGGCGTCACTACGGGGGGGGTCGCACCCCCTATTTGTCGGGCGCCCGCTGAGTGTGTTACCAGCGGGCGCCCGGCTCCTTTCCCCCCGGCGGTAACCGGAGGAACGGAGCTCACTCCTGAGCTCCGCTTCCGGGTCCCGCAATGCACTATGGGAGTGACGTCATGACGTCACTCCCATAGTTCGGAGGAGCGGGCGCCGGGGACGGAAGGCAGCAGCACTGGAGCGGGGTTTCAGGTAAGTATTTTTTTTTTTATGCGTGTGCGCTCGCGGGGGGGTGCTCACTACAGGGGGCATTATTGGGGGTTCACTACAGGGGGCATTACTGGGGGCTCACTACAGGGAGCATTACTGGGGGCTCACTACAGGGAGCATTACTGGGAGCACTACAGGAGGCATTACTGGGGGCTTACTACAGGGGGCATTACTGGGGGCTTACTACAGGGGGCATTACGGGGGCTTATTACTGGGGGCACTACTGAGAGTTTACTACTGGGGGCACTACAGGGGCCCTTACTACTGGGGCACTGCAAAGGGGGACCATTACTGGGGGGCACTACATAGGCGGCACTGCATAGGGGGACCTCTACAGAGGGCACTGCACAGGGGGAACTGCATACAGGGGCGGCAGCTAGGGCTGGCATAGGTGCTGGGGGGTGGTACCAACATTTTGCCTCTGGGCACCTGGGATGAAGTTACGTCACTGGGTGTGGTGCCATGTGTGCGGCTGGTAAGGGGTGGGGGAAGATGCTTAGTGCCGGCGGTCACTTGGATAGGATAGGCTACATAGCTGTCTGAGCACAAGCCAAACGGTGACATTGGTGTGAGCGGTGGATGAAGGTGCTGCTGCCACCAGTTTGTATAGCATTGCTGATCACATGGGCCACATCCGCCACAGGGCCTCTATACAAAGCAATACAGGTTGAGTCTCCCATATCCAAATATTCAGAAATATGGAATATTTTCAGCATGACTGAGATAATGAAACCTTTGCTTTTTGATGGTTCAATGTACACAAACTTTGTTTAAGGCACAAAATTATTAAAAATATTGTATAAAGTTACTGATCATAAATGCATTCTGTGGTTAGATTTGGGCCCTATTTCTAAGACATTTCATTATGGTATGCAATTATTCCAAAATGCGGAATATTCCAATATCCAAATTACCCTTGGTCCCAAGCATTTTGGATATGGGAGACTCAATCTGTACAACTAGAACACTTCAAATAAAAAATGTCATTGTGGGCGAAGCTGTGGGCAACAGCTAGTACATAATAAAGCCATACACACAGAGGGGCTTATTTATCACTGCGCATTTATAATGTTGATGTGATAAATATTTTTTGCCTAAATTTGGAATGTGACAATATTTTCACGCAAACTTTCTAAAAACTCCTTGCCGGGAGATGGGCCCCGATAGCAGCCAGTCCTGGCAAAATGCTGTAAGCAGAGTGATAGCGTAACACTAAGCTTCAGAGCGCATACTGCACATGCCCATCTGGCGCCCAGCACATCCATCAGGCGGGGGAGACAATGGAATTTGCAAAACAGTAGCCCATAGGAATGCTTCAAATTCTAGAGCTTGGTAAATCCCACTGCATAGCTGCCCCCATAGAAACCCATGGGGCAGCTTAGTGGTCAGAAATGGAAGGTATCGCGAGTTTTCTGCTGGGGCCCCTCCATGGTAAATCCCAGGGATCCTTAATATTTGCAGATAACCCCTGTAAACGAGTGTTTTCAGGGGATATTCTGCAAATATTTGATAAATAGGCCCCCAAGAGATGTAGTGAAAATAAATAAATTGATAATAGGAATATAACAACTCCCCCTTCAGATGAGTATCTGGTACAACTGGGGTTTTCCACCTTAGAAAGGTATACAGTATCTCCAGGTAAATATATCTATCTATAGGGTGGTGACAATCCCCTGGGCACGCAAGGCTCAAGCCTCAGTTAATGATCTCCACTGTGCACAGCATCACCTCCTGGATGGGACCACTTCTGGTATTGGACCTTATTCAGCTTCGGACGGAATTGCAAAGCTGCTCGCAAGCAGCTTTGCAATTCCGTCTGTGCAGATATGGTAATGGCGCAGGAGCCATCACGCCCCCTGCTGCATTACGTATCCGAGCTACATTGTGCAATGCAGCATCGGATACTCTGCGGAACATCGGCCGGCTAAGATGACCCATGGGGTCACGCAGCCGGCCGCCGCAGATGAGAGGAAGAAGCCAGGAAATCTCCGTCAGCCGACAGAGATCCTGGCCTCTTCCCTCCCCCACCAACGGCGATGCCACGCCTCCGTTTCGGGAAATGGAGACCGTCACCGCCCTCTCCCCACCCACAAAGACACTAAGTGAAGGAGAAGTCACTCTATGTACCTGCCGGGCTGTTTCTTTTTACTGTCTCTAGTCAGCTGACTAATGAGTTACACTATGGCAGACATGACAAGTGAGTTGTTCATACTTATCTACTCTCCCGGAAGGTGTTCCCCGGACCTCCACAAGAGTGGGTGGATCTCCCGCATCACGCCCACTTCCTAGTGAAGTAGGCAGGAGGGGAATCGCGGGTCTGTAGGGATAATACAGGGAATTGCGAAGTGATTACCTGCATCTGCTCTCCAGGCTTCTCCTGGAGAGAGGGAGGAAAAAGTATGGGGTTGTTTTAAAGGAAATTAAATGAACAATAATAACTCTTTCTCTAGTGGAGGCTAGTTTATTGGACATATTTTACTATTTTACTATTGTTTAATTACTTACACTGTGACTTATTACTGGTCACTATTGATATTGCTGACATTAATGGGTATTACTGTTAATGCTGGCATATATATATATATATATATATAGTCACACCTAGAATCAACTCCAGACCTTTTACCTGCTTAATTGATAATGAAATAACGAGGGAATAGCCCACACCTGTCCATGAAATAGCTTTTGAGTTGATAGTCCCATTACTTTTGGCCCCTTAGAAAGTGGGAGGCACATATAGAAACCATTGTAATTCCTACACCGTTCACCTGATTTGGATGTAATTACCCTCAAATTAAATCTGAAAGTCTGCAGTTAAAGCACATCTTGTTTGTTTCATTTCAAAGCCATTGTGGTGGTGAATAGAGGCCAAAATATGAAAATTCTGTCAATGTCCCAATATTTATGCACCTGACTGTGTATATATATATATATATATATATATATATATATATATATGCACTAAAAGTACTGATAACATTATTGGGCATTACTACTACTAATGTTGAGATATTACTTTGGAGCTACTACTTTTGCCACCATTGTACTTCTACTATTGCTGCAGCTGGCATACTTGACACTGATTATATGTCGGTTTGCAAGTTCCCTAGCGAAGGGCTAAGATGCCGTAGGCTAAAAGTGACAATATTGGATTTTCACAATGGGCAAGGGCAGTCGTTCAGTTGGTTTTATATGTATAAATAGATGGTGTTTTCTTTTTTTCATTATTTGTCTTTCAGCTTGCTTTAAAAGTCAGGGGTCACATGTGAAGCGCCCCAAATCTAGCTGGTTGCCTATCACTGGTATAATGTTCCAACTTTTTGGATGTCTATCGTCCTTCTGAACGTGTTTCAATTTGCTACATTGTGTAGCTCTTATCAGGAACGATATTAATCAGTTCTTTCCTTATTAATTTATGTGTCAATAAGTTTTCCATTAAGGTTATGGTAGGGAGTTTAGACGTTGAGCTACAATGGGGACTTATGTGACTCAATAGGTTCTGAAAAATACCTCGTAATTTAATGGCGCTATACAGTATAAATAAATTAATCATATACTGGTTTTCCTCTTTTTAACAAGAGTTTAAGGGGCTCTACTGTTGGTGTAATGTGAATAAGGGGCTCTGCTGTGTGGCTTAACATGTGTATGGGGCACTACTGTGTGGTGTAACGTGAATAAGGGGCTCTACTTTGATGCGTAAAGTGTATAAGGGGCACTACTGTGTGGTATAATGTGTAGAAGGGGCTCTACTGTGGTGTAACGTGTATAAGGGCACTACTGTGTGGTATAATGTGTAGAAGGGGCACTACTGTGGTACAATGTGTAGAAGGGGCTCTACTGTGTGACGTAACGTGTATAAGGGGCACTACTGTGTGGTATAATGTGCAGAAGGGGCACTACTGTGTGGTATAATGTGTAGAAGGGGCTCTGCTGTGTGGCGTAACGTGAATAAGCGGCACTACTGTGTGGCGTAATGTGAATAAGCGGTACTACTGTGTGGCGTAACATGAATAAGGGGTAAATAGTAAATATTGTAAAGAGACATGTCAAGAGGATATATTTTGTAGGAGGGCGCAAATTTATAATTTGCGGAGGGGCTCCAAACAGTCTGGAAGCATTGTCTTGATATTCCTGGAAGAAACATTGGATTGGCAAACAGCAGGGTTAAAGGGGAGAATATCTAAAAGATAAGTTTAAATCCTCTAATTCTGCTTCAGAGTGGAGAAACATTTTAATTAAGCATTACTCTTTGAACTGTCTGTTATCTAGTTAGGAATACTTTTGTACTTTGCCGTCTGAAGAATTTTGTGGTCAGGATCAGTACATCCACTAGATGGCAGCAGAGCTTTATTTAATATGTATAAATCATGCAAAATAAATCCTATCAACTGTAACATTAGCCGTTTTGTGCTCCTTCTGTATGTACGTGGCCCATTTATCATTAGATATTTGCAGGTGTTTTCGGGGGATATGGTTTCAATGGGGGAAGCGATGCTGTCAGATTTACTAAGCACGGTACAAGACGGTGTTTTTTTCTTCTATATTTCCTGATGACGGGGTAAAATCTAAAATGTCGATAT
This sequence comes from Taudactylus pleione, assembly GCA_031769625.1. Classification (NCBI taxonomy): domain Eukaryota; kingdom Metazoa; phylum Chordata; class Amphibia; order Anura; family Myobatrachidae; genus Taudactylus; species Taudactylus pleione. The sequence continues at coordinate 154,675 of JAUIMM010000244.1, read as the reverse complement.
CAGCTCTGCGCCTTATTGTACTTCTTTCACAAGTCCTCTTGGAGTGCCGCTACATCTTTACCCATTACATATTATTTGAGCCTGTGTACCACGGCATAAGAATTGTATATGTGACTTGAAGTGCCTGCTTCCTTGTGAAATATATATATATCGTGTATATTTAAATCTACTGTGTGTGCCCCTGACGACCCATGTGGGTGTGGCCCATACTTGCCAACTGTCCCGCATTGTCAGGGAGACTCAATGAAATAGTAGCTGTCTCCTAGAAGAGCCTAGTAATCTCCCTGGTTGCACCTTACCCCCATTATTAAGCTGTTATCTTTTAAAAAAAAAAAAACAGAGATATATACATTCAAATGGGATCATTAGTATAATTTCCCTGCATTGGTTATAAGGCACGATGGGTCAGATTCTGCAAGGAATGCAGTTGCTTATACGCACGCAGTCACATTGCGTATGCATAGCGCGAGCTAGGTGCTGCATTAGGAATTGCGTGTGCAGTGACTATGCAGACCCGTTTGACAGGAAGTGCCGTCACATTTGGATGTAAGTCAGTATTATGACACGCCAATCAGATGTAGCAGTACACGCCTATCACATGTATGACACACCTCTCAGATGTAGCAGTACACGGTCACTTTACTGCCGCGCTCGTAGGTGCCGCTTTCACAATCTCCCTGAAATGCTTTTTCAAATGTAGACAAGTATGGTGTGGTCAGTGCTGTGTGGGTGAGATAAGTGTCACCCCCTATACTATCAGCCCCAATGTCTCAGTAAATAAATATAAATATAATAATTATTACATCATTTTCTGAGAAAACTAGAAATGCAATTTAATACTTACTAGCTGAAGTATCCGGCATTGCCCGGGTTTAAATGATCAAGTTATTAAGTTTTATTATGTAATATCCCTGGGTCAACTTTTGCCCGGCACACTCCACCGTGAGTTCCTGGCGGGACCCTTCACACCTCATTAGACACCCCAGACCAATTGCCACCCCTCTGTGAAGTTTTCCTCCAAATCCATCCAGTGGAAGGCTCAGAATAGGCTCCCCGGGTCAAAGTTCTGCCCAGCGTACACCAACGAGAGGTCCGACCGGGACCCTAACCCCCCTAAAACCTGGCCAGGTTCCAACTGGACCACCTCACATTGGTTTCATCCCAATCGGTGCAGGGGTGTGGCCGAATGCATAAGCGGACAGACAAACAAACAGACCAATGAATTTTCTATATGAAGCCGGGTACACACTAAACGATGTGTCGTCCAATCTGTCGTCCACATCGGGCAGCGTGTACCCGCTATGTTGCTGACGATGCGCGCTCCCGTGCGTCGTCAGCGAATCGACCATCAGACCTGCATGCAGGTCCGGCGGGCAATATAGTCAGTGGGGGCCATGCTGTCGCGCCGTCGCTTCCGGCATCAGCAAGTGTGTATGCACTTTCCGGGGCCTGCCGCACAAGACAACGCGCTGGGTGCACATCGTTTAGTGAGTACCCAGCATAAGATTTGTCGCTCTGTCGCTTTATCATATTGTTTGCTTTGTCTCTGTGTAGTTTAACGGCTTACTTTTTTGCTAAAAAATAATTATGTAAGACTTGGCAGCCTTACCTTGAGAACTGTGGAAGATATTCGCCAACAAATAAACAAACTTCCTCTTTTTATATATATATATATATATATATATATATATATATACAGTCAGGTCCATAAATATTGGGGCATTGACAGAATTTTCATATTTTGGCCCCTATTCACCACCACAATGGCTTTGAAATGAAACAAACAAGATGTGCTTTAACTGCAGACTTTCAGATTTAATTTGAAGGTAATTACATCCAAATCAGGTGAACGGTGTAGGAATTACAATGGTTTCTATATGTGCCTCCCACTTTTTAAGGGGCCAAAAGTAATGGGACAAACTAAACAATCCCAAATCTAACTTTCACTTTTTAAAACTTTGTAGCAAATCCTTTGCAGGCAATTACAGCCTGAAGTCTGGAACGCATAGACATCACCAGACGCTGGGTTTCATCCCTGGTGATGCTCTGCCAGGCCTCTACTGCAAATGTCTTCAGTTCCAGCTTGTTCTTGGGGCCTTTTCCCTTCAGTTTTGTCTTCATCAAGTGAAATGCATGCTCAATCGGAATCAGGTCAGGGAATTGACTTGGCCATTGCATAACATTCCACTTTTTAGCCTTAAAAAACTCTTTGGTTGCTTTTGCAGTATGCTTCGGGTCATTGTCCATCTGCACTGTGAAGCGCTGTCCAATGAGTTCTGAAGCATTTGACTGAATATGAGCATATAATATTGCCCGAAACACTTCAGAATTCATTCTGCTGCTTTTGTCAGCAGTCACATCATCAATAAATACAAGGGAACCAGTTCCATTGGCAGCCATACATGCCCATGCCATGACACTACCACCACCATGCTTCACTGATGAGGTGGTATGTTTTGGATCATGAGCAGTTCCTTTCCTTCTCTTCTCTTCCCATCACTCTGGTACAAGTTGATCTTTGTCTCATCTGTCAATAGGATGTTGTTCCAGAACTGTAATGGCTTTTTTAGATGTTGTTTGGCAAACTCTAATCTGGTCTTCCTGTTTTTGTGGCTCACCAATGGTTTGCATCTTGTGGTGAACCCTCTATATTCACTCTTGTGAAGTCTTCTCTTGATTGTTGACTTTGACACATATACATCTACCTCCTGGAGAGTTTTCTTGATTTGGCCAACTGTTGTGAAGGGGTTTTTCTTCACCGGGGAAATAATTCTTTTGTCATCCACCACAGTTGTTTTCTGTGGTCTTCCGGGTCTTTTGGTGTTGCTGAGCTCTCCGGTGCGTTCTTTCTTTTTAAGAATGTTCCAAACAGTTGATTTGGCCACACCTAATGTTTTTGCTATCTCTCTGATGGGTTTGTTTTGATTTTTCAGCCTAATGATGGCTTGCTTCACTGATAGTGACAGCTCTTTGGATCTCAAATTGAGAGTTGACAGCAACTGATTCCAAATGCAACTGTCACACCTAGAATCAACTCCAGACCTTTTACCTGCTTATTTGATAATGAAATAACGAGGGAATAGCCCACACCTGTCCATGAAATAGCTTTTGAGTTGATAGTCCCATTACTTTTGGCCCCTTAAAAAGTGGGAGGCACATATAGAAACCGTTGTAATTCCTACACCGTTCACCTGATTTGGATGTAATTACCCTCAAATTAAATCTGAAAGTCTGCAGTTAAAGCACATCTTGTTTGTTTCATTTCAAAACCATTGTGGTGGTGAATAGAGGCCAAAATCTGAAAATTCTGTCAATGTCCCAATATTTATGCACCTGACTGTATATATATATATATATATATATAGTGTTCACTCTAGCTCCGGCGGCAGGCAGGGCGCCGGAGCTAGAGAGGGCAACCTTATGCGCGCGCGCCTGGAAAGGGGGTGTGGTCATGAAAAGGGGGCGTGTCTATAAGGCGCGTCCCCTTTTCGTCATACTTGGGGGCGTGCCCGGCGCTTACGGACATGCTGGGCAGCCCCCAAGCGCTGCAGAAAGGGAGAATAGATGCCGGGCGATGTGTGTGTATATATATATAATATGTATTTTTATTATTCCCACATGAGAATAATGGGGTCCATCCTAAATGTATATAACAAGGAACTGATGAGCAGGTTACTGCTATATGTTGAGTCATTGGATGGTTGGAAAGGCTGGCTAGGGTTTATCCAGGTATTCTTCCGGAGCAGGGCCGTATCTATAATGGTTGAAGGGTGTGCGGGGAACACGGGCCCCTGGGTCCAGGGGGCCCCCGCACCGCACACCCTGCATCCATAATATTACTTACGTCGACACGGGGGTCCAGCGCTGTAAAACGACTGGAAAATGGCCGCGGCCGCCTTTTTCCCGTCGTTTGCGCATGCGCAGTACATGGAAAATGTCCGCCGCGGCCATTTTCCCGGTGATCTGTGCATACTCTATAGACTCTGGGTACACTCTAGTGCCCAGAGTCTATAACTCCAGCGCTGGCCGCGCACAACTCAGTGCGCTGCCGGACGCCGAGTGGAGAGGAGGGAGCCCGTGTCGGAGACTGGCACACGGGCACCCTCCTCTCTAGAAATGCCCCTGTTCTGGAGCGTAACAAATAGCCAGCAATTTAGATAAAAGGAAGTAATAGTAAAAGGTAAATGAAGGTGGTACAGAAAGGGTATTCCCAAATATACAAAAATGCCTCTGCTCCCCTCAGCAAATTTCTGTTTGCCCAAGTGCAGCCATTTACCTACCTTGACAAGCATAGGTGACTGGCTGTATTAGTTTTTGGAACTACTCCTTTAAAAGCACTCTGCACTTATGCTTGTGGATTGTAAGGCCGGCTGAAGCTATGCATATTGTAAACAATAGAAAGGCCCACTGCAAAGACCTAGCTACTGCCATATAGTACCATGCTGATTATTAAACTAATTTATTCCCTTATCCTCCTAAGGCGCTTCTTATTCCAGTCTCATTTATGCCTTAAATTACATTGGGGCTGTGTTTGCTGCATGCATCACTGTGGTGTATCTGAAAATGTACTTACATGGATATCTGTGCACTTATAGATGCACATTACCCTTATCAAACGTGCCTGGATGGTAGCTCAGGATTATTCTCAGGTACCTGGACTTCCTGAGCAGCTGTAAAACAACAACAACAAAAGAAAGTGGGAACCAATGAACACCACGTGAAATATACTCACTTTCAGCTGCTTTAGAAAAGGGGCATTAGACGAACATCGCTCTTTTTCTCCTCAAGTACCTGCCCATGTCATTGGCATCTGGACACTGAGCATCTTGTGTTCCCAGGACTTGATGTATTGCATGATGTGCCTATTTTACTCAATATTGTTGGTATTGTCTACCTGCACTAAATGAATGGGGGGGGGTGTTCATTCAGCAGCGGTACCTTCACGGTGACCCAAACCTTATAACTGGCAATGATTGACTGGAGGGGGGGGGTACTGCGCTCAAATGAAATAATGATTATGTGTGGACAGATGAGGCTCACACTGTATTTATTTCTCACTACTGTGTTTATTGATGAGGAGTTGCAAAGCTCCTGCGTTAAAACAATAATGGTATACCCATACGTATGTGTATGCTGGATTAAGATTGTATGTAATCAGGGTTTGTGCCCATAAGTGGTAGATAGTCTCGTACTAAAAGCCTGACTAAGTGAAGATGGGTTAGTTCCTGGTTTTACTCCTTTCACTGGTAGAAGTCTAAATATCTACCAATTATGTCATCTTGGATTTTGGGCGAATCGAGTCAAAATTCCTGCGGATATCTGCAAATTGCGTATGGTCCGCAGACTGTAATCACAGTCTGCACATACACTGTATCTGCATGCGCACACAGACGGAGATTCTAAAGTGCAGACCACTCTTTCCGTGACTTGGGCATTTGTGTGTCGCTACCAATGGGATTGCACAGAACAATCCGTGCCGTGAGAGTGACATGGGAGTGTCATAGGAATGTAACCTGACTTCTGTGCTCGTTTGGGGCGTGCGGAAGCAGCTGGAACATCTGTTTCTGTCGGATCTTTTGCGCCCAGCATGGGGGTGGGAGCAAGTCCTGCTACTGATGATGACTGCTGCGGTTGTGGACGTAAATACGGACGTGGGCAGCCTGGTCTTCCACATGAAGAAATTTGTAAACTCACATAGACGGGTGGATACTTCAGTTAGCACAAGGTAGTAAGCATTCTGCCTCAGCCTCATGGAAATGTGGCCTCCTTTAGGAGCCAATTCATTATGTTAATTATCAGGGTCTGGGAGTACCCCGATAATTAACATTATAGCTCGCAACGGGTGCCAGAGCAATTCATCATTCCTTCGGGACGGAGACAGCTGATCCGAAAATCAGCTGTCTCCACTAATAATGTCACTGCTACTGTACACTTGTAGCAGGGAAACTTGGCACTGCCGAGTCTACTAGTGCACCTGCGCCAACTAGGGTTCATCACAGGCACACAAAGCCCTGGCGTCCGGCGAAAGGAGCCAATCAGCGGCGGAGGCATCCGAAAGGCGGATGTGCGGGAGCAAACACCATGGGTGCCAAATTCTCCCGCAGTCAAGCTCCGAATATATTGTTTTTTTCGGAGCTTGATGAATTTTTGTCCTCATACTAGTGTATGGGGACAGCGGGCCAAATCGGGAGAGAAAGGTAAGCAGGAGATATCTGTGATACTAGTGTATGGGGACAGCGGGCCAAATCGGGAGAGAAAGGTAAGCAGGAGATATCTGTGTTACTAGTGTATGGGGACAGCGGGCCATTCCGGGAGAGGAAGGTAAGCAGGAGATATCTGTGATACTAGTGTATGGGGACAGCGGGCCAAATCGGGAGAGAAAGGTAAGCAGGAGATATCTGTGTTACTAGTGTATGGGGACAGCGGGCCATTCCAGGAGAGGAAGGTAAGCAGGAGATATCTGTGATACTAGTGTATGGGGACAGCGGGCTATTCCGGGAGAGGAAGGTAAGCAGGAAATATCTGTGTTACTAGTGTATGGGGACAGCGGCCAAATCGGGAGAGAAAGGTAAGCAGGAGATATCTGTGTTACTAGTGTATGGGGACAGCGGGCCATTCCGGGAGAGGAAGGTAAGCAGGAGATATCTGTGATACTAGTGTATGGGGACATCGGGCCAAATCGGGAGAGAAAGGTAAGCAGGAGATATCTGTGTTACTAGTGTATGGGGACAGTGGGCCATTCCGGGAGAGGAAGGTAAGCAGGAGATATCTGTGATACTAGTGTATGGGGACAGCGGGCTATTCCGGGAGAGGAAGGTAAGCAGGAGATATCTGTGTTACTAGTGTATGGGGACAGTGGGCCATTCCGGGAGAGGAAGGTAAGCAGGAGATATCTGTAATACTAGTGTATGGGGACAGCGGGCCATTCCGGGAGAGGAAGGTGAGCGAGAGATATCTGTGATACTAGTGTATGGGGACAGCGGGCTATTCTGAGAGAGGAAGGTAAGCAGGAGATATCTGTGATACTAGTGTATGAGGACAGCGGGCCATTCCGGGAGAGGAAGGTAAGCAGGAGATATCTGTAATACTAGTGTATGGGGACAGCGGGCCATTCCGGGAGAGGAAGGTAAGCAGGAGATATCTGTAATACTAGTGTATGGGGACAGCGGGCCATTCCGGGAGAGGAAGGTAAGCAGGAGATATCTGTAATACTAGTGTATGGGGACAGCGGGCCATTCCGGGAGAGGAAGGTAAGCAGGAGATATCTGTAATACTAGTGTATGGGGACAGCGGGCCATTCCGGGAGAGGAAGGTAAGCAGGAGATATCTGTAATACTAGTGTATGGGGACAGCGGGCCATTCCGGGAGAGGAAGGTAAGCAGGAGATATCTGTAATACTAGTGTATGGGGACAGCGGGCCATTCCGGGAGAGGAAGGTAAGCAGGAGATATCTGTAATACTAGTGTATGGGGACAGCGGGCCATTCCGGGAGAGGAAGGTAAGCAGGAGATATCTGTAATACTAGTGTATGGGGACAGCGGGCCATTCCGGGAGAGGAAGGTAAGCAGGAGATATCTGTAATACTAGTGTATGGGTACAGCGGGCCATTCCGGGAGAGGAAGGTAAGCAGGAGATATCTGTAATACTAGTGTATGGGGACAGCCGGCCATTCCTGGAGAGGAAGGTAAGCAGGAGATATCTGTAATACTAGTGTATGGGGACAGCGGGCCATTCCGGGAGAGGAAGGTAAGCAGGAGATATCTGTAATACTAGTGTATGGGGACAGCGGGCTATTCCGGGAGAGGAAGGTAAGCAGGAGATATCTGTGATACTAGTATATAGGGACAGCAGGCCATTCCGGGAGAGGAAGGTAAGCAGGAGATATCTGTGATACTCCCTGCAGTATCACAGATATCCCTGCAGATGCTGTGCCGATGGCTCTGTGGTTCACGGAGATGGCACAGGACTGGCACGCTGAAAAGAGCTTGGATTGCAGCGACAACCAGGAGCCACTGCAGATTCGAGACGCCGCTCGCAAACTAAGAGCACTGACACAGCGCTGGCAGATTCTGCCACAGAGCCATCGGCACAGCATCTGCAGGGAGCCGCCTGGAAGACTGCGGCACAGAGAGACCATCATCCCAACCGGCGAGGAAGGGTAAGTGCCGACAGGTCCAGGCGGCCTGACACCATTTAAAACTGCAATAAGGCTGAACAAAAGGGAGCTCTCCATCACACAAAATCCGCGTTCGACCACCAAGAACTAACAGGACAAGTATATACCTCGCAAAGACTAGAGACTCTATCCATACTGTCCATAAATTACCAGGACTATTTCTCATCAATTATCATTTATCACTACATATCACACTGTCCTTGTCATCTGCACACACCCCCTCCCTCTGTTCGAATTTCTGTGAGTATAACACTTGTCCCGTTACGTGGTGTCTCACCAAAAATTAGCCGGCCGGCAGTAAAGTACACCCATTTGAGCACAATGTGCCTAATACTACCGCAAGGTGCATCAATTTTTAATTCAATTTTATGTGAAAACGTATATATTTTAATAAACACTGTATGACAAATTACTGATCACAAGTAGTTATTCCGTACACAGAAAAACATCATAAGGTTGGGTGCATAGTTACGACAAAACTTCATATAGACCCCACAGACTGCTACAAGATTCGGAGCGAGGTCAGTACACAGGACCTCATTCAGAGTCGGTTGAAGGGGCCGCACGGTCGTACGGAAAAAGGGGCCGGATATGCAAATGATTCCCTCGCAAGTTGCGTCCCTAAGTTCGGATCGGTAGTTGGCCGACCAAGGGGAGGAAGCGGTCGGAAGACAAAAAAATACGCCCCCTTCTCGTACACATTACACGTCATCTCCGGGCATATAAGGATTAATCGAGACCATCAGGAACCATCGGAACTGGTCGTAGAGCTTAAGGTTGACCATACCCTCTCTTAAGCTCTACGATCATGTCAGTGTAAAAACCTCCCATGTCACATGTGCCATGACGCTACTTTGTTAATTATGCACTCCCATAATCCGTATGTACTCCCATAAAACGCCGTTCGCATAATGAGGCACGCCTGCGTTCGGATCTCCACTCCCCCGTTTTCAAGCACCTTCCCCTGTTACCACCCACAAACGCCTCCATCTGTTACTCAAACTACCGACCTGGCTGTGTTCAAGGAGAGAGAAATTTCTGATCATAGCGGCTAGTTTGCGTACACGCATTGCGAACTTTACGCATGCGCAGTATAGCGAACATCGGTGGCGTACGACCGTGCGGCCGCTTCGACCGACTCTGAATGAGGTCCACAGTTTTTCTTTAAATTGCAGTGTGTTAGCACAGAAGCCAGTCACTACCCAGAAGCTGCACAAAACACAGGACAGTGCAGAGTGTTTCCAGCACATTACTTATTAGGCCTGAAAATCAACCAAGAACTGGAGAAAGGCATCATATCTTTTGACCATATAAACATACATTGAGAAGGTACTTGAGAAATGTGGGATGTCAGATGCCAAACTTCTAGCTACTCCCATTCATAAACGTATGACACTAACTAAGGAAATGTCTCCTAAAGATGAAAAAAAGGCCAAAGATATGAAAAATGTCCCTTATCTTTAGGGGTGAGCGGGTTCGGATTTCTGAAATCCGAGCCCCCCCGATCCGAGTCCGATCCGAGTCAGGCTCGACTTTTCCCGCCTGACTCGGATCTGAAATCGAGGCAAAACGTCATCATCCCGCCTTCCGGGTCTCGCGGGTTTTGGATCCTATATAAGGTACCCGCGTCGGCGCCATTTTCTCACTCGGCTGTGGACAGTGAAGAGGGAGGGTGGGAGTTAGGGCTGGCTGGGCTGTGTAGTGTAGTGCAGAGTAGTGTTGTGCTGCGCTGTGCTGCTGTTGTCCATAGGGGCTGTGTCCACTACTTCAAAGTCCATAGGGGCTGGCTGTGTTGTGCTGTGCTGCTGTTGTTAATAGAGGCTGTGTCCACTACTTCAAAGTCCATAGGGGCTGGCTGGACTGTGTTGTGCAGTCAGTTCTCCATAGGGGCTGTGTCCACTCCAAAGTCCTGTGCAGTGTCCCAGTCCTAAAGGGGTGCTGTAGTGTTGTCCAGGGGGTGCTCTGTCCATCAGGGGTGCTCCCCCCAAGTGCTAAAAAAATAATATAATATTTTTTCTGTGTTTGTGAATTGTGTGCGCAGTAGCCGCACGTGCATCAACAAAGTAGTGCCAAGCGTGCGCCTGTGTCATAAGTAAAGGGCCGGCTGGCTTGACCGTTAAAGGGTGCTGTAACCCCCAAAGTACACTCCAAACCAAATCAAAAAATATTTTCTGTGTTTGTGAATTGTGTGCGCAGTAGCCGCACGTGCATCAACAAAGTAGTGCCAAGCGTGCGCCTGTGTCATAAGTAAAGGGCCAGCTGGCTTGACCGTTAAAGGGTGCTGTAACCCCCAAAGTACACTCCAAACCAAATAAAAAAATATTTTCTGTGTTTGTGTGCGCCTTAGCCGCACGTATATATCAATATAACATAAATGGAGGACCAAACTTTCTCCGATAAAAATAAAATAGGGAAAGATCAAGAACCACTTCCTCCTAGTGCTGTTGCTGCTGCTGGGAGTTGTTCATCATCCCAGAGAGGAAGTAGGAACACCACTACTTTTACTAAACAATTGACCCTGCAACAGTCCCTAGCGATGAGGATGAAGTACGACAGCAGTCATCTTGAAGCAAAACGTATAACTGAGGCCTTGACTGCTATGTTGGTGTTAGACGTGCGTCCGGTATCCGCCATTAGTGCAGTGGGATTTAGACAATTGATGGAGGTAGTGTGTCCCCGGTTCCAAATCCCGTCTAGATTCCACCTGCATCCTCAAAGCAGCAGCGACAAGCGTGCGTCTGTCTGTTAAAGGGTGGTGTAACCCTCAAAGTGCGCTCCACAAACAATAAAAAAATTCTTATTTTTTTTTCTGTCTTTGTGAATTGTGTGGGCTGTAGCCGCACTTGCATCCTTAAAGCAGCAGCAACAAGCGTGCGTCTGTCTGTTAAAGGGTGGTGTAACCCTCAAAGTGCGTCCACAAACAATAAAAAAATTATTATTTTTTTTTTAGGCTTTGTGAATTGTGTGGGCTGTAGCCGCACTTGCATCCTCAAAGCAGCAGCGACAAGCGTGCGTCTGTCTGTTAAAGGGTGGTGTAACCCTCAAAGTGCGCTCCACAAACAATAAAAAAATTCTTATTTTTTTTTCGGTCTTTGTGAAATGTGTGGGCTGTAGCCGCACTGGCATCCTTAAAGCAGCAGCGACAAGCGTGCGTCTGTCTGTTAAAGGGTGGTGTAACCCTCAAAGTGCGCTCCACAAACAATAAAAATATTCTTTTTTTTCTGTCTTTGTGAATTGTGTGTGCTGTAGCCGCACTTGCATCCTCAAAGCAGCAGCGACAAGCGTGCGTCTGTCTGTTAAAGGGTGGTGTAACCCTCAAAGTGCGCTCCACAAACAATAAAAAAAAAAATTTTTTTTTTCTGTCTTTGTGAAATGTGTGGGCTGTAGCCACACCTGCATCCTTAAAGCAGCAGCGACAAGCGTGCGTCTGTCTGTTAAAGGATTACATCGGTGACAACATCCAAGTAGGCATGTCAGACAGTCTGTACCTGTACTGGCAGGAAAAAGAAGAAATTTGGAGGTCCCTGTACAAACTGGCTCTATTTTACCTGAGTTGCCCCCCCTCCAGTGTGTACTCCGAAAGAGTGTTTAGTGCAGCCGGGAACCTTGTCAGCGAAAGGCGTAGGAGGTTGCTTCCACAAAATGTGGAGAAGATGATGTTCATAAAATGAATTATCAACTCTTCCAGGGAGACCAGCCTCCAGAACGTACAGAGGGACCTGTGGTTGTGGATTCCAGTGGGGACGAATTAATACTCTGTGAGGATGAGGATGTACATAACACTGAAGAGGGTGAGGAATCGGTGGATGAGGAGGATGAGGACGACATCTTGCCTCCGTAGAGCCAGTTTGTGCAGGGACAGATTAATTGCCAGCTTGTTTTGTGGGGGCCCAAACGAACCAATCATTTCAGCCACAGTCATGTGGCAGACCCTGGCGCTGAAATGATTGGTTTGTTAAAGTGTGCATGTCCTGTTTATACAACATAAGGGTGGGTGGGAGGGCCCAAGGACAATTCCATCTTGCACCTCTTTTTTTTATTTGCATTATGTACTGTTTGGGGCCTAGTTTTTCAAACTGCCATCCTGTCTGCCACTGCAGTGTCACTCCTAGATGGGCCACGTGTTTGTGCCGCCCACTCGTATCTCTTAGCATAGTCATCCAGCTACCTCGGTGCAACCTTTTGGATATAAAAACATTATTGTGAGGTGTTCAGAATAGACTGGAAATGAGTGGAAATTAAGGTTATTGAGGTTAATAATAGCATAGGAGCAGAAAAACCCACAAATTCTGTGATTTTAGCTGTTTTTATGCTTTTTTTAAAAAAAAAATACAGATCCAAAACACAAAACCCAAAACACAGAAGGGTAGTTTTGGCAAAACCAATCCAGATCCAAAACCAAAACACGAAAAGGGGCCCGGTGCACACCCCTACTTATCTTGTACCATCGGGCAACTAACGTATGCAAGTGTCGGGACATGCAGTTGCTACAAACCTAGGAAGGCAGCGTTGGATGGTTGTAAAAAGAATCTTAAGATAATTAAAAGTCTACCATGAAGTTGGAATTCACTCGGGGCCCGATTCAGGGATGGTCGGAATTGCACACAAGCTGCATTGCAAATCCATCCTTCTTAATGTAAATGCTGAAGGAGGTGTCAAACAATTCCTTGCTGCATTTGCGCGCACCAATCTACCATGAGTTTCTTATAGCATAGTAATAGTAATATGTCACAGACATCACTGAGGCGGGATGCAGTCAGGAAGCTGAAGGTTGAAATGCCGACCACCGGCTTCCTGACTGTCTAATCCCAGCAGGCGTTGAAATCCTGACGCCTGTCATTTTAACTATGCCGGGAGCCCGGCATACCGAACGAAGGTAAGGCGGACAGCCACAGGGGGGGAAGGGTTAGGTTAGGGGGTTAGGCACCCCCCCCCCAGAAGACTTAGAGTTAGGCTATGGGGAAAGGGGGAATAGGTTTTGGCACTTACAGGTGGGGTTAGGGTTGGGTTAGGTTAGTTATAGTTAAAATACTTACCTGTTTCTGGAGAGGAGGGGGCCCGTGTGCAGTCTACAACACGGGACCCCTCCTCTCCGCCTGGCGGCCAGCAGCACACTGAGCTGTGCGCGGCCAGCGCCAGAGTTATTGATTCTGGGCACTAGAGTGTGCCCAGAGTCTATAGTGTCTGCACAGGTCACTGGGAAAATGGCCGCGGCGGCCATTTTCCCTGTAAAGCGCATGCACAAACGACGGGAAAATGGCCGCCACAGCCATTTTACAGCGCCGGACGCCCAGGCCGACGTGGGACTCTGGAGAGGTAAGTAATATTATGGGTGCAGAGTGTGCGGTGCGGGCCCCCCCTGGACCCAGGGGCCTGTGTTCACCACACCCCCTGCACCCATTATAGATACGCCCCTGCTGTCGGGATCTTCAGTTGCCGGTCTTCTGGCATCGGGATTTGTATTTCATACCGATCCCACTGAGGCATGAAGTACAAAATAACATCACTAACTCACAGTGCATTGATAAACCATTTACAAAATGGCTGCCCCCTCTATGTATAGACAGTGTGCACACTTAAAGGAGCGAGGAATGTGGCTGCGGCTCCGCCTAACCGCCTTGTTAGTCCTGCCAGCCAAATATATCTCAGCGCCTTAGAAACAAGCCCAGTAACACTGCAGGCCTTTCTCTGTTTTTGCAGAGCATGTAAAACTTGCCTCTGCCAGTCATCTCAGTTTAGTTACATTCCAGTGTTAATGCTCCGCACGCAGAACTCGTTATTTTTGAAAGCTCCATTTCCAAGTACTTCCTGTGGTTTGGCAAGGCAGCTACCTGTTAGCTATTAGTCACCGTATGACGTACAGCCTATATATAGTCCTCATGGATTTAGGGGCTTTTCTATTTTCAAAACCGGCTAGAAACCAAGAATGTCAGCTTCACTGTAACCTGGCAGGAGACAACGTTACCATGTCGGCATTCCTAATCGTGTAGAGAGCAAACTGTAGCTGTTATGTATGAACGGGTCCTTTCAATTGATCTGCACCTGGTAAAAGAAAAAAAATTTAATTAACGTAGCTGCAACATGTGCAAATATTTTCTATAACTTTATATAGGGACATTTTGCTGGTGAGCCAAAATCATCTACGTCAGTGACGTGGAATACTGCGCCTGATTCAGACTTGGACGCTAAGCCGCGATTGCTCGCTGCCAAAAGGGGCTGGGTATACAAATTCTGTGATCGCAATGTGTGGCCTTAGGATGCCCTCTATGTCTTATAGAGCAACAGCAGTGAGCGTACACTGGTGTATAAAGAAGCCCCCTTTCATTTCTTAGCACACGTCATCTCCAGGAAGTGTATGATTAATCAGGACCATCGAGAGCCATCGGAGCTGCAGGCAGCACTTGAGGTAGACCCTACCCCACAGCAAGCAATGCGATCACTGCAGGCTGAAATACAACCAAGTGACGTCTACAATGACGCCTCCATGCTGATTATGCACACCCATAAACGCCGTTTTGACGACCAGGCGCACCTGCGTTCGCAGCACCACTCCCCCGTTCACAAGCACCTTCCCCTGTTACCACCCAGAAACGGCGCTATCCGTCACTCAAGCTGGCGCTCAGTCTTCGTGCTACGACCGCACGATTCCCGATCACAGTGACTGGCGCGCACACTGCGATGCATGCGCAGATGGGCGACCATCGCCCATATCAAGCGATCGTGGCTTAGCGTCTGGGTCTGAATCAGGCCCACTGTCCATGCGGAGCTTGGGGTTCCGCAATCCCCTCATATTTGATGAATGTAATAATAGTGTACTTATTGCTGTTTCTATTTTTTCTTAAAGGAAAATTAGCCTTAGCCTAGGGGGGGTTTCGTTAGTTGCTGCCAAACAATACTATCTGGTAGTGCAAATGTGCAGCAGGACAGCCAAGCAACATGCAGGCATACTTACTTTCTGGACTTTTACATGGAATTAAGGGCCTGATTCAGAGCCGGACGCTATTTGCGCTCGCTCGTTCAGAAAAAGGGGCCGGCTATTTAAATTGAGCGCTCGCTCTTTGCGGTCTGTTGACGCCTCTATGTCTGAACGATTGAACGAAACATGCGCTCGCTATTTTAAAAAAAACGCCCCCTGGCCACTCGCATCCTACGTCATCTCCGCTATTTATTAGATTAATCGAGTACATCGAAAGGCGTCTGAACTGCTCGCAGTGCTTGTGGTAGCATTTTCCTACCGCAATCATGCGAACAGTTCAGGCTAAGAGACAACCAAGTGACGTGGTCAATGACGCTGCTTTGTTAATTATGCACACCCTTAAAACGCCCGTTTTGACCGTTTGGCACGCCTGCGTTCGGATCTCCACTCCCCGTTTTCAAGCACCTTCCCCTGTTACCACCCACAAACGCCTCATTCTGTCACTCAAAATAGCAGGCACTCGCTATTTTGCGAGCGCTCGATTTCCGACCGCAATGACTGGTTCGCGCATGCGTATTACAACCCATACGCATGCGCAGTTGTGCGAACATCACTCGGAGCGAACGAGCGGCCGCTTACGGGCGGCTCTGAATCAGGCCCTAATTCATTACTTGTTCATTCACTTCTAGGAAGAAGTCATGAAAACCTGGGACTGTCCCTGGAAACTATGAACAGGTGACGACTAGAGATGTGAGCGGATCCCCGTGTTTTAGTTCTAATTTATCATCGAGTTTTGATTTGGGTCTTTAAAAAAAAAAAAATTGCTAAAAACAGCTAAAATACTGTAATTTGGGCCTAGGGTCACCAGGGACAAGATGAGTATACAGCCATGGCCAAAGTTTTGAGAATGACACAAGTATTGGTTTTCACAGAGTTTGCTGCTTCAGTGTTTTTAGACCGTTTTGTCAGATGTTATCATGGTATACTGAAGTACAATTACAAGCATTTCATAAGTGTCAAAGGGCTGTATTTATCAACATTATTTTTACTAAAATAATGTGCAAAAGGGTGTTTTCACACCCTTTTCACATTATTTTAGTATCACCTATAGTTATTACAGGGCAATTGGAGTAGAATTCGTAAAATTCTACTCCAACCCCTAAGTACCACTTATTTTTAGTAAGCAGATCGCATTTCCCACAACTGTTTGGGAAATGTGATCTGACCATAGTTACTAAAAATAAATGTGCAAAAAATACCGGGGAAAGCCCTGTGATAATCCAGGGTCTCCCCCGGTTACCGGCCTCCTTCCCTGCAGACCCGGGAGTCGGTCCCAGTAATCAGCTGTGTGGTCTAAACAGACTGCAAGCTGATTACTGTAAAAAAAAAACATTACTTACCTGACTCCAGGGACCGGTGATCGGGCCTCCGGTGATGTCTCCCCTCCCGTCAGCTGGTTTTCCACAATGCACTGCTGCCCGGTCATCAGGTGATCGGGCCCCAGTGCAGTATGGGAGATCACCTGACCGGAGGAATGGAGAACATCACCGGAGGCCTGGAGCATGCAGGTAAGTGTAAGTAAGGGAGGGGGGAACCGCGATCGCGGGGGCGGTGCTTAGCGCCAGAGGAGGGGTAGCTGCGGCGAATGGTCGGCGCATGCGCGGGCACTTAATCACGGTATTTTTTGCGAAAATACCGTGATAAGGCTCCGAAGGGGATTAGCAGGGACAGAGCTTTATCGCAAACTCTGTCCCTGCAAGGGATTTGTTGTAAATCCCTGTGATATTGCCTGAATTCGCAATGCGAATTCACTCAGTAATATCACACTACAATCTGCATTACCAATGCGGATTGTAGTAAATAGAGCCCAAAGGCTTTTATTGACAATTACATTAAGTTTATGCAAAGAGTCAATATTTGCAGCGTTGACCCTTCTTTTTCAAGACCTCTGCAATTCGCCCTGGCATGCTGTCAATCAACTTCTGGGCCACATACTGACTGATGGCTGCCCATCCTTGCCTAATCAATGCTTGGAGTTTGGCAGAATTTGTGGGGTTTTGTTTGTCCACCCGCCTCTTGAGGATTGACCACAAGTTCTCAATGGGATTAAGGTCTGGGGAGTTTCCTGGCCATGGACCCAAAATTTCTCTGTTTTGTTCCCCGAGACACTTAGTTATCCCTTTTGCCCTATGACAAGGTGCTCCATCATGCTGGAAAAGGCATTGTTCCTCACCAAACTGTTCTTGGATGTTGCTCTTGGAGGATGTTTTGGTACCATTCTTTATTCATGGCTGTGTTCTTAGGCAAAATTGTGAGTGATCCCACTCCCTTGGCTGAGAAGCAACCCCACACATGAAAGGTATCAGGATGCTTTACTGTTAGCATGACACAGGATGAACACTTTTGGTGGGTGGCCTGGTGTCAAGAAGGACAGCAAAGAAGCCACTTCTCTCCAGCAAACACATCAAGGACAGACTGATATTCTGCAAAAGCTACAGGGATTGGACTGCTGAGGACTGGGGTAAAGTTATTTTCTCTGATGAATCCACTTTATGATTGTTTGGGGCATCTGGAAAAATGCTTGTCTGGAGAAGGAAAGGTGAGCGCTACCATCACTGTGTCATGCCACATGCCCGGACATCAAGGGCCCGCTGGCACCTGTAGTCCGCCTGTAAAGAAAATATTAAAATAAATACAAGAGACTTGATTGTTTAATAAAAGTTTATTACACGGCATCTTCACCTGGGGGACAGCGACCTTTAAGCTCTTTTACATGGCCGCCACCCACTAGGACTTCTGGAGTCCTCTTCACCTGGTGGGTGGCAGCCTTTAAGCTCTTTTACATGGCCGCCGCCCACTAGGACTTCGGCCGTCTTCTGTCTTCAGGGGCTCTTCACTGCTCCTTCCCCCGTCGGCGGACTGGCATGCCGCTGGCTCACACTGGCTTATATAAGCCAGCCGAGGGGGCGGGACGATGCCACAGCCTCCGCCTCCTGCTACTACCGCCAGCTCCTGCAACCACCGCCGCCCACACCAATATCCGCGACCTCGGTGCCCGAGTAGCCGCTCATCACAAGTTTGACAAACTTGCGATGACCAGGCTAGGCTAGTACTGTATATTGTGAAGGACAGGTGTGAAATAAGTTATTAATAAAGTGTCAGTGTGTGTGGAGTGGGACTGGGGAGGGAGTGGGACATTAGGATTTAAACTATTTTATTGTCCATGGCTTCAGTTTACCTAATAGCGGGTGCAGCGCTATTAAGTAAAAGGAAGACCTGGACAATAAAATAGCCACTACTGTAAGTGTCATGTTTTTTTTATGTATATAACTAAACACTCACATGCAGCCTGTCTCACACTGACACTCTCCCACAGAGTTCAGCACTGACAATGACAGCCGGATACAGTCACTGTCAGAGCTGATGCCCAATCACATCTGCCTCAGTGGAGTGCTTTGATGTGGGCTGAAAGCACTTGTCACTGAGGCAATTCTATATGTGCCACTTCTACTGCTATTTTTCAAGGGGCTTTTAATGCCCGTGGCTTAGCCCCGCCCCCTGCTTCCTATCTATTACTATACACAGTGGGAGGTACCGCTCTCAGTGCCTCCCAAACATAACATAATATTACACTCTGTCGTCTGTCCTACAGAATAATATAAAGCAGATATTTATGATACAGAATATGTATTATTTTTATCATTAATGACAGGGGAGGCTCTGCCTCCCCTGACTGGACAACCCTGGATCTCATATACCATCGGAAAACCCGATTCAGCAAAATACAATTCTTAGTAAATATGAGTGTTTTCAGCTGACAAAACTCTCCAGTGTCCCTGCGATACTGAGTATATTGAACCTCGGGCCAGACACGATTCTTAGTAAATTTCCTAAACCTAACTCCTCCTCCTAACCTAATGCTGCTAATGGCACCCCAATGGTGCCCTGATGGCTTGCTAAAGTGTATTTGAGACTGTGCTCCATCTCCCAGTCCCACACCCGCTCCCTCCGGTCGCCTGTGAGAAATGGCGCCCGGTCACGAGGGAGAGACTTTAATATGCAATCCAAAAGACGCAAGATCCAATGCCGGGGAGATGACGTTTTGCCTCATTATGGGATCCGAACTTGGCGGGATGACCCAAGCCGGGACTCGGGTGTGTTCAGTTTCCAGGAAACTGAACCCGCATAGCTCTATTGACGACCATGCCATGAAGAAAAAGGAGGAAATATTTTCTTTTCTTACAGACATCATGGTCTGAAGAACCTCTCTAGGAAGCCAATTGTAGGCTAGAAGGAGTTAACAGCATCTAAAGATGGAGTTACCTAATGGGGCCATACGTATAACCAGTGGCGGGCTGGGCCAGGGTGCCATGTGCCCCCCGGGCCGCAGCATCATGCGGGCCGCGGGCCGGTGCAGTCTGTGTCACTGTGACACAGACTGCACCGCGTGTGTAGCGCTGACCGGACGGTCAGCGCTACACAGCACAAACACAAAGCCGCCGGAGCCGGCAGCTGTGTGTTTGCTGTAATCAGCAGCCGCTGAGAGTCTGTCAGACTCTCATCGGCTGCCGCTGCTCCCACTGCGGGAGCCATCTTCCGGCTCCCGCAGTGGGTAATGGGAGAGCCGTCGTCATGACGACGTCTCTCCCATAATGCAAAGCGGCCAGAGGAGCCGGTGGAAGCGTCGGGACCAGGAGCGGGAGTTTCAGGTAAGTGTTATTTCTTTTTTTTTATTAAGTCTCTCTCTCTCTCTACTGGGGGGGGACTACTGGGGGCACTACCAGGGGGGGGATTACTATGGGGGCACTACCAGGGGGGATTACTATGGTGGCACTACCAGGGGGGGATTACTACTGGGGGCACTACCAGGGGGGGACTACTATGGGGACACTACCAGGGGGGGGATTACTACTGGGGGCACTACCAGGGGGGGACTACTACTACTGGGGGCACTACAAGGGGGGGGGACTACTACTACTGGGGGCACTACAAGGGGGGGACTACTACTACTGGGGGCACTACAAGGGGGGGACTACTACTACTACTGGGGGCACTACAAGGGGGGCTACAAGGGGAGGGGACTACTACTAGGGGCACTGCATAGGGGGTAGGGGCACTGCGAGGGACAACTGCTGGGGGCTCTATATAAAGGGCAATACTGGGGGTACTGCATAGGGGGGAGACTACAACTGGGGCCACTATTTAAGGGACATTGCATAAGGGTTACCACTATTGGGGGCACTGCATTGGGGGGTGGACTGCTACTGGGGGCACTGCATAGGGGGTAACACTATTGGGGGCACTATATAAGGGGCTTACTACTGGGGGCACAAGGGGCACTGAACAAGGGGGACCACTACTGGGGGCACAAGGGGCACTGCATAGGGGGGGATCACTACTGGGGGCACTACTGGAGGCCTGCATAAGGGTGTTATCTCCTGTGGCATTCGGGGGCACTGCATATGGGCACTACGACGGGGCTGCCCCTAATCTTTATTTTTACCTTACATTAATCCCATATGGACCCGCCTCCTCCCTGAAACACTTGAGGGGGGGGCGGCGCCGTAGCACGCACGTTCTTCGGGCACCCTGGCTACACGCTACTCCTCTGCCAGGGCCGCCTGCATGCATTTGCCCCCCAGGCTAAAAGTTGCCAGCCTGCCCCTGCGTATAACAGCTACACCTTTTGTAGCATTGTAATGAGGCATTTTTGCAATCCCCACTGAAACCTATGGGGGCTGCACCTATGATTTGAAAGAAGATTATAAATTCCCCCGATGCTCAGAAAATGTGGAAATCCTCACAGGGGATAATTGGAGTGGATTACCCTAGCAACCAATCAGATTCCAGCTACCATTCTCTAGATTGCTCTATGTAAATGAAATTTCACGTAGTGCATTTACTAATGGTCGATTTTAATAGATTTAAATTGATTAAAAATCAATCTAAAGCGATCAACATCGATGTTGTGTTTCAGGGACTAAGGGCCTGATTCAGACCCACTCGCAAGCGGCTGTCCTTCGCTCGTTGTGTCTGATCAAAGGGGGCGTGCTGTCGATGTTGATTGACAGCATGCCCCCTTTGGTGGGCGTGCCGGGGGCGTGCCTCCCAGATGGGGGCGTTCCCAAGGGAACGCCTACCGTCAGAAGCCGGCCCACTGACATCACTAGTGATGTCAGTGGGAGTGATTTTGGCTCTGATAGAGCCAAAATCACTCCGGGCCTTGCGGTTGAAAACCTCAACCGCAGGCTCCGGCTCGCAGTTTCGATGGTCGCGATGGTCACGACCATCGCGGCCATCAAACTGCACGCTCGTATAGGCTGTGGGTGGTGACCCACAGCTATACAAGCGTCCAGGAGGACGCTCCAGAATTATGGAGGGCGGCCCTCATTCAGAGCGTGCGCTCTGCTCAGAGCGTACGGCTCTGAATGAGGGCCTAAATCACAAATTTACTACCAGACGATTTTTTTTATATAGACTATTAAGTGTTAGTAAATGTGTGATTTAGGACCTTACTCAGAGTTGGTCGCGAGCGCCAATTCGCGCTCGTAACCGACTCGATGGTTAGGCCTGCGCATGCGCAGCGGCCGCACTGCGCGTGCGCAAGCCCCGGAGTGACAGAGAAACTCTGTCGCTCTGGAGTTCGCTACCAAAGGGGTGGCTGTCGATGTTGATCGACAGCTGCCCCCGTTTGGTAGGCGGGCCGGGGGGGTGGTTTCCAAAACGGAGGGGTTCCTTAACGAACGCCTACCGTTTTGTGGGCGCCCGCACTGACATCATCAGTGATGTCAGTGGGGAGCTTCCTGCTCCATCAGAGCAGAAAGCTCCCTGGGGCTTAGGAGTGCCCAGACCCAAATTTAGGGTCCGGTCGTAAGCCCCGATGGTCGCGATAGTGATCACCATCGCGACCATCAACCTGGTCGTTCGTTAAGCTGTGGGTGGTAACCCACAGCTTAACGATCGACAAGGAGGCAGCCGTTCAGGATGCAAGCGGCCGCCCTGATTCAGTGCGACCGCTTGCAACTAACGACCACCTCTGAATGAGGTCCTTAGTCCCTGAAACCCAACATTGATGTTGATTAAGAGATTTTTAATTGACTAAGGGCCTGATTCAGACCCACTCGCGAGTGGCTGTACGCTCGCAAGTGGGTCGATGGTCTGCACTGAGCATGCGCACGACGGAGGGAGCTCCGTCGTGCGCATGCGCCAGACGCGACGAGCGAAGGAAAGTCCTTCGCTCGTTGTGTCTGATCAACATCGACAGCACGCCCCCTTTGGTGGGCGTGCCGGGGGTGTGTCTCCCTGACGGTGGCATTCCCAAGGGAACGCCTACCGTCAGAAGCCGGCCCACTGACATCACTAGTGATGTCAGTGGGAGTGATTTTGGCTCTGATAGAGCCAAAATCACTCCGGGCCTTGCGGTTGAAAACCTCAACCGCAGGCTCCGGCTCGCAGTTTCGATGGTCGCGATGGTCACGACCATCGCGGCCAACAAACTGCACGCTCGTATAGGCTGTGGGTGGTGACCCACAGCTATACGAGCGTCCAGGAGGACGTTCCATTTTTATGGAGGGCGGCCCTCATTCAGAGCGTGCGCTCTGCTCAGAGCATACGGCTCTGAATGAGGGCCTAAATGCGACCTATTAAATTTGCCCCTAAGTATCTGATTGGTTGCTAAGGGCACTGCCTCCACCTGTCCCCACTAGTGAGAAGGCAGCAGATATGGAACAGAACTTGGGAGATGATTTTCTCAGCACGTTCTAGTTCTGTCCGTCGTCTAGCAGTAGGGGGTGAGGTGGGAGCAAATTATGGCGGCACTGAGTTGTTCATGTTACATGTATTATAAAGTAAATATTGTGACATGTAATAAAAGGGAATCATTAGCATGAAAACTATATTAAACGGGATGGGGCTGAGCCGCAGGCAACGTGGCTGTAGTTATAGGTAGCCAGATTTACTAACCTATGCCATTGCCAGGTTCTGTTCAACTAATGTGGGGGTTTGTGCGTGTGCAAGCGTAAAACGGTGCCGATCATTGATTATACGCAACCGCCATTATTGCACCAGCCTCATGCTATACTACCACAAGAGAGGGTGGTTCCGTGCACTCGCATTGTCGCTGCCCAGTTCACACCCTGAAACACCCTATTTCACAGAAAGACAGATCTGGCCAACTTGAGTCCGACTTGGAACAGGGCAGGCATACGCTTCTGCCCACGCCCTATATGCTAAAACTCGCCATTTGTGTCTATGTAGAGAGATCTGTCCAAGTCAGATTCAGGCCCCATATGTTTAGTGCAAGGAAAGTGAGTATTTCTCATGCACCATGTAGCAAAACATAAAAAATAAATAAATGACTTGTCACAGCGCCCATTCAAAAGGCCAGAGATGAGCTCTGATTGGCTCGCTGCAGTAACCCACAGTGATGCTTCTCAGAATCGCTATGTCCATGGCCCGAGAATGGTGCCGCTGCCAAAGACTTAGCCATTTGCCGGTATGCAGGTAAGTTATCCTCCAGCAGATGCCTCTCCACATTGGTACTCAGGTATTAGAGGAAGAGAGTTTATTGTCCTGGTGATGAGTATCTCCTCAGGGTGAACATACCTACAGAACCACCAGTGGTGCAAGTAGAAAAACATTCCTAGTGATACTGTATGCGGCGTGCACACAAAATGGGAGTGGCCTCTCGTCATGAGGGCTTGGCCACTCAAAATGACACCCATATCTTGTCACTCTGGGAGCATTCCATTCCAAATACACCTTACCTAAATGGTTATTTCTCTGCAACAGGGAGACATTGAAGAAACTGATTCTCCCTGGACAGACGGTGCCTTCAGTTAGTATTTACTATTCATGTAGGAGATCACATGGTCCAGAAGATTCTGTTTGTGTAGGAATATAACCAATGTCATCATCATGCAAGAGAAGTTCAATCAGGCTCATGTCCCCTATGTCATCTACTGCCCCCTGTATCGCCCCCAGCCTCCAATCTTTGCAGCCTCCTGCCCACGTGTTTCCAGCTTCCTGTCCCCTGCCCCGTCACTCCAGCCTCCTGCCTCTACAGCCATCTGCCTCCTTGTGTCTCTCCAGCCTCCTATCTTTACAGCCTCCTGCCCCTCGTCTTTCCGGCTTCCAGTAAGGGACTGCATCCTGCACTGTCACTCCAGCCTTCAGTTTTTACTTCTTCCGGCTCCCTGTCTTTTCAGCTTCCTGCCCTTTGCCCTGTCACCCAAACCTCCTTTCCTTCCAGACTCCTGACCCCTGTGTCTCTCAGTCTCAACCCCCTCACCCTATTCCTCAGCCTCCCCCTCTGTATCAATCAGCCTTCCCCTCTATGTCTTTCAGTTTCCCCCTCTACGTCTTTCAGCTTCCCCCTCTGCGTCAATCAGCCTCCCCTGTGTCTCTCAGCCTCTCTCTGTCTCTGTTTCAATCAGCCTCTCCTGTGTTTCTCAAGCTGGGTACACACTAGGGCCCTGTTTCAGACCCGCTTGCTGCCGGAGGCAGCTCGTAGGTCTGAAGGGGTTCTTTTTTTTCTTATTTTGTCCAGCCTTCTGGCCGCACGCTAAGCTGTGGGTGACCACCCACAGCTTTTGCTAGCGGCCAGGTGATGGTCGCGACCATCGGGCTTGCGACGAGACCCTTGTGGTAGGGTCTCGTCTGCCGCAGGCCTCAGTGAGCTAATAGAGCAGGAAGCTCACTACTGACATCACGAGTGATGTCAGTAGGGCCGCCCCCAAACGGCAGGCGTTCCTTCGGGAACGCCTCCATTTGGCAAGCCACCCCCCCGACCCGCCTACAAGCACTATGCGCTTGCGAGTGGGTCTGAATCAGGCCCTAGGTCCAAAGGAACGCATTCCTTTTGGGGTGTGAAAGTCAGAACAGTAGTGACAATACCCGAAGTATGGCACTCAGACATTTTCACATTGAGCTAAATACGTATTGCTTTAAAATATATACAGTATATACAGTCAGGTGTATAAATATTGAGACATTGACAGAATTTTCATATTTTGGCCTCTATTCACCACCACAATGGCTTTGAAATGAAACAAACAAGATGTGCTTTAACTGCAGACTTTCAGATTTAATTTGAGGGTAATTACATCCAAATCAGGTGAACGGTATAGGAATTACAACGGTTTCTATATGTACCTCCCACTTTTTAAGGGGCCAAAAATAATGGGACAAACTAAACAATCCTAAATCTAACTTTCACTTTTTAATACTTTGTTGCAAATCCTTTGCAGGCAATTACAGCCTGAAGTCTGGAACGCATATACATCACCAGATGCTGGGTTTCATCCCTGGTGATGCTCTGCCAGGCCTCTACTGCAAATGTCTTCAATTCCTGCTTGTTCTCGGGGCATTTTCCCTTCAGTTTTGTCTTCATCAAGTGAAATGCATGCTCAATCGGATTCAGGTCAGGGGATTGACTTGGCCATTGCATAACATTGCACTTTTTAGCCTTAAAAAACTCTTTGGTTGCTTTTGCAGTATGCTTCGGGTCATTGTCCATCTGCACTGTGAAGCACCGTCCAATGAGTTCTGAAGCATTTGACTGAATATGAGCATATAATATTGCCCGAAACACTTCAGAATTCATTCTGCTGCTTTTGTCAGCAGTCACATCATCAATAAATACAAGGGAACCAGTTCCATTGGCGGCCATACATGCCCACGCCATGACACTACCACCACCATGCTTCACTGATGAGGTGGTATGTTTTGGATCATGAGCAGTTCCTTTCCTTCTCCATACTCTTCTCTTCCCATCATTCTGGTACAAGTTGATCTTTGTCTCATCTGTCCATAGGATGTTGTTCCAGAACTGTAATGGCTTTTTTAGATGTTGTTTGGCAAACTGTAATCTGGTCTTCCTGTTTTTGTGGCTCACCAATGGTTTAAATCTTATGGTGAACCCTCTATATTCACTCTTGTGAAGTCTTCTCTTGATTGTTGACTTTGACACATATACACCTACCTCCTGGAGAGTGTTCTTGATTTGGCCAACTGTTGTGAAGGGGTTTTTCTTCATCAGGGAAATAATTCTTCTGTCATCCACCACAGTTGTTTTCCATGGTCTTCCGGGTCTTTTGGTGTTGCTGAGCTCTCCGGTGTGGTGTTTCTTTTTAAGAATGTTCCAAACAGTTGATTTGGCCACACCTAATGTTTTTGCTATCTCTCTGATGGGTTTGTTTTGATTTTTCAGCCTAATGATGGCTTGCTTCACTGATAGTGACAGCTCTTTGGATCTCATGTTGAGAGTCGACAGCAACTGATTCCAAATGCAAATGTCACACCTAGAATCAACTCTAGACCTTTTACCTGCTTAATTGATAATGAAATAACGAGGGAATAGCCCACACCTGTCCATGAAATAGCTTTTGAGTTGATAGTCCCATTACTTTTGGCCCCTTAAAAAGTGGGAGGCACATATAGAAACCGTTGTAATTCCTACACCGTTCACCTGATTTGGATGTAATTACCCTCAAATTAAATCTGAAAGTCTGCAGTTAAAGCACATCTTGTTTGTTTCATTTCAAAGCCATTGTGGTGGTGAATAGAGGCCAAAATATGAAAATTCTGTCAATGTCCCAATATTTATGCACCTGACTGTATATATATATATATATATATATATATATATATAATCATTTATTTATATGGCGCCACAAGTGTTCCGCAGCGCCTTACAAAGTAGATATATATATATATATATATATATTGTGGTAGAAGCACTAGAGAGGTCTGGGATGGCATATATGTGTGTCCCAGATTCCTATCATATGTGTTTTAAAAACCCCAGGAAAAGTCTGTTATGCCAAACAGACCAGAAGTGTCGGCTTTGGGTAAAAGCCGGATAATGGGTCCTAGTGGTGTGGATGTGAGAAGAGAAGGGAGGGCTCCATCCATAGGCCATTCTGGGTATTCCGTCTGTCAGTCTGAGAGCAGGCTGATTAGTAATTGCACCTGAAAGTGGCTCAGATAAGCTGTGTAAAGCTAGCCACACACTAGACCAACTTTCATCCAACCATCCAACTTGATTGGTTGGAATGAAAATCTGGTAAGGAATGGGAGTAAATAATGATCAGCAATTTGCTCCTAAATGCCAGAAAACAGATGAAAATGGTCATTAGACAAGTTTGTTAAATGTTTGATCCAAACAATTTGTTCAAACAGCAGTTTTTGTCCATTTTCCTGCGTTTGTGAGTAAGTTGCTGATTGTCCTTTGCTTTCATACCTTACCAGATTTTCATTCCAACCAATCAACTAGTTGGCTTGTTGGATGTAAGTTGGTCTAGTGTGTGGCCAGCTTTAGGTTTTGGTTCAGTGTCTCACATACCCTGGGGAATAACAGACACTGAGGTTTGTTCAGAGACACTGTGTTATTTGAAAGTGCTGTGTTTGTGTTTATGGTGAGGCAGTAGGTCCTGTCACTTGTAGAGAGGGAATAACCTGTCTAGTTAGTGCCCAGACGGGCTAGGATTTGTTTTTATGTTTTGTTGTGTATATTGCACAATAAAACTGGTTCTGACCAGCTTGCACGAAAACCCTGGACTGGTGTGCTGTTTCCTGGCTGCTGTGTGTAAGGAGGTGTCCATCTACCCCAGGAGAGGGAGCCCCTACCCTGACTATATATATATATATATATATATATGCTGAAAAATAAGAAGACGTGCGCCTAATAGTGTAGTATTTAAATAACAGCAAATAGTGCTCAAAATAAGTAATGTGCGTACCAAACAAAAACTTTCAATAAAGCTTATCTGATGTCCAGGTCTCCCTCATATGGTCAGGAAACAACTGCCAATAGATTCCGGAGATAGGTACCCTCTTATATGGACCTTAAATGAAAAGGCTCCATCCAAGCCCATACATATATTATAGTGTAGTAATTTCAGCCATTTAGAGTGGATAGTAAATAAATATTTCTGCGTACCAGATGTAGCAAATAGTAGTGCATATAAAGATAAGCTCCCTCCTGTTCTGTAAGTTACCAGAAATCATCCTCTAATTCATACATCGGGGGTATCCAGCCAAGGACAAATACTTTGAATGAAAGCACGTTATTCAGGAATGGCTTCCAGGTTTAAAACGTCCATACAGTATATGACATGTCAGCTGAGAGATCTTGTAGTAGTTCACACCTTATCCATTCACAGTGAAATCCCCTTTCCACTATATCTGATCAGACCCCCGATGTATGAATTAGAGGATGATTTCTGGTAATTTACAGAACAGGAGGAAGCTTATCTTTATATGCACTACTATTTGCTACATCTGGTACGCAGAAATATTTATTTACTATCCACTCTAAATGGCTGAAATTACTACACTATAATATATGTATGGGCTTGGATGGAGCCTTTTCATTTAAGGTCCATATAAGAGGGTACCTATCTCCGGAATCTATTGGCAGTTGTTTCCTGACCATATGAGGGAGACCTGGACATCAGATAAGCTTTATTGAAAGTTTTTGTTTGGTACGCACATTACTTATTTTGAGCACTATTTGCTGTTATTTAAATACTACACTATTAGGCGCACGTCTTCTTATCTTTCAGCACCCTTGTTTACCCGTGGCCATACGGATCATTAGAAGATTGCAGCCACCTGTTATCATCAGGAGTGTTTTTTTCGCAATTCACATATATCACAAAGAATTAATTGGTGACATTGTTTGTCACAAGACTATTTACAGAAGGGATTCAAAAAATGTGTGCGCCAGTATTTCTATATCTATATATTTCTATATCTATATATATATATATATATAATATATATATATATAATTTTCCCTGAAAATCTGTAATTTTTTACATGAACTTACACTGTGGCTTCATCTAAGATTTCTAATTAATTGCTGAGAACAGCGCACTTATGCAATGTCTTCACAGCCCTAACCAAAAATAACTGTGCTCGGAACTATTACCAGCAATTTCCAAGTTCCTGAACAGTGACCTTTAAGAAAATTGTTTTATCTGTCTCATCACAAGGCTTAGAAAGCGGGCGCTGAGTGGATGTACAGTAGGTAAAACCAACAGCTATATAATTATTTTTGTCTGGGACCATTACAAAAGATGAGCATAAGAAAAACAATTGGCTTTGGTGCAACCGCGCACGGCTGGAGTAAGGGGAGTCACATGGCCAGAACTGTATTACTACTATTATTATTATTTTTATTTTAAAGTCTTAGATAATCAAAAAGATACAGGTGACTTTAGGGCAAGACCTGTACTAGCGCAGGTTTGAGGCTTCTCCTATAACAATTGTAATCTAAAGAGCCAAAAGTGTGAGATGTAGCAAACTTTGGAATGGTGGGGGCTAGTGCTGCGCACCCTAATTCTAAACACAATAAGAATTGCTACCATGCTGAGACTTGTAGTGTTATGTAGAAAAAAATAAAATGCCGGTGCACACTCTAAGCGCTAAGAATACTGATAGTCAAAACAATTATGATAACCTCTACCATTAACATGGAGGATAAATTAGGTTCTGGCAACTACGCATTTCAATCCAAGGGTTCACCTTGACGTGGTAGATAGGGATATATTTTTGGCCAAACGCCATACCTCCCAACTGCCCCACATTCAGTGGGATAGTCCCGTTTTTCTGGGACTATCCCGCTGTCCAACCCCCGGGCTGCAGTGTCCCGTGGTAAAGGGGAGGAGCACACACTGCTGCCCTGGATAGCTGACCAGTGGGCAAGAAGAGGTACATCTGTTCAAAAGTGTCAGAAGAGCTTGGGGGCTTCTCAGCATCTCAAAGAGTGCTGGGCATGCCGCCACGGTGACGTAAACGGGGCTGCAGGGAGGCTCCTCCCCCTTTTGGGCGCACCCTGCGGCGTGTGACCTGTCCCTCTTTGAGAAACTAAAATGTTGGGAGGTATGCAATCACTCATATTTGTCACTCACCACTCGTGCATGCGGGGTCAGCAGACAGTACATGCATAGTGCAATGCCCCCCTGGAAGTGACAGTAAAGTGATCGCTAGTGCAGTCACTTTACTTTAGACATTGCAGGGATGGGCTCCTGTCCCTGCATATGTGTAATGGTACATCCTGGCGGTACATGATTTCTTATTACCTCGATGGGCTCCTGTCCCTGCATATGTGCAATGGTACATCCTGGCAGTACATGATTTCATATTACCTCGATTGGCTCCTGTCCCTGCATATGTGTAATGATACATCCTGGCGGGACATGATTTCTTATTACCTCGATGGGCTCCTGTCCCTACATATGTGTAATGATACATCCTGGTGGGACATGATTTCTTATTACTTCGAATAGCGTTGATAAAAAATTTTAATTATCGAGTAAAAAAACCACTGATTAATAAATGGGCCTCATGGTCTTACCGTCTGTGGGCCTGATTCAGGGATGTACGCTATGCCGATATTTTTGCAGCTGAGCGATTATCAGTAAACAGCGCATGGCTCTGAGTCACACTGTGCGTGCCTCAAGGTACGTTACCGTAGTCACTCGCAGTGATACTTTACTCGCAGTGTTACTGACAGTCAGGGAGTATTTGGGGGAGGTAACAGGAAGTGGCGGAAATAAACGCAGTAGTGTTGCATCACTTAGGGGGCGCGTCACATCCTGCGTCTGTGATCCCGTACACTAGAAAGATGGCTCTCAGTGCCCGCTGAGCATACAAGTCTGGATCTGGCCCTGTGTCCATTATATTTAGTGCATCTATGCTCACCTCCCAGGGCCCAAGTCCTGATGGCAGCACCTTATGCTGCCAGGGGCGTACCTATAATGGGTGCAGGGCACACAGGTCCAGGGTGGCCCCACACCGCACACCCTGCACCCTTATAATTTAAAACTCACCTGTCCGTGGTCCTGTGTCGGGTGTCAGCGCTGCACAGAACACCGGAAACTGCTAGTCACGGCCATTTTTCTGGCGTTTTGCGCATGCGCAGTAGACACCGGGCGGAGAATGCACACGGGCCCCCTCCTCACTTAAGATGCTCCTGCATGCTGCGGATTTTGCACCTCAATGCTAGATTTAATATAAAGAGAGTCTCTATTACATAGGCCCCTATTTATTACAATCCGCATTTAAAATGTGTTTGTAGTGTAATATTTCCGACTAAGGGGGTCATTCAGACCCGTTTGCGAGCAAAGGACGCTCGCAAACGGGTCGATGTTGCCCAACTGCGCATGCGCACGACGGAGGGAGCTCCGTCGTGCGCATGCGCGAGACCCGGACTGTCGCTCCAGGTCTCGCATCAAAGGGGGCGTGCTGTCGATGTTGATTGACAGCACGCCCCCTTTGGTGGGCGTGCCGGGGGCGTGCCTGCCAGACGGAGGCGTTCCCATGGGAACGCCTACCGTCTGAAGCCGGCCCCACTGACATCACTAGTGATGTCAGTGGGAGTGATTTTGGCTCTGATAGAGCCAAAATCACTCCAGGGCTTGCGGCAGCGAGACCCTACCGCAGGGTCTCCGTCGCAAGCCGGATGGTCGCGATGGTCTAGACCATCACGACCATCATCATGGACGCTCGCTATAGCTGTGGGTGGTAACCCACA
This sequence comes from Taudactylus pleione, assembly GCA_031769625.1. Lineage (NCBI taxonomy): Eukaryota > Metazoa > Chordata > Amphibia > Anura > Myobatrachidae > Taudactylus > Taudactylus pleione. The sequence continues at coordinate 123,043 of JAUIMM010000244.1, read as the reverse complement.
GCTATGCGAGCGTCCATGAGGACGCTCCAAAAAAAGGTAGGAGGGCCCTGATTCAGAGCGAGCGCTCTGGTCAGAGCGTTCAGCTTTGAATCAGGCCCTAAATTCCCATTGCAAATTTAAAAAATATCACATGGATGCACAAACATCCGCATGCAGGGACAGACCTTGCGATAACCCTATGTCCCCGCCAATCCTGTCTGTACAAAAATACAGGGAGAATATGTCTGCACATGCGTCGATACCAGATATCGCAACCCCCCCTCGCGAGCCCCACAACCCCCACTCAGCATACACCATACTTGCCTACCCTCCCAATTTATGCCGGAGCCTCCCGCTTCAAGGCGGGAGCTCCCGCTACCCTGGAAAGCACACAGGATCCCCAAGTTTCATCATTGTCCCATTGAAATCCGGACTGCGCATGCATGCGCGAGTCCTCCGGCTGTAGCGGAGGCAGGTCCCGGGTTTGACATGTGACATCTTCACTTCTACTATAAGCCGGCCACTGCGGGGTTATGGGTAGTGGTGGCCGCTGGCACCTAGCCCATCATGCAGTCGCACTGCACTGCTGTTCCTCCCGCCCGGAATTAGCGACTACTGGCGGCAGCTGATCAGAGGCAGTATTCATTCTGGTCAAGCCAACTAAACTATATTATACTGTATACACACTCACTTTATGCGTGAGGATGCTATAGGTAGCCTTCCAGTTGGATAGACATGCTCTTCGCACAAAGCTTGTCACACCCCCTCAATGGCGCTGCACGCGGCACATTCTACTGCCATTTATTGTCTCCCTGAAACCACTTATCAAAAGTAGGCAACTATTTCTTACACTTACCTCAGTGATCGGTGCTCCGGTGATGTCCTCTGGGGCTCAGGTCAACTGGTCTCCCGGCTCCTGCACTGTGACCCTGATCAGCTGCTCTATCCAAGGTCACAGTGCAGGAGCCCGGAGACCAGCTGACCGGAGTCCCAGTGGACCTCTCCGGAGTACCGATCACCGGTCCCTGGATGCAAGGTAAGTTTTCCTTTGCAGTGTCCATCTTGTTTAGACCACACAGCTGATCACTGGGGCACGGCTCCCGGGGAGTCGGGGAAATCCTGGATAACACCATCTCCAGGTTTTTTTACAATATATTTTTAGTAACTTTGGCCAGATCACATTTCCAGATCACAATTATGGGAAATGCGATCTGCTTACTAAAAATATGTGATAATTAGGGGTTGGAGTAAAAATTTTTTTTGCAAATTCTACTCCAATTGCCCTTTAGTAAATTCATGTGATACTAAAATAATGTGAAAAGGGTGTGAAACCCCTGTTTTCACATTATTTTAGTACAAATAATGGCCCTCATTCAGAGCCGTACGCTCTGAGCAGAGCGCACGCTCTGAATGAGGGCCGCCCTCCATGAAAATGGAGCGTCGTCCTGGACGCTCGTATAGCTGTGGGTCACCACCCACAGCCTATACGAGCGTGCATTTTGATGGCCGCGATGGTCGTGACCATCGCGACCATCGAAACTGCGAGCCGAAGCCTGCGGTTGAGGTTTTCAACCGCAAGCTCCGGAGTGATTTTGGCTCTATCAGTGCCAAAATCACTCCCACTGACATCACTAGTGATGTCAGTGGGCCGGCTTCTGACGGGAGGCGTTCCCGTGATCAACATCGACAGCACGCCCCCTTTGATCAGACACAACGAGCGAAGGACTTTCCTTCGCTCGTCGCGTCTGGCGCATGCGCACGACGGAGCTCCCTCTGTCGTGCGCATGCTCAGTGCATAACATCGACCAACTTGCGAGCGGACAGCCGCTCGCGAGTGGGTCTGAATCAGGCCCAATGTTAAGAAATATGCCCCAGAATGAGAGAGAGCGAACTAGAATTAGCTACAATTAAATATTTGTCTTTTCCTAGAGACCTGTCCATTTAATATTACAACTGCAGGATTTACTGTTACTGCTGCCCTTCTGATAAAGCAGCTGGTGGGAGGGTGAGAATCAAACATTTGTTAGCCAAAGAGTTGTGGTTTCTCCAGCAGGGCTTATCACTCACTAAAGCCCTGCAAACCAGGGAAATGTGTTTATTCTCCCTATTAGTACTAGTTTTGGGTTAGGTATAGGATTCAGGCGCTCAGGATCCCAACATTCCGACAGCGTTAGGATGCCGACACCCAGGGCTGGATTAAAGGGGGGGCGACGGGCGATGGTCCCTGGGCCCCCACACCTGAAGAGCCCCCACAGCCAACCATCGGGGTTAAAGTGAACCGGAGGAGACAGAACCAGTTCCGCCTCCTCCGGACACCTAACCCCGGCGCCGCAGGGAGACACCATTGACCAGGCGCCCGCTGAGATTGTCACCAGCGGGCACCCGGCTCCCTCCCGGCAGCGGCAGCCAGAGCCGGAGGCTAGAGCTCACTCGTGAGCTCTGGCTTCCGGCTCATGCAGTGCACTATGGGAGAGACGTCATGACTCTCCCATAGTGCAGAGGAGCAGCCGGGTGGACCAGAAGGCAGCGGGAGCCGGGCTTAAGGTAAGTATGAGGTTTTTTTTCTTTTTAGCGCAAGCGACTTTTCCATTGAGGGCATTGCTCGGGGGGGGGGCATTACTACTGAGGGCATTGCTCGAGGGCGGCATTACTACTGGGGGGAATTATTGGGGCGGCATTACTACTGAGGGCATTGCTCGGGGGGCATTACTACAGGGGGCATTACTGGGGGGGCATTACTCAGCATTACTACAGGGGGCATTACTCGGGAAAGGGCATTACTACAGGGGGCATTACTATTGGGGGCACCATTTCTGGGGGCATTACTATTGGGGACTACTTGAAGGTAGGGCATTACTACTGGGGCACTAGTACAGAGGGAGCATTACTATTAGGGGCACTAATACAGGGGCATTTATACAAAGGGTACTACTACAGGGAGCATTACTACTGGTGCCACTACCACAGGGGGCATGACTACTGGGGGCACAACTACAGGGGTATTACTATTGAGGGCATTTATACAGGGGGCATTACTATTGGGGACACTACTGCTGGGGGCATAACTACTGGGGGCATTGCATAAGGGGCATCACTCCAGGGGGCACTACTACTGGGTGCACTGCATAAAGGGCACCACTACTGTGGGCTCTGCATACGGGGCACTACCACAGTGGGCACTGACACTACTTGGGTCACCATTGTGCATACCCCCAGTTCGTCACATTTAATAGGAGCCCCCACATGTTTGTTGCCCAGGGGCCCCCACAGACCTTAATCTGGTCCTGCCAACACCTGCTGGTAAGTACCCTACCCCTAAACCTAACCTCACCCCCCCTCGCAGCCTAACCCTCCCCCTAGTGCCTAACTCTAAACCCAAATCCTAACCCTCCCCATGACCCCAATACTTACTGATGGGATGTCAGCGGTCCGGATGCTGGCACTGAGATTCTGACTGGTGTCGGGATTCCGGCACCAGAATTCTGAGCCCCGGCATCTCCCCTACATCCCCCAGTTCTACATATAGTGAATACTGGGCCTGATTCAGACCCGCTCGCGAGCGCATAGCGCTTGCAAGCGGGTCGATGGCCGGGCAGTGCGCATGTGTGAGCCTCAGAGCGAGTGAGAACTTCACTCGCTCAGGGCTCGCAGCAAAACGGGGCGGCTGTCGATGTTGATCGACAGCTCGCCCCGTTTTGTAGGCGGGTTGGGGGGGTGGCTGTTCCCGAAGGGACGCCTGCCATTTGGGGGCGGTCCTACTAACATCACACGTGTCTAATAGAGCAGGAAGATCACTGGGGCTTGCGGTCGACGAGACCCTACCACAAGGGTCTTGTCGCAAGCCCGATGGTCACGACCATCGCCAGGCCGCCCGCTAAAGTTGTGGGTGGTCACCCACAGCTTAACGAGCGGCCTGCAGGCCTGTAAAAAAAAACGGCCCGCCCTGACTCAGAGCAAGCGCTCACAAAGAGCGTCCGTCTCTGAATCAGGGCCACAGTTATTTTCACACATTTGTTACAATCTAATTTTGTCTTTATATTGAAATGAAATGATGTCTAGAGGCTGCCAAAAAAAACCTCACTAGTAAAGTCTTGTGGCTCAGACAAGATATCTACGCTTGCTTGCGACCCTTTCAATTGTGTACAATGCAGACCGAATGTTTCATTCACTCCGCTCTAAAACCTTTCTATCTCAGATGAAAGAATTTCCTGGTTACATGTTTTCACTTACACTTAAAGTTTCCAAGATTAGATTTGTAAAAATAGAAGGAGGCATGGGTCTTGTGGAATGTTTGGGTTGGAGATTAGACATGTGTCTGACTTTGATTAGTGCTGTTAAATTGCAGGAAATATTTTGAGAGTATGGCTGGGACTGCAGCCAAGGAAACTTTATCAGAAGCTGCCATGATCCACGCTACTGAAAACAGTGACAAAACTCCCTTCACTTTTATTATAACAGTCCGGAGCAGAGACAGAAGGACAAAACTCTGCACCCACATGTCACATGTATAATGCAAATTGCTACAAGTGGTCCGATAAATGGTGACTGCTACAATGTCCAGGCCTAGGCTCTCAAAGCCCAAAGATCCCACCCACAGCACCAAATTCTACCAAGATGTCTCCCCATTCTAGAGATGGGTCATTGGTACCTGCCTGGGCAAACAAATCACCATCATAAGCAGGGGCTGGCTGGCAACTTTTAGCCTGGGGGGCAAATTCCTGCAGGCGACCCCGGCAGAGGAGTAGCGTGCAGCCAGGGTGCCCGAAGAATGTGCGTTCTACGACGCTTCTCCCCCCCTCCTCCTCAAGTGTTCCAGGGAGGAAGCGGTTCCATATGGGATTAATGTAAAGTAAAAATAAAGATTAGGGACAGCCCGCTGTCGTAGTGCCCATATGCAGTGCCCCCCTGTGCTCCAGGAGAGGACCCCCTTATGCAGACCTCCAGTAGTGCCCCCAGAAGTGTTCCCCCCTATGCAGTGCCCATTGTGCCCCCAGTAGTAAGCCCCTTATATAGTGCCCCCAGTAATGGTCCCCCCTGTGCAGTGCCCCTTATGCCCCCAGTAGTAAGCCCCTTATATAGTGCACCCAGTAATGGTCCCCCCCTGTGCAGTGCCCCTTGTGCCTCCAGTAGTAAGCCCCTTATATAGTGCCCACAATAGTGGTACCTCCTATGCCGTGCCCCTTATATAGTGCCCCCAGTAGCAGTCCACCCCCCATGCAGTGCCCCCAATAGTGGTAACCCTTATGCAGTGCCCCTTAAATAGTGGCCCAAGTTGTAGTCTCCCCCTATGCAGTACCCCCAGTATTACCCTTTATATAGAGCCCCCAGGAGTGGTCCCTCGATGCAGTGCCGCCAGTGGTCGGCCACTCCCCCCTATGTAGTGCCCCTAGTAGTTGTCCTTTCCCCCCCCTATGCAGTGCCCCTAGTAGTAGTCCCCTGCCCTTGTAGTGCCCCCAGTAGTAGTAGTCCCCCCTTGTAGTGCCCCCAGTAGTAGTAGTCCCCCCCTTGTAGTGCCACCAGTAGTAGTAGTCACCAGTAGTAGTAGTCCCCCCCTTGTAGTGCCCCCAGTAGTAGTAATCCCCCCCTTTGTAGTGCAACCAGCAGTGGTCTCCCCCTTGTAGTGCCAGCCCCCCCCCCTCAGTAGACACACATAATAAAAAAAAAAAAAACACCTGAATCCCCGCTCCCGCCACCGCCATCCGCTCCTCCGTCTGTCCTCCCGGGCCGGGCCGCTCTGCATTATGGGAGAGACGTCATGACGCCTCTCCCATTACCCACTGAGGGAGCCGGAAGATGGAGCGGCTCCTGCAGTGGGCGCAGTAGCAGCAGCTAATGAGAGTCTGTCAGACTCTCATTGGCTGCTGATCAAAACAAACACACAGCTGCCGGAGCCGGCGGCTGTGTGTTAGTCAGTGTAGCGCTGACTCCGTCCGGTCAGCGCTACACGCGCGGTGCAGCCTGTGTCACAGAGACACAGACTGCCCGTGGCCCACATGGCGCTGCGGCCCGCGGGGCACATGGCACCCTGCCCCCGGCCCAGCCCGCCACTGATCACAAGTGTATGTGACCAGGTAGCAGCAGATTTGATTGGTCATGCCAGCTACATATACGGGGACATTCTCTGGTTTGTGAAAAGTTTACAGTGCTTAGTTCACCTGGGTTGAGTGGTTTTGGGTCACGGGGCCTGATTCAGAGGCGCTCGCAAATAGCGAATGCTCGCTCTGAATCAGGGCGGCCTGTTTTTGTTTTTTTTGTCCGGCCTCCAGGCCGCTCGCTAAGCTGTGGGTGACCACCCACAGCTTTAGCGGGCGGCCAGGTGATGGTCACGATGGTCGCGGCCATCAGGCTTGCGACGAGACCCTTGTGGTAGGGTCTCGTCCACCGCAGGCCCCAGTGAACTCCCTGCTCTAATAGAGCAGGAGGTTCACTACTGACATCACGTGTGATGTCAGTAGAGCCGCCCCCAAACGGCAGGCGTTCCTTTGGGAACGCCTCCGGTTGGCCAGCCACCCCCCGACCCGCCTACAAATTGACAGCTGCCCCGTTTGGATGCGAGCCACGAGCAAGTGAAGTTCTCACTCGCTCAGGGGCTCGTGCATGCGCACGCCGCACTTGCGCACTGCCCGGCCATCGACCAGCTCTTGAGCGCTATGCCTGAATCAGGCCCACAATATTTTGCTTTTTCTAAATTATGTTGCATATGTGAAAATATCCTGAGGAGGTTTTTGGGTTCTGGGTACTCCTAGCGGTCTGGCATCCCTCCTTTACATACTGCAGTGCTAATACTGAGACCAGTTCAACCTCCAGCACTCCCTTTTTTAGGTGTTCTGCTGCTGTTACAGGCTACACGTTTGGGACATTGCAGGAGCAGTTTACTTTTTGTATTTTTTACAGTATGTACCAGTTTACTTTTTTATTCTTCTTGATTTGTTCATCATTTTATATTCCACAATTGTCTTGAACAATTATATGTGTTTTGCTATTTTGGCTATTATATTTTGATAAAATGGAGTGCGTTACTGCGCAGACCTCATGCTAGTTCCTATGGGGCGGTGATCGCCCCCCCCCCCCCCCCTCGTCATCTAGCACGGATGCTTCTGACTGAGAGAGCAGCAGCAGTACAGATAGAACTTGCAGCGGGTGGAAGCACCGGCACCTTGCCCTTTGCCAGCGCCCCTGGCGAGTGCCATCCTCCTCTCTCCCCGGCGGGTGGCAGCCGACTGACACGACTGGCCAGCACCAGAGCATAAGTAGACTCCGGGCACTAGAGTGTGCCCGGAGTCTACTGCGCATGCGCAGAACACCGGAAAAATGGCAGCGGTGGCCACGGACAGGTGAGTTTAAAATAATATGGGTGCACGGTGCGGGGCCCCCTGGACCTGGGGGCCACTGAACCCATTATAGATACGCCAATGCTGTACACACACCGTGTTCCAACATTATAGTCATTCTAATCTTATTAATTGGGATTGTGATGTCTTATTTAATGTTCTTGACTGGAGTGGTTAAGATTACATTCAATAATTAAGATGTTTCAAATCTATTATATCTATCTGGCTTTGCACGGGAGCAATTTCATCTCACCACAGCCCCCTGCATCTCATCACAGCGCCCTGCATCTCATCACAGCCCACTGCATCTCATCACAGCGTCCTGCATCTCATCACAGCGTCCTGCATCTCACAATAACCTCCTGCTTCTCACTACTGCCCCCTGCTTCTCACTACTGCCTCCTGCTTCTCACTACTGCCCCCTGCATCTCATAACTGCCTCCTGCTTCTCACTACTGCCCCCTGCATCTCATAACTGCCTCCTGCTTCTCACTACTGTCCCCTGCATCTCACTACTGCCCCCTGCATCTCATAACTGCCTCCTGCTTCTCACTACTGCCCCCTGCATCTCATAACTGCCTCCTGCATCTCATAACTGCCTCCTGCTTCTCATAACTGCCCCCTGCTTCTCACTACTGCCCCCTGCATCTCACTACTGCCTCCTGCTTCTCACTACTGCCCCTTGCATCTCATAACTGCCTCCTGCTTCTCACTACTGCCCCCTGCTTCTCACTACTGCCTCCTGCATCTCATAACTGCCTCCTGCTTCTCACTACTGCCCCCTGCATCTCATAACTGCCTCCTGCTTCTCACTACTGCCCGCTGCATTTCACCACAGCCCCTTGCATCTCACCACAGAACCCTGGTTCTCACTCCTGCTTCTTACCACAGTCTCCCTGCATCACACCACAACCCCCTGCTTCTCACTCCTGCCCCCTGCATCTCACCAGTGTCACCACAACCCCCACTGCTGCTGCCCTGCAGCTGGCTGGGGCCCGGCCTCTGGCATGTGCTTGAAAGGGGAGGAGGATCATGGATAAGAGATTTGCATTGCAGCTACCGTAAGCATTATCAGCAGCATGTCCCCGGGTCTGGGGCACCTGTGCATATTTCCGCAGCCTCCATGCACACCCCTCCCCGGCTGCCAGGGGCATATCTATAATGGGTGCATATTATCTAAAACTTAACTCTCCGAGGTCCCGCATCGGGTCTCTCAGCGCTGTTGAAAATGCCAGAAAATGGCCGCCTCTGCCATTTTTTTGGCGCATGTACTGTGAGGAAATCCCCGGGAAATTGACGGCCGCGCCATTTCCTCGGCGATCTGCGCATGCGCAGTAGACTTTTGCACACTCTAGTGCCTAGAGTCTACTGATTCTGCGGTGGCCGGCCAGCTGCGTCAGTCGGCTGCCGCCCACCGGGGTGAGAGGAGGGGGCCTGTGACGGGGGATGCGCACTGGCCCCTCCTCTCTAAAGACGCCTCTGTTGGCTACTCAACACAAGCAATGTCGTCTTTGCCCAATGGATCTCATTCAGAGCCGCTCGTAAAATGCGAGCGCTCGGTCTGAATGAGGGCGGATGCTTCTTTAAAATCCGGCCTCCTGGCCGCTCGCTAAGCTGTGGGTGACCACCCACAGCTTTAGCTAGTGATCAGGTGATGGTCGCGATGGTCTAACAGAGCAGGAAGCTACCTACTGACATCACTGCCGATGTCAGTAGGGCCGCCTACAAACCGCAGGCGTTCCTTCAGGAACGCCTCCGTTTGTCCGGCCACCCCCCCTCCCCGCCTACAAAACGGGGCGAGCTGTCGATCAACATCGACAGCCACCCCTTTTGTAGTAAGCCCTGGAGCAAATTAATTTGTCACTCGCTCCGGGGCTAGCGCACTGCGGCAGCTGCGCGTGCGCAGGGCCTCACCATCGACCCACTTGCGAGCGGGTCTGAATGAGGTCCAATGTGCCTTGTATTTCCTGGGCTTCCTATTGAGGTTCTTTGCCATGGTGCCCCACCTGAGAACAGCGCTGACTTCCGTGGGAGGTGCCTTCTGTTCATCGAAAGCATGTGGATGAACAGAACATCACGCTGGAGAGGGAGCACTTCTTAATGGTGGAGTAGTGGTGCCCGGAGTGTGCCTGCAGGTTCAGGAATGGACATTGGACTCCGATGGTTACTAACCAACAATGTTTTCTCCTATGGTAGTGTTTTTACCTTTTGATAATGATGGTTCCATGTTTTGTCACCATTGAATGGAAATCGTTTGATGGTGTTCCGATGGTTGTTTGTTCTGATAGGAGTTTTTTTACTATTTGATGGTGGCGGTTTGATGTTTGCCACCATCGAATGAAAATCATTTGATGGTGTTCCGATAGTTGTTTGTTTTTATCAAATTCCTATTAGCTATGCCTCCACTGGCTTCTTCCTGGCTACTGTCTGCATCAGGGCAACTTCCTGGGTCTTTCACTCTCTGGGCCAGAATCAGACCCGGTCGTAAGTGCTGAGCGCTTGCAACCGGGTCGATGGTGGCCCACAGCGCATGCGCACGAAGGAGCCAGCTCCGTCGTGCGCATGCGCGAGACCTGGCTAGCGACGGGCAATTCGTCGCTCCGGGTCTCGCACCAAAGGGGGCGAGCTGTCGATGTTGAGTGACAGCTTGCCCCCTTTGGTGAGCGGGCAGGGGGGTGGCTGCCCAAACGGAGGCGTTCCCGAGGGAATGCTTGCCATTTGGGGGTGGCCCCACTGACATCACGAGTGATGTCAGTGGAGAGCTTCTGGTTCTGTTAGAGCTGAAAGCTCTCTGGGGCTTGCAATGAACGAGACCCTACCACAAGGGTCTCGTCGCAAGCCCGATGGTCGCGATGGTCTTGACCATTGCGACCATCATCATGGCCGCTCGCAATAGCTGTGGGTGGTCACCCACAGCTATGCGAGCGGCCAAGAGGCCGCTCCAAAAAAAGCCCGGCCTGATTCAGAGCGAGCGACCATGTCTGAATCAGGCCCTCTGTCTGCCTCAGACGTGTCCCTGACTCCCTCTCCTCTTTAGGCTGCTGCTTAGCAACAGGGCACATTGCTATCTCTGATTGGCTCAGTTTCAGATGCTCTCTTGCTGTTTCAGCACACTGGCCAGCTCCTATACAACAGCTTGGTGCAAGATTTTTTTTTTTTTTGCCTCACTAAAATTGTGACTGTCCGTCTCCCTTTTGTCACAGATGAATGGTTCATGCACCTAAACTTTCCTTGACCACTGCTGTATAGAATAATGAAAACCCCATCAAAATCTGTCAAGCGGTTCAATAGATTAGCCCAAACGAGCAGGCAGACTCCTAAACCGGGGACTTTAATTTATATATAGCGATATATATCAGTCCAGGTGTTATTGCAGTTCTTCATGGGAGTAAAGTTATTATCCCATAATGTTCAAGGTCTTAAATCTGCTTTGAAAAGACAAATAGCAGCACATTTACTGTATACAAGGACTTTACTGTTCTGCGGGAAACACATTTCAAATGTTAAAGGGGCTAATTCATAGCTGCATGCAAATCTTTTTTGCGATTGGATCTTGCGAGTTTTTTTCCCTGCAGGTGCCTTCAAGTTACTTACGTAACTATGAGCAACTACCGGTGATTCCAAGCTGTGCGCATCTAAGTCATATCTCCACTTGTGGCTGAATTAGTGTAACCGCACTGCAAAGGGGCATTCGCATGGACGCTCCATGATCTGAGTGCGTGTCGTGGGAATTGTTGGTAAAGTGTACATAGGGTGGTGGTTCAAGAGAGGACGGGGCCAGTATGCGAGCACCTCCCCTCTCTCTTTGGCACATTAGACTCTGAGTACTTTGACAGAGTCTAATCCACGTGTGCAAATCTCCGAGAAAATGGCGCCGATGAGCAGCCTATGAATAAACCCAATTAAGTGTATCCAAATAAAACGAAATATACAAAAAGAAGAAAAAAATACGTATTGTAGTGTTTTAGAATGAGTGACAACAAGTACTTACAGCATCCCGTTATCACCACCTATCATGTAGTCATGAAGGTGCAGGCATTTGTTGTCACTCAATTTACTGAACTATAATAAGTTTTTAATCTTTTTGAATATTTAATTTTTTTGCACTCAAGAAAAATGTGGATTTGTTCATGTACTGCACTTCAACGAGAACTTTGAAATGTATTCAGAGAAGGACACTTTACCATGAATTGTAGTTTATCGTATGTGTAAGGAGAGCTTATGTTTATTATTTTTGTGAAAAAAGTATTTTGTGGTCGTGCATAAGACACAAATTTAGTGTGATAATGGGCCTGATTCAGAGCCGGACGCAATTAGCGCTCGCTCGTCCTGAAAATAGGGGTGGCTATTCAAATGAACCGTTCGCTGTTTGCGGTCTGTTCACGCCTCTAGGTCTGAACGAGCGTACAAAACTTGCGGTAGTTTTTTGGGAAACTACGCCCCCTGGCCGCTCGCATCCTACGTCATGTCCGCTATTTATTAGATTAATCGAGTACATCGAACAGGGTATGAACTGCTCGCTATTCTTGTGGTTGGTTTTTGCTACCACAATTTTGCGAGCAGTTCTGGCTATAAAATAACCCAGTGACGTGGTCAATGGCGCTGCTGTTTTAAATATGCACACCCATAAAACGCCCATTTTGACCTTTAAGCACGCCTGCGATCGGATCTCCACTCCCCGTTTTCAAGCACCTTCCCCTGTTACCACCCACATACGCCTACTCCTGTCACTCAAATTAGCAGGCATTCGCTATTTTGCGAGCACATGAATTTCGGCCGCACTGACTGGTTCGCGCATGCGTGTAACGATCCGTACGCATGCGCAGTTGGACAAACATCGCTCGGAGCGAACGAGCTACCGCTTACGAGCGGCTCTGAATCAGGCCCAATATCTACTCCTAAGAAAAAGGAAATTATTTGTGTCCACATAAAAGACTCAGGGGCCGATCCATCATCGGAGGCCATATGGCCCCTGATTAATAAGTATTGATCTCACTGCGAGGGATACTTAAGCATCCAACTTGCAGCAGGGGAAACTTTGCACGGGAGCAATTCCTCCGGTGCGGGGACAGCTGCTCTGCTCTGCTCGGTTAGTATCGCATCTACAGAAGTAGCCGCGTTACTTACCTCCTCCCCATCGGTGCAGCTAGGTCACGCATGCGCAACCGGGGAGGTAGTGAGAAGGCGGCGGAGGGGTCCGCTCGGATCCCTCTTCTCATCCCCAGAACTCCAATAGGAAGGAGCGGGGATCCGAGAACAAGCGCCATCTGCAGATGGCGCTTGTTCTCGCAAGCAAACTCCAAAATCTTTCAGTTTTCGGAGTTTGCTGAATATCAAGTGGTCCATTTGGGACCCCTGCTGATGAATGCCGATAACTAAAATATGCGGAAACCAGCGTTTCCGCATGGTTACCGGGTCATTTATCAATGATCCTTAATACCAGTGGCATTTTTCGAACAAAAATACTGCTGGTATTCATCATTACTTACCCCTCTGGCGACGTCCGGCAATGTCCTCCTCGTCAGCATGGTCTTGTTTTATTAAAACAAGAATTGCAACAATACATCATAAAATTGCACATCATAAATACATAAAATATTGTTGCAAAAGAACAAAACCGTAGTGCAAATAGACACATGTCACCGTCCCCTCAACCTAACCCCTGAACCCCCTCTTCCTTCCCCTACCCCCCTGGCTCATGATGATAACCAGTCTACTGAAACAATTGGTATAGTCTATCCCAAACCGGGTACCCTGGGCTGTCTCTAGGCACCTGCAAGTGTGCTACGGGTTGGTGATCCAGGACCAAACCAAATTATATTATGGTCAATGAAATAGGCAAAATTAGTGCTGGAGGCTACCAATCATAACATATGTGGACAAACAGAAGCACAACCCTGTCCACCACCCAATAGCTGCACCGATGGATGACAGGTCAGCACAGTTTGTCATTTCATTATTTTTGCTGAATTTCTCAATAAGAAAAGTTTGGCCTAAGGGTGACGTGAAAAAAATAAATATGGTAATATGGACGCAGCTGCAATATGGTAATACAGCAGGAGGCGTTACGCCTCCTGAATGTATTACTGATCCGAGATACATCCATGGACGCAGCATCGGATCATCTGCGATCCCTCTGGCCGGCTGAATGACTATGGGGTCATGCAAGCTGGCCAACGCAGATGAGTAAAAGAGACTAGGATATCTCCGTCAGCCTACGGAGATCCTGGCCTCTCCACTTCCCCCCGGCGGCAACATGCCTTTATTTTGGGAAAGTGAGGCCAACGCCACCCGCTCCCCATCCAGAAATGGCAGCAGACTGTCAATCACTGACAGACCCATACCGCACATGCGCAGTACGGGTCATGCACATGCGCAAATTCACAATAATCGGGAATCTGTGTGATTCCTATCACTGCATCCTCAGCTGAATCACCCCCTGAAATCATGAATCACGCCCTGAAATCACTCTGCAAACCAATATTAAAGACCATGTCTAGCAGGGCTGCCACCGGGGTGGGAATGCCGGGACTGGAGTCCCGTTCCAGGAAAGAAGGAGGTCCGTCCGCAGTGGCACTGTGTGCCTGCGATCAATCTCCCATGCTGTTTGTTATCTCCGCGTGCTAAGCTTTGCCAGGATCAAAGATTGTGGACTGATTATGCTGTCTGTCACATTCTGAATGTATCAAGTGCTGAGCTGCTCATGAGCCTGCCAGGCACTGTGACAGTGTGTGTATGAAGCCAGCTCCTCAGCCCCTGTATGCTGGGAGCTTTTTCAAAGATAAAGCTCCCAGCATACAGGAGCGAAATGCGTTAGTGGGAAAGGAGCCCACTTGTGTGAGACCACTTCTGAGGGAGATCTATGACCGTATCATTTGTGTGAACTTTTATACAGCCGGGAGAGACTTTGCTCACAGCCGTGCTATACAGGAACCCCAGAGCCACATTGTTGCATGTTTGAAACTGGAGGGTGTGCACCTAACAGCGAACGGCAATGTTTGCATCCAGCCGGCCCGACGCGGCTTTGAAGGTATGATCAGCATGGCACCTTTGGCACCCACATCGATTAGAGGTGCTTCTGGCATTGGGAACTTTGGGCCTGATTCAGACCTGGATGCTATGCTGCGCTCGCTCGCATTGAGCGATTTTTCGCAATCTGCGCATGTGTATGATTCGCAATGCACCTGCGTGAACCAGTCAGTGCGATGGGAAAGTGCTCGCCTGTAGCCCGCAGTCGGTCCGCTATTTTGAGTGACAGATAGTGCCGTTTGTGGGTAGTAACAGGGGAAGGTGCTTGTAAACGGGGGTGTGGATGTGCGAACGCAGGCGTGCCTGACCATCAGAACGGAGTTCAATGGGTGTGCATAATTAGCAAAGCAGCGTCATTGAACATGTGACTTGGATGATTTTTCCCTGAACTGCTCGCACTGCTTGCGGGAGGCTAGGTTTTCCTCAAGTGCTGCGAGCAGCTCCGATGGCTCCCGATGGTCTCGATTAATCCTACATTTCCCGGAGATGACGTTTGTTGCGAGTGGCAAGGGCGCGTCTTTAAACACTTGCGAGCGCAATAAGCCCTCGCCCGCTAAGACATAGAGGCGTCCTTACACAGCAAAGAGTGAGCGCATGGTTTGCATAGATGGCCCCTGTTTGAGAGCGAGCGGCCGCAAATAGCGTCCGAGTCTGAATCAGGCCCTTTCTTAATAATACGGCCACACAGGGACCCTCTGGTGTGTATGCCAGGTGCATCTCAGGAATCCTGACACAACGCTTAGCTGATGAGGATTCCAAATAAAGTAATTGGTCACATCTCAGATACTTTTATATAGAGGAGTGTGGATATTTCTTGATCATCTCCAGGAGAACGGTGGAGACTCATTGAAGTTTTAATATAGATATCTATTGGAGACATCAATATATATTTAAGTGTGATTAGCTATTAAGAAGATTAATGATAAAAGTTATTATTTCACCTCTCCATATTGCATTTACATAGTAATGTATACTTTTTATTGCCTGTTTTTATGTAAACAACCGGATTTCTTGTTATTTATATAATTGAAATTCTAGTGAATTTCTCACTCGCTCCGGGGCTCGCACACGCTGCGCAATGTCTCACCATCGACCCGCTTGCGAGTGGGTCTGAATGAGGCCCCAGGTACAAACCTCTTGCCGCGCATAAAGGACACACACACACACTTATTATATAGATAAGCAAAGAAGTCCATGGACAGGGTGGCTGGACCTATAAGAGGAGCACTCGTGGGACATGTTGTGATACCTGCTGGGCTTATAGTGGTCATTTAAGGTCTCTATTCTGGTCCCATGGTTACAGTACAAGTAATGGGGCAATGTTTCCGGTACATTGTCAGTCACCAGTCACTGTTATTATATGCCACCTATACAGATGTATGATGCGCCGCTCTCTCAATATTAGTGAGATTACCGCAAAGAATTCTACAACTTTCTAACTCTGTGACACTTAGGGTAACGAAACCAATTTGTTCTCTCTTTTTTAATGCTTTCAGGAGTTTTCTTTAATTAACCTTTTCGCAACTCTTAAATGTAACTTAAATTTCAGTGTCCGGATACTGTTCTCCTAAACCCAGAGTCGGCCTGTATAAAATGGGAAGCACACATGTTGTCAGCAATGGAAATCTAGACCAACACATGATTGACACCAATATGCCGAATGTCATAATGGGCCACAATGGCAACACCTAAAATGTCGACATTGACATTTTTCGCGGGTGGCGGCCGGACCAGGAGACTTGCCCCGATTTTCATAGAGCCTCCCGCCCATTCCGCGAGAGTTGGGGCGTATGAGATAGAGTAAGAGAAGTAAGTAGTACTCATTGGGTGCAGGTCTGTGTGAACAACTGATGTGTAACTTTCACTGACATACAGAGAACAATAATAGTGACTTTTACTTCCTACAATTAATACTTCTCTATAAAATAGAGACTAATATAACACAGTTATCTTATTCCCCAGAAAAAAAGGCAGTTCATTCACTTCCCAAAGTCTGACCTGTAGCCAGCAGACATAGAGATATATATGGAACACAGGAAAAAAAGAGATTTGCCCCCCAGCACACTGCAGCAAAAACAATACTTAAATGCTACATGATAATAGCGATTCATAGGTATTAGTTACATACATTTGCAAATATATGAATAAGCGCCAGGCCAAACGTCAAGGCTCCTCTATACTGGCGTCCCTAACATTAAGGGGTTCACGTCCGAGAAGCAAGGCACCCCAAAAAAATTCCAGCCAATGCAAATGTATGTAACTAATACCTCTGAATCGCTATTATCATGTAGGATTTAAGTATTGTTTTTGCTGCAGTGTGCTGGGGGGCAAATCTCTTTTTTTTCCTGTGTTCAGTGTAAACCCGCCCTTTACAAGCACCTGTGTTATGCAATTAAGCTGATTTGAGCAACTACCATATTTTTTTGCAGTATAGAGATATATATCACATATTCACAGATAGGGGTCCTTTACTTAAATTATTATGATAATAATAATATATAGGATATATACCGATAAATATATTGGTGTAAGTCATATTTAGCATATACTTATCTGATACATTTTCTGCGTAGACTACAATAGAACAATACAACATAAGATGTATAGGATGGTTAATCCCATCCTATACATACTGTAGTACCAGTTGCATGGCAATATAAAGAGACAGTGATGGTCAGCAAGTACTATAGCAGATCTGAATATATCTAGCAAAATAAAAGTATGAAGTATTAGTTAATAATTTGATCAAAGCATTTAAGCTTGTAACCAGGGATGTCAAGACATGCAGCATGTCGACATTGACCACATCGGCATTCATCGTCTCAACACCAATGAAATGTCGACATGGTTCGAATGTCAACAAAAGGTACCTGGTACGGCGGCGACGGCAGCTTCAGCAGTATCTGCTGGGTCCACCAGTTACATCTGATTGAGTATAGCTAACCATAATCCTCCCCCTAGTGCCTAACCCTCCCACAGCCTAACCCTAATCCTCCACTAACACAGCCAAACCCTAACCCTTCCCCTAGTGCCTTACCGTAACTCTCCTGTAGCCTAACCATCCCCCTAGTGACTAACCTTCCCACATCCTAACCCTAATCCTCCACTAACACAGCCAAACCCTAACCTTCCCCCTAGTGCCTTACCGTAACTCTCCTGTAGCCTAACCATCCCCCTAGTAACTAACCTTCTCACAGCCTAACCCTAATCCTCCACTACCGTAGCCTACAACTAACCTTCCCCCTAGTGCCTTACCGTAACTCTCCTGTAGCCTAACCATCCCCCTAGTGACTAAGCTTCCCACAGCCTAACCCTAATCCTCCACTACCGCAGCCTATCCCTAACCTTCCCCCTAGTGCCTTACCATAACTCTCCTGTAGCCTAACCATCCCCCTAGTGACTAACCTTCCCACAGCCTAACCCTAATCCTCTTCTAACACAGCCAAACCCTAACCCTTCCCCTAGTGCCTTACTGTAACTCTTTCATAGCCTAACCCTAACCCTCCTGCAGCCTACCCCTAATCCTCCACTACTGAAGCCTAACCCACCCCCTAGTACATGACCATAACTCTCCCATAGCCTAACCCTCCCTCTGGTTACTAACCCTCCAACAGCCTAACCCTAATCCTTTACTACCGCAGCCTAACCCTAACCATCCCCTTAGTGCCTTACCGTAACTTTCCCATAGCCTAATCCGCCCCCTAGTGTCTTACCCTAATCCTCCACTACCGCAGCCTAACCCTCCCCCTAGTGCCTTACCATAACTCTCCCATAGCCTAACCCTCCCTCTAGGGTCCAACTCTAACCCTTCCGTTGCCTAACCCTAATCCTCCACTGCCGCAGCCTAACCCTAACCTCCGTTCCCTGCATTTCACATGTCAACATTGTGAATATGTCGACATCCAGCAGATGCCGACATGCTCAACATTGTGGTGTAGTGTCGACATTATGAATGTTGAAAATTGAAAATGTCGACTTTATGACTACATCCTGACAAATTGTGATGATAACAGAATCCTCACTTGTTAAAAAATAGGCCTCTTAATAAGCTGCCTTCTGTATCCCACCGACACGGCAGGGAATTAGTGGTGTTCATAACCGCAGACGACTATGGTGTTCCCTTCCGCTCCAAGCACAAAGTGAAGCCCACAGTGCGAGCAGTGACGCAGAAAGAGGAGGCGGCTATTTGTCCGGCTCATTAAGGGTTGTGAAGGAATGAGGCCCTAGAAAATTTGGGAGTTTCTTCCCCCATGTACTAGTTATGTCCCTGAGTGGGTATACTGCTGAGCAGTAGCCACAGCAGTCTCCTGTGCCTGTGGAAGGGAAGCGATCACATTGATCACGCCCCCTTGGCTTTGAGTAGGGCTGAGGGGGCCCAGAGCTCCCCCCTCCCCAGCGCACAGCACCGCTTTGCGGCGCTGCAAAGCTTTTTTCTTTTCTGGGAAGGGGGCATGTCCATGCCTCCCGCGATTAGGCCACGCCCCGTTACCCGGGCCCGCCGCGGCTCTTGGTGGGCCTGCACGAAGGTACCCACAATGCAACCTATCGAATACCTTCTCGGCATCCAATGATAAGAATAAGAGGGGCTGATCAAATTCCGAGAAGGCATCCACAATATCAATCACTCGTCTCGTGTTGTTAGGAGACTGACGGCCCTGAACGAACCCTACCTGGTCCCGATGGATAAATGTGAGAAGGATTAATCCTATTCGCTATTACTTTTGCATAAATTTTGACATCTGTATTGAGGAGTGCAATCGGGTGATAATTGGGTAACAAAGCCAAATTTTTCCCTGGTTTAGGAAATGCAACGATAGAGGAGGCCTCGTTAAAAACTTGAACCAGGATTGGAGACAAAATGTCTGTGACACATTTGTAAAGTGTGTTAATATATCCATCAGGACCAGGGCCTTATCTAAGGGAAGGGATTTAATGACTGATTCAACTTCCTCTCTGAACCATGGGCACGCAAGAGAGCGAAGTGCGTCATCATTTAAAGATGGCAATTTAATAATTTTCAAAAACTCATTTATATCAGCCATTGTTGGTTGGGGGACCTCTGAGTCTGCATGCAAATTATACAGAGTGGAATAATACTTAGCAAAGGCATCAGCTATAGAGAAGGGGTCCAACACCTTCATGCCCCCTGAGTTAGTAATCAATCTAATACGTTCCTTCGCCCTTTTACCTCTTAGTTCTTGCAAGCATACGACCTTCCCTGTCCCCTTGAACATAGAACTTTTGCTGTTATTTGAATAATGTTTTGTGAACCTCTTCCAGAGCCAGGGCCGCCATCAGGGGGGGACTGCCGGTACTGGAGTCCCGGGCCCGAACACTTGGGGGGCCCGCCCGCCACCTGCTAGTGTCCGTTCGCCCGCTACTACCCCCTGACAGGCCCAATGGTAGTACACTGCAGGCATGCAAGTGCCCACCGCTATTCCCCCGGCCGCCCCTCCCCGGAGCCCTAGCTCCTTTAGGGCGCCGTTGCGTCCCTCCTATAAAAATACCTGCCTCTAAAATGTTCTTTATCATAGTATTGGCGGCGCTATTCCAGGCCCCACTGTGCTTTATCCCCAGCTGGATAAAGGGGGCACAGGGGGCGAGTACCAGTACCTACCTCCGGGCGCCACCGACCGGACCTGCTCCCTCCCCTCCTCCCTGACAGTAACGGTCGGTGAGGCATGGAGCTGTGATCATGTGACCCGGCACAATAAAGTTTTTTTTTTTCGAGCCTGCGCTGCGCGCGTGACGTCATGAGCGCGCTGAAGACTGGCAGTGAGGAGCCTGCAGCCATGACTGAGGAGGAATAAAGATAAAGAGAAGATTCAGGTAAGTGAGGAAGTGACACAGGGAGGTTCTGGAAATTATACAGACACAAAGATGGTGATCCGACACTATAGAGATACACAGAGGGGGAGGGCTGACACTATAGAGATACACAGAGGGGGAGGGCTGACACTATAGAGACACACACAGGGGGAGGGCTGACACTATAGAGACTCACAGGGGGGGAGGGCTGACACTATAGAGATACAGAGAGGGGGAGGGCTGACACTATAGAGATACACAGAAGGGGAGGGCTGGCACTATAGAGACACACAGAGGGGGAGGGCTGGCACTATAGAGACACACAGAGGGGGAGGGCTGACACTATAGAGATACACAGAGGGGGAGGGCTGGCACTATAGAGATACACAGAAGGGGAGGGCTGGCACTATAGAGACACACAGAGGGGGAGGGCTGGCACTATAGAGACACACAGAGGGGGAGGGCTGGCACTATAGAGACACACACAGGGGGAGGGCTGGCACTATAGAGACACACAGAGGGGGAGGGCTGGCACTATAGAGACACACAGAGGGGGAGGGCTGACACTATAGAGACACACACAGGGGGAGGGCTGGCACTATAGAGACACACAGAGGGGGAGGGCTGGCACTATAGAGACACAGAGGGGGAGGGCTGGCACTATAGAGACACACAGAGGGGGAGGGCTGGCACTATAGAGACACACAGAGGGGGAGGGCTGACACTATAGAGACACACACAGGGGGAGGGCTGACACTATAGAGACACACACAGGGGGAACGCTGACACTATAGAGACACACAGGGGGAGGGCTGACACTATAGAGACACACAGGGGGGAGGGCTGACACAATAGAGATACACAGGGGGAACGCTGGCACTATAGATACACACAGAGGGGGAGGGCTGACACTATAGAGACACACAGAGGGGGAGGGCTGACACTATAGAGACACACACAGGGGGAGGGCTGACACTATAGAGACACACAGGGGGGGAGGGCTGACACTATAGAGACACACACAGGGGGAACGTTGACACTATAGAGACACACACAGGGGGAGGGCTGGCACTATAGAGACACACAGGGGGAACGCTGACACTATAGAGACACACACAGGGGGAACGCTGACACTATAGAGACACACAGAGGGGGAGGGCTGACACTATAGAGACACACAGGGGGGGAGGGCTGACACTATAGAGACACACACGGGGGGAACGCTGACACTATAGAGAGACACACACAGGGGGAGGGCTGACACTATAGAGATACACAGGGGGAACGCTGGCACTATAGAGACACACACAGGGGGAGGGCTGATACTATAGAGATACACAGAGGGGGAGGGCTGACACTATAGAGACACACAGGGGGAGGGCTGGCACTATAGAGACACACACAGGGGGAGGGCTGACACTATAGAGACACACACAGGGGGAACGCTGACACTATAGAGACACACACAGGGGGAACGCTGGCACTATAGAGACACACACAGGGGGAACGCTGACACTATAGAGACACACACAGGGGGAACGCTGGCACTATAGAGACACACACAGGGGGAACGCTGGCACTATAGAGACACACACAGGGGGAGGGCCGACACTATAGAGACACACAGGGGGCGGGCTGACACAATAGAGATACACAGGGGGAACGCTGGCACTATAGAGACACACAGAGGGGGAGGGCTGACACTATAGAGACACACAGAGGGGGAGGGCTGACACTATAGAGACACACAGAGGGGGAGGGCTGGCACTATAGATACACACAGAGGGGGAGGGCTGACACTATAGAGACACACAGAGGGGGAGGGCTGGCACTATAGAGACACACACAGGGGGAGGGCTGGCACTATAGAGACACACACAGGGGGAGGGCTGGCACTATAGATACACACAGAGGGGGAGGGCTGTCACTATAGAGACACACACAGGGGGAGGGCTGATACTATAGAGATACACAGAGGGGGAGGGCTGGCACTATAGAGACACACAGAGGGGGAGGGCTGACACTATAGAGACACACACAGGGGGAGGGCTGACACTATAGAGACACACACAGGGGGAACGCTGACACTATAGAGACACACACACAGGGGGAACGCTGGCACTATAGAGACACACACAGGGGGAGGGCTGACACTATAGAGACACACAGGGGGGAGGGCTGACACAATAGAGATACACAGGGGGAACGCTGGCACTATAGATACACACAGAGGGGGAGGGCTGACACTATAGAGACACACAGAGGGGGAGGGCTGACACTATAGAGACACACAGAGGGGGAGGGCTGACACTATAGAGACACACAGAGGGGGAGGGCTGACACTATAGAGACACACAGGGGGGGAGGGCTGACACTATAGAGACACACACAGGGGGAACGCTGACACTATAGAGACACACACAGGGGGAGGGCTGGCACTATAGAGACACACAGGGGGAACGCTGACACTATAGAGACACACACAGGGGGAGGGCTGGCACTATAGAGACACACAGGGGGAACGCTGACACTATAGAGACACACAGAGGGGGAGGGCTGACACTATAGAGACACACAGGGGGGGAGGGCTGACACTATAGAGACACACACAGGGGGAACGCTGGCACTATAGAGACACACACAGGGGGAACGCTGGCACTATAGAGACACACACAGGGGGAGGGCTGACACTATAGAGACACACAGGGGGGGAGGGCTGACACTATAGAGACACACACAGGGGGAACGCTGACACTATAGAGACACACACAGGGGGAGGGCTGACACTATAGAGATACACAGGGGGAACGCTGGCACTATAGAGACACACACAGGGGGAGGGCTGACACTATAGAGACACACAGGGGGGGAGGGCTGACACTATAGAGACACACACAGGGGGAGGGCTGACACTATAGAGACACACACAGGGGGAGGGCTGACACTATAGAGACACACACAGGGGAAGGGCTGACACTATAGAGACACACACAGGGGGAGGGCTGGCACTATAGAGATACACAGGGGGAACGCTGACACTATAGAGACACACAGGGGAAGGGCTGGCACTATAGAGACACACACAGGGGGAGGGCTGACACTATAGAGACACACACAGGGGGAATGCTGGCACTATAGAGACACACAGGGGGAGGGCTGACACTATAGAGACACACACAGGGGGAATGCTGGCACTATAGATACACACAGGGGGAGGGCTGACACTATGAGACACACACAGGGGGAATGCTGGCACTATAGAGATACACAGAGGGGGACGCTGGCACTATAGAGACACACAGAGGGGGAGGGCTGACACTAGAGATACACACAGGGGGAATGCTGGCACTATAGATACACACAGAGGGGGAGGGCTGACACTATAGAGACACACACAGGGGGAATTCTGGCACTATAGATACACACAGAGGGGGAGGGCTGACACTATAGAGACACACACAGGGGGAATGCTGGCACTATAGATACACACACAGGGGGAATGCTGGCACTATAGAGACACACAGAGGGGGACGCTGGCACTATAGAGACACACAGAGGGGGAGGGCTGACACTATAGAGACACACACAGGGGGAGGGCTGGCACTATAGAGACACACAGAATGGGAGGGCTGGCACTATAGAGACACACAGAGGTGGAGGGCTGACACTATAGAGATACACACAGGGGGAATGCTGGCACTATAGATACACACAGAGGGGGAGGGCTGACACTATAGAGACACACACAGGGGGAATTCTGGCACTATAGATACACACAGTGGGGGAGGGCTGACACTATAGAGACACACACAGGGGGAATGCTGGCACTATAGATACACACACAGGGGGAATGCTGGCACTATAGAGACACACAGAGGGGGACGCTGGCACTATAGAGACACACAGAGGGGGAGGGCTGACACTATAGAGACACACACAGGGGGAGGGCTGGCACTATAGAGACACACAGAATGGGAGGGCTGGCACTATAGAGACACACAGAATGGGAGGGCTGGCACTATAGAGACACACAGAATGGGAGGGCTGGCACTATAGAGACACACAGGGGGAGGGCTGGCACTATAGAGACACACAGAATGGGAGGGCTGGCACTATAGAGACACACATGGGGGTGGGCTGACACTATAGAGGCTCACGCAGGGCTACAGCTGGCACTAAAGAGACACACACGGGAAAAGCTGAAACTATAGAGACACACATACAGGGGGAGGGCTGACACTATAGATATACACACAGGGAAGGACGCGCCCCCTTTCCATAAGCACACGCGCCGAGGAACGCCATCTAATAAAACTTTTTTTTTGTGGGGGGACGCGCAACTAGGAACTTTCGCCCTGAGCTTCACAATGTCTAGAACCGGCCCTGGTGGAGAAGGGATGGGGGCCCTGCCTAGTTCGTCAGTCCCGGGCCCCATAATTTCTGATGGCAGCCCTGTCCAGAGCTAAAGTATTCCACTCCTCCCGAACTATAAGTAGTTCACGATAGAGTGTTTTATTGGATGGGGCAAGCTTATGTTTGGATTCTAGGTCAGCAAGTCGGGATTCTATATATGCTTGGAGAGACATTGCTGTTTTACGTATACGTGCCACTACTGCTTTTAAGTAGGGGTGAGCGGGTCCGGTTTTACTCGGATTTACTCGGATCTTTAAACGGCATTTTATTGGCTATCGCCTATCATGTGTTTTGGATAGCCAATATAATAAATCCGAATTTGCGGTAAAGTGGCGATAAGAACCGAGTACATCCGAGTAAAACCAAACCCGCTCACCCCTACTTTTAAGGCGCACCAAAATGTGAAAAGGGATGTATCTTCTGGTTTATTAGTCTCCAAAAATTAAGAGAGGGAGTTTGAAATAGTTTGTTTAGCTTCTAGATTTGAAAGGAGATGTTCACCCAGATGCCAGGGACCTGGAGGGGTTTGGGAACGTGTAACATCCCAACATAAATTTAATGCCGCATGGTCAGACCAGTCAACTGGTAAAATAGAGGATTGTGTTGCAGGGCCAACTTATCAGAAAGGCCAAATCAATACAGGAGTATGAGCTATGGACATGAGAATAGAAGGTATAATCTCTCTCACCTGGGTGTTTGGATCTCCAGACATCATAAATTGTACTCACATAAAATACGTCTAAATTTATGGGAATGATCCTGGAGGGAATTGGAGCGAGTTTTAATTTTTGTAGAAGATTTCTCAAGAGAGGGGTCAACCACCATATTGAAATCTCCTAGGACCAAAGTTGATCCTTTACTACAAGCTTGGAGAGCTCTACAACATTTTCTAGTAAAGGTGGATTGTTTGGTGTTGGGGGCACAAACAGAGGCGATCGTTACTGGTTTGTTGTCCAGATGACCTATAAGTATTAAATACCTGCCCTCTTGGTCTGTCACCTGATCTTGAAAAACAAAATTACAGGAACTAGAAAAAAGTATTGCGACCCCCGCTTTTTTTGAGGGACCATTAGACATATGGCAGTAAGGGAATTTGAAATCAGAGAACTGGGGAGGGGAGGATTGAAGGAAATTAATTTCCTGCAAAGCAATAATATGAGCCTTAGATTTAGCAAATTATCGAAGGGCTAGTCTTCTTTTATTAGGGGAGTTGAGGCCCTTTTAATTCAAGGATAATACCTTCACCATCTAGAAAATACAAAAAGATACTGAGAACCACTGTGTACATAGACACTCTGAAAGAAATATTGATCAGTGTACCATAAAAAGGGGGTAAAATGGAAAAGCAAAAATAATAGGGAAGGAATACATTCATAATAAGGACAAAAATAGTACCTAAAAAGGAACTATAAAGAACCGCCTCCAAAGGCGGCACATTGGGGTATGAGGAAATAGACCTCCATCACTCCATATACAACTATATAAAAAAACAGTACAAATTACAGAACAAATTATTAAATAAGCTTCATCCCAATATATCTGGAACCCACTAAAAATGATGAGCCGTTACATAATTTTAAAATAGTTTTGGGTGTTATTGGTCACAAGAAAAGCATTGGGAGGGGAGAAATCAAGTCCCAACCTGTAGTGGAAAATATACGGAACAATAAAATAACCCAATCAATTAACCCAAAGGGCGTTTAACCATCCGTAATAATAGGAATAAATATATTGAGACAGTATACCCTCTTAGAGCCAGAAATAGTAAATAAAACAAAGTTAACAATCTCCCCAACGGTTGTAGAGAAAAAAATATATATAAACTTGTAGTACAACAGTTTGAGATATCGTAAATATAGAGAACAGTAATAGTCAACATCAAAAATGAGCTCAACACTCCATAAATCTTATATCATCTAGTGAAAATAGCAATACTTTAAGGGACACAAAAAGCCGACGTATTGATACTACAACGAAATCGCAATAATGTAAATCAAAGGATAGCAGGTCAAGGAGCCTGCTTGCGACCAGTCCTGATTAATCCGCGGACTGCCTGGGATCTTTAGCGAGATGTCCTGCAAATTTCAAGACACCAAAAGCTGTATACCATCAGCCGGGGTGGAGATTATGTTGGTGAAGCCATTTCTCCTTATTAGTAATTTGTGGGGAATCCCCAACGATAAGGGATATCTGCTCTCTGGAGGGACCTAGTAACTGGTAGAAAGGTTCTCCGGAGAGCATGGGTAGCAGCAGAGAGATCACCAAATATTTGGAGGATACCAAGAATCGGAGATGATAGCACAGATGGTCTGGCTGCACAGAGTATTGTCTCCTTGACATGGAAATAGTGAAGACGCATTAAGGTGTCTCTAGGAACTCCGGTGGGGCATTACGTAATCGATGAATATGATACATGAGAAAGTCAGTAATCGGGGTGGTCGGGAGTAGTTTCATAAATAAGTCAGTTGCATATTCTTTCAGATCCGTATTGGAAACCGATTCCGGGATACCATGAATTTTAATATTATTGCGTCTTGACCTGTCTTCAAGGTCACCCACTTTATTTCTGAGGGAGGCTACTTCTACCCGAAGTTCCACATGTTGGGTAATCAGTTCGTTACGAGATTTAACCACCTCCTCCAATTTGTTTTTGAGATGATCAGAGCGAGTCCCCAAATTGTCAACCGATTGTTGACACGTTTGTAGAGCAGCTTTGAAGTCAGTGGAGATATCGGCTTTAAAAGAAGCTAATAGTAATTTCACGGACCCCAAGGTGAGGGGGGCATCATCATCCATGTTGTTCTGTTGCGATGAGATAGGGGGAGGGTAATAAAAAGGCGTACTAAGTGCAGATAGCTGTTTAGTACTCCTATCTTGCGCTATGCTAGCTTTGGAGTTTTGTGACAATGGAGAAGGTTTAAAGATGCTTACAGGAGGAACAGCTGGAGAAGGTTTCTGACGTTTAGGTGCCATGAATAGATTGGGTTACAATCAAATAAGGAGTAAGGAACTTGTGATAATTAGTGGGAAATATATCAGAATCGATGAGGAATGCGGTGCAATTTGTACATCAATCATCATATCATATCATGAGTGAGCGATGGAGGTCAGCAGTATATCTACATTAAAAGCAATTCCAGATATCCATAGCAATGGAAAATAGATATGCAGGGAGGTATTGAAGGGCACCAGGGCAGATACCCAGGAGCACTGCTGAATAAATGGCCTGGAGTGCTAATAGTGAGGCCACAAGTTCAGGCAGCAGTAAATCAAAGGAGTGCAGAGGGACTAATATCCTTACTCCACAGGGAGTGGACTGGCTGCGTTTATAATCCAAAATGGCGGCCCTTT
Source organism: Taudactylus pleione (assembly GCA_031769625.1). Lineage (NCBI taxonomy): Eukaryota > Metazoa > Chordata > Amphibia > Anura > Myobatrachidae > Taudactylus > Taudactylus pleione. Next base: position 95,132 of record JAUIMM010000244.1, on the reverse strand, counting down.
CACTGCTCCAGCAGTGTCTGTGCAGCCAGGGGTATCCCTGGAATGCAGGAGCCCCTGGAGAGTAAGAGACAGCCGGCCAGGGCCCAGGGCGAGCACCAGGAGCAGCTGGCCGGGCAGCCGAGCCGTGTGCTGAGCGGCCATGGTAATCGCGAAAATCGCAATCGCGGCCAGCCGGAAATTGAGACCCCTGGCTTTTACCCGCGGTAGGCCGCGGTCCTGAATGGAGACGCGCCCCAGAAGAAGCGGGTAGGTCCTGGAGGTGACCGGGGACCAGCAGGTTCGGTTCCAATGATTGTGGAGGTGAGGATGGGACACAGTATCAGCGGGGAGAACCCTCTCAGTACCAGCTTTCAATTAGATACAAAGTAATATACTCATAATCCAATTCAGTTACATTGTATTATTGCACTTCTATCTCCATTCATAGCTGCTCACAAAAAAAGCATTAATTAGCAATTCAAAAAAATGGCAGCTGCTCAATCAATCTGGTAGTACTTTCCAAGTGCATGAAGGGGAGGGGTCATACCAAGTAGAAGGGGGGGTTAACGCCCTATTGTTCCTCAGCACACTAAATTATACTAGCAACAATATATGAAAACTATATGGTAATAGAACGTCAGAGATATTGGTTGCATGCATTTGCAAATACATGGGAAGCTGCTAGGCCATGTCACAGCTTCTCTGCCACTAGCAGTCCCTAATGGGTTCACGTCTGTGGTGCAGAGCACCCCAAAAAAAGTCCAGCCCAGGACCCCCCCAGGGCATCACACGAAAATGGAAAAAGAGTGACAGTGCAGTGTAAAATATAGAAGTATTCGAGTAGTTAATAAGTGTTGAAAAAGAGGTTAAAATATATGTGAAAAGATTACATAAATAAAAAACAAACATATTGTAAAAGGTGATGTGAAAAGTAACTATGTGTATTAAGTGGTGATGCCCTGAGGAAGCCCAGCAAGAGTAGCCTCGGGCGCCCTACGTCCAAACGCTCACCCCCAATTTTTTTTGGGGGTGCTCTGCGCCCCGGACGTGAACCCATTAGTGTTAGGGACTGCTAGTGACAAAGAAGCCGTGACGTGGCCTAGCAGCTTCCCATGTATTTGCAAATGCATGCAACCAATATCTCTGACGTTCTATTACCATATAGCAGTGATTTTCAACCTTTTTTAACTCGCGGCACACTACACAAGATTTTAAAATTGCCAAGGCACACTATCCGGCGATTTGGTGTGCGCGGACTATGAAAAAACACACTACATTAGTTCCCACAGGAACAAAACACACTACATTGGCCCCCACAAGAATAAAACAATCCAATTGGCTGGCCTAACAGAAAAAAAACCCCACATTGCTCCCCACAAAAAAAAACAACCATACCACATTGCGCCCCACAGAATTGCTCCCCACAGAAAAAGAAACCTATGGCTGGCCCCACAGAAACAAAAAACAAAACACATTGTTAACCACTAAATAGGCAAATATATGGCTGGATAACATATGGCTGGTTCTCACTAAAAAAAATGACATGACTGGTTCCCACGAAAAAATAAACTATGGCTGGTACCCACGAAGAAGAAAAAAATGTCTGGTCCCCACAAAACCCACATTTCTTCCCCCCTTGTCACTCACACTGCAGCAGGATCGCGTGCGGGCGGGCTTCCAGGCAGACTGCAGAGCCTGCTTGGACAGAGCGCGGGCTGGCTGATTGGCGCAGGGCGTTGGCTGGCAGAGCGGGCTGGAGGGCAGTGGACAACGCGGCGTGCCTGACCTGTGATGTCACGCCGCCGCATCTTTGCAGGTCACTACCCGGTCGCGCCTGAGTCTCCCAGAGGAGCTCAGCGGCCCGGGATGCTGAAGTACAGTAAAATGTGCCCGGTGGCTCTGACATCCCCGCGGCACACTTCACAACCGGCCATGGCACACTAGTGTGCCGCGGCACACCGGTTGAAAACCGCTGCCATATAGTGTTCATATATTGTTGCAAGTATAATTCAGTGTGCTGAGGAACAATAGGGGGTTAAACCCCCCTCCCTTTTCTACTTGATGAGCAATTCATATGCAGTAAGAGCAAAATCATTAGACTATACAGAGGAATAAAAATGCCTTTAGTTACAAATGGTCTTATTTATCTCATCAAAGTCCTGTGATTTAAGAGCACTTTTATTAGTGGAGGGCTTGAAATATGTTGTTATAATGCTTATCCTACCCAGAATGTAATTAGAGCTCTTAAAAAATGGTCCAATTTAGAAGGCTGAGATAGAGATTTTATTGTACTGAAACAACGATCACACTTGTATTTACCCGCAGTCAGGGGCGGATTTACCGCTAGGCATCACAGGCGGCCGCTTAGGGCCCGGCGAGTCCCAGGGGGCCCGCTGACAGGGCTACCTAATGGAGGCTTGCATTATAAATTACCGGCACCAGCTGACTGTCAGCACATTGGACAGCAGCCGGATGCCACTCTGTCTGGTGGATCACTGTGTCCTCTGCTCTGTGTGCTGCGCGTGACGTCTTACGCACACAGGAGAGGAGGAGCTGAAATGTTACCTAGAAGGCAAGGTGCGTGTGTCCAGAGAGGGTACATTGCGGAAATACAAGGTAAGTCCCGTGTCATCGCCACCCCCCTCTCGCGGCCCCCCCCCCCGCCGGCCCCCCCACCCCCGCTCCCCTCCTCGTGGTTACAGGCAGGGAAAGTAATTAAATGAAGGCAAGTGCTGCCCCCCTCTCGCGGCCGCCCCCCCCCCCCCCGCTCCCCTGCTCGTGGTTACAGGCAGGGACAGTAATTAAAGGAGGGAAAGTGCTGCGCCATCTCCACACTCTGCGAGGGTGGGTCGGCCGCGAGAGGGGGGTCAACCGCGAGGGGAGAGACTGCACTTGCCTTCCTTTAATTACTTTCACTGCCTGTAAACTCCAATGATGTGTCCCTCACAGCCTAGCCTACACTAACTGAAGCTATCCTCAGGCACATATATCCCTCTTTGATATGCAGGGTTAGAGGTAGTGTCGTGTGAGCGGGAAGCAGGAGCAGGGTTAGGGGTAGTATAGTGTGTGCAGAGAGCGGGAACAGGGTTAGGGGTAGTATAGTGTGTGCAGAGAGTGGGAGCAGGGTTAGGGGTAGTATAGTGTGTGCAGAGAGCGTGAGCAGGGTTAGGAGTAGTATAGTGTGTGCAGAAAGCAGGAGCAGGATTAGGGGTAGTGTCGTGTGAGCGGGAAGCAAGAGCAGGGTTAGGGGTAGTGTCGTCTGTGCAGAGAGCGGGAGCAGGGTCAGGGGTAGTATAGTGTGAGCAGGAAGCAGGGGCAGAGTTAGGGGTAGTACAGTGTGACCGGGAAGCAGGAGCAGGGTTAGGGGTAGTGTCGTGTGAGCGGGAAGCAGTAGCAGGGTCAGGGGTAGTGTCGTGTGAGCGGGGAGCAGGGTTAGGGGTAGTGTCGTGGGTGCAGAGAGCGGGAGCAGGGTTAGGGGTAGTGTCGTGTGAGCAGGAATCAGGAGCAGGGTTAGGGGTAGTGTCATGTCAGCGGGAAGCAGGAGCAGAGTTAGGGGTAGTGTAGTGTGAGCGGGAAGCAGGAGCAGGGATAGGGGTAGAACAGTGTGTGCAGAGAGCAGGAGCAGGGTCAGGGGTAGTATAGTGTGTGCAGAGAGCGGAAGCAGGGTCAGGGGTAGTATAGTGTGTGCAGAGAGGGAGCAGGGTTAGGGGTAGTGTCGTGTGAGTGGGAAGCAGGAGCAGAGTTAGGGGTAGTATAGTGTGTGCAGAGAGCGGGAGCAGGGTCAGGGGTAGTGTCGTGTGAGTGGGAAGCAGGAGCAGAGTTAGGGGTAGTGTCGTGTGAGCGGGAAGCAGGAGCAGGGTTAGGGGTAGTACAGTGTGTGCAGAGAGCGGGAGCAGGGTTATTGGTAGTGTCGTGTGAGCGGGAAGCAGGAGCAGGGTTAGTGGTAGTTTGTGTGAGCGGGAAGCAGGAGCAGGGTTAGGGGTAGTGTCGTGTGAGCAAGGAGCAGGGTTAGGGGTAGTATAGTGTGTGCAGAGAGCGGGAGCAGGGTTAGGGGCAGTGTCGTGTGAGTGGGAAGCAGGAGCAGAGTTAGGGGTAGTATAGTGTGTGCAGAGAGCGGGCGCAGGGTCAGGGGTAGTGTCGTGTGAGTGGGAAGCAGGAGCAGAGTTAGGGGTAGTGTCGTGTGAGCCGGAAGCAGGAGCAGGGTTAGGGGTAGTGTCGTGTGAGTGGGAAGCAGGAGCAGAGTTAGGAGTAGTATAGTGTGTGCAGAGAGCGGGAGCAGGGTCAGGGGTAGTGTCGTGTGAGTGGGAAGCAGGAGCAGAGTTAGGGGTAATGTCGTGTGAGCGGGAAGCAGGAGCAGGGTTAGGGGTAGAACAGTGTGTGCAGAGAGCGGGAGCAGGGTTAGGGGTAGTGTCGTGTGAGCGGGAAGCGGGAGCAGGGTTAGGGGTAGTGTCGTGTGAGCGGGAAGCAGGAGCAGGGTTAGGGGTAGTTCGTGTGAGCGGGAAGCAGGAGCAGGGTTAGGGGTAGTGTCGTGTGAGCAAGGAGCAGGGTTAGGGGTAGTACAGTGTGTGCAGAGAGCGGGAGCAGGGTTAGGGGTAGTGTCGTGTGAGCGGGAAGCAGGAGCAGGGTTAGGGGTAGTTCGTGTGAGCGGGAAGCAGGAGCAGGGTTAGGGGTAGTGTCGTGTGAGCAAGGAGCAGGGTTAGGGGTAGTATAGTGTGTGCAGAGAGCGGGAGCAGGGTCAGGGGTAGTGTCGTGTGAGTGGGAAGCAGGAGCAGAGTTAGGGGTAGTGTCGTGTGAGCGGGAAGCAGGAGCAGGGTTAGGGGTAGTGTCGTGTGAGCGGGAAGCAGGAGCAGAGTTAGGGGTAGTATAGTGTGTGCAGAGAGCGGGAGCAGGGTTAATGGTAGTGTCGTGTGAGCGGGAAGCAGGAGCAGGGTTAGGGGTAGTTCGTGTGAGCGGGAAGCAGGAGCAGGGTTAGGGGTAGTGTCGTGTGAGCAAGGAGCAGGGTTAGGGGTAGTATAGTGTGTGCAGAGAGCGGGAGCAGGGTTAGAGGCAGTATCGTGTGAGTGGGAAGCAGGAGCAGAGTTAGGGGTAGTATAGTGTGTGCAGAGAGTGGGCGCAAGGTCAGGGGTAGTGTCGTGTGAGTGGGAAGCAGGAGCAGAGTTAGGGGTAGTGTCGTGTGAGCGGGAAGCAGGAGCAGGGTTAGGGGTAGTGTTGTGTGAGTGGGAAGCAGGAGTTAGGGGTAGTACAGTGTGTGCAGAGAGCGGATTTCCTTTTTTATAGCTGTCCACATGTCCTGGTTAAGTAGAGGCACTTTCTCTTCCTTACTTAGATGCCGGCTCCATGAAAGATGAAGGACGGCTGGTCACAGGTTCCGTCTTACAAGCGGCAGCTAATTCGGAGCTCTGTGTTCCTTACACTGAGTATCTGACAGGTGCTGTGTGTAGTATATGAAGGCCGGTGGCCTAATTCCAGGCTCCCCAATACAGTGATAGCTGATGGCCGGCCCCCAATATAGTGATAGTTGATGGCCGCCCCCCCTATACAGGGAAATTTGGCGTATCTATAATTTTTATACTAACCTCTCCCGAATACTGCATCAGCTGGTGCTGTGTACTGGGATCACTAGGGAAATGGCAAGATTACCATTTTCCTTGTGAATTACGCATGCGCACTAGAGGTGTCTCTAGGAACATAACACGGGCACCATGATACCGGAGATGTGCATGAACAGTAGGCTCAGCCACAGATCCTGAGTTTGCTGCGTTGCCGGAGAGAAGGGACAGCATGGAGGCTGCACAGCTGCACACAGGCTACCTCCTCTCTTGAACCACCCAATCAGTGGTGTATATAGGGGAGGAGGAGTGGGACACGTGCACTGGGTGCTGTCAAACCCGGCACCGCCATATAGGGCAGTATGGTCAGAGGCACTACACACTAAAACATACACGATGGCGGTGTGTTTGTTTTAGCACTGCAGCCAATAAGAGTCAGACATACTCTTATTAGCTGCTGTACCCAGGGCCCGGCTGGAGCTCACTCATGAGCTCCGCCTTCCAGCTCCCACAGTTGGTGAAGGGAGAGACGTAATGACATCTTTCCCATAGTGCAGAGCGGGACCGGAGGAGCGGGGCTTCAGGTAAGTATAAATATGTGTGTCTATGGGCTCTATTTACTACAATCCGCATATTGAATGCGGATTGTAGTGTGATATTACCGAGTGAATTCGCATTGCGAATTCAGGTAATATCACAGGGATTTACTATAAATCCCTTGCAGGGACAGAGCTTGCGATAAAGCTCTGTCCCTGCGGACCCCATCCGCACTCTAGTCGCGGTATTTTCGGAAAAAATACCGCGACTAAGAGCACGCGCATGCGCCGACCGACCACCGCTACTACCCCCCCACCGACGCTAAGCCCCGCCCCCGGCGCTAAGCCCCGCCCCCCGCAATCGCGGACCCCCGCGACCCCCCTCCCCCCCCGCGACCACCCCTCCCTTCATTACACTTACCTGCATCCTCCTGGCCTTCGGTGGTCTTCTCCGGGCTTCCCGATCAGGTGATCTCCCATACTGCACTGGGGCCCGATCACCTGATGACCGGGCCCCAGTGCACGGGCCCCAGACCAGCTGACCAGAGGAGCCATCACCGGAGGCCCGATCACCGGTCCCTGGATTCAGGTAAGTGAAAAAAAAAATGTTTAATTTTTTTTTCTTTTTTTTACAGCAATCAGCTTGCGGTCTCTTTAGACCACATAGCTGATTACTGGTACCGGCTCCCGCCTTTGCTCTCCCCGTTAGAGCAGAGTGGGAGCCCGGTAACCGGGGGAGACCCTGGATAACGCCACCTCCAGGTGGCGTTATTATCACAGGGCTTCCCCCAGTATTTTTTTTACAATTTATTTTTAGTAACTTGCACACAGATCACATTTCCCATTACAATTATGGGAAATGCGATCTGCTTTACTAAAAATAAGTGATACTGGGGGTTGGAGTAGAATTTTACTAATTCTACTCCAATTGCCCTGTAATAAATACAGGTGAAACTAAAATAATGTGAAAAGGGTGTGAAAACACCCTTTTTCACTTTATTTTAGTAAAAATAATGTTAATAAATAGAGCCCTATGTGTTTTATGTGTACGGGGCACTACTACTGAGGGCTTTGCATAAGGGGCACTACTGGAGCACTACATAAGGGGCACTACTGGGGGCACTGTATCAGGAGCACTACTAGTGGGGACATTGCATAAGGGGCACTGCTACTTGGGATATTGCATAAGGGGCACTGCTACTTGGGACATTGCATAAGGGGCATTGCATGAGGGGCACTGCTACTAGGGGCATTGCATAAGGGGCACTACTACTGGGGGCATTAAGGTGCATATGGAATGGAAATGAATGTTCCCACAGTGATGAGAAACGGTGGTGCCATGTGGACACGGCCCCATTTTCAGTGACCATGCCCCTTGTGGCATGTGAACCATGCCCACTTTTTTTTGACACGTATACTTATGGCACGCTCACATCGTTTTTTTGGGGGGGCTCCACTTTTCATCTTGCCCTGAGCTCCAAATACCCTAGTTACACCACTGCACCCAATACAAAGATAGCTGATGGCTGGCCCCCAATACAGTGATAGCTGATGGTAGGCCACCCAATACAGAGATACTTGATGGCAGGCCACCTAGTACAGATATAGAAAATGAAAGATCAACCAATGCAGAGATAGATTATGGCAGGCCACACAATACAGAGATAGATGACAACAGGCCACCAAATCATAGATTGCTGATGTCAGGCACCCAATACCGAGATAAGCAATGGCAGACCACCTAATACAGAGATAGCTAGTGGCGGACCAGCCAATACAGAGATAGCCGATGACAAGCCACCCAATACAGTGATAGCCAATTGCAGACCACCCAATATAGAGTTAGATAATGGCAGGTCACCCATTACAGAGATAGCGAAAGTGGAATTGGAGGTATCCATTTCAATTGTGTAAAATAAGTAATTTGCGCATATGTGCGTATGAATTGTTGGACAGAGGAGGGAAGTGGAGGTCTAATGCTAGTGTAGTCATAACTACAGATGCAAATCCATATAGAAACATTCGGAATTACTGCTGCATATGCAAATACATGATGGTTTCCAACACTAGCTGCTTCTGATTGGCTGATTGATCTCTGAAGTTGATAGGTGTTTTCTTCATTGAATGTGCCTCTATTATAGTATTTCTTGTACATGAGGATAAATTATATCTTCAACAAAAACAGATGTTCTGAACTGTTTTACACTTATAACCTGGTTGGGTATAAGCAGTGCTTAAAGTGGTCCTAGAGACGTGGTGGATCTCAACCTGCCCCTGTCCTCAGTGCTTTTTCAATAAAGGGACAGTGCGCACTGTAGGCGCACAAAAGAAAGGGGCGTGGTCACACAATAATATCCACAATTCAAATTATGCCACAAAGTAGCACAATCTTATTCACATGACACCACACATAGTGCCCCTGATTCACATTACACCACATAGTAGTGCCCCTATACACAATGCACACAGTAGTGCCCCTTACACACAATGCCCACAGTAGTAGTGTCTCTAATACACATAATGTCCACAGTAGTAGTGCCCCTTATACAATGCTCACAGCAGTAGTGCCCCTACACATAATACCCACAGCAGTCATGCCCCTTATGCTATGCCCACTGTTGTGGTGCCCCTTATACAGTGCCCAAAGTAGTGGTGCCCCCTATGCAATGTCCCCATTAGTAGTGCTCCCAGTAGTAGTGCTCTCTTTAGTAATTCCACCTCTAGTAGTACCCCCAGTTGTACTGCCTCCAGTAGTAATGCACCCCCATAGTAGTGCCCCTTACACAAAAAAATTCAATTAAAAATACAAACATAATACTTACTTTAAGCCCCACTCCTGCGTCCGCTGCCGTCCAGTCCAACTGCTCCTCGGAACTATGGGAGAGATGTCATGACGTCTCTCCCATAGTGCCCACTGCAGTAGCCGGAAACAAGAGGTTTAGGCCTAGAACGAGGTGCTGTAAAGGACCTCTGCTGTCACAACCACGTGACCCACAGCAAAAGGGGGGAGGGGCAAGGTTCAGAACGGGGTCCAAAGTGTCCCCTCGTGGGCTCAATTTACTCTTCGGGCACAGGTTTATATTCCCTCTCTATGCCCACATGGATAGTGACACTGGTAGCTGACCGACCCTGCCGTAGCATAGTGACATCAGAGGTCCTTTCTCCAAATTGGATCTAGCAACAATCGAAGCCGCAGCTCAGGAGTGAACTCCAGTCTCCAGCTGCGGGGAAGGAACCGAGCGCCCACTGCGGGGAAGGAGCCAAGTGTCCGCTGCAGGGAAGGAGCCGAGCACCCGTTAGCAACAAAATCTCAGCGGGCGCCAGGCAAATGGAGCCTCCTTGCGGCGCGGGGTGACTGGCCAGCTAAGGTGGGCTGGAGGAGATGGAACTCGTTCCGCCTCCAAATAGAACTGACGGAACGCAGTTCCGCCATGTTCTGGCCCACTTTAACCCCTAGGTATAAGTATATCTGGGTATATGTATGCCTATGGTAAGCCTGACACATGTGCTTCAGGTGCTGCTGAGACATTGGGTGGTCGTGGTCCCTGGTACTGGGAGCATGGCTTCCAGAGGTGGCACAGCTATGCCCTATCTATGGGTATTTTCTGTGGTGTGTGAGAATGCGTGATTGCGTCATTATAGGAGGTGCGGTTATGTCTTTCTTGCTCTCCCGGGTCCCTACTTTGTACCTGCCCCCTCCTCCTCTCGGCATGCCGGGATGCATCTAGCAATGTATGCGACTCAGCATATGGGTGTAGATACAGCATACTCATTTTATGGGTGGCTTATTTGAGAGCCAATTATGGGCATAGGGTTGGTGCAAGTTTCAATGGTGCGACCGATAGTAGGAATAAAGACGCACCACGGCATTAGCATAAAGACGTAGACACGATGGCGGCAAAGATGTGGCGTGCGACTCAGAAACAGGCCCATAATGTCCCCAGTGTGATCCCAAATCCTTACAAAGTCATCTAGAGTCTACCCTGGATAATGACATTCTGCTGAGAATACACTATGTCCCCACTAATATGTGCCAATGACGAAAGCATTAGTCTGCATCTTGCCGCTGTCCCTGCTCTTCTCATGTGAAGCCCTGGCATTTCCTGTTTATAACATATTTTGTACGGTTAATGACCCAAATAAATCTCTAACAAATTAGTTTGGAGTAAAGAGCAGCATCAGAGCGAGCCTGAAATCTGTTTGCTGTGTACTTTCACATAAACCTCTTTCGAACCCATTAAAGGACCCTCACACTGAAATCAAGAGCTGGGCATTTGACATTTATGCGTTAATTTTTTTTTATACCCATTCAGACCCTTGTTATTAGCGATTTCCTTGTATAGATATAGGCCCTCATTCAGAGCCGTACGCTCTGAGCAGAGCGCACGCTCTGAATGAGGGCCGGGCTCCATTTTCATGGAGCGTCCTCCTGGACGCTCGTATAGCTGTGGGTCACCACCCACAGGCTATACGAGCGTGCATTGTGATGGCCGCGATGGTCGAGACCATCGCGACCATCGAATTTGCGAGCCGGAGCCTGCGGTTGAGGTTTTCAACCGCAAGCTCCGGAGTGATTTTGGCTCTATCAGAGCCAAAATCACTCCCACTGACATCACTAGTGATGTCAGTGGGCCGGCTTCTGACGGGAGGCGTTCCCGTGGGAACGCCCCCGTCAGGGAGGCACGCCCCCGGCACGCCAACCAAAGGGGGCGTGCTGTCAATCAACATTGACAGCACGCCCCCTTTGATCGGACACAACGAGCGAAGGACTTTCCTTCGCTCGTCGCGTCTGGCGCATGCGCACGACGGAGCTCCCTCCGTCGTGCGCATGCTCAGTCCATAACATCGACCCACTTGCGAGCGGACAGCCGCTCGCGAGTGGGTCTGAATCAGGCCCATAGGCCCGATAATTATCATTTCAGCTCTTGACGGCAATAAGAATTTATTATGGATCTTTCTCTTGTGATCTGTAGTTCATAGGCTACAGCGGCTATCGCCCTCTACAGATCGCATTCCATAACTTGGTAGATTCTGCAACAAAGCAGCTCCCATAATAAACCTTCGGGGTCTGCTTTTGCGAGCAAAAACTGGGAACCGCAACCGATATCTGCTGTGGTCCCTCCATAGATACAATCAGAGGATACTGTAAAGCTGATAATTCTGAAGAGGTTTCTGCATATTTAAATAAATAAATAAATACACCCCTAAGTGACAGCTTTATAGGGGAGTCTGAGGAGTTTGAACTGGGCAGGGAAGGGATGCCAGGGTAGTGCCTGGCAGAGAGGGGAGTCAGAAACAGAGAGGTTGGAGAGAATGATGAGCTGAGTAGCAGCGAAGAAATGGAATGAGGCGGGGGTAGGGAAGGACAGATAAGAGGAAGCTACAAAAGTCTATTCTGTTAAGTGTGTGTGTGTGTGTGTGTGTGTGTGTGTGTGTGTGTGTGTGTGTGTGTGTGTGTGTGTGATTGTGTGTGTGTGATAATATTGCAGAGTTATATAGGCACACACCAGCAGATGACTCAAACTATGAACAGCCCAGTTACTTAACCAGTAGTGTTGGTTTACTGATAGATAGCAGGTATATCCGTACTCACTGTTACACGCACACTGGTAATGGAGTGAAGCTTGAGCGGAGCAGAGACGTATACAGCTCACCAGCCAGTGAGTGAATGTTGCTTGCAGGTATTGGTGCTGGATGCTGGAACAGCTTTATGCAGGTATACACTGAGGACTCTCTGAAGCTAAGTGGATGACATTTGTCTTCCACTGTGACACTCACACACAGTACTAAGATGGCTGAAGTCATGTGTGCAGGAGCGCACTGCTTTCTAACATAGGGCCTGATTCAGTACGGATCGCAACTGCGAATGCAATAGCGATTACGCACGCAGTCTCACTGCGATAGTATGCTAATCCTCTGCGATCTCTATGCCGTCGCAGCACAACATAAGGACGCCCAGCTTACCTTACACACATCCATAACACTTAGCAAGACTGTGAAACCATTGGTAACACGACTACCATCACAGCCTCACACACACTTGTACAAGCTCTGACCTTACTCAGGAATTGCTAACCTCGTCGCACGCAGTGAGTACACAAGCTGCGTATGGCATCGTAGTGTATCATTTATGCACGCCCCTACAACGGCGTTCAAACGCACTGGAACATCTGCGTTTTGCCGTACACCCCTCCAGTCACCACCCCCAAGTGGTACTTCCTGTCAATCACTCTGCGATGGGTCTGCGCAGCCACTGCGATCGAAGTCCCGATCAACAATCGGCCGACTGCGCGCACAATCGCAGTTGCAATCCAAGAACTTCAAACTGCATTACATGGATTTCCGCCTTGAGATGTGATTAATGTAAATCTCCTGCAAATTGTACTGATTGTTAGTTAAGTATGCCTAGCACATCACTCTGAGACACAGCGCAGTACTGCTGTATGTACTGGATGCAGTATTCACATATATGGGGGCTTATGCAATAGGATGCAGTTTGCAGCCGATGCGGGAACTCCTGTGAGTCTTCCCGTATTTTTAAAACGGCAATCATTTTAAATGCGGCACCAGCTTGGTTTTGCCTTTAAAATGAATGCCGCTTTAAAAGCACGGGAAGATCGCACCCTATTACATACTGTAAGCCCCATAGGGTCTGATTCAGAGCTGCACACAATGGCAATGTTGAGTGTGTTAAGCAATTTTTTTGCAGCTCAAGTGCAAAAATTCATAAAAACTCAGACAGTGCATGTGTCCCATGGTGTGTACGCGATTGATATGCACGATATCAGGAGTGACTAGGAGGTGGCTAGGAATGCACACATACACGCATATTATGGGGGTATCTCGGGCGTGTCCGTGAAAGCGTACACAGACGCAGTCATAGGAGGCTATGGTCAGACGTTGATTCTGCACCTGCCATAGGACTGGTGCAAGTATTTTGGAATTTCGGCATCTAGATTTGCTGGCCCTCAGGTTACTCATGATGACCGGGGGAATTCACGTTGCTGAAGCCAGTCCAAGGGCGCAGCCACTGGCTGCAGCATGCCCAGAAAACGGGGAAGACAAGTCCCCATTTTCTGCAACGCTGTTTGTCACTGCCCCCAAATGGCCATAGCCTGTCAATCAGGTGAATAGCCTTACAGGATAAGATTTGCGCATGCGCGGGGCGACACCTGCACCTTCTCAGATCTTACTCCATCAGAGATGTACGTAAACCATTGGGTTAGCGTACATCTCTGAATTAGGCCCACTGTGTACAAGAATCTCTTTGAAAACCAGACAGGTCAGAAGCTGAAAGTTCTAAGATCTGACAATGGTGGAGAATAAGAGAATAGAAAACTAACCAATTACCTGAAAGAAAATGGCGTACAGCATCAGCTAGCTATTGCCTACACACCAGAACAAAATTGGGGCCAGTGAAAAAGCAAATAGAACAGTAGTTGCAAGCACTCGAGCGAGGCTGAATGATTCAAGTCTTGACAAGAAATGTTGGGCTGAAGCAGTAAGAACAGTTAAATATCTCAAGAACCGATCACCTACAGTGGCAGCCGATGATACCATTGGAAGGACTGGTATAAAGCCAGATATCAGTCGTCTGCGTGTAATTGGAAGTAAAGCTTAAAAGCTTATGCTCACGTACCTAAAGAGAGAAGACACAAATTATTTCATATCCATCGAGTGCATCATCCTAGGATACTGTAAACATACTGTCGCGGGACGTTGTGTTTCACGAGACTACTTCAGTTAGTGTTAACAGGAGTATCGTGCAGCCACAGGGGATCTGTTTTGCTAGATATGCCTGCAGTTGAAAGTGTGTCAGAAAGTGAAATTACAAAAGTAAACTACTATTCGGGAAACAGGAGTTCCATGAGGAGCAACAAAGGAAATACTCCGAGAAAGTTTAGTGAGGAGTTTGCTGGACTTGTTCGCTGTGTACCTCAGGCACTTCATGATCCTAAAACAACCTATTATTGGCAAGAGTGGAAATCTACTATAGATCCTGAATTCCAACCCGAGTGTCCAAGAAGCGTGAGAGCATCAAGTGCTATGTACTCAACTGCAAAGGAAGGAAATGGAAGAATACCTGCAGTTGCTTTCCTACTTCTGGGACTAAGCATCATTTGAGTTTTTCTATTTCAGAGAGGGCCATCACACAGTGTTATCAGGGATCTGATGGAGAATGCTTTACTTGGTGCAGTTTATGTATCCAGTACAATGTTGACTAAAAGTCTGACTTTCCATGCTTAGGGCCTGATTCAGAGGCGCACGCTATTTGCGTGCGCTCGCTCTGCATCAGGGCGTCCCTATCTTTTTTTTGACCGGCCTCCAGGCCACTCGCACAGCTGTGGTTGACCACCCACAGCCTGTGCGTGCGGCCTGGCGATGGTTGCGATTATCGCGACCATCGGGCTTGCAAGGAGACCCTGTGGTAGGGTCTCAGGTCTCGCAAGCCCGAGTGGACTTCCTGCTCTAATAGAGCAGGAAGTTCACTACTGACATCACGTGTGATGTCAGTAGGGCCGCCCACAAATGGCAGGCGTTGCTTCTTTTGTGCAGCCACCCCCCCGCCTACAAAACGGGGTGAGCTGTCTTGTAGCAAGCCCCGGAGCGAGTGATCTCTCACTCGCTCCACGGCTCGCGCACGCATGGTGCTCATGCCGCGCGTGTGCAATGGCCCACCATCGACCCGCTTGTGCTCGCGAGCGGGTCTGAATCAGGCCCTTAGTCTTTTCTTGCAGGAATGAGGACTGGAACATATTTGAATTGTTTTGATGCTTTATTTGTTGAAAGTCTTTGCCTAATTCTCAATGTTTTCCATTACAGGAGAGAGACATCAAATATTGTGCAATGCTCACATTGTGTCCTGTAATGGATGGCAGTCTTGAGCGAGGAGGTGTTGGAAGGAGTGCGTTCCTCCACTGCCTCTTCCCACTAACCTTGCAAGGTAGGCCAACTTGGCAGTCACTGGGACCTGCCGGAGTCAGTTAAACAGGCTTGACATCTGACATACAGGACCTTAATACCACACAGCAAGTACACTGTATCACCACTGCTCATACCTGCCGACTTTCTGGCTGCTCCTTCCGGGAGGGAGCAGCCAGATCGGCAGGACAGGGGGCGTGGCCGAGACAAGGGGGAGTGGCCAGTCGGGTGACATCACTTGTGGGCGTGGCAGGGGCGGAGTCATGTGATCGCGTCAGTTTCCCCCCGCTACACAATGCTGATAAAATAGGCATTGTGAAGCAGGGGGCGGGGCCAAAATGACGCGAATCGCGTAACGGCCCCCCCGCTGCGGGGGCTGCAGGGGTTATAGCTGGGGGATAGGAAGGGTGAGTGGCAGCCGGGAGAATTGCCTGCCTTCCCGGGAGGTCGGGAGCGGCACCCGATTTTCGGGAGGCTCCCGACCAAATCGGGAGGGTAGGCAAGTATGCCACTGCTATTGTATAGGGCACCAGTGCTACCATCTGCCGGGGTATTTACGGCAACCACGTCTGGCTCATTATAATGCCCAGCAACACCCTAAGCTCCTGGCTGCCGTTACTCATACATTCTGCATACCGATGTTAAACCTGTGATTTCCCTGTGCCATATGCTACTTGTTGTTCTACCTGATTCAGTGAATCTAAGAACTGGTTAAGCTGTACAATGTGTGGACTAACTACCACCAGCATCAGCAACTGCATTACGTATCCAACGCCACATGTACCTTGGCCAAAGTGCATTATACCCTGGTTTAACTTTCTGTCTGGAGGACTACTGCTCCCAGCACATCCACTCGCATTTCATATTGGTAGCCACATTAACCGTGACAGATTGTGTCACCCAGTACGCTATCACCACTTACTCTGCTAATAGATGATAATGTCAAATCAGAGCGGGTAAAACATCCCCAGGGGTGAAACAGCAGCAAAATTTGGGATGGGCCTGATGATGGCCTTTTTCAGCTGGGGCCTCAGGGATGGGGGATGCTGGGGGTGAGGGTGACCTGGCATTCTTGGGCTCTCCTTCACTTCTGGGCCCGGTAGCTGCCTTAGCTCCGCCCCTGCTTGTATGTTAAAGTTGTCATGATAAATCCTAATGCAGTGGTGTCAAACTCGGGCCATATAGCTGCTGTGGAACTACACATCCCAGCACGCCCTGCCACAGTTTTAGCATGCCCTATGTGCAAAACTGTGGCAGTGCATGCTGGGATATGTAGTTCCACTGCAGCTGGATGGCCCGAGTTTGACACCACTGTCCTAGGGCGGGATGCATCAATGAGAAAAATGCGGTCAAACCCCAAAAAATGCGGGTTTGACCGCATTTCTCATATGCACCAAGCTCTTGGTTGCTTTGCGTAATGCCAGCTTCCTGATGGAGTTACCCATAGAAACCTATGGGCTTCTATTGGGAGTGAGCCGAGAGAGGGATCCCCTCCCAGCACCCCCCACGGTCATAGCCCCGGAAACCCCTCCACCGCAAAGGGCCGCTCTTACCAACAGAGCCGTACTTTGCAGGGATCGTCATGCATCCCGCCCCTAATACCTAAATTGACTAATCAAATTGTGTCTAGCAGATCACTGGGGTTAATGTATATTTTGATGAAGGAAACGTACATGATACAGGGTTTTTGCGGCCTTGCACTAATTATTTTTCCCTTTCATTTTAGTAAATAGCTCCACAGATTCTTCCTCTCATTTCTTGGCCTCCCGGCTGTGAGTGATAGTGCACGCAGGTACTGGATATGGCACTCTGTAGGCTGTGAGTGATAGTGCACGCAGGTACTGGATATGCACTCTGTAGGCAGTAAGTGATAGTGTATGCAGGTACTGAATATGGCACACTGCAGGCTGTGAGTGATAGTGTATGCAGGTACCAGATATGCACTCTGTAGGCTGTGAGTGATAGTGTATGCAGGTACTGGATATGCACTCTGCAGGCTGTGAGTGATAGTGTATGCTGGTACTGGATATGCACTCTGCAGGCTGTGAGTGATAGTGTATGCAGGTACTGGATATGCACTCTGTAGGCCGTGAGTAATAGTGTATGCAGGTACTGGATATGCACTCTGCAGGCTGTGAGTGATAGTGTATGCAGGTACTGGATATGCACTCTGCAGGCTGTGAGTGATAGTGTATGCAGGTACTGGATATGCACTCTGTAGGCAGTGAGTGATAGTGTATGCAGGTACTGGATATGCACTCTGCAGGCAGTGAGTGATAGTGTATGCAGGTACTGGATATGCACTCTGCAGACTGTGAGTGATAGTGTATGCAGGTACTGGATATGCACTCTGTAGGCTGTGAGTGATAGTGTACGCAGGTACTGGATATGCAATCTGTAGGCTGTGAGTGATAGTGTACGCAGGTACTGGATATGCACTCTGCAGGCTGTGAGTGATAGTGCACGCAGGTACTGGATATGCACTCTGTAGGCTGTGAGTGATAGTGTATGCAGGTACTGGATATGCACTCTGCAGGCTGTGAGTGATAGTGTATGCAGGTACTGGATATGCAATCTGCAGGCTGTAAGTGATAGTGTATGCAGGTACTGGATATGCAATCTGTAGGCTGTGAGTGATAGTGCACGCAGGTACTGTATATGCAATCTGCAGGCTGTGATAGTTTATGCAGGTAAAAAGGATAGAAGAGGGGAAGAATTGGAAAAACAATTGCACAGGAGTAAAAGTAGGTGAGAAAATGAAGTCTACTCAGGTAGGGTCTATACTTCAAGGCAAAGATGGGGGTGCTCCCTAGAATGTACGTTTCTATGCAGCAAGAGAGGGTAAAGAAAAAGACTCCTTTGCGAGGCACACCCCACAATTTCATAATCACAAGAAATAGAATAGTAGTTAAAAGTAAACATACCTTTTATTAAATAATAAAAAGAGAAAAAGAGAAAATCAGTAGAATAACTATCTATGACCACATTACGGAGATAAATGAATGATCAAAGCACTAACATCACACACTGACAAAAAAAAATATATAATAAAAATTTACGAAAAATAGCAATAGTGACACAGGATAGTTATGTGTATAATCTCAGACACTGTTATCATGTATCCCTATGCAATACGTAGAACACAGATGTATGTAGTCCGTATATACTGTGATGATTATGGTTAGATCTAAGCAGTAACATATAGCCCTCATTCAGAGGCTGTCGCTAGAAGCGACCGCTCGCTCTGAATGAGGGCGGGCGCTTGTCTAATCAAGTGCGGCCTCCTGGTCGCTAGCTAAGGTGTGGGTTACCACCCACAACTTTAGCGACCGACCAGGTTGATGGTCGCGATGGTAAAGTATGAGATGGAGAACCAGGTAAGTATGAGATGGAGATGTTCAGCAGTCTGGAAACTGCACAGGACAGCAGAGGTTAATTGCACAGGCTTGGAGGCTGGAGTTGATTAGCAGTGTGAAACTGCACAGGATTGCAGGCAGATGCAAGCTTGGAGAAACTGAAGCAGGGAACAGGAGCCATTTAACACAGAACTAGAGCAGTGGTTCTCAAACTCGATCCTCAGGACCCCAAACAGTGCACGTTTTCCAGGTCTCCTCATAGTGTCGCAACTGAAATAATTAGCTCCACCTGTGGAACTTTTAAAATGTGTCAGTGAGTAATGAGTATACCTGTGCACCTGCTGGGTGATCAGGAAAACGTGACCAGTGTGGGGTCCTGAGGACCGAGTTTGAGAACCTGTGAACTAGAGCATGAACAATGCAGTGTGCACCAGATGGTAATTACAGCAATCAAACCAGGAAACAAAGTAGCTGACACTGGAACAAGTTAGCTACAAATTGTACCGGAAATGGGCATTTGTCACTGAGGGGGTTAAAATTAGGGGTGAGCGGGTTCGGATTTCTGAAATCCGAACCCCCCCGATCCGAGTCAGGCTCGACTTTTCCCGCCTGACTCGGATCTGAAATCGAGGCAAAACGTCATCATCCCGCCTTCCGAGTCTCGCGGGTTTTGGAACCTATATAAGGTACCCGCGTCGGCGCCATTTTCTCACTCGGCTGTGGACAGTGAAGAGGGAGGGTGGGAGTTAGGGCTGGCTGGGCTGTGTAGTGTAGTGTAGTGTAGTGCTGCTGTTGTCCACTACTTCAAAGTCCATAGGGGCTGGCTGTGTTGTGCTGTGCTGCTGTTGTTAATAGGGGCTGTGTCCACTACTTCAAAGTCCATAGGGGCTGGCTGGACTGTGTTGTGCAGTCAGTTCTCCATAGGGGCTGTGTCCACTCCAAAGTCCTGTGCAGTGTCCCAGTCCTAAAGGGGTGCTGTAGTGTTGTCCAGGGGGTGCTCTGTCCATCAGGGGTGCTCCCCCGAAGTGCTAAAAAAATAATATATTTTCTGTGTTTGTGAATTGTGTGCGCAGTAGCCGCACGTGCATCAACAAAGTAGTGCCAAGCGTGCGCCTGTGTCATAAGTAAAGGGCCGGCTGGCTTGACCGTTAAAGGGTGCTGTAACCCCCAAAGTACACTCCAGTCCAAACCAAAAAAAAAATTATTTTCTGTGTTTGTGAATTGTGTGCGCAGTAGCCGCACGTGCATCAACAAAGTAGTGCCAAGTGTGCGCCTGTGTCATAAGTAAAGGGCCGGCTGGCTTGACCGTTAAAGGGTGCTGTAACCCCCGAAAGTACACTCCAGTCCAAACCAAAAAAAAAATTATTTTCTGTGTTTGTGAATTGTGTGCGCAGTAGCCGCACGTGCATCAACAAAGTAGTGCCAAGCGTGCGGCTGTGTCATAGGTAAAGGGCCGGCTGGCTTGACCATTAAAGGGTGCTGTAACCCCCGAAAGTACACTCCAGTCCAAACCAAAAAAAAAATTATTTTCTGTGTTTGTGAATTGTGTGCGCAGTAGCCGCACGTGCATCAACAAAGTAGTGCCAAGCATGCGCCTGTGTAATAAGTAAAGGGCCGGCTGGCTTAACCGTTCAAGGGTGCTGTAACCCCCAAAGTACACTCCAGTCCAAACCAAAAAAATATATATTTTCTGTGTTTGTGAATTGTGTGCACTGTGGCTGCACGTGCATCAACAAAGGAGCAGCGCCAAGCGTGCGCCTGTGTCCCATAAGTAAAGAGCCGGCTGGCTCATTTCTTAAAGGGTGGTGTAAAATTCTTATTTTTTTTTCGGTCTTTGTGAAATGTGTGGGCTGTAGCCGCACTGGCATCCTTAAAGCAGCAGCGACAAGCGTGCGTCTGTCTGTTAAAGGGTGGTGTAACCCTCAAAGTGCGCTCCACAAACAATAAAAATATTCTTCTTTTTTTTCTGTCTTTGTGAATTGTGTGTGCTGTAGCCGCACTTGCATCCTCAAAGCAGCAGCGACAAGCGTGCGTCTGTCTGTTAAAGGGTGGTGTAACCCTCAAAGTGCGCTCCACAAACAATAAAAAAAAAATTTTTTTCTGTCTTTGTGAAATGTGTGGGCTGTAGCCACACCTGCATCCTTAAAGCAGCAGCGACAAGCGTGCGTCTGTCTGTTAAAGGATTACATCGGTGACAACATCCAAGTAGGCATGTCAGACAGTCTGTACCTGTACTGGCAGGAAAAAGAAGAAATTTGGAGGTCCCTGTACAAACTGGCTCTATTTTACCAGAGTTGCCCCCCCCTCCAGTGTGTACTCCAAAAGAGTGTTTAGTGCAGCCGGGAACCTTGTCAGCGAAAGGCGTAGGAGGTTGCTTCCACAAAATGTGGAGAAGATGATGTTCATAAAATGAATTATCAACTCTTCCAGGGAGACCAGCCTCCAGAACGTACAGAGGGACCTGTGGTTGTGGATTCCAGCGGGGATGAATTAATACTCTGTGAGGATGAGGATGTACACAGCACTGAAGAGGGTGAGGAATCGGTGGATGAGGAGGATGAGGACGACATCTTGCCTCCGTAGAGCCAGTTTGTGCAGGGACAGATTAATTGCCAGCTTGTTTTGTGGGGGCCCAAACGAACCAATCATTTCAGCCACAGTTGTGTGGCAGACCCTGGCGCTGAAATGATTGGTTTGTTAAAGTGTGCATGTCCTGTTTATACAACATAAGGGTGGGTGGGAGGGCCCAAGGACAATTCCATCTTGCACCTCTTTTTTTTCTTTGCATTATGTACAGTTTGGGGCCTAGTTTTTCAAACTGCCATCCTATCTGCCACTGCAGTGTCACTCCTAGATGGGCCACGTGTTTGTGCCACCCACTCGTGTCGCTTAGCATAGTCATCCAGCTACCTCGGTGCAACCTTTTGGACATAAAAACACTATTGTGAGGTGTGAGGTGTTCAGAATAGACTGGAAATGAGTGGAAATTAAGGTTATTGAGGTTAATAATAGCATAGGAGCAGAAAAACCTACAAATTCTGTGATTTTAGCTGTTTTTATGCTTTTTTTCAAAAAAATACAGATCCAAAACACAAAACCCAGAACCCAAAACACGGAAGGGTGGTTTTGGCAAAACCAATCCAGATCCAAAATACGAAGAAAGATCCAGATCCAAAACCAAAACACAAAAAGTGGCCGGTGCACACCCCTAGTTAAAATATAAGGATACTGCCTTTGAACCTCTATATACCCCTGCCTATACCTTCTAATATCCTACCTATAAACCTCTAAGGATTACGCTAATTTGCGTACGCAGTCATACAGTAAATAAAGACTCCAGACCTAGAATCTGTGGTTCCAAAGCACAAAGTATTATTGAAGTAAAAGTACAGCAGTTACACGCTGATCCTCATATAATCTTAGCGCAAAGAGATTATACAGACCCAAGTACAATTATACATACGCAGCGCTCTCTGGTCCAGATTTTAGGCATCAGCAAGAAACCCCTCGTCAATCAGCATTCAGCACAAAGACTAGGAACCCAGGGTCAGCACACATATTTATACCCCCCAGAAATAAACAACACAATAGAGAAGTTTGTTGCTAATACCATTGGTCCTAAAGGAGAGGGCATATGTTACAAGGCATTTAGCAAGTTGATTCAAATAGACACAACCCAGCCTCTAACAACTGGAGGTCTCTGGTTTCCTGCCTCATGCAACATCCTAACAGTTCATATAATGTACATTTTGTTGCTTGAAGTCTCTGCGGTCCATAAATTGAGAATGCATGATGCAATCTCCACACCAATGGTACCGGAATACTGTTGAAAGAGTACACATCAGAACAATACCAATCACGGCTTATCATGTATAAAACCTTAGTTATCAAATAATCTTTATTTCACATAATTTATGCTAAATGAACAAACTTAAATCTTATACTTTAAAGCTTATTAAACCTTTTATGTGAATATGTAATGTGTAAGTATGCGGGGTGTGATGTAAAGACGCTAGTTAACTTGGAGCAGATGCGTGCACATGAAGCTAATAAACAGCGTTTTCATACAGGATCTTATGCATTCGCTAATATGCGACTAGTTAACAGCCAATTGTGCGTATTAATGTGTGTATGAGAAATGGTGCACTTAAATCTCACTTAAACTAAGTGAACACCTAGCAGTGTGGAATGCTGAGCCTTATAGTTCCATGCCTTGCTCATGCCCCAGCAGCCCCCACCCTTTTCAGGCTCAAAAATACTGGTCTTTGTTCTCCCAGGGCCTGTGTGGATGCAAATTAGCACAGCTACAAGACCCAAACCTCAGATAACACTCTTGGCTTTGAAGGTATTTTATTGTAGGAAGCCTGCTAATGTAAGGTGCTACAAACGACCCTCTTGCTGTATTCAAGCAGGGCCACCTGGAGTGAGAGCAGACGTTATGTCTATGAAGCTTGTCTACACAGGCTAGTTGTCACGTGGCCATTTGCTCTGTTTAGCTAATGCAATCCACTTTTGACATACTGTACAGCCATTTCTGAAATATATCCTTTAGGGGAATTATATTAATATACACACTTTATCCAGAGCACCCAAACTACGTAAAGTCATGAAATGGGCTTTTGATGAATCGCCGTAACTTATGGCGATGGTCACAGATGCAATTGCATGATGCTAATAGTAATATCGCCACATGTACTAAAGTGTGAGTTTATCTAAAATGGCGCTTAGGCGGCCATTCGCAAAATTCCAGCTTCGACAAATAGGACACTCTGATCAGCCATTGGTGACTGTGGTAAGGTAGAGGCTAACCCCCCTGTGATTGGGAGAAGCCAGAGTCAGCTGATTAGTCCAACATGGCGGCACCCATGCAGTGCAGAACCCAGGAATAGTTGCAAAGCCATCAGCAGCTCACCAAGCTCAATTGTTTATGTTTATTGTAATGGCCAACAGGAGCGCTCCAGCAGATGAAATGACAGCGCCGGCTCCGGTAAGAAGGAATCCGACACATTATAGATACTGAGGGGCCCATTTATTAATGATTGCATTTGCAATGTCATCTGGGTTTGATATTAGCGCTCATGATCTCATTGCAGCTTGCGATCATACCACCCGGATGTAACAAAAAGCTCTGAAAGGCGCCCTTCCCTGCGATGTATAGTACTGGGAGTGTAGTGACCGCGTCAGCGGTTTCTTCACTCCTGTGCCGGGACTCGAGCGCATACGTGGTCCAGAGACAATGCACGAGCTGCGCGGCCCAGAAAAATGTAGTATGCTTCAGGACAGTATAGGAAGGAACATTAAATATAAATATTGAAGATAGCACTGTACTAGACACTGGAGCCGGACTAGGAGAGCACACTGGCATCGGACTTGGAGCCTACAATAGAGCAGGGAACGCCTACCGTCTGAAGCCGGCCCCACTGACATCAGTAGTGATGTCAGTGGGAGTGATTTTGGCTCTGATAGAGCCAAAATCACTCCAGGGCTTGTGGCAGCGAGACCCTACCGCAGGGTCTCCGTCACAAACCCGATGGTCGCGATGGTCTTGACCATCGCGACCATCATCATGGACGCTCGCTATAGCTGTGGGTGGTCACCCACAGCTATGCGAGCGTCCAAGAGACCGCTCCATTTTTAGGTAGGAGGGCCCTGATTCAGAGCGAGCGCTCTGGTCAGAGCGTCCGGCTCTGAATCAGGCCCTGAATGCCAGGACAATATAAATCCTGTGATTCGCAGGGATTGGCTGATTTGGTCAGGTGGACACCAGCCTGGCTATCACTGGAGACTAGCGGACAGCTGACTGGGACCAATATGGCAGTGCCCAGTGTCTGGAGCCGCCGGGAACGCCGCCGGAGCCTCCTGAGACCACCACCATGTTGGCAGCCCATCAGCAACGCACTCAGCTGGTCGGGAACCACTATGGCTGCGCCCAGTGTCAGGAGCCGGAGGGAATGCTGCCAGAGCTCCAGGCCCCTGAGACCACCACCATGCAGGGAACCCAATAACAGCGCACTCTGAGAGCCCCCAGGCCAAGACAGAGCAGCATGACCCAGGCCAGAGGGTAAGCACGGTTTCTGACAATTCTTTGGTGAGTATGGACATTATAGTGTTCACAATAGATCTGGCACTGGACTTAGAAAGGGCACTCTAGCTCGCACCTGAAAAGGAGGCATGGCCATGAGCGAAGGGGGCGTGTATTCAAGATGTGCCTCTTTTCATCACTCTCGGGGGCGTGCCTAGCACGTACGGACATGTCGGGCTGCCCCCATGCTGCCTATTCACCAGCGGTGATCGCTGCACCACAATTTTTCCCACCCGCAGGTGGGAGCGTCACCAGCCATATTGTGTTATCGCTAAAACAGTCTAGCGGGAACGCTACATTACAGATCACTGGAAGTATAGTAAGTTATTTCTGATTGTATATTAACGTTACATAATGTATGACTATGTAAAGCGCTGTTGGTGTATAGGAACATAACATATAACTGGATGTGCACTACGGTACAGAATTATTTTGTGCATAAGAGCACAACATTCTGCTCAACCTACACTACAGTATTACTTGGGGTATAGGGATATGGCTGGATACGGCATTGTATTATTTGATATAATTGAACACACTAGCATTACTGGGAGAATAAGTATATAATGGACTGATTCTGAGACAGGCACAGCTCCTTACAGGCTTCAAATAGCGAGGCCGCTGAGAGTTGAACTCTCTGAAAAACCGGTGGTATAGCTGAGGAGTGGGAGGCAGAGCAGGCTTCCTGCACTGCTCTTTCCCTATACCCGATCTTCTCACGTGTTTGACTGGAGAAGTGTCATACTCCCAGCTCTCAAAGCCTTCAAGACCAACGGCTGGGGGTGTTGCTGCAGCTGGATCCCGAAGCTGCTAGCAAAGCTCTGGCCGCATTGCCTGCTGCTGCTGCTGAATGCCCGGCCAGGTTAGCTGTCCTTTCTTGGTCTTTTGGGGAAGTTGCCGATGAAAGTACTGGGGTCGTTGCCTCCTGGCGCTGATTGCATAGCAGAGCGGTAGCCAGGGCCGGCCCTAGCCCAAATTTTTTGGTAAGCAAGTATATTTTTTGGCGCCCCCCTATGCAGTGCCCCTTTTACAGTGCCACCGGTAGTGGTCCCCCCTGTGCAGTGCCCCTTGTGCCCCCAGTAGTATTCCCCTTATATAGTGCCCCCAGTAGTAGTCCCCCTATGCAGTGCCCCCAGTAGTGGTACCCCCTACGCAGTGCCCCTTTTACAGTGCCCCCGGTAGTGGTCCCCCCTGTGCTGTGCCCCAGTAGTATTCCCCTTATATAGTGCCCCAGTAGTACTCCCCCCCTATGCAGTGTCCCCAGTAGTGGTACACACTATGCAGTGCCCTTTATATAGTGCCCCCAGTAGTGGTCCCCCCCCTTGTAGTGCCCCTAGTAGTAATCCCCCCCTTGTAGTGCCCCCAGTAGTATTCCTCCCCCCTTGTAGTGCCCCCAGTAGTAATCACCCCCCCTTGTAGTGCCCCCAGTAGTATTCCCCCCTGTAGTGCCCCCAGTAGTATTACCCCCTGTAGTGTCCCCAGTAGTATTCCCCCCCTAGTAATCCCCCCTTGTAGTGCCCCCCAGTAGTATTACCCCCTGTAGTGTCCCCAGTAGTATTCCCCCCCTAGTAATCCCCCCTTGTAGTGCCCCCAGTAGTATTCCCCCCATAGTAATCCCCTTTGTAGTGCCCCCTGTAGTGCCCCCAGTAGTATTACCCCTTGTAGTGCCCCCAGTAGTATTCCACCTTCCCCCGCAGTAGAGATGTAATGAAAATTAAAAAAAAAACTGGTCCCGCCGCCGATACCAGCTCCTCCGTCCGCCGCTTTGCATTATGGGAGTGACATCACATCATGACGTCACTCCCATTACCCACTGCGGGAGCCGGAAGATGTCCGGCTCTGGCAGTGGGAGCAGCAGCAGCCGATGAGAGTCTGTCTGACTCTCATCAGCTGCTAAGGCAAACACACAGCTGCCGGCGCCGGCGGCTGTGTGTTTGTGCTGTGTAGCGCTGACCGAACTCCATCCGGTCAGCGCTACACACGCGGTGCTGCTGTGTCACCCTCAGCAGCAGACCTGGGCTTCTCCAACAAGTCCGGGCCTGGCTAATCAGTACCTGTTCCCACCCCCTCTGCGCCTCTGATTCTGCATCTCCAACTGATTCTCAGGAGGACAGATGTTGATGTCTATTGGCTTGTAAGGGAAGCCTGTTTCTGTCAGATTTCAGGTGCATGTGCCGATACTAATGATGGCAGGTGCGGCTGTCGGTGGAGCTGCTTCCTGCTTATAGCCACACAGATCCTCGCATTAGTCTTGTGAGTTTTTTCATTAGCATAAAGTGGCAAATCTGGGTCCAGTGGTTCCCACAAATACAGACACTTTGTGTATGACTCAAAATCAGGTCGTATAAATCACTGGGTGTATGGGACGTACTCACATTACTGGCGGTGTAAAGATATTATACATGACTGGGTGTATGGATATTACTGGGTGTATAAGGATATTATATATCACCGGATGTATGGGCAGGGTATTTAATCGGGAAGCCAGGTGCCTTAATACCGGCAGCCGGCTTCCCGACTGTCATATCCCGGCAAGGGATGAAATGCCGGGCGTCTAGATGTAGACGCCTGACATTTCCCCGATGCCGGCAGATAGGCGCCCGGCATCCCGATCGTCGGGATGCCAGGCGCCACGAGCGGACACCCGCGGGGGGGGGGGTGGGGGTTAGGTTTAGGGCACCCGGGGGGAGATAGGGTTAGGCACTCCCCCAGGAGGCTAAAGGTTAGGCACCCCTGGTGGGGACTTAGGGTTAGGCAGCGGGGATGGGGGAGGTTAGAGTTAGGCACTTAGAGGGGGGATTAGGGTTAGGCACTTGGGGGGTTAGGGTTAGGCATCCCTAAGGAGGGTTAGGGGGTTAGTTATGTCGAAGCTGGATTATTGGCTGAGACAAGATCAGTTTAAAATTGAATCGCAGCGACACCATCTTGCGACTGGCCGCAAGATGCCATTTTGCGAAATGGCCGCCTAAGCGCCATTTTAGATAAACTCACATTTTAGTACATGTGGCGATAATACCATTAGCATCATGCGAATGCATCTGTGACCATTACCATAGGTTACGGCGATTCACTAAAAGCCTATTTCATTACTTTACGTATTATAAAGGATATATTCCAGAAATGGCTTTACAGTATTACATTAAGCAAGTGGCCAGGTGACAACTGGCTTGTGTAGATAAGCTTCCTGCATAGTGTTTGCCCACTACGGGTGGTCTGGCTAGAATAAATAAGCAGGCTTCCTGCAATGACATGATTTCGGGGGCTGGAGTGTCACCTTAGGTCTGTCTCTTGTAGTTGGGATATTTTGCATTTTCACACAAGAGACCGACAGAGGTATCTTTCCTTTGGACACAGGAAAGGTGGGAGGGCCTGCTGACAGGACATGTAGAACTATCTGGCCCAGCATGCTAAGATGTTAGAGTCAAGTGTACCCATCCCCATACACACATTAATATGTCTTTATATCAAACCCTGAATACCCACACATTTCATATTCACTCATAAGGTTCAATAAGCATCAAAATGTATGATTTAAGTTGGTTTAGGTAGTTTAAATGCTGAGAAATAAAGGTATTTGATAATTAAGGTATTATACATGATAAGCAAGTTGTGTTTGGTTTTGTTCTGATGCGTACGCTTTTTACAGCATCCCGATGTTATTGGTGGAGAGATCGCATCATGCAAACTCAAGTTATGGATCGCAGAACTTACAAGCAACAAAAATGTTAGAATGTTACAGAGGGCGTTACTAGAAAGATTCCCCTGCTGTTAGAGGCAGGGAGAGTCTATTTGAACCAGCCTGTTAAATGTTCTGTAACATATGCTTCTCCTCTGGGAACCAATGACATCAGCAAGAAACTTTCCCATTGTCCTGTTTTAGTCTGTGGGGGATAAATATGTGTGCCCGGATACTGGTTTTTTAGTCCATGCTGAATACAATATGAACTGAGGGTCTCTTACTGATGCCTATCTCCGTGTCCGGAGGCGCAGCGTATGTATCTGTATAATTTCCTTTTGTGCCTAAAGTGTGCCTCTCTCTCTGTGTGTGTGCCTCTCTCTCTGTGTGTGTGCCTCTCTCTCTCTGTGCGTGCCTCTCTGTGTGCGTGCCTCTCTCTGTGTGTGTGCCTCTCTGTGTGCGTGCCTCTCTCTCTGTGTGCGTGCCTCTCTCTCTGTGTGTGTGCCTCTCTCTCTGTGCGTGTGCCTCTCTCTCTGTGCGTGTGCCTCTCTCTCTGTGTGTGTGTCTCTCTCTCTCTGTGTGCCTCTCTGTGTGTGCCTCTCTCTCTCTCTGTGTGTGCCTCTCTCTCTCTTTGTCTCTCTCTCTCTCTGTGTGTCTCTCTGACTCTCTCATCGTATTTATTTGCGCTTATTATACAAAGATCATAGCGTGTAACTGACTGTACTTTTACTTGAATAATACTTTGTGCTTCGGAACCACATGTTCTGAGTCTGGAGTCTCTATTTATTGTATGACTGCGTACGCAAATTAGCGTCATCCTTAGAGGTTTATAGGAAGGATTTTAGAAGGTACAGGCAGGGGTATATAGAGGTTCATTTTAAAATCAACAGTTAGTACTTACCTATCCACGATCGGGATTTCCAGCGCTGTCGGAACTCTGCTGATGTCGGACAGGCGCTGCCGGGAATCGCACCGCCAGCCATGCGGCCGGCGGTATTTCATACCGATTCCCTGCCTAGTACTGGCATTACTGGGGGTATAAGGATATTATATATCACTGTGTGTATGGGCAGTACTGGCATTACTGCGGGTGTAAGGATATTATATATCACTGGATGTATGGGCATTACTGGGTGTATAAGGATATTATACATCACTGGATGTATGGGCAGTACTGGCATTAGTGCGGGTGTAAGGATATTATATATCACTGAATGTATGGGCAGTACTGGCCTCTCACTCCCCCTCATCACAGTCCCCTCCAACATAGCCCCTCATATCCCCCTCATCACAGCTCCTCCAACAGTCACTTCCATCACAGCCCCTCATATCCCCTCTTCACAGCCCCTGGTATCCCCGTCATCACAGCTCCTCCATCACAGTCCCTCATATCCCCCTCGTGGCACAACCCTGTCTAGTTTTCACCTTTTGCCTGTAGACTTACCATTGCCAGCTGTCTCATGGATCTGTGGGCCTGATTCAGAGCCGGACGCTATTTGCGCTCGCTCGTTCAGAAAAAGGGGCCGGATATTTAAATTGAGCGCTTTCTCTTTGCGGTCTGTTGACGCCTCTATGTCTGAGCGAGCGAACGTAACATGCGCTCGCTATTTTGTAAAGACACCCCCTGGCCGCTCGCATCCTATGTCATCTCCGCTATTTATTAGATTAATCGAGTACATCGAAAGGCGTCTGAACTGCTCGCAGTGCTTGTGGTTGGATTTTCCTACCGCAATCATGCGAACAGTTCAGGCTAAGAGACAACCAAGTGACGTGGCCGATGACGCTGCTTTGTTAGTTATGCACACCCTTAAAACGCCCATTTTGACCATTTGGCACGCCTGCGTTCGAATCACCACTCCCCGTTTTCAAGCACCTTCCCCTGTTACCACCCACAAACGCCTCATCCTGTCACTCAAATTAGCAGGCACTCGCTATTTTGCGAGCGCTCGATTTCCGACCGCACTGACTGGTTGGCGCATTCGCATTACGACCCATATGCATGCGCAGTTGTGCGAACATCACTCGGAGCGAACAAGCGGCTCTGAATCAGGCCCTGTGTGTGTAATTTACCTGGGAGAGCTGCTCTGATCATGCTGGGAATGCATTCCTTTCCACAAGTGATTATTCACCTGAACCCTCCTCTGTCTGTGAACACTGGAAGCCTTGATTGGAATCACAGGTGTGGTTCTGTCTCTCAGTGCTGCAGAGATGATCACTCCCTCTGCATGTTGTGCCTTCCACCACTCAGAGTGCTACTACCAGACCACCTGTCCATATCCACCAATTGCTGCCAGACCAAGGGTATATATATCCTCCTCTGATAGCATTCTGGACATGAACATCTCGTTACTTCCCATGGTGTATAGTTTGTGCTACTTCTGAGTACAAGTGAATCCCAGGCTCTTGCTGGTTCCTAGACCAGTTCATCTGGTGATCCTGCTGGTAGCTATACCTGGTGCATCCTGAAATCCTGCTGGTTCCTAGACTAGCTCATCTGGAGATCCTGCTTGCAGCAATACCTGGCAAATCCAGAAATGCTGCTTACAGCAATACCTGGCAAATCCAGAAATCCTGCTTACAGCAATATCTGAAGCATCCAGAAATCCTGCTAGTTCCCAGGCCAGTGCAACTCGTGTGTTTCAGCATCAGCTATAAGTGAGTTCCTGCCCTTAGTCTTGTGCTCCGCTGCCTGCCCTACTCCTGGTTGGTCCCTGGCTCCCTGCAAACCTGCACAGTGTTACCCTGCCTTGCTTCCTGCTGTGGATCAACTCCTGCTCCCTCTACCTACCCAGTCCTCCCTGAACCTTAAATTCCCAAACCTACCTATTCCTTCCTGAACATGTTATTCCCAATTACCCAATCCAGCCTGCTCCTGACTTCCAGCCTTTGTCAAAGCATTTCTGGATTACCCTGTTCAGCCCTCATCTCAGCATTACCTGATTTCCCTTCAGCCATTGTCACATTATTCCAGTCCAGAGTCAAGTTCCAAGCCCGTTCTGGTTCCAGCCCGGATACTGCCCGTTACGGTCCCAATCCGGATTCTGTTTAATTCCCGTCACTCCAGTCCGGAGTCAAAGCCCAAGTTCTTCAGTTCAATCCACGTCACTCCAGTCCGGAGTCAAAGCCCGTTCTTGTTCTTCGGTTCACCAGTTCAACTCAGCAAGTCTTCCTGCCGGTCCCAGTCTGGTTCCTCAAAGTTTTCTACTGGTTCCAAGTTCCTGTCATTTATCATCAAAGGCAGTTCTCACTGCCACAAGTCTTGCAATAGAGCTATCTACCTCATCTGTGATTCCTGTCATGCCGCTCTCCGCAGAATCCAGTTCATCACCTGAGTCAGGTAACTCTCAGACACCAAACGTCACAGCTCCTCCAACTGTCACGTCCATCACAGCCCCTCGTACCCCATCTTCACAGCCCCTCTCACTCCCCCTCATTCACAGCCCCCTCCATCACAGCCCCCTCTCACTCCCCCCCATAACAGTACCCTCCATCACAGCCCCCACTCAGACTCAGGGCTGTAGAGAGCCGTGCAGGGCCCGGTGAAGGAAGCATGGCCTAATTGCTGGTGGCATGGCCACGCCTCTTAGGCTTAAAATGATTATAATTAAATCTTTCAGCGCCTCTGGGGTAGCGGGCGTTGTGAGACCCTCAGCCCTGTGGCAAGCCATGGGGGGGGCATGATCAGTGTGATCGCCCCCCCCTGCCCACAGGCATATGATACTGCCGCGGCTGCTGCTTAGCAGACGAGTGCATCCTCCCACTGCAGCCCGGCACACCGTAGCATGTGCTGGGCTGCAGTGAGTTATGAGGGAGGGGGCTGGGCCGGGCCCCTCCAGCAACCATGGGCAAACTGTACCCGCTCCACCCCACCTCTCCTCTGGGCGCCCCCAGGGCAGGATTATAGGGGGGGCGAACGGGGCAGTCGTCCAGGGGGCCCCACACATTTGGGGGGCCCCACACTGCCGCACGTATTGTCCCTACCTGGGGAAGCCAGTTGCCAGTCCAGGCAACAGCAATCACAAGAGAGAAGGCTCCTCTGCGCTGCGGCCTCTCTCCCTCACGGCTGGCTGCACCGCAAGGTTGCATTGGCCACCACTGACAAACTCCTGCAACCCGGCCACACCTCCCGTCATCGCATGGGCCCAGTGGCGCGCGGCACTACATCAAACAGCAACAGGCAGCAATATGGAGGCAGGACCTGGCGCCAGCGGTCAGCATGTGGTCCGGGCGCAGGATATCAGTCGCAGCGGGAGCTGTGGACTTCCACGTCGACTTTGCAGGGGAAAACCGCTGAACAGAGCTTCCAGATTTTCAAGGTAAGTAAGGGGCATACTAGTAGAGTAAGCAGGCTGTCAATTTTATTGGTGGGGGCCTCCACATCTCGGTTGCCCTGGGGCCCCCACAAGCCTTAATCTGGCCCTGGGCACCCCTGCTCATACTTACCTGCTGGCTCCAACAGCGGCAGTAGAGTAATGGCAGCGGGGGACAGCTCTGGCAGCAACGTCGGCGAGTGCCCTCCTGAGCGCTGCAGCGCACCTGCACAGGCAGCTGTGTCACGGTGACAGGGCGCCCTCCGCTAGGTGGCGCCCTGCGTAACCAACGTATATGTAAAACCTCCCTCCCTGCAAAATGTGATCGCCAGGCAGCAAAATTTGGTCGCAATGGCGACCTGGCCCCAGGGATTTGTCGAGCCCTGGTATAAGGATATTAGATATCACTGGATATATGGGCAGTACTGGGGGTATAAGGGTGTAATGATATTATATATCACTTGATGTATGTGCAGTACTGGCATTACTGGGGGTATAAGGTTATTATTTATGACTGAATTGATACGAAGGGCTCACCGGGAGATTGCGTGATAAGGGCCCTTACTTAAGGAATGTGGTCATCCACCAGAGGTGGTGTGGCCAGCCGTCACAGATGTTTGGCTAACAATTAGGAAAATCTTGGTGTAGTTTGGTAACCAAGCACCATGCTGATCAATTGTCCTACTCCTCCAGGTAACTGACTGCGTAATAGAGTAACAATGTATAATTCAGAGGTGAGGGTGGGCCCTCAAGCAGTGGGGCCTACCGGGGATTTCCCCTGTGGGCCAGTCCAGCCCTGTGGATATATGGGTGTACTGTATTGGCATTACTGGGGGTATACTGAATCAAGGTTATTATATATGACTGGATGGATATATCATGGGTGTACTGTACTGGCATTACTGGGATCAATAGCGGCTCCAGGCACGGGCAAGCCGGTCCGTCGCCCGGAGCGCTACTGTTTCCGGAGGGCGCAGGAAACGCCCATCCTCCCTCCCGGTACTATAGCACATATGTAACCTCAGGGGGAGGGAGCGGAGGAGGGAAGGGGTGGCAAAACAGGACGGCGCTGGGCGCAGCACAGCCTAGCGCCGGCCCTGTCTGGGAGCAGTGGCAAACGCAGGATTTCCAGAGGGGGGTTTCCAAAGGCTTAATTTTAGAGTGAGTGTGGCCTGTCAATGAAGAGGGCAGAATTAGTACTTAACCAGCTTTAATAAGCGTCATACAAAGTGTAGTGTGTACAATAATTCCAGCATATACAGGACTAGCGATCACAGTAACCCATTAGATGTGTCTGTAAGCCATCTTGCCTGAGCTAAATATATTTATTTTGGATGTGAGCACCATTCCAGACTATTGGAGCAAGTCCTGGAGCCTGGAGGAGCAGCAGAAGAACCTATCACTGCCCTGAACATACTGTATCTGTACATATTGGGCTCTATAGCAGTGCATCTCTGATAGTGCCTGTTTTCCAGATTTTCTAATTGGTGCACAGGTTATCTATTACTGGCTGATACATGTTAAAAGAACCACATGTGGTGCTAATTATTTCATTTGTGATACTGAGAAGAACATGTAGCACTAGTAACAATCTATTATATTACTATTTCTATTGTGGTCATGGTGTGGGCTGGGGAGGGGGGTTTCCAGGCAGATGGAAACCCCCCCTGCGTTTGCCTATGGGGAGGATAAGGTTATTATATATGACTGGATGGATATATGGGTGTACTGTATTGGCATTACTGGGGGTTTAAGGATATTCAATATCACTGTATGGGCTGTATTGGCATTTCTAGATATTCAAGTATACTATATATCACTGGCTGCACTAGCAATACTTTGAGACTGATTGGGATGTATTCCACCACTGTAGTAGTGTCATTCAGGGACTTGTCCCGCCCATATAGCAGGATTCTCACGTAAAGTTCCGCCCAAATACTAACGTCTCTTTTAAAGCCCCGCCTACAACACAAGATATCCCCGCCTACAACAGGGACGTCTGTGGGATGTCCCGCCTACAGTCCAGCAGTGTCTGAGAAGCCCCGCCTACACAGCGTACGTCCCTAGAAAGCCCTCCCTCACCACAGACGTCTCTTTGGAGCCCCGCCCACCATTTAGCAGTCTCCGGGAAGCCACGCCCCCGCTGGAGATGTCCGCCTCCCGGTCACGTGACTCCGCCGGGCTCTCTCTCCTCACGGATCTCTGAGGTGGAGCTGAGCCGCCATTTTCCTACAGCAGCTCCCGTTCCCTGACACCCTGCGCCGTACGGCGGGCAGCACGGGCTGACGGTGTGACTCTGTGCTCCGGGCCTCCATGCTCAGGTGTGCGGCCAGTGGCTAGGTGACGCCGGATCCCCCCCCCCCTCCCCTCTTCCTCCTCCCGGGCCCGATCCTCTTCGTGTCAGACCCCAGCCCGGAGCCGCCATGTCCGGCCAGAGCATCACGGACCGCATCACGGCGGCGCAGCACAGTGTCACCGGCTCCGCCGTGTCCAAGATCGTCTGCAAGGCCACTACCCACGAGATCATGGGCCCCAAGAAGAAGCACCTGGACTGTAAGTAGCCCAGTGCTTATGCGCTTGAAGTCATACCTGGGGCTGCCAGTGGCACTCCTTTGCTGTGCAGTGCCAGGGAGGTGCCAATGTGTGGTGGTGCCAGGGTGGCTTGAGGTTACTTGTGCTGTTCTCTATTGTGTTGTGGGACCCTCATTTATGCCCAAGTTGTTGGGACCCTGCTCTGTGGTGCCAGTGTGTGTGCGGTGGGACCCGGCTCTGTGGTGCCAGCGGGTGTGCGTGGTGGGACCCGGCTCTGTGGTGCCAGCGCGTGTGCGTGGTGGGACCCGGCTCTGTGGTGCCAGCGCGTGTGCGCGGTGGGACCCGGCTCTGTGGTGCCAGCGGGTGTGCGCGGTGGGACCTGGCTCTGTGGTGCCAGCGCGTGTGTGTGCGCACGGTGGGACGCGGCTCTGTGGTGCCAGTGTGTGGTGGGACCCGGCTCTGTAGTGCAAGGGTGGTACCAGTGTGTAGTAGTAGTAGTAGTAGTAGTAGTAGTAGTCTCCTATATTATACCTGGAGGGTACCATATTGTTGTGGAATCCTGCTGGTGGTGCCTGAATGATGTGCCAGTGTCTTGTTATGGTTCTGAGCATTGGCTTGACATGTCATTGATGATCATGCTTCAGGTCACCTGGTCACACTACTGCCAGCTTATACCCCTCATGCGTTGGCTGACCACCATGCTGCCTGCTCAGACCACTTATTAGGAGCCTTTGTTGTTGGCTACTGTATATTGTAGACCAAATAGAACCAAGGAGCACGTTCTCCCATTTGAGTAGTTTATTCCAGAACTGCCAAAGCCTACAATCTGTCACCGGCTGGTGCTCCTTCATCTACCGGAGCGGCTGCCTCTTGGTATTTTGTGTATGATTGATAATATTGGAACCACAGGTAGGAGGGTCTCTAATAAGAACACACCAGTTATTATGTGGAGGTGTATCATGGACTTTGCTTGTATTTAGATACAGGATGGTACTATACAGACCCCAAGCTTAAGACTTACCTTCTAACACTCTCTATGCACTGTATGAATGAACATTTTATGTTTTTACAGATTGTCGACGCAACAGCATATTTTGAATTGAGTTTCATGGGGGTTTTCAAGAATACATTTCTAGCTGCCCCCTTTTCATTGATTAAATGAATATGCTTCAGCTTTGTGTATGTGTTTTTTGAGTGATCTATTATGTGGACACATGACAGAACCACAGTGTCATTGCCCTGAATTCATGCAGCGTTGGAGCTGCTCCTCCCTAGACTTGGGACTTTCATGCTGTCACTCTCTATGACAAGTACATTGGCTTCTAAATTAGGGGTGGGCTATAAACGGCCCCTCAGATGTTTTAAAACTACACATCGCAGAATGCCCTACCACAGTTTTGCTATTTGGCCATGCTAAAAAATGTTGGGATGCATGCTTGGATTTGTTCAACAACAGCTGGCGGGCCGCTTACTGCCCACCTCTGTTCTAAATTCTACTTTGTTGAAGCGTTGGAGCTGAACATGTCTATAGTTTTGTGGTGTTCACGCTGAGCAGTGTCACTCTAGGGCAGGCCTGGCCAACCTGTGGCTCTCCAGCTGTTGTGAAACTACAAGTCCCAGCATGGCCTGCCACAGTTTTGCAATTGGAGCATGCTGAAACTGTGGCAGTGCATGCTGGGACTTATAGTTTTGCAACAGCTGGAGAGCCACAGGTTGGCCAGGCCTGCTCTACGGTCTTCCTATGTAGATTGTGATCAGGCATATTGACATTGCTGGTAGTGCTTTTTATATCTGTGTTATATATTTCCTTAGTGTTAAAGAGAATGGTGAGACTTGTCCATTTCAAAATTCTTTGGGTCCGATCCAACTGTTTTATAGGGCACCTAAACTAATGGGTGCCGGAGAGAGCAATTCAATTGTTTCTCTGTTATGGGTGCGCCTTAAACAGGGTGTTTAGGTGCTAGAATGGGCATTCTCCGACTAAAACTTCCCGGCGCTAAGGGCAGAAAACAGCATCGCGCCTGGACTTTTGTCGGATTTCTGCTCGCATCCCCGGAGGGATGCGAGAAGAAATCCTAGTCGGGCTTAACAGCACATATGAATTGAATAGCTCTAGGAGCTGATTCCTGGCGCTATTCACTTCGCGGTGAATAGAATCGTGCCCATTAATGCTTGCAGTCTCCTGAGGTGATGAGCAGACATGTGCGATAAGTTGTCTGTTTGGGCTCCCAAAGCAGGACTTTACACCGGGAACGCTATAAGACGCGTCCCCTTTTCGTCATACTTGGGGGCGTGCCCGGCGCTTACGGACATGCCCCAAGCGCTGCAGAAAGGGACAATAGACGCTGGGCGCATGCGCCCGGTGTCTATTCTCCGGGGGTGACTGGGTCACCGCATTTTTCTCCACCCGCGGGACACTGCGTCCCGCGGGTGAGAACGGCACCCGCAGGCTGTGAGAGCAGGGCGCTTTTTGCCCTCCTCCTGGAGGGCAGGGGCTTTTTGCCCTCCAGAAGGAGGGCAGGGCGCCGCGCCCCGCTTGAACAGCCTAGCGGGAACGCTAGCTATATGCGGCTAAACCCTGTGCTTTTGGGAGCCCAAACAGCGACAATTGAATTGCTCCGTTGTGTGCCCAAAAAACAATTGAATCGCCCCCTTATTAATGTCTTTTTCGTATCTTCTTATAGCATGTTACATTTGCTATAGCGCTCTTTAAGCTGGCCGTCTGTTGCGTCACATCCTCTGGTGTTTTTGAAATCCATTTTACCGCTTTTCAGTTCTTTCCAGTGTCTGCATACCCACCAGTACATTTACTTGCGTATTCATTGGATTCAATTGTAGACTTTCTTTTTCCAACTGTAAAATGTTATGCAAAAACTCCTATTTATTAATTTGATACTTAATAGATGACGTGGTATCTGCTATGCAAACCTTGGTTACATATCAGTTTGCGTACTCTATGCACATTCATTTGTATTTGTCTGGATTTTTTTTTGTGTTATAGAAATAACCTAGATGGAATTTTTAGCTCAAAGTGATCCATAAAATTGTGTGCATTCATCTGTGACCTTACTCTGCAGGTTTCCCAGCTATGTACACAGTATTATGTGATCTTTTATTTATCAATTCTTCACTGACATGGGATTATGGGACAGCACAATCTGATCACCTAGAATAATGTATATAATCATCAAACACCCATTTATATTTAAGACTGATTTCCCAAATCGTGCTTGGATAACACCATATTGACTGAAAATGTATTGCAGGCAAAATGCCTTTTGGCACATATTCAATTGCATGCACTGATCCTGGCTATAGGGTTTGACCTGGATGGGTACAGGATGCCGGCGGTCAGAATCCTGACGCCGGCATACCGACAGGGTTAGGATACCGACACCTGTTGGCCAAACCCTAACCCTTCTTCCCCCACAGCCTAAACTTAACCTCCCCTTTAGTGCCTAATCGCTCCCCCTCCCGCTAACCCCAGTACTTGCATTCGGGATCCTGTCGGTCTGGATGCCAGCAACGGACTTGTGACTAGTGTCGGGATTATGGCGACAGCGTTCTGGCCGCTGGAATCCCCATGGTCAGGATATTGACCGCATCCCGGTTTGACCATATGTGATGCCAAAACGCACTAAACATTTTCACCCATGAGCAAGTGATGACGCCGGTCTTGTTTCATATAAGCATTCCATGCCCAGTATTTCATAGAAGATTAAGTTGTGCTATCTCAGCTTTTATTGGTTGATGGAACATTAGTCTGCAGTTGATGACTGAATGCTGCCATATTTCTGCAAAAGTCCATTCTGAAATATCAGTAATATAAATAAACTACCAAGGGATTGACAAAGCAATCTAGAATTTGAAAAGCCTTCAGTGACCATGTATGAACCAGCAGGATTGTTTAAGGAGCCATGAAATGTTTGCGTTCATTGGGGAGAATTCAATGGCTTACTCTCCCTCGCAGCTCCCGTCTAATGTGACTGGAGCTATTTTACAGTTTGTGCCGCTAGGAGCGAGTGCCATGGACGGCCATTGTTTCTGCGCGCACCATCCTGCAGTGATAATCAGAACGTCACACAACGTTGGTCTTCTGGGCACCCAAACTGCAGTTTGGGCAGCTAGCCCAGTAGTTTGCACAGGTTTATCTTCTCTACGCAGTTAGTCCCAGTGCATGTAATGGGAGCCCGTGGCATTCGCACCCAGCGGCACAACTATTGAATATGGCCCGTCGCTTTAGATGGGAGCTGCGGGCGCAAGGTAAACTTGAATTTAGACTTAAATGGTGGATCTCCAGTGTTGGTTTGTTTATTGGTTTACAACAGGGATAAGGAGGCCATATGCTTCTGTAGTAGAGCCTAGGCAGAGGTTATCTCTGTGTAAATAAACTTTTAGCGAATCAGAATATATTAGTAGACCACGAGATAGGTGTAAAAATATTCTGCTTAACACAAATAAGCAGGTGAGCTTTTAAATAACTTGTATGCTGCAAACACAGGCAGCGCAGACAGCCTGCTTCAGGGCAGGGACAGACTAATCCCAGGAGACAGGTAGCCGGTGCACCTAAAATGAGTCACATCTACTGCACTTAATGGGCGCTAACTTTCCCTAACTTCTTAAATTCCTGCTGGCTCCTTTCATTCTACATGAGTGGAGGCTGGTGAACTACTTTGATTTCATAAAACATTTATCACTTTTTCATTTCTAAATACTCTTACACAGTGTATTAAAAAAAATAATGAAATGCTAATTTTAAATTACTTGTACATTGTCTAGTAGAAAAATATAACCCATAAGTCCACCTGTTTTTGCCACACGTTTGTGCAGACGCAAATGTCACCAGTGTCTTATGCCGCGTATCCACTACGCGACATTACTGAGCGATTGCACGATGACGACATCATAATCCTAATTCGCTCAGTAATCGTCCGCAAATCGGGCAGTTAAACGACCAGCGATGCACGCGCCCCCTGGTCTTTTTCTACATCGATCACCCCCGAACATGCTGGTCAACCGGACGGCGTCGTCGGGTTGCCCGTGTACGGGGATGTTTGATGTGCCTACACTGAGAGTTCAGTGTAGGCACATCACAGACTGTGAA
The DNA here is from genome assembly GCA_031769625.1 of Taudactylus pleione. Lineage (NCBI taxonomy): Eukaryota > Metazoa > Chordata > Amphibia > Anura > Myobatrachidae > Taudactylus > Taudactylus pleione. The sequence continues at coordinate 55,086 of JAUIMM010000244.1, read as the reverse complement.
ACGACTGCACGATTACAATGTTGGCAAAGCCTGGCTTCTAAATTGTGTAGAAAAAATGTTTTGACTGGAGAAAGTGCTTTGATCAGTATCCTCAGTAGACCCCTCGGTGTGTGTGCATTCCTTCTTATTGCAGACTATTCGTAGAGGGGGGGACGCAATTGTTTTGTGGGCGCCAATCAAAGCAATCCAGTTGTCAACCCCCCCCCCCCCCTCCCCAAGTGTGAGTACTGCATTTGCTCACCTAGAAGCATCGGCTTAGCCTTGCAAAGCTAAACACGTCCAAAGTACTGCCGACTTCTCAGATTTCTGCTTGCTGCCTTTGGAGGGTGCGCGCAGAAATGGCGGCATTAGCGGTTGCTCACGCCTGAACTGAACATCAATTGAATTGCTCCATCGGGCGCCGGGGAAAACCGTTGAATTGCCCCCATACAGCATGTTCCGGTGAAAGTAATGGTCTTTGTACACCATCAGAGCTAGACATAGTCACTGCTGGTATGTTTTTTTTTTTTTTTTTTTTTTTTTATTAGTGGACACTCCGTGGTCTGGCTTTAGATTGACGTGCTTGCTGCATGGTTTGTGTGATTATTATCCTTTATTTATATGGTGCCACAAGGGTTCCGCAGCGCCTTACACCGTACATAAACAAATAAGCACACAAGAAAAGAGATATTAGCAGTACAGACAATGCAGGACAAGTACATGATTTATACATTGCAGCATGGTGGCTGTAACCAAGGGTTGGGTGCTGTTGTAAATTAGAGTATAATTAAGTGAAGGAGAAGCACGTGATGCCACAAATCCCATATGTGATTGCGTTTTTACATGCATCGTCCAGCCTCTCCGGATCCATTACAGCCACCTCTCTGGGCAGCAATTGTAATTTTCCTTTTGAGATTGTCAAACTGTAGAACATTTGATATGATTTGCCACAGTTCTTATTGCCCCCTCTGCTGTAATAAAGGCCGTAGTGTCACCAGAAGCTGCTTCTATTTAAGACATCCCCCTCAGGTGCGCACATCTCTGCAGTAGGAAGTCCTTACACTGCATCTAAAACTCCATTGTCTGTAGAAATTGCAAATATAAAGCTACAATATTATTCATTTCTTCTGTTTTGTCACTCGGGGAACTTTTGTCTGCTGTAATCAGATATAAATCATGCGTTAGAGTTTAACAAAGATCAACACTAATTCATCATTATATTCATTATGAATAAGCTATTTTAATAGGGCCTTAGTGCTTCTTGGAAAGAGAATTATATGCACCATGGTTGCAATGTAATTATTTATTGCGCCCGATCTCCCATCTAAAGTAATGGGAGATCGGGGTGCAATATTCAATTGCTTTGGGTGCCCATTCATCATCACGCATGTCGCGCCCAACTAGACCGCTTTTAGCTGTGTGAAATGGCTAAAACCGTCTAAAGTCCTGGTTGGCTCGCCAAAACCAAGGACTTGCCGCACATTTCTGCTCGCCACCTCAGGAGGGTGCGAGCAGAAATTTGTGCTCCTGCGGCTATTCACGCCCCCGAATGGAGCAACAGTTTAATTGCTCCGACGGGCCCACATTAGTCACAGCCACAAAAAACCATTGAATCGCCCCCACTGTGCTGCAAGCTGCCACCTGCGAATAGCTGATAGACTTAGATTTCTGTTCTGTGCATCTTATCCCCCATTTAATATTAAACGTGTAGTTTTCCTTTTTATGTTCAGTTCTCCCAGCCTTCTCTGGTAATGAATTCCAAGACAATCTAGTGTTCTCTCTAGGTCCGGCGGCAGGCAGGGCGCCGAGCCTAGAGCTCGGGCACACCTGCGCGCGTCGAAGGCACGTACGCCAGAAAAGGGGCGTCGCTAATGAAAAGGGTGTGTGTCTTTATGACTTGTACACTTTACGTAACTGATGGGGGCGTGCTCGGCACTTATGGACATGCTGGGCAGCTCCCAAGTGCCGTGGTCACTGTGAATAGATGCCGGGCGCATGCATCCGGAGTCTATTCACCGGCGCTGACCGCTGCTCTGCCGGTTTCCCGTGGGTGCAGGACAGAACCCGTAGGCTGTTTCTGTTGGCAGGGCATCTTGGGAAGGAGTTCCCGGAGCTATTCAATTGACGGCGATGTTAAGTCAGACTAGAACCAATTAAGTGGAAAAATGCTGGTTACCGCGCCTTAAGCTGGGTGTCTATACGCGCTAAACGGCATTCTCTGACTTGAGTGCCTGCTGCGAGGCTGTTAATGCCGCACTTCGCTGGGAAACAGCATAGTGGCCAGCGCTAAAGTCTGATATCTACTCGCACCCTTAACAGTGAGGTCAATTGAATGGCTCCTTACTTGGGCTAATCGGCATTGCGCTGAATTGAATCGCCCCCAATATTGACAAAGCGGCTTAACACATGGGCGCTTTGCCCAAACAATAGTTTGGGCGGGTTTCTGCTTGCCACCTCAGGAGGGTGTGAGCAGAAATAATGGGTGCCTGGAGGTACAAACCAATGCATTGCTCCTGTCACTTTACACAGGAACTGAGCCGTGAAAAAGCAATTGACCCCCCCCCCCCCCCCCCATAAAATGTTGGTGTGTTGCACATTGAAATTCTGATCTGTTGACACAGGGCCTGATTTAGAGCTGCAACCGAAGGGAAGTGGCTGTGCAATACCGTACAGCTAATACAGCAGGAGGCGTCTGGTGTAAGTAGATGCCTCTGATTGCTTCGCAGATCCGTTAGCTGCGTCCTAAAACGCAGTATCAGATCTTCTGCGAGACCAGGTTACTCAGATTGCCCTCTGTAGCCGAGGCCAGGAAAGCTGCGTCGGAAGGCACGCACCCTGGCCTCGGCACTCCCAGAAGACTGGAGCGACATGCCCCAGTGTTCTGGGACGGAGGCCGGCCCTGCCCACTCCCCACCCCAAAATGGCCGAAGCCTGCCTTATCAGCCTACAGCTTCGGGGAGCGGCTAGAGAGCTCGCAGAGGGAAACCTGCACATGCACGAACAGATGACACGCATGCACAGATCTTTCACAATCGGAGCAGTACGCAAACCATCGGGTTTGCGTACTACTCTAAATCAGGCCCATAGTAACTACATACTCTGTTTTACTGTGTGGAGACGTGTATGCACTATAGTTCAGGCCTGGATAAAGTTCTTTCCCAAGTAAATAATCCAGCTAGCTCTTAATGACCAATTGACAGGACATGCTTTGTCATATTCTCTTTTATTTTTTATTTTTTGGATGCTGTATCCTTCAATACTGCAACAAGGGCGTTTATTGATTGTTGCCTGTCAGTGTGTAGTGACGTGATAGATTCAAACAGAAAAATAACAAGATGTTTTAAGCAACCACAGTATTTCTCTACATAAAATCTTTTTCTTGCATTCAAATAACTGTGATAATTTAATCTCCTCTACTAATAATGTTCCTCTTCCATGCGGCATAGACAACATGTAGTCCCTTGTAAAAGTAGGCAGTGAATCCCCCCCCACAATGCACCTCTGTACTAAGAGCATAGATTGATCGCAGCAATCCGACCAATCCGTTTTGATCTTCCACCGGTCAGTACTGGGGTGTTGGCAGCTGAAATTAAAAGTTCTACTGATGTTTGTTTTTAAAGACGCCCTACCACTCCTAGACGCGGACCCTTCTTTACTCCCTATTATGTGATGCAACACATTTATCTCAGTGATTGTGCTGAGCGACAATAAATTGTGGGTCCCATCGATCCCTCACTTTAAGAAATTGGGGACCTACTCCACTGTGTTTGGGTCCCATAACATATTATGTGGGGTGAGGGCAGGCAGCAGTTGGGACACTGCTGGGGGCAGATAGCAGTTGGGGTACAGGGGGTTAAAGGAGAAGTTGGGTAGAGATGGGGCTAGAGGGGAGTTAGGGCAGGCAGAGCTGGGGGAAGGCAGGGGTAAGCGCAACCAGCAGTTGCGACAATGTTGGGTGCAAGGAGGGGGCTAGGGTCAGGTAGTGCTGGGGGTAGGAAGGGGAAAAGGTTGGATAGCAGCTGGGGCAGTACTGGGGGCAAGGAAGAGATTAGGGGTAGGCAGTACTAAGTGTAGGGAGAGGGCAAGGGTAGTTAGCTGGGGTAGAATTGGGGGCAAGGGGGCGGTTAAGGACAGGCAGTGCTGGGGGTAAGGTGTTTATGCTGTGGAAATGCAAAGTACTTTTCAGTATCAGTCCTAACAGCTGCACACTACCGCTAAGGTAGTTTACAGTACAGTAGGATAAATCCAGTATCCCTGCCTACAGTGATTTGTATGTATTATGGAAGTAAGCACAGTATGGGGGTAACCTATGACCTGTGGGGTGATTTCAAAGATTGTTTGGGGTTTTGCTTCGTATTAGAGGGTCACTATGGACCAGGACAGCTGGGGTAGAGAGCACTGATTAAGGACACTAAATACAGTGGCAGCTGGGGATGGAGTGCTAGCTCTGTAGCTCACAGCAGGTATAGGTGTCTCAGAGGAATGATAGCATCATGTGTATTGCTCTGAAAAAACGCTTTATGTGAATAATTCAGATGCCCTATGGTGGGATTATTACCCTGAAATAAATATATCCCATACAATCTTTAATACTCTGCCCAGAATAAGTGCCAGGGGCACTGTCTAATGCCCCACTTACTGCAGTAACCATGCGCATACACAGCAATCACTGAGCGCTGCCCCCTACATACACACGTGGGGGGAGGGTGGGAAGTAGAACACTGGGTGTACACCCTCCTATTACCCACCCTGCCCAGAGCCCCTATCACCCCTCTTCCATACCCTCGGGGCAACAGGGCAGGATTCCCCACAATGCACAGAGCCACTTCCTGCACACAGGTACACAGGACACGTACATGCTGCACAGGCACTGAGGTAGATTGCCAGCTCTTGTGATTAGTGCCTGTGCAGCATGTACGTGTCCTGTCCCCCAGCTCTCCTCACATGCACAGCAGCACTGTACTACCAGCATACACACTTACTAATGTAGCCACTATCATTACTCACCTACAGGGTGTGCTGCCAGTCTGTAGGAGGAGGAAGCTGCCCGCGGGGAGGAGGGTGAGGCACAGAGCAGAGGTGGGAGGTTCAGTAGAAAAGGCTAAGATTGGGGAGGGAGGCACAGGGAGAGTCCAAGAGAGCGGGTAGGGGCATCTGCCGAAGGCGCTGGCGGACACGGGGATTGTGGGAGCTGTAGTTCTCACATCTCCAGCCAGCCGGTCTGTGCCCAGCGGGGGAGGAGACTCTTCCAGCAGCAATAGGTCGATTAGACTCTGCCAGTGGCAATTGGTTGAGAAAACGCAGCCGGCGGTGGTGATTGGCTGCTTCGGCACTACACACCGCGCGTCCTGCGGGACCTGCTGAGTTTAAAAAAAAAAAAAATGGGTACCCAACTTCCTGCAGCGCATAAAAACACGCTATAGCGCGTATTTTGCAATCACTATCGTTATTGATGGACAATATTTCAGTTTACATCGATGTGGCAGCTTCCACTCATGTTACAAAGTATCCGCCGTGTTCTGTGGTTACAAGAGGGTAGTACTATCATTTAAGCCGTTCCATCTCATGGCAGGTGGTTTCCTATGGGCTGCGTTCTCTGGTGAATCATTGCAGAGATAAGTGATGGCACCAGCTCTGCGATCTAGTACACAGGGAGGTCCTCATAGTGTGATTGTATACCTTCCTGGTAATAGCGAGTTTCACCTGAGCATTCCCCGGGTGACCTTTCTTATTTGCTCTCAAGCTTGTGGTATCTTTAATCCTTTACCTTTTGTATTTCTCATGAGATTATTGATGATGATGTAATGTTTGTTTGTTCCTATTGATATCTTTGGAACCTTAGGGAATCTCTACCTGACTGATCCCATATTTCTCCTTTATTTTGGAGTTAGGGCTAGAATTACTAAAGCACCGGTTTTTAGAGGTGGATATGTTGCACATAGCAACCAATCAGATTCTACCTAATTATCCAGCACCTTCTAGAATCTGATTGTTTGTTATGGGCAACATATGCACTTCTAGAAACTTGCACTTTAGTAAATATACCCCTTAGAGTGTTTTGTTTGTTTATAGGTGGTATCCTTTTGTATAATATAAATTCCATACAGGCAGCCTATCAATCATCAAATGTTTATCACTCCTGTCTAAAGTGACCCAGGGCTATTCAATTGTTTGCCCTAAAATGCATGTGATTGGCCACGCTAAGCAAATTGCAGTTAAGGTGCGTCCAACCCTCGCAACCAGCCCCAAAGCCCTACTTTATGCGTAATTTTGCTCGCAAGTTCGGTGAGTGCGGACAGAAATCCGTAATAGGTGCTACATCGATGCTTGTCGCCCTAAACAACTAACTCCCGTTCATTATAAACAGTTAAATCACCCCCTAAGTGATGAAATTAATTGTACCGGACCGATAGGCAGATTAGGGATTGGCTGCGCCGCCAGGCTGATGGGTTCATGTAACAAGGTGGCTAATTGCAACATTTCAGATGTAAAGTGTTATGGCAGAACGATGGTTCCGTCTTCATCTGGCTTATTCTCTTCAGTGTTGTTGATGGCAGCTACAGACGACATACCTGAGAGAACTGGGCAGTGGCGGAGAGGATTATTATATATAAGGGAAAGAATCTTATTTCCTTTCAAAGTTGTTGGGACAAGACTGGCCTAGAAAACTGCAAGCCAGACTGGTTTAATGGCCCTTTAAAGTGATCCCCCACACCTGACACTGTTTTCAGTCTATGGGCCATATTCAATTAGGTGCGAAAAGTCGAGTATTTTTCGCCTGGTGAGATTTTCGCTGTCATCGCTGGTTTTCCATGCGGAAAAGTATCGCGCTCGTCGGTTATCCCCGTATTCAATTAGAAATCAGCAAAAACGGCACCCGGCGAAACGCAAACAGGCGAAAAGTGCTGTGAGATTTGGAGAAATCAGCCTGACACCCCCCAAAAGATGCACTAACATTGGGGATCAATGTAGATGCCCCAGAATAGACCTGCTGAAGCTATTTGGGGTACTTAAATGCTCTTTTTAGCAGCTAATTAGCGTCTTTGCACAAGTGGTGAAGAATAGTATTTAACATATTTGTTTGGGTGAAAATAACTAGTCCCGGCACATTTGGGCTACATGAAAATGGTTAAAAATCGCAAAAGTGTGGTTTTAAAAAAACCAGTAAATCGAACCTTCAGCAAGCACCTGCAAAAAAGAAAAAAAAGACAACTCCCCCACAGTTGCAGGCCCCCCCCAAAGTCTATTTCGCTAGTCTTCAAGTTTGTTCGCCAACTTTGTACTTTTTCGCCCCCCTTTTCAAAGTAATTTTTTTGGGTGTTCTTAAATTTTTAGGATTTTTTTTTTTATGCAGTTAAATTTGGGGACCTTCCTAAGGGTGCAGGGTGGTTTCCCCACCTTTGTATCCCAAAACCGCAATTGTGCACTTTTTTTTTTGACTGCTATTCATAGGCGAAACTTTTCCACAGGGTATATTGCATTGCGTTTCTGCACCAGCGAAAAATTAGCTACAATTGAATACGGGAATAAGTTTCCGCTGGTGAAATGATGTCACTGGCGAAACTTTTACGCCGAAAACTGCTTGTCGCAGCTAATTGAATACAGCCCTTTGTCTATAGATTGCAGACCCTTTCATTTGTTCATGCTACAATACTACTACTTGAACTGCTAGTCCCAGTGAGAGAGGTTTCAGCAGCTTAGCATTACTGCCTTTAGGGTGGCAAAAATGTAACTATGGGGGTGATTCAATTTGTTTTTCTAGGGACTCAATGGAACAATTCCGTTTTTGCTTAGTGTGGGTTCCTGTGACTCATGTGCGTGCCCAAAAGCAGGAGATTTAGCCTCGTATAGCAACTGCCCAAACTGCCGACATATCGCACATTTCTGCTCATCACCTCAGGAGGCTGCGAGCAAAAATGTCTAACCACGGCTGTGCTTATCCGAACAGAACAAGAATTGAATTGCTCTTGGTTTAGGCGCCCTATAAAACAATTGAATCGCCCTCTTGTCTGTAAGAAGAATTTAGCAGTGTTGCAAATGAAAGATACAACTGGCCATACACCTAAAGATTATTTTCAGCCATCTATCTAGTCGGCGGGATGGAACGAAAATCTGTGGGGGTGGGAATTCAATTGATTTATTGCGCCCAATCTCCCGTCTAAAGTGACGGAGCAATATGCAATGGTTTGTGCTGCGGACACGAGTCGAGCGGGAGCCTATTACTTGTCTCGCCCAAATGCATCGGGTTTAGATGCGCAAAGCGGGTAAACCCGTGCATAGTACTGTGCCCGCTGTGTTTCTGCTTGCATAATGGACTCCTACGGCACTCGCAACCATTCGCACAAACAATTGAATTTAGACAGGAGCTGCAGGGTGCGCAAAACAATTGAATTCCCCCCTTGGAATGATAATCTTTAGGTGTATGTCCAGCATAAGAAGACCTGTAGATATCGTGTTTGGATTTCCAGAATAATTTATTAATAAAGGAATTACACAATCTTACAGCCCTTGACCATTCCAGCCTACTTGTATTGGTGGTTACTGTGGACGACAATAACAGGTCCATCCAAGCTTTACAATAGGCACGGTTACATATGGGATTTGGATCATGTGGCATTACCTTTAATGGGAGATCACAATTTTTGATATGGTTAGTTTAATACTGTCAGGTGCATAAATATTGGGACATTTAGCGTTCCCGCTAGGCTGTTTTAGCGGGGCACGGCGCCCTGCCCTCCAGTGTCCCGCGGGTGGAGAAATGTGCGGCATCTATTCTCACTGTCTGCAGCGCTTGGGGGCTGCCCGGCGTGTCTGTAAGTGCCGGGCACGCCCCCAAGTATGATGAACAGGGGACGCATCTTACAGACACGCCCCCTTTTCATGGCCATGCCCCTTTTTCAGACGAACGCGCGCCTTCGGCGCACGCACAAAGTTTCCCTCTTTAGCTCCAGTGCCCTGCCTGCCGCCGGAGCTAGAGTGAACACTAGAAATTGACAGAATTTTCATATTTTGGCCTCTATTCACCACCACAATGGCTTTGATATGAAACAAACAAGATGTGCTTTAACTGCAGACTTTCAGATTTAATTTGAGGGAACGGTGTAGGAATTACAACGGTTTCTGTATGTGCCTCCCACTTTTTAAGGGGCCAAAAGTAATGGGACAAACTAAACAATCCTAAATCTAACTTTCACTTTTTAATACTTTGTTGCAAATCCTTTGCAGGCAACTACAGCCTGAAGTCTGGAACGCATAGACATCACCAGACGCTGGGTTTCATTCCTGGTGATGCTCTGCCAGGCCTCTACTGCAAATGTCTTCAGTTCCTGCTTGTTCTTGGGGCATTTTCCCTTCAGTTTTGTCTTCATCAAGTGAAATGCATGCTCAATCGGATTCAGGTCAGGGGATTGACTTGGCCATTGCATAACATTGCACTTTTTAGCCTTAAAAAACTCTTTGGTTGCTTTTACAGTATGCTTCGGGTCATTGTCCATCTGCACTGTGAAGCGCCGTCCAATGAGTTCTGAAGCATTTGACTGAATATGAGCATATAATATTGCCCGAAACACTTCAGAATTCATTCTTCTGCTTTTGTCAGCAGTCACATCAATAAATACAAGGCAATCAGTTCCATTTGCAGCCATACATTCCCACGCCATGACAATACCACTATCATGCTTCACAGATGAGGTGGTATGTTTTGGATCATGAGCAGTTTCTTCCCTTCTCCATACTCTTCTCTTCCCATCACTCTGGTACAAGTTGATCTTTGTCTCATCTGTCCATAGGATGTTGTTCCAGAACTGTAATGGCTTTTTTAGATGTTGTTTGGCAAACTCTAATCTGGTCTTCCTGTTTTTGTGGCTCACCAATGGTTTGCATCTTGTGGTGAACCCTCTATATTCACTCTTGTGAAGTCTTCTCTTGATTGTTGACTTTGACACATATACACCTACCTCCTGGAGAGTTTTCTTGATTTGGCCAACTGTTGTGAAGGGGTTTTTCTTCACCAGGGAAATAATTCTTCTGTCATCCACCACAGTTGTTTTCCGTGGTCTTCCGGGTTTTTTGGTGTTGCTGATCTCTCCGGTGCGTTCTTTCTTTTTAAGAATGTTCCAAACAGTTGATTTGGCCACACCTAATGTTTTTGCTATCTCTCTGATGGGCTTGTTTTGATTTTTCAGCCTAATGATGGCTTGCTTCACTGATAGTGACAGCTCTTTGGATCTCATATTGAGAGTCGACAGCAACTGATTCCAAATGCAAATGTCACACCTAGAATCAACTCCAGACCTTTTACCTGCTTAATTGATAATGAAATAACGAGGGAATAGCCCACACCTGTCCATGAAATAGCTTTTGAGTTGATAGTCCCATTACTTTTGGCCCCTTAGAAAGTGGGAGGCACATATAGAAACCGTTGTAATTCCTACACCGTTCACCTGATTTGGATGTAATTACCCTCAAATTAAATCTGAAAGTCTGCAGTTAAAGCACATCTTGTTTGTTTCATTTCAAAGCCATTGTGGTGGTGAGTAGAGGCCAAAATATGAAAATTCTGTCAATGTCCCAATATTTATGCACCTGACTGTAAATCTCTGCTCAGATAGGTTGCAGCAATCCTCCGTCTCCAATTGTTACTCCTTAAAGCTTTCATTAGTTGCTCACGTGTCCACCCGCTTCTTTCTCAGGAGATGGTTTTAAACAGCAAATGTTGGAATTTTGGCAGCCGTCTCTTCCGTTGAAGATGACTTGCAATGAGCTTTAGCAAATATTGCTTATGTTTAGCGAAAATTATTAAACGGCACAGGGGGAGCAAATTGATGACTGGAATTTAATATAGTGTTCCATAGCGATCACATTTCAACTTGAAAAAGTTGAATATTTGATTGTATTTAGCGGAAGATTGAGGTGACCATACGTGTCATACCTGGGTCATTCCATGTAACTCACTTTACATTTCATGTTAATTTGTAGAAGTTTAAATGTACCACACAAAAATGAAGCTGAAGGTCAACATTTGAAAAATATGACGATAATATATGGGTTAGGTAGTCTTAATGCTTAGAAGCAGAAAAAAATGTACACTTATGTTTATATGCGTGACTCAAGTTACAACAGAATGGACATTGGAACTGAGGGGACACTTGTATTTATTTAAACCTACTTTCCTAATTATTATTGATTATTCTTTTGAAATTGAGTATATTTTTTTTCATTTGAACAAGCAATATAGCAATAAAACAAAAAAAATTAACAATTATCACACATTACAATCGGAAAGCATATCTATCACAAATATAGAACACCTAATATAAATAACATATTCGCAAATTGCTTAGCAGAGAAAAAGTTTACAGCATAAACATATAAAAATAATTGACTCCATGGGCACGATTCAATTCTACGCGATGTAAATAGCGCCGGGAGATAGCTCCCGGAGCTAATCAATTCATCGCGATGTTAGGTTGGGGAAGGCTCGTTCTCGCGTCTTAAACAGGGTTTCTACTTCAGGGTCCATAGGGGGTCCACAGGGTTGACCTTGGGGTATAGCTGGATCTGGATCCACGGGCACCACGCAGTTAAAGCTTTGCTGCTCCCAGGATGCACTTGGGTCCGTCCTCCTCTATACCCCGCCCCGGCCACAGGCACCTCAGTTTTAGTTGGTGCCCGGCCGGAGTCGGGTCACCCTGTCGCAGTGGGGCTGCAGGAGCAGCCCCTAAGCTTTATTTTAAAAGAGAAGTTTTTTATTTTTTTCTACTTTTTTTACACTGTTAGAGCGGCAGCATCAGACTGTCCTTTAGGACGTCCACGCTGCCGCTCCTTCTCCCCGCTGGCGCCGCGACGCCAGTACAGCTCTGGGGATCGCGGCGGGACCCCAGAGCCTGTACTAGCCGGGCTCTGGGGACTCCCTTGACTGCTGCCGGACGCGACGGGGATCAGGTAAGCCGCGGGTCGCCGCGTGCGGCGGCCCGCGGATACTTCAATGCAGTCAGGAGCCTCCGGTCTCTGGGGACAGACCGGAGGCGCTAGCGGCGGCGGCGGGCTCCCCCTCAATTGAGGAATACCCCGCGTGTCCGCTAGACCACCAGGGTATCAGGCTGGTAGCGGGACCGGCAACCCGGGGATTAATTGCTAGCCAGGGGAGGCAGCCTTCCCTGTCTAGCGGCTCCTCCCCTCAGCTCAGCGCGCCTTTCAACTAGCAGTCTGGCGTCGCTGAGCTGCTCTTATCTCTCGGCCACTCCTCCTCTGAGGTCTCCGGCGGCCATCTTTACTGGCACATCGCAGACTCCCAGGCGGTATCAAGTGGACCGGTCCCCCTGTGTACCTCTCCCCTGCTAAAGGACAGTGTACACAGCGCTATAGCCCTCCCAGACACTGAATCTGGGCGGTTGATTGTAGCGGAAGGTGCAGTGAGTATAACTTTTCTGCATTGTATGTGACTATTGCTAGTGCTGCCTGTCTGTGACTTATTCTCCTTACTGTCAGCTTATAACTATCCCTTTCCTTCTCCTACAGCCAGGCAGGTGTGTGGGGGAAGGGCGTTTTTCTGAGACCCTCACTTATATAAAACACGTATTTGTGGGGTCAGTCACATACTGTTGTGTGCTACACAGTACCATATCTGGGCTGTTGTGTCGCATACTGGTGAGTGCGCGGGTGTTAAAACCGTAATTCCTCTGGTGATACCTATTTCTTGTGATTTACGGTATCATGTCTGATGAGGAGACTGAGCGCTCTGTGGCTCCTGTGCTATTTTCCTGCAGACGTTGTGCTGCTGGAGTTGATGGGGAGGACTTATCTCAGGATGGTCTGTGCGGGCGGTGCCAGCTGGTACCGGACCCCTCCAACCCCCCTGTATCACAGGACCCTCCTTGGGCGATGTTTTCACAGGTGCTGGCGTCTATTGCGGACCGGTTATCGGTCCCATCAGCGGTCCCTTCTAGGGCGTTACCGCAGCCCACCATCCCCCATTCCCCGAGGGTTCCACAAATGTTGCGGTCTTCCCCCGGGGCCCAGACTGTGGGTCCTTACTCGGGACTGCCTGTGTATGTGCAGTCTTCCCCAGGGACGCGTCAGTCTGTAGTGCCTTTGCAGAGTTTTGCTCCGACGGCTCCTCCGCCTTGGGTGGATGTTCTATCCAGCTCCGTACAGAGTCTGGCGGCTTCATCCTCGGCGTTTCAGTCCATGTTGCAAGGTGATGTGCCTTGCAACATGGACTGTTGCAACCTATCTGAGCAGAGATTTACAGTCAGGTGCATAAATATTGGGACATTGACAGAATTTTCATATTTTGGCCTCTACTCACCACCACAATGGCTTTGAAATGAAGGGTGTCTAAACGTCCGGTTGTGAGTTCACTAGCTGCGCAGTTGTCGGACTCGGAAGTGTCCTCAGATGATGGAGAAATCCATGAGGACTCTGACTCTGATGTCATGGGGCAGGAGGTGGAAGCTAAGTCCTCCATTATTGTTCCAGCCTTAGTTAGGGCGGTGCGGGCTATCCTACATGTTGAGGATGATGCGCCGGCTCCTAGGTCGAAGTTTCCTAATTTTAAAAAGGCCAAGGTGACCTCAACTGTGTTCCCCCTGTCTGATCAATTATCGGATCATATGGCGGCGGCCTGGCAATTACCTAGTAAGAGGTTCCATCCACAGAAGAGGTTGGCGGCGAACTATCCTTTTCCTGAAGCTCATTGCAGGAAATGGGAAACTCCGCCGGCGGTGGATTCCCACGTTACCCGCTTGATCAAAAGCGCGACGTTGCCATTGCCGTCTATCTCCTCTTTGAAGGATCCCACGGACAGGAAGGTGGAGACTTGTTTAAAGTCCATTTATTCTCTTTCCGGGGCGGTGGCTCACTCGTCCATGGCTATCTCCTGGGTGGCTAAAGCCATTGAGGCATGGGCCAATGCCTTGGAGGATACCTTTCCTGATGAGGCTCCGGATATCCAGAGAGCGTTAGTGGGACAGATGCGGGATGCAGCTTCCTATATTGGGGAAGCGTCTTTGGATGCCAGCCTGCTCACTTCTAGGGTGTCGGCTGCAGCGGTATCTGCTCGGCGCTCCCTGTGGCTGAGGTCCTGGAGGGCTGATGCAGATTCAAAAAAGGGTCTGGAGGCCTTGCCTTTTAATGGTGATTTACTATTTGGTCCGGATTTGGACAGAATAGTGGATACTTTGGCTAATTCCAAGTCGGCTTTTCTCCCTTCGGCCTCTGCGCCGGCTAAAGTGAGGAGCTCTGCCTTTCGGTCCTTTCGGGTTCAGGGTAAGGCCAAGGGCCAGTCCTTCCCGAGACATTCGGCGACCAAGGCCGCACCCAAGCCCAAGAAGCAGGCATGGAGTGCTCGGCGCCCTTCTTCCAAGCAGGAGGATAAGCCTGCTGCCTGATGGGACGGGCCTCTCTCTGGGGGACCCCAGAGTGGGAGGCCGACTTCTCCAATTCGCCCAGTGTTGGCACAATACCACCACGGATGCCTGGGTTCGAGAAGTAGTCTCTCAGGGGTACGCCCTGTCTTTTCGGTTCAGGCCGCCCCACCAGTTTTTCTGTACGAGTCCTTCTCTGGACAAGACCAAAGCTGGTCAGATTCAGGTAGCTATAGAATCCTTGCTACAAGCAGGGGTCATTGTTCCCGTTCCGCAGTCTCAGCGCGGGACGGGGTACTATTCTACTCTGTTTCTGGTACAGAAACCCAATGGTTCTCATCGCCCTATCCTGAATTTGAAGTCTCTGAACAGATACCTCAGAGTTCCCAGGTTCAGGATGGAAACGTTACGTTCCATCATTCTGGCGATGGAACCCGTGGATTATATGGTCTCCCTCGATATCCAGGACGCCTATCTCCATGTGCCCATAGCACCGGCACATCAGCGGTATCTGAGGTTTGCTATCCTGAACCATCACTACCAATTTCGGGCGTTGCCTTTTGGCCTTTCCACGGCTCCGAGGGTGTTCACCAAGGTGATGGCGGTTATGGCTGCCCACCTTCGGGGTCAGGGTCTACGTCTGTTGCCGTACCTGGACGATCTTCTGCTGCTGGCGAGCTCCCCGGAGGTGCTTCTTCGACATCTCCACCTGACCATTGCTTGTCTTCAAGCACACGGGTGGTTGATAAACTGGAAGAAGTCCTCCCTGATTCCATCACAGCGGATGGTTCATTTGGGAGCCCTGCTGGATTCTCGTCAGCAGCGGATTTTCCTGACTCCAGAGAAGGTCTCCTCCCTGCAGCTGCGGATACACAGTTGCCTGAGCAGTTGCCGCCTGTCAGTCCATTCAGCTATGAGAGTTCTGGGGTCCATGGTGTCGACATTCGACATGGTGGAATTTGCCCAGTTCCATTCCCGGCCCCTGCAGGGGCTGATTCTATCGGAATGGAACGGGTTACCTCACCGGATCCGCTCTCAGATGCTGGTGTTGTCCGCGGAGGTTCGGCAGTCTTTGGCTTGGTGGCTTCAGACGGTGCATCTGGTCGAGGGGCGCCCCTTTTGGATCCCGGACTGGGTCCTGCTCACGACGGATGCCAGTCTTCGGGGTTGGGGGGCAGTGACCGGCTCATTATCGCTTCAGGGTCGTTGGTCCGCGGAAGAAGCACTTCTCCCCATCAACATCCTGGAACTGCGGGCTGTGTACAGGGCCCTGCAGTCGTCCGGCCCCGCTCTTCACGGAAGGGCGGTTCAGGTGCAGTCCGACAACGCCACCACGGTGGCGTACATCAACCACCAAGGGGGAACTCGCAGTCGGGCAGCAATGTCGGAGGTGTCTCGCATTCTTGCTTGGGCGGAGTGTCACGTTCCAGCGATCTCGGCAGTCTTCATTCCCGGAGTCCTCAATTGGGAGGCGGACTTCCTCAGCCGTCACGATGTGCATCCCGGGGAATGGTCGCTTCACCCAGAGGTGTTTCAGCTACTCGTGGACAGGTGGGGGCTGCCGGAGCTGGACTTGATGGCCTCCCGTCACAATCACAAGTTGCCCGTTTACGGGTCAAGGACAAGAGACGCAGGCGCCTGTCTGGTAGACGCTCTGTCGGTGAAATGGACGTTTCACCTGGCGTATCTGTTTCCTCCGATATCCTTACTTCCTCGGGTTCTGCGGAAATTCAAGCAGGACGGCGGCACGCTCGTGCTGGTGGCTCCGGCGTGGCCCAGACGTCCTTGGTACTCCGATCTGAGGTGCCTCTCCATCGACGCTCCGTACCTTCTTCCTCAGCGTTGGGACCTGTTGTCTCAGGGGCCCTGCCTTTACCCGGATCTGGGTCGGCTGTCTTTGACGGCGTGGCTCTTGAGACAGCCGTCTTGAGGTCTAGGGGTTTCTCCAGTTCAGTGATTGGTACCATGCTTAGGGCACGCAAGCCTGCCTCCGCGCGGATTTACCACAGGGTGTGGCGCACTTATTTTCAGTGGTGTGAATCCAGAAACTATGATCCGCAGGTGTTCCGGGTTTCCAGAATCTTGGAATTTCTTCAGTCGGGTTTGGACCTCGGCTTACGCCTGGCCTCTCTGAAGGTTCATGTGTCTGCTTTATCCGTGTGGTTTCAGCGACGGATTGCTACACTGCCAGATGTTTACACCTTTTTCCAAGGTGTTCTCAGGATCCAGCCTCCCTTCGTGCCTCCGGTGGCTCCGTGGGACTTGACGGTGGTACTGAGGGTCTTGCAGGGTCCTCCTTTTGAGCCGCTTGAGTCGGTGGAGCTCAAGTGGCTGACGTTTAAGACCATTTTTCTCCTGGCAATTGCTTCGGCCAGGAGGGTTTCAGAATTGGGGGCGCTTTCCTGTCGCCCTCCTTTTCTGATTTTTCACCAGGACAGGGCAGTGCTCCGCACGCGTCCTGAGTTTTTGCCCAAAGTGGTTTCAAAGTTCCACATTAATCAGGAACTTGTTGTGCCAGCTTTTCAGTCACCTGATCTTTCTGCTGGTGAGGCTTCCTTGGATGTGGTCCGGGCACTTAGAATCTATGTGGACCGGACTGCTTCGGTTAGGAAGTCGGATTCTTTGTTTGTCCTCTTCGGTTTTCACAAGAGGGGTTGGCCTGCCAACAAGCAAACGTTAGCCCGTTGGCTTCGTTCAGTTATTTGTGAGGCTTATGCGCAGGAGGGTTTACCTGTGCCAGCCTCTGTTAAGGCTCATTCCACTCGTTCTGTGGGTCCCTCTTGGGCTGCTAGACGTGGCGCCTCCGCTGTTCAGCTGTGTAAGGCGGCTACTTGGTCTTCAATTCAGACGTTTTTGAGGTTTTATGCGTTTGACACCTTCGCCTCTCACGATGCATCCTTTGGGTGCCGGGTACTCCTTTCAGCACAGGAGCGTCCCCGCCCTTAGTTGAACTGCTTTGGGACATCCCCCAAGGTCAACCCTGTGGACCCCCTATGGACCCTGAAGTAGAAAACAAGAGATATGGTAAGAACTTACCTTTGTTATCTCTGTTTCTACGAAGTCCATAGGGTCCACAGGGCGCCCGCCCTGACGCACCTGGCTTCAAATGGGCTGTGTGGCTGGTCACCGGTTTTCCGTCTCCCATTTCTGTGAGTATGGTTTCTTGTGTGTTCCAGTCTTCCTTCTCTCTGTTTAGTCTCCTCCTCCGGCCTTAGCTGCTTACCAACTGAGGTGCCTGTGGCCGGGGCGGGGTATAGAGGAGGACGGACCCAAGTGCATCCTGGGAGCAGCAAAGCTTTAACTGCGTGGTGCCCGTGGATCCAGATCCAGCTATACCCCAAGGTCAACCCTGTGGACCCTATGGACTTCGTAGAAACAGAGATAACAAAGGTAAGTTCTTACCATATCTCTTGTTTTTTAGGCGGGATAACGGGCATTCCCCGACCTAACTTCCCGGCGCGAAGGGCAGAAAACAGCCTCACGCTGGGACTTTTGTCGGATTTCTTCTCTCATCCCTGGAGGGATGAGAGAAAAAATCATTAGTCTGACTTGTCAGCGCGGTGTATTGAATAGCTCCGGGAGCTCACTCCTGGCGCTATTTACATTGCGCTGAATAGAATCGTGCCCCTTATATTTTACACTAGAGCATTAACACTTACATGTTAGGGCACAGAATGTAGAAACCTCCATTCCCACTATGGCCTGTATTCAATTTGGAGCGAAAAGCCGGAATCGGCAATAAAGTTTCGCCGATGACGTCATTTCGCCAGGCGGAAAAGTATCGCCGTATTCAATTTGAAAGACTTTCCGCCTAGGCGGAAAGTCAATGCAATGTAATAGGCAAAAAAGTTTCGCCTATGAATAGCAGGCGGAAAAAAGTTCAGAATTGGGGTTTTGGGGTGCAGCGTTTCGGGAACCCCCGTGCAGCCTTCAGACAGTACCCCAAAGGTAAACTGCCTCAATTTTTTTTAAAAAAACACTTAAGAACACCCCAAAAAAATAACTTTCAATTTGGGGGCAGAAAATAAATTGGGGGACAAAATTAAAAACTAGCGAACTACACTTCAGGGGGGTCCCCAAGTATGCCACAGGTGTGTTTTTTTTTTTTTTTTCATTGCAGGTGCTTGCGGCAGGTGGCTTTTTCACAATTTTTAAAACATAACTTTAGCAATTTTAAAATATGCTGGCCCCCATTTTCGAGTACCCCAAATTTGCTGGGGCAAGTTATTTTCTGCCAAAAAATCCCTACTGAATACTATTCTTCACCACTTATAGAAAAACGCTATTTAGCAGCTATTGAGCCCGTTTAAAAACGCCAAATACCTTCAGTAAGCCAAATTGGGGGGTACCATAGGGAACCTCCATGTCTGAGCATCTTTTGGGGGGTGTCAGGCTGATTTCCCCAAATCTGACAGTACTTTCCACTTGCTTCAGTTTTGCTGGGTCCCGTTTTTGCCTACTTTCAAATTGAATACAGGAATACACGGGCACGCGAGTGATACTTTTCTGCCTCCAAAACAGGCGAAGTAGGCGGAAAGTCCGGTATCGTGGGTGCGAATCAAATTGAATACGGCTCTATGCATTAGATAATCATATATAAACTGCATTGAGCAAGATCCAACTATAGTCTGACTGCCAATCAATAAACATGACAAAATATCGGGTCTAGGTAAAGTATGCTGATCCAGCGGCAATTTAGCATATGTAGATTGTAACCATCTCTGCCAAATTCGGTCAAACTATGATTCAGCTTTACGAGTAGTATATAAATACAGCTCATTAGATATTGTGGCACTGTATTAACTAGAGCAACCCACATTTGAAACTCAGGACCTGTAGTAGCCATCCAGTCTCTCGCTATAAAGTACATACTTTGGCCAAGGTGCACAAATTAAGAATGTATTGTCTAGTGTACCGATCAAAAACATCCTCGGCCAAAGTACTAAGAGTACAAACTGCCGGAGTCGAAGCAGATTGGGGTATATTTAATGATGCATTCACTCTAATTACCTGGCCCCAGAAACTGTGTACCTTCGGGCAGGACCAAAGCAGATGCCAAAAGGTCCCTTGGGAACACCTGCAATAGGACAAACATAATCAGCATGCCCCTAAATTGATGGAGACTTACAGAGGTGAGGTAGGTCCTGTGTAGTATAAATAATTGAATTTGCTGGAATTGAATAGCCGCCGTGGAGTCTCATGGACTACCAAGGGCCAGAGACCAGTATTCACACATTGGGCCAACCTCCACCTCCCACTTTTGTTTAATACTTGGAAAGTTAGATGAATGGTGAGCATTCATTATAAAGGAGTAAAGACATGAGAGAGCACTACCAGCATTTAGGGAAAATAGGAACAACTTGAGCACAGAATCCTGTAACATTAGAGATACACTCGCAAATTGTGCATTTAAAGCGTGTATAAGCTGTATATAAGCTGTATATATCTGAAGAATAGTGCATGGGTAAATGATTTTGGAACATTATCGTCCTAGACCTGTCTCAACACAGTTATTCTTCTGCTACCCCATACTGCTTCCGCATCTAAGGATGATAGTTCCGGCAACGCTTTAGCATTCCATAAGGGTGTATCCGGGTTAATATCTGTGAAACCCAGGAGTTTATTACCCATTATCTAAGCAACTTTGAAGAAGTAGCTGGGGGCCCAGTCTGTATTCCTTATTGGCCAATAGGGCCTTCAAAGGTGTCTGTTTCGCCGTTGCCTGAGCTACTAGCAAAGTATGAAGGGCATTTACTGCGGTATCTTGCAGCCAAAGCCTCAAGTGTGATAGTTGAGCCACATAGTAATAAACCCGAAAATGCGGCAATGCCAGACCTTCATCAGATTTGGCTCTAGTAAGAGTATTGTAACTAATTTGAGCTAGTTTATCCACCCAGATCGGAGAGGAAACCAAGCCCTCCACTTTGCGGAATATTGATATTGAAGACAAATAGGGGACTGGAGGAAAATATTTAGAAGCTTTGGCTGGATCACCATTTTAACCAGGTTGACTCTACCAGTTAATGTAAGGGGTAATTTACCTCCAAGGTCAGGTTTTTGCCTTGTTAAGTATGTCAGCTGTGGCTGGACATTTAGGGCAGTATAATCCGATGGGGAGTTGCAAATCCTAACTCCTAAATACTTAAATTTACCACACAAAGAAGACGTAGAGTTATTAAAGGGCTATCTGGGCAGGACCTTTCCTAATTACTTTTACAAAATGATAGTTATACTATACACTTATGAGACCCTTAAACTTATAATTGACACACACAAAAAACTGAATGTTAATCAAACTATACTTAAAATCAATTTTGACATGTGACTCATGTTACATACCAATGTGACTAGCGTTACATTTCTGTCTCCAGTCAAAGGACTCAAACCTGTAGAATCCACTTGAATTAATCAATGTAGGCATGTTTTACCTTCCTGATCAACTGTGACGATTCACCATCTCTGATGTCCTTGATCTCACCTGGGAAACGTTTTCCATCCATCATATTCAACCTAGAACCCGTCACCAACGGTCACTTCATCCTCGTCACTGTGACAGTTACATTAAGTTTATCAGTAGAAAGAATTGAACTTGAAAAGGTCTTAGGCACCTGCTGTGATACAATTTAATTTTCATGTATTGTGTCCTATAATTCATGGAATGACCCCAACTGTACAGTTACAACAAAGTTTGGTTTCCCTGTAACTGTGATTATATGCACTGAGCTATAGGTCCAGTCTGGTATAAAACTGGGCAGCATATTGTCCTGGATCCATCAATTGATATTTAAATTGTGGTCACGTCTTTATTGGCTGCGTTTAAAAATCTAAAATAGTTGTAAAGCGAAACAAATATTTTTTTTTTAGTGTATAGCCTATAGTAAATTATACGGCTGTTAGTTACTGAGGTTTGACCATATAGTGATTTTATACAGGTCACAGAACTTAGCATAACTTCTAATATCACTCATAATTTAAATTAGTTGCTACGGTATTTATTATATTTAATTAAAAAAATATATTTTCCTTATCTCATAGATTCACACTGACAGACCGACTAGCGGTGACTAGCGCACGCAATAACAATGACTGGCTACCATTGTCTCTTCCCTAGGCTGCCCTTTGTGGGTCGAAAACGACGGCGTTGCCACAATCGAGGCCGCGGCAATAATTTTTTCAGAGGATGCGGCCTACGGGAATGTGCTATAATACAGCTCCTGTTTCTTAGTACATGTCACTATTCACCTGTTTCCATACTAAACACTAGAGTGATGACTTTACGACACAGTTAAGTCACCACTGAGTTTCATACCTGCATGAATGCGACTAGTTGATCAATATTTTAAGAACAAGCATGAATACCGGCGAAAATGCATCTTTAAAAGAAAAGAATCGGAACCTTTAAGCCTAGGAGGGACTGTAACACATAGCATAAGGAATATGTTTAATCTTTTTAGAGTCCTATTGAAGCGCCCCAGCAGTAATCAATTTGTACATTTTCTAGAGCAGTCCTACTAGCAGAGGACTTACTGAAGCTGTGTCCTATTATAGAGCAGGTACAATTTTCTGAGACATAGATTGATATATATCTATCTATCTATTTTTTTTATTCCTTAGTCTGGCTTTGCAATCTTGATGGATTGTATAGCTTCGGGAGCTATTCATTGCATGTTGAATAGAATCGTGCCCAATGATATCTTTTTTGCAGATGGGAACGATAATTAGGAAATCTGATGGCCATAGGATTGTAATCATCTGTCAATCATGAATCGTACCTCTTGTCTGTCTGGTGTATAACAAGTTTTATACTGTGCAGACAGCAACATTAAGGGTTGGATTCAATCAGTCGCACTAATTACCGTGTGCTTGTAGCAGTGCCCGGCGCTATTCAGTTGCACTTAATGCGGATTCTGTTCGCCTGTTCCTGAGGCTTGAACAAAAATCCTCAGGAAGTATGGGTGTCTGCCCTTACCGCGGCCGCCGCGAGCGCCTAAACCCATACGCTCAACCCAGAATCTATGGGCGGAATTCAATTGTTTCCAGCCCCCATCGCGCCGGACGGAGCTGTTCAATTGTTGCTCCTGTCGGGCGCGATCAGCCGCCAGCGCTCCATTTTCAGCTCGCAGCCCCAGAGGGGTGTGAGCTGAAATCGTCGAAAAGTGACTTTTCTTGATCGCGCCCAACACTTTGGTCTGGGTTAGCTGATTTACATGGCTAAACCCTACCACTTTGGGTACGATCAGCGTGAAAAGCTGGAACAATTGAATAGCGGCCCGCGAACTCCCGTCACTTTCCAAGATCCGGGCCACGAAAACAATTGAATTCCACCCTTTGAGTTAATGCATGTTCGCTGCGGACTTGCCACGCAAGGGAAAGGTGCTTAGTAATTGAACAGCTCCGGGTGTTAAAGTCCGAGGCTACAAGCCCACAGTTAGGATCGTGGCTAATTGAATCCATCCCTAAAGGTGGATTACATTGTTTCTTTGTTTTTTTTTTAAATTGAGAATAACCCCCCCCCCCCTGATTAAATTATTTATAAAATGTTATAAATCATTAGAGTGAAATCTTCTGAGAAATGTAAAAGTAGGAAGCGTTTGGAATGTTGACCAGAAACCTATCAGTATCTAGGAGGGTGATTCAATTCAGCACAAGTTAAATAGCGCCGGGATGTTGGCCCGGATCTATTAAATTCAGCGCTCTGTTTAGTCTGACACCGTGAATGCAGGTTCTCATTACTTAACCTTGGTGTTTAGTCGCGAGAACCGGTGTTTTCTGACCAAAGTGGGGGCTGCCACGAAGGCTGTTGGCGCTGCGCTAAGCTGGAAATCAGCCTCGTGACTTGCACTTTATTCGAATCTGTAATTTAGGTGCCTTAACGGTGTGCTAAATTGAATAGTTCCGGAAGCTCCCTCCCAGCACTATCAACATTGTCCTGAATTGAATCCTAATTGTCCTTTATTTCATATAGTTTTTAGATAATGAAAACAAATCATCGGATTGGTTGATATGGGCGACATCACTGCTTTTCCCACTTCATTATATTTGATCGGTTACCAGTCAAGTTCATAAGCTACTGAATGTGGGTAGCCTGAAAGAAACACATGAACTGTTCAGTAGTATGTACCGAACATCATTTTCAGATCTGCGTCCTAAAAACTGTGTTTGTATCTCACATCCGAGTATTGCAGTAACAATAAGTGGAGATTAATTAAAGGAGTTTACACATTTAACTGCGCAACTCTATTGAGTGTTGGCGGCCACAAGTTGCACATTTTGTTGCGTTCCTCTATACGTTTTGCCATTTAATAGTTGCTCATTTAGTTGCGCACCTTTGTGGGGTGTAGCCGGCATTCTGGCCACTTTTCAGCCATCGCTTTGATGTGAATTGCCCCCTCAGTGTGCCCATAAACATCACCTTTTTTATTTAATATTTCTGCTTTTCAAAAATGGAAGATACACATAGACGTCATTATGTGCACCTGAGATCCTGCACCAACAAATATTAGTGAGCTGTGGGAAGCTATGCAGACGGAATGGGATAACCTTTCAACAGTGATCTTTCGTCCACTTGTGGAATTGATGCCACGGCTAGAGGGGGTCCTACGCAATACTAGGCACTTATCCAATGGCTTTTTTGCACTTCAGCGTTGAAGGCTAATGGAGCATACACACGGTCAGACTTGTCAGATTTGTCAGATGAACGATTGAACGTTTTGAACGATTGAACGATTTTTGACTGCATTACAATGAATGGAATCGTCCAAGTCTGACTGCAAACACATCAGATGTCAGATATCGTTATCTGACAAACGGGAACGCGCATTGTAAATCGTCCATCGTTCAGGCATGTCAGATATGTCAGATTTTCCTTCAGATATTAACGACTGAACGATTTTTAAATCGTTATCGTTCATATCTGAAGGAAAAATCTGACCGTGTGTATGCACCATTATATTGGCCATAAGGAAAGTACTGGAAGGTTTTTAAATGTGTCAAATTACTGATTTTTTTTTTTCTTCACTTTTTATTAATGGTTAAAAATGACAGCATTAAAGTGTTTTTCAGCAAATTAAAGTCTTCCCAGCATATGGGCTTCAGAAAAATGTCTGCAGAGTAATTTTTCAGTGTTTTTTATACAAGTTTGTAAAAAGTTGTAATCAACACTTTTACCACTAATGGAGCATACACACGGTCAGATATGTCAGATGAACGATTTGTCCAAAGATTTGAACAATTTGACCAAAGATTTGACCCTGCATTAAAATGAATGGAATCGTCCAAGTCTGACTGCAAACACATCAGATGTCAGTTATCGTTATCTGACCATCGGGAACGCGCATTGTTCAAATCGTTCATCTGACAGATATGAACGATTTTTTAAATCGTTATCGTTCAGATCTGAAGAAAAATCTGACCGTATGTATGCACCATTACTTGCAAGTTCAAAAACCCCTCTCCCGTCAATACAACACCTCCACGTACCTGTCTCACGTATATTAATTCATTATCAAGCTTTTATTTTTTTTTGAGAAATTCACCTAAAAACTGACATGTCTTTATTGGCCAATTTATACTATTTAAGCCCCTCCCCGTACATTAATATTCACTAGGAGGAAGTACAAGGGGTTCTGACAGTTTTACCTTACAATAAAGATTTATTCCCCCTTTTCACCTGATCAGGGGGGTGCGCATAAAATTTTTTAAATTTCCTCTGAAAAATAAATGTGAGTTTGGAATTGGATTGGAAATGAAAATCTCCATGAGTATAGCTTGCAAGACCTAACTCGCATGTATTGACCCCCTAAGTGTGTGTGTGTGTTTTAAATGTCCCATCTACCCCTATATGGGACTTGCCTCACCTCTGGCTCTGCCCAATTTTCAGTCTCCTCCTTTTGGTCTTTTGAAATGTTCTGGGAGTTTGGGAATAAAAGCCCCCTTTTTGGATGACTGAAGCATTGTTTGGAGGTATTTTGGGTATAAGGGAGCTGGTCGCTGTTCTGATGAGCTCTGCCATGGGGATTTCTGTTTAGCAAGCACAGGTTTTTTTCTGAAATGAAAGGAACCCATTCTGCCCACCTTTACCTAAACTGCGCAGGCAGATGGGAATACACTCATGCCTTGCCTCTCATCAATAAGCAATTGTTTAGGCCGAATGGTGTGTGCATCTGTTCCACTTCAAGTGCGAGTGGCACCTTCCCCAGCTCTTCATTCGCCTTGAAACTCCGTCTGTTTGATGGTAACACACTGACTAGGGCCATTGACGGCAGGTTACGCTGCTCTGAGGCACAGAAGAGCTGCTCATTTTCCTGGTGTGTTGTATCTCTCCATAACCCTGTTAGCATTGTGGTGGTCAGTAGTTGCACATCATGCCACGTTATGCAGATAATGCAAGATGTGCATATGGACACTTCCCAGATCAGACTATCCAAGTGGTGTCTGGAGAATGAATAGCAGATTTCTAACCACGGGGGAGATGTATTATAGCGGCACTTAACGTGTGCTGATGGCGCTTAATACATCTCTCCCCCCCCCCCCCCCCCCATGCTTTTAAAATAATTTTCACCCTTCGCATCAGGGGTTAATGCAAGGACCAGGTCAGTGCAAGCGTAGTGTTATATCTTTTAGCTGCCACTCATGCCTGACCACACCATCTACATAAAAAATATCATACAAACTCGGCACTCACATGCTTTTCAAACTGCAACTCCTTTGAACTAGGGATGTGCAGGCTCGGATAGGTTCGAGTTTGCACGTGGAGTTCGGATTTTTCCCTCCAAAAAAACGGAACTCAGAACGAGGCAAAACGTCATCTTACATGGACGAACATCATCATTCCTGGTCTTTTGTCCAGGAATGATGATGTTCGTCCATGTAAGATGACGTTTTGCCTCGTTCTGAGTTCCGTTTTTTTGGAGGGAAAAATCCGAACTCCACGTGCAAACTCGAACCTATCCGAGCCTGCACATCCCTACTTTGAACATAGGGAATGTTGGTTCCAAAATATTGCAATAATTTGTTGGGAATGACCGTGAAGCAGTGGTCAGCTTAACAAATTATTATAATTAATAATTTATAATATTATTATAATATTTTGGAACCAACATTCCCAATGTTCAAAGGAGTTGCAGTTTGAAAAGCATGTGAGTGCCAAGTTTGTATGAGAATATATATATATATATATATATATATATATATTTATCTCCCTCTCTTGCCCCCCCCCCCCCTCCCCCCAAGGTGTATACAATGTAAATAAATTGTAAAAAAATGTGTAATACAGAGGTCCCAATCCATCCAATGGGATACAGTTCCAGAAATGCATAGGAAATTCCACGTGAAGGACGGCAACACAGCTCCTTGTCTAGATCCACACCCCCTCCTTTATTCTGTAATATATAAAATGACAAAGGCGCCTCCTAGTGCAATTGCCACCAATATGTGCTCAAAAAGCTAATAAGTGGACCCGTACCAGAATAATAGAGTAAGCTTATCTCAATTTTTTTCCACAGGTATGAACGAATTCGTCCACCATAGGATTGTTCATAAGTTTTTAATGGAACTCCAACAACATACATAGGATAAAAACAGAAACACATATAGTGCAATAAAGATTGTAAATAAGGGCATGAATAAATATATATAAAATGCCCGTACATTCAAGGAATAAAAAAGGCTTCTCTGAATATGAACGTCTAGTAGTACCCAACGCGTTTCGTCTAGATGGGGTTATGTCCCATCTCCTGGACTTCCTCAGGGGTAATACACTATGAGGCGCCTTTGTCATTGGTTCTTCTCTCTATTGTTCTCAGTAGATAAGACCTATTGTACCTGTACTCTGTAGAGGCAGAGTTATAAATACTCTCGTGGCTGCATACCCCACCACTTCACAAATCCCAGGTAACCAGGGCTCTATGACTAGTGTATAATGCAGAGGTGAGCAATAAGTGACCCTCCAGCTGCTGTGGAACTACACATCCCAGCATGCCTCGCCACAGTTTTGCTATCAGGGCATGCTAAAATTGTGGCAGGGGCATGCTGGGATGTGTAGTTCAACAGCAGCTCATCCCTAATAAGCCACTGGCTTTTCATCTTCCCTGGGAGCTATAAGAAGCCTGGCTACATTGAGGCACAGGTCTGGTCCGTCACAGGACATATTGTCCTAGTGTGCATTATGGTTCTGTATTCATCTCCTGCTGCTGATTGCATTGACCTCATAGAAACCCCTCATTTGTGCTCTGTCCTCTCTAGACTATTCATTTGTGATTTCATTAATTCCTATCTGTGATATAAATGTTGTATGTTCCAGCTATGGCACCATAATGCTGAGCACTGATTTCATTAGTATCCTGCTCTTTATAACAAGGCGCCTTGACCATGTCCCTGGTTTGGATGTTGGCCAATCTGATCATATGGACGCTCACAGCAGTGCGAAACAATTGACCTGTCTGCTGGGTTCTATGGAAGTTAGCATTGGAGATGTTCCTGTCTGTGCCTTTAGCCAGTCTTGCACCAGTGACTTTATGCTAATGCCGCTATAAAGCCGTCCCTTGTGTACATCCATGCGTCCGATTATGCAAGGAATGAGACGCGCACTTGCAGTGTCGGTCTACAGAGGCTGCATTACCATTTGCACTATTGATGTCACCATTGAAACTTGCACCAGTCTGAGTATGGCCTGTGTGAGCGTCTGTGCGTCTTTGTACATCCAGCAGCACGCCCGTGAGACTCCCATAAGATTCAGCATCTCTGTGCGCCTTTGTACATTCAGCAGCACGCCCGTGAGACTCCCATAAGATTCAGCATCTCTGTGCGTCTTCGTACATTCAGCAGCACGCCCGCGAGACTCCCATAAGATTCAGCATCTCTGTGCGTCTTCGTACATCCAGCAGCACGCCCGCGAGACTCCCATAAGATTCAGCATCTCTGTGCGTCTTCGTACATTCAGCAGCACGCCCGCGGGACTCCCATAAGATTCAGCATCTCTGTGCGCTTTTGTACGTTCAGCAGCACGCCCGCGAGACTCCCATAAGATTCAGCATCTCTGTGCGTCTTCGTACATTCAGCAGCACGCCCGCGAGACTCCCATAAGATTCAGCATCTCTGTGCGCTTTTGTACATTCAGCAGCACGCCCGTGAGACTCCCATAAGATTCAGCATCTCTGTGCGTCTTCGTACATTCAGCAGCACGCCTGCGAGACTCCCATAAGATTCAGCATCTCTGTGCGCCTTTGTACATTCAGCAGCATGCCCGCGAGACTCCCATAAGATTTAGCATCTCTGTGCGCCTTTTTAGCCACCTGCTTGTTACCTCGCAGTCGGCGTCTAGGAACTCCCCTTACATTTCTGACACTTTGGGCGGAATACAATTGTTTCCAGCCCCCTTCGCGCCCGGCGGAGCTATTGACTTGTTGCTCCTGTCGGGCGCGGTCAGCTGCCAGTGCACCATTTCAGCTCGGACGCCCAAACGCCACTTCTCGTTATCGCGCCCAGTACTTTGGTGGGGGGTAGCCGCTTTACGCGGATAAACCCAACTTCTATGGGCATGGTCAACACGATAATCGGCATAGATGGAATAGCGCCCCACGATCTCCCGTCACTTTAGACGGGAGATCGGGCACGCTAAAGCAATTGAATTCCGCCCTGTGCGTCTAACACAATCGGGATGCATGTGCTAACGAAAAAAATGTGGCCATTTCCATGTATGTCAGAATAGCGTGCGACTCAGAACCAGGCACTATATGTGATCATTTTGTTTCCTGAGAAAACAATGGTTTGTAGTTTATGGATCCTGACTGTATGTATGTAATATATATGTGTGCGATATAATACTTCAATGGCAGTCATGATGTGGGAGGATTAGTATTCACACTAGGGCAGGCAGGGCGTCTGTCAGAAAAGGGCACTTCAGTGCGTGCCCGAAAAAGGGTTGTGGTCACTCAGATAATGGGTGTGTCCCTGAGACATGCCCTCTTTTCATCACTGTACAGGGTGTCTCTAGCACTCATGGGGCACGATTCAATTAAACGCGAAGTGAAGAGCGCCGGGAATGAGCTCTCGGAGCTGTTCAATGCTGCGCAAAGTTAGGTCAGGGAAGGCTCGTTCTCGAACCTTAAACAGGACGTTTAGGCGCGAGAACGGGCATTCTCCGACTAAACTTCCCCGCGCGATGCTGTTTTCCCGGCGCTAAGTGCAGAAAACAGCATCGCGCCTGGACTTTTGTCGGATTTCTGCTCGCCTCCCCGGAGGGATGAGAGAAGAAATCCTTAGTCGGGCTTAGCAGCACAAATGAATTGAATAGTACCGGGAGCTGATTCCCAGCGCTATTCACTTCGCGTTGAATAGAATCCTGCCCATGGAGATGCTGGGCTGCCCCCAAACTCTCCCCGCAGTGTGAATAGATGCCGGGCTCATGTGCACGGCATCTATTAGCTCGTCGGTGATTGTTTCACCGGACTTTTCCTCCCCCGC
This sequence comes from Taudactylus pleione, assembly GCA_031769625.1. Classification (NCBI taxonomy): domain Eukaryota; kingdom Metazoa; phylum Chordata; class Amphibia; order Anura; family Myobatrachidae; genus Taudactylus; species Taudactylus pleione. Next base: position 25,279 of record JAUIMM010000244.1, on the reverse strand, counting down.
GGGACACCTCGGCCCGCAGTTGGGGGATGGCTGTTGCAACAGGGTGCCGCAATAAGGGCAGGGTGCATTTCAGAGCTTTCAAATTGGACAGGACGCGGGGCATCCCTAAAACAGCTAGAGGATGATCTTTACATTGTACGTTCTCACGAGCAGGGCCCTCCTTCCCTCGTGCTTTTCCATCCCTCACTTATACCATCGTCTCCTCCCCACTACCTACAACGGCGCCAAACCGTTGGGTTTAGCCAGTGCTGCTTATTTGTGTCTTATGACCGCTGATGTAGCATTGTTACTTGTGAACCGTATTCTGCAATGTTTTATAAGTATTCTTCTAGTTTTGTTCAAACGTTTTCTGTTTTATGTACTTAGTAAGGCTTTGTGACCCCTCGTGGCACCATATACATAAAGGATAATAACAATGGTAGGAAGCCAGATAAGATAGCTACGCTGGTGATGCGCACGCCGTCCTGTCTAGCAAACATTACAATTTGAGATTACACACGTACTTTTTGTATGTGGCCAAATCTGAAAGTCCAGCACTTGGATGAAACGGCCTGGATCTGGTTGGTCAGTGTGGGGTAAAATTGTTTGACCAGGTTTATCGTCCATCCTAGTTTACATATCTAATTGATCCAGGTCCGATGTTGAACATCAGCCTGAGATCATACACTGTGATTTGCAGACAATTAGGTCTAACTGGCCGTCAGTGGCAGCTGTTATGGACACCTTTAGTTAGTGGGGTCTCCTATAGCACTGATGCAGGAAGATTGGGGTAGCAAAGGTTTCAACAGTAAAATGTTGTATGGATGAACTTCATTTAAATTTTTTTTTTATTTTTAATTTTTTTTTCCCTCCTGGTCTCCACTTGTTGTATTGGTCTTGTGGGAAAGCATAAGTAAGAATAGTTTGGATATCTGCCTTTTCTTGCATGGTGATTAGAGGTATTACTAGGCTTCCAGAATGGACTGCACAGTATGCTATAGATGGACAAAATGTATATATTGAAGTGTCGTCTATCATTCATTAGTTGTGTTGCAATATGACCATTACATAGTCTGATTATGACACCTCCTATCCTTACTGTATACATGGTGTTGAGAAATAGTTGTGGTTAAAATATTGTGTAACTCTGACGTGAAAAACTGATGTCATTTCAGATGACTAATATTCATATTAATCTGTCATGTGGTGGCCATTGGCGGATATGGTCTATACACAGACAATTAGGGTTGCCGCTGTTCTTAGAAATATAGATTGCAGTGCCAAGATACGCGACACCAGCAAACCCTGACAATGTGACCCAGGCGTGCAGTATATTCCAAGGGGGAATTCAATTGTTTTTTTCATGCCAATAAAGTAATGGGCCCCCGACGGAGCTATTCAGTTGTTTTGCCTGCGAGTGCTGCGGGCGCCCATTGCTTGTCGCACCCAAATGCACTGGGTTTAGACGCGTAAAGCAGCTAAATCCATGCAAAGTTCTGGTTAGCATTGCCAAGACCCTGACTTTTCGCAGAAGACAATTAAACCCACTCCCGCCAGGAAAGAGTTAAGGACTCGTCTGTTAAGAGATCTGTGTAATTGGTTTCCAAACCTTTACCCTGTGTATAATGCATGCATTACCGATCACCTCACAGCGCGGCAGGACAAGTCCACGTGTGTGTGATGAAAAGTCGTCAGTCAGAACGTCAACGGCAAAATGTCCACATGTTCTGACTGTCGACATGGATGTTGGGTCGACCACGAAAATTACAACATGGTTAAAATACATGTATGTTGAAATACAGTTTATTGCATTTTTGTAGCCTAGCCATAAGCGTGTAATTGATGTATTATAGATCTTCTAAATGGAATTATAGCTAAACTTTTAAACCCAATGGAGTCTTATCTGGTCAATGTAATTGGAGATAATAGGTTTAGGTATGAAAATATGGCTGCCGATATGACTCCACAGGGCCGATTCAGTTCGGCATGATGTGTCACCGAACATCACCACAGTGTTCAGTTGCGCACATATATAGGCCATATATGGTACCTTCAACATCACTCTGGCGGTTGAACGAAAACAAGTGACATTGTCGGCAGGAATGTGCCTTTCTGGAACGTCACATTGCCTCTGTCTTCTTTAATGGACTCATGGTCATTATTGGTTTCACTCACTGTATGACTTTGTCTGTTGTGGGCCTACTTTCTTGGTGACATCATAGTAGATGACTAAATCTCCAAGATCAGCGCACTAACGCTCCCTCCCGCGAATGTCATTAAATGTTAGAAGTGCTTTATTACCTTTGTCTATAAAGATTAGCAATTTGCTGTCTGACCTCTGTAGAATATGGCGATTACCCTCTGGTTGCATATTTCCCATCTTTTTACAAGTGTTATTACACCTGAATGTCATACGATGCAGTACCCTGTATGTACCATAGACTGAGGGTCCACTCCTATATATACAACTTGTAATAATTAGCTGGAGGTGTGTTGGCTGCTGTTCCCATGCTGACATATGAACCAATGACATTTTGTTTTCCAGATTTGATCCAGTGCACGAATGAGATGAATGTGAACATCCCACAGCTGGCGGACACTTTATTTGAGAGAACGACCAACAGCAGCTGGGTGGTGGTCTTCAAGTCCCTCATTACAACGCATCACCTGATGGTATACGGCAACGAGGTAAAGAAACTGCTCCCACGTTACGTCTTCTGCGATTGGCTGATGAGAAAACGTGCCGCCCTTTGCTACAGAAACTCTGATAGGTTGTTAGAGGCCTGTGCTACGGCTGCATATTCGCTTATGTATCATTTAACATGCCCTTTAATTGCTAATGTTACTGACGCCGGACCTGTGCTCAATCCTAACGCTGTTTTTTAAAATGTTGCATTTTATGTTCAAGCGTGGTTGTCATTCTATGAAGAGCACGTCAGTCCCGGCTTGTGACTCAGTAGAACGCTGTGTATTGTGGGCGCTTGTTTCCTAAGAGCTTGACCGAGCAGAGAATGTAAACGTGCATTTCCTCCACAGCTGGTAGTCATAAGGTCACATTCAGCCAAGTGTTACCAGATTGCTCCAAATCCGATGACTTTGCTACCTATAAAGGCTTGCAAAACGCACCATATCATTCACACCTCACTGACTGTGGCAAAGATGGCGTCTGCGGCACTGAAATGCTTGAACCTCCGTGCTGCTGCTCCGTTTGCAATGAGTATCGGCGATATGGACCCAATGCACACACAGTTTTTTAGTAAAGAGCAATTCCGTATTTTGTGTGTTACCCGGGCAAGCTAGGCCTCAAGACTGCAGGACTGTTACAATGGGAGTGCCTAGCGCCAGGCGCTGTTTGCTGTGCGGCCCTGAAGATTGGGAGAGTTAGCTCCTGGTACTGCCAGCGCTGAGGGGGTTAAGTGTAACTTACTGGCCGGGCGAGGGAATGTGGTAAAATAAAAGAGAATATTATAATGTGTGCCACTATGCATTCTCCCAATATGTGCGCAACATGGCAGCTAGGAGCAGGAGTCAGGGCTGCAGTCTAAGTGAGAACAGTGTTTATAGAAATACATGTGTTTTAAGTGTTAAACATGAAGGCTAGATCCCGGGCTGTAGTGCAGAGGTGAATAAAGACCAGTGTGGAGCACCAGGCACAGTGGGGGCGATTCAACGTGATGCTGAATAGCCCTGGGATGATGTTCCCAAAGCTATTCAATTCACCGCGCTGTTAGCCCGACTAAAGGATTTCTTGACGCAGAGAAGGTGGCCATGTCTCTTCTAGCAGAGCCTGGAGGAAGATAAAAGCTTCCTCACCTAGACTAGATGTCTGGGAGGTGTAAAAGGGATGGATTATTTTCCTCAGTCAGCATTGTGCACAGAGAGGAAAACACCCCCATATCCACCCAGTCTATTGGCAATAATGCTAAACTGTGTGCAGCCTCTCCAGATGAATGCACGTGGGCAGTGCATGCATTCACTTGGATTGACTTAAAGGGCCAAGTTCTGGATTATACCCTGCTGTATTGTGTTCTTTTACCAGATGAATTAAAAAAAAGGCTCGGAGAGCCTGATTTGTGTGCGCCTTGGAAATGTAGAGCAGAGGTTCCCGGTCCTCGCGGCATCCTAACAGTCCAGGTTTTAAGGATAGCTTGACCACAGGTGACTTAATTAGTACCTCAGTCAATTTGATTTGACCGCCTGTGCTCAACCATGGAAATCTGTAAAACCGGAACTGTTGGGGTGCCTTGAGGTTCGCGTTTGGGAACCTCTGTTCTAGAGCATTGTATTACATTTGAACTACCAAGAACATCTGTATGGTGTAATTTCAATTACAAATTGTGTTTTTAGACCTATTATTTGGAGCTAATAATCAGCATCTTGCTTCAAGGTGCCTGCATTTGCTTATACTCTGTGACTAGCAGATCAGTGCCAAACGCTTATCCATTCCATATGCTCTATTGAGCATGAGCCCAACGGCACCAACATGAATGTATTCGCTTACCAAACTGCTCGGTAAATGGCCCAACTTCGTTACTGTAGCTTTGACTCCCAGCTCCGTAAGTTTTATCTCGTTCTACCAAACCTAGATCCCTTTTCAAACATGTCAGTGACTTCTTTATAGAGCACAAGTTGCCGTCTTTGTCTGCATTGAATAAAACTGTGATGACTTTCTTGGAAGCACCTGCTAGTCTAGAACTACCCCTATCTTAAGGCCCCCATACATCAGAGATTGATTCAATTGTGCAATTTGCAATCGATTGTGTATAAAAATCTCTCCCTTTTTCAATCGATTGTCGCAATTTTGCAATCTGCAATAGATTGAAAAGGGAAAGATTTTTATCCACAATCGATTGCAAATTGCACGATTGCTGCATTCAATCTCTGATGTATGGGGGCCTTTAGACAATGGTTCTAAGTGTAGCGTGGACATTCATTAGCTCGGAAACGCTGATTCAATGCCTGCAAGAGTGTAGTGAGAACCTGATATCCAGTGTTGCTTTATCCAATAAATCTCAGTCGGAGAACTACACTGTGTGCTTTTTTTCATGACAGCAAGCAGCCTGCTAAGAGATGTGCAGGGAAGCGTCTATTTAATACTGTCTATTTACTGGTAACATATTCCATTAGGCTTCCCTGTTGGAGAGGAGAGGATATTGCGGCCAACCGCTGATTGACAGCTGGTTGTCCACCACCCCAGAGCTAAGCTACGGAGCAGTCCTGTGAGCACTGTACTCTGTCTGATGTGCCTACTCTGGTGTGTGCATCTAATCGCATTACCCTGTAGAAGACTACAGTAGCCGTGCATCACGGAACCTTTCCTGTAAAACCTGCAATTTATTTATAAATGTCAGACTTCTTCCAGAGCTCTGCACCAGGGCTGTGGAGTTTATACACCAAACCTCCGACGACTCTATTTTACTACTGTCTGACTCCTTCATGGATGTAACAAATCAGTGAAATAATAGCACAGGGCTTTTTCCTCATCACCACGTAAAACAACAGGCTACTTAGATTGTGAACATAAAGATGCACAATATAATGTAAAGCTGATATGGAGGCGCAGACTAGCCTAGAATGCAGTGTGAAAGTAGAACTGACCTTGTGTGCGTGCAGCATGTAACATTGTGCAGTCATTTCACTGCAAGCAAACCGATGATAATGCATTTGCACGCCTTCCTTGTAGTGCTACATGGTTTGTTTAAGAAGTGCAATTTTATATATATATATATATATATCTCTCTACATATCTACAACCTAAGCTGGGTACGTAATGGAGCGATGTCAGGCCGATTTGCTTTTTCGTACCGACAAATCTCCTACATTGCTCAGTGTTTACGCTCATTATGCGCACTCCCACGGTCGCATCTGACGTCAGGTTTCATGTGCTGCACTTCACACCTGACTACAGCGCCACCGTTTGGGCGTTTGCATGATTGCAGTGTGCGCGCTCGATTTCGCTAGTTCTGGGCTCAAGGGAAATGGTCTGGAAAATCGGAACGAATGCCGGTCGTCTCAGTTGTGTACCCAACATAAGACATTGTCTCCAGTAAACCCCCCACCCACACTGACCAGCTCCACTAACTCTTACATCTCCTAACCTCAAACCCATTTCACATTAGATACCTCTACCCTGATTTATTTGTGAAAGACCTTACCCGTTTATGGAATTTACTGTCTTTGGCATGGTCTAAAGACTCTCATGAGGTGACTGATTTTGTGGATATTATCCACCTCATGGAAAAAATACTGAAAATACCAGGTTCCTCTGTGCTTCCAGAGGTCCCTTTAAAAACCCTTCATAGGGCTTATAGTGTTCCCGCTAGACTGTGGGCAGGGCGCTGAGGGTGAAACGGGAGCGTGGTCGGCCAGGAAGGGGGCGTGTCCTTGTGACACATCTCCAGTGTCACACTTGGGGGCGTGCCCAGCACTTATGGAGGTGCTGGACTACCCCAAACCTCCCCTCCCCCCCCCCAGCTCTCCCCTTACGGTGAATAGATGCCATGCGCATGGCGTCTATTCACCTGGTGGTGGTTGTTCACCAAAACTTTTCCCACACCTGGGACACTGCGGGTGTCCCAAGGGTGGGGAAAGCAAGAAACCCCTCCCCAATTCAGCAAGACGTCAAGGCCTGTTACATTAAGCTTTGATGCTGATAGGTCAAAATATGTCATTGAATGGAAGTGTACACACGTTTGTTTGTGCTGATGTTTTTGTTACCTACAGAAATCAGAAGTATAGTACAACACAATGGTTGCACATAATACATTATGCAGGGGGTGCTTTGAGAACATGTTGCTATTTCCATGTTAGAAGGAATGACCAAGCACAAAGTATTCTATATGCTTTTGATTAGCATTTTCTGAACACCTCCCCCTGGGAGCCCGGAATCTGGGTGGAATGTGCTGTATAAACATCTGCTCCTGCAGTTCAGGGTTTCCCTTATAAATAGTTTTCGCCTGACAGTCGCTGTGTTTGACGTTGTCACTGTGTTGGTTTTTGATAAAAATGATTGAACAGTACAATATTTGTAGTGTTTTGTGTTTTTTTTTTTTTCTTTTCCCATAATCCTTGCATGGTGTAGAATTATACTATAAATTATTAAACACAAAATATTTTTACAAAAATATTGATAAAACGTTCTAGGTAGACTCCTAGATGAATGTCTGGATCTGTTTTATTACCTATAGGATACAGGCAGGTTTAGAAAGGGGGAAAAAAAAGACTACGCTAAACGAGTCAAATCCAAATAAATATATAGGGGGGAAATTCAATTGCTCGCACTGTTGATAGTGCCGGGAGGGAGCGCCCAGATCTATTCAAATCAAGGCGCTGTTAGGGCAACTAAAGGATTTCTCCTAAGGGTAAGAGGAGAAATCTGACTAAAGTGCCGTCTGCAAAGCTGTTTGCCTGGCTTAGTGCGGGGCTAAAAGCCTCGCGGCCAGCACTTTAGTCAGAGAATGCCGGTTCTTGTGACTAAACACTCTGCTTTAGTCGCGAGAGCCGCCATTCCCAGACTTAAGTCAGGCTAGTCGGACTAAGCTGCGATGTGGATTGAATAGCTCTGGGAACATCTTCCCGGTGCTTATCAACTCGCTCTTAATTGAATCGCCCCTATAGAATTAAATACACAAGTGTATAGGCACGATTCATATAAACGCGTAGTGAATAGCGCCGGGAATGAGCTCCCGGAGCTAATCAATTCTGCGCAAAGTTAGGACGGGGAAGGCTCATTCTCGTGTCTGAACACCCTGTGTGTCCAGGCACGAGAACGGGCCTTATCCGACTAAATTTCCTAGCGCAATGCTGTTTTCCTGGCGCTAAGAGCTGAACAGCATCGCGCCTGGACTTTTGTCGGATTTTATCCAGGAGGAATGCGAGAAGAAATCCTTAGTCGGGCTTAGCAAAGCGATGAATTGATGGCTCCGGGAGCTGATTCCCGGCTCTATTCACTTCGCATTGAATAGAATCGTGCCCTATTAAGCGTTGGCAAATTAAAATGTTAAAATGAGAAGCTCTTAAGCCATGCCCCCCTCCAGGGATTATATAATGGTACTTGTTTACTGATTGATTAAATTGGTCATAAACAAGGTGTAAATATTTTTGATCACTGCTGTATGAAGTTGGGGTACAATAAAGTTATGTTGTCAGGATTGTATTAACCATACAAAACCAGGCAGGCCGTGTAATTGTTATTTACAGTGTAGTCCTGCCATCAAGTGATAGGTCTCTGTTTCCCACTTATCCAGTATCAACTCGTGAGCCGGGTACCCTCGCTGTATCGATCGTGCAGGGTAGGTGTGCCAGGATAGAGAGCCCATTGCAGTTATGGCTCAGAGCCCATTGTCTACTAAGCTGACAAGTGACAATGGGCTCTATTTACTACAATCCGCATATTGCATGCGGATTGTAGTGTGATATTACCGAGTGAATTCGCATTGCGAATTCAGGCAATATCACAGGGATTTACTATAAATCCCTTGCAGGGACAGAGCTTGCGATAAAGCTCTGTCCCTGCGGACCCCATCCGCACTCTAGTCGCGGTATTTTCGGAAAAAATACCGCGACGAAGAGCCCGCGCATGCGCCGACCCACCATCGCTGCTGCCCCCCACCGACGCTAAGCCCCGCCCCCCGCGATCGTGGACCCCCGCGACCTCCCCAATTTATTTTTAGTAACTATGGTCGGATCACATTTCCCATTACAGTTATGGGAAATGCGATCTGCTTTACTAAAAATAAGTGATACTAGGGGTTGGAGTAGAATTTTACTAATTCTACTCCAATTGCCCTATAGTAACTACAGGTGATACTAAAATAATGTGAAAAGGGTGTGAAAACACCCTTTTTCACTTAATTTTAGTAAAAATAATGTTAATAAATAGAACCCAATATATTGCTTATTTATTTACATCTAACATGAAGTCGTGTCTCTACCAGGGTAACACAACCACATACAGTACATACCACTTCTCACTTTACCTGATCTTGTTTTGACCACTGACAAAGCAAAGGAGGGAATAGATCATGTCTCAACATGCCATATGCTTTCTCTCTCCTGTCTATGTATGTGCAAAATGACCATTATGTATGTAGCACTCTCTCACTATACCCCAGGCTGTGTGGCTTCTGTACTCTGAGCTATATAACCAAACACGGATCTCTCCTCTCTGGTAAATGGTTAACTTTATATTGTGCTGCCAGAGTCCAGAGATGATTCGCTATTGCAGCTGCTCGGCTTTCTGGTTGGGAAACACTTTCCTGTTGGGTTTCCATGGGACGTTTTGGCCTTGTTAGTTAGTTTGCTGCATGTTCACCTGTGTATGGTCTGAATGCGGTAAATTGGCATTTCTCGTCATCATAAATGTTGATTTATTTGAGGCTGGTGTTTGATCAGTAATATAACAGGGGGTATTCAACAGGTGACGCTTCAGCTGTTGTGGAACTACACATCCCAGCATGCCCTGGCACAGTTTTAGCGTGCCTTAATCGCAAAACTGTAGCAGGGCATGCTGGAATGTGTAGTTTCATAGCGTCTGGAAGGCTGCACGTTGCATACCCCTGCTATACGAGCTTATATCAGTTAAGTTTCGTTCCTTTTATTTCCCCAGACACTCATTGATCACCTGGAATATTGGGCATACATTCATATAATTGATTTTTGAAGTGTACATATTACTTGCACTAAAGGAGGCAGCTATATTTTAGGCTGAGTTGGTAGGCAGACTAAAGATGACTCGTTGGACTTGCATTCCCAATGTACCTTTTTGGAGGAAGGTGAATCGTGCAATATCACACAATGCTATTCACGTGCACCAGTCACCTACCTAATATAATACATGTGGGATGAAATACTATATTGCTTTTAGGGCAAGTGTTAATAATACAGTCAGAAGGCCATTTACAGTCATGTAAATAACATTTAGTTTGCTCTCACAAAAATGGATAATTGTTTTGCGGGAATTTAATGGTTTTCTTGCGCCCATTACGTGCTATTCAATTGCTTTGCCAATGGGTTCAAGTGCAGCAGGCGTCCATTACTTATGGCGCCCAAATGCACTGGGCTTGGACGTGCAAAGCGGCTAAACCTGTTCAAAGTAATGGGCGTGCTGCCCAAACCGCAGACTATTGGTGGATTTCTGCCCGCCACCTTAGGAGGGTGTAAGAAGAAATAACAGGCACCCGTAGCACTCGCCTCCATTACCATAAACCATTGAATTGCTCCTGGGCACTTTAGATGGGAGATCGGTGCCCCCAAAACAATTGAATTCCCCCCTTTATTTGAAATAAAGCAGTTTATTGGGTTACTGGCTGTGTACTGTTCCTGTTCTGAATTGTTTATGGACTATGCTGGGGTTTTGGTGGAAACCCTGCTGTGAACGAGCACCGTATCACACCCGATTGCTGCCTCCAGTACAATTGTTGGTCATAAAAAAATAAAACTACGTATCAATAGTTCATAATAACTAATGAATCTTGGTAATCAATAGAAAGTATAGTTCTAGTGATGTCTGCAGGGTTGGTTACTGTTGGAATATAAATGTATATAGTGATTATGTATTTATTTTTCCCCCTCTGGTCATATCTTCCCTGCAGCGCTTTATCCAGTATCTGGCTTCACGGAATACATTGTTCAATTTGAGTAATTTCTTGGACAAAAGTGGACTACAAGGTAAGTTCCTGGCAGCGTAGTACAATACAAGAGGACTTGTGAAACAGACGAGAGGCTCCCTTTACATATGGTGCAGGAGGTGTCCACTTATTATTGTGTGCCTGAAAACCCCCTCCCCCAACTTGTAAACCCGTGGAGGTTGGTAGGACAGCTGTCATGCCCTGAGCCCCCTGCCTTTTGCTGAATTGTGAGGTTAATTAAACCCTGACCGTAGGGCCACATTCCCACTAGTTAAGGAAGGAGGGGCCCTTTGGTAAAGATAAGTGTCATTTCCTTCAAATGACTCTGTAACGGGGATGTGGGCAGAGGTGGCTCTTCTTACTCGCATGCCAGTTTGCTTAATATTACGGCAACACTGAGAGTGCACTGAATAATTTGATATGCAACACTTGCATAACTATAAGCGACTGAATCTGTATAGCACAGCAGAACTTGGCGTGGAGAAAAGTCGCATCCACGGCATCGTAGCGCTCCGTATACAGCTTTAGACTCCGTTGCACACAGAAATGTTTGCATATCAAATTCATCAGTCAATCTCTTGAAGCGGTTCGTCGCATTCGTTTGCCACATTTTCGGGTGAAAAAGCTCTGCACAAGCCGCAAGGGAGCGCAGAGAAGGGCTGATTGGCGATATCGCAGCAATGGCCAGTTTCCTTAGTCCCTCTGCTTTGTTATATATATGAGTTATAATCCACTTACTAGTAACAGTCTCAATAGATAGAGATTTGGAATATTCCAATTGCCGTTCTGCTCTATAAGTATATAGTGTGCATAAGGGAATGTGTTATATGAGACTGATTTGTGCTGATCTTTCTCTAGGTTACGACATGTCTACGTTTATTAGACGCTATAGCCGGTACCTGAATGAAAAGGCCGTGTCATACAGACAAGTTGCTTTTGACTTCACCAAAGTAAAAAGAGGGTAAGACTGGGATATGCACAAAATTTGGGTCTGAATGGAAGTATAAGATGAGCGAATATCAGAAGCTGGTTACAGCGTTAGAAGTCTCAGGGGATTGCTAGATAAATCGGATAGTAGTACAGTAATTCTCCCCGGCCTACTAAAAGTCCTCGCTTTCTCTTCTGTTTTATGCCCTGTAGTTGCAGTGCACCTGTCATTCTAGAGCTGACACTGCGGGATATCTAATCATTTGTATAATGGGCTAATAATTAATATTGTAGATTACAATAACACTAATCATGTACCCCAAAGCACAATGGGGGCTGGTATTAAAGTACTAGTAATCCGCTTGTCTGTCTTCCCTGGAATACCGCATACCTTAGCGTAGCTTGTAGGTTGGGATGTAGTCTGGAAGCTGACGGTCTAAATGCCGACCGCTGGCTTCCAGACTCTCTAATCCCGGCGTGGTACTAATGACAGGCGTCAAACTCGACGCCTGTCATAAACCATACGCCAGAAGACCGACGCCTGGCATACCGAACGAAGGTAATCCGGGCGCGCACAGCCGTGGGGGGAGGAGGGTTAGGTTTAGGGCTCCCGGGGGGACTTGGGGTTAGGCACCCCTAAGGGAGGGTTAGGGAGGGGGGAATTAGGTTAGCGATACTTACCTTAGGGACGATCGTGATCTTCACCTTTGTTGGGCTGCAGCTGTCGGGATTTGATGGCCGGCGGTAATACCTACTACACCCGGTAGGTTGACAAGTGAAATTGACACATTCTTCCTTGAGCAAATGGCTAATATGAGTGCTAAAGAAATATTAGCAAAATGAATTTATATGGCGCTCAGCATATTGCGCCGAGCTTTACAAGTGCTAACAGACCAGGCTACAATCTATAGGTAAATAGGCGTTTGACACCTGAGGTTAAATTCTACAGATTGCATGTGGGTCCAGCCAGAATGCAGCGTCTGTGTAATAATAAGTGAGTAGTTACAGTATAGCATGCAGATGAGAAGGTCACAGGGTTTATTAGTGATCAGATCACTGGCCACTAATTAGTGCTGGCTCTATGAAGCTTTGGGAATTAAACCTGGCTGACAGGGATCCAGTATGTTGAAGGGAAACTTGTGAGGTGATTGTAGGAAAGGCTCCAATAATATTGCCATGAAGCACAATATCCAGCAGTAATGATAGTCAGAGGGGTTGAGGATAGATATAAATATATTAAGGAGGCCTTTGTGGCGAGAGTCCTTTAATTGTGATGAGTGATTGGAAGAATACGGCATTGTCCGGAGAACTTTGGGTAGGTGGGATAGGTAGCAGATTTGCAAAAGTCCTTAGAAGTTGGAGATTTTTGCCAATGCTGTTCCTCTTTGCTGGGAAGGGGGGTGGTTGCAGAGCGTATATACTATATCTCCTACTATGCAGATACTGAACCTGTAATATATTACTGAGCCTCTCTTGCCAATGCTTTCAGAAATCTAATTCTATATCTGCTGGGAAAATAGAACAACCCTTAGTAGTTATGTGTTGTTTACCACTGTCCTTTTACGTCTTGTATTGTTGGCGTTTTAATAAGAGCTTATTATACCCTGCCAAGAACGTCCGATTCTATTTCCCTTATTGTGCAATGTGTTGTATGGTGACTTAATGAATTAGCCTAATGTTTGTTTTCAGGGCTGATGGGGTGATGAGAACAATGAACACGGAGAAATTACTAAAAACCATGCCCATCATACAGAACCAAATGGACGCCCTGCTCGATTTCAACGTGAGTTTGCTCTAGACGTAAAGGGGGTTTTATTTTTGTGTATTTGCTCTGTAAGGCCTTCTCTAGTTTCGGGTCTTTACGTAAGAGAGATGAGCACTAAACCCTATGTCATAATACATTGGATATCCTTACTGTAATATTTATGGTGGGTCAGGGGTATCCTTGTAGCATTGTATTGCGCGTAAGCTGTGCTCTCGTATTGCATTACACTCCTTCACAGGATTTAGCAGTTATTAAGCTATTAGCTACTCTTGCGACATATGGTATATAAAAAGGAAACGTGGTTTTGATCTTTGAACAGCATGATGTTACTCAGAATTTCGGGTTGCGCAATATTTGAACTTATGAATCAGTAACTTTGTAATTCATTGAAAAGTATTGAGAAAGTGAACTCACCCAGTGGTGTAATAATATGGACCTGGTATATGCTGGGTCACCACAGCCTCGCCCTGCTGTAATACTTACTTGTGCCAGCGCTGCGCTCCTCTTCTGGTCTGACCTGTCTCCGTTGCGGCGTGGGGCACACTTGCTCTCACACCGCGTGTCCATCTCGGTACATGCCATCGCTAATTATTATATAGCTCTGTGGGTCTACAGGATATATGTAAAATTGTCAAACCTGTTTCTCTGAATCCTACTATGTATATCTGACCAGTTTCAGCCTTTCCTGGGTTGTCCAGATCTTGTCCGAGCTTTCAGCCATGTCCCTTTATCTTCCATTTCTTAATGATGGTTCTGAGGGTGGAATTTCTGAACAGGAAGCTTTTACATTTCTTCTTATAGCCCTGCTCCATTGGGTGACCGTTTCTGTGGACCTGCAAATCTGAGTGGGGAGTCGTATACGGATTCTTTACATTCTTTCTGCAAATATAAAGAACAGTTAGGCTTGCTGTTCCCTACTTACAGATGTGTCCACATACATCTTACTTCCTTGTGCGTTAAACAGCCCTTCTATTCGCTCCATTACGCTGACACTGTAACATAGCGTTTCGCCTGCAGATACACCCGCAGTCGCGCACAGCATGCCGCATATCCTGTTAATCGGCAAAAGCTGCTTGTGCGTCCTGTCTCCATTACTTTGTGAATAAGACTCATTTGAAAGTAAAAAGTTGTACAAAAAAAACGCTCTGCACTACAGATTTGCATGGCGCTCACGCGTTATGTTTAACACGACTTGTCCACATACCTCTTACCTCCGTGCGCTACATCCGTATATGTATTTGTGCTATTTTTTGTAATTCTGCAGGATATAAAACTATTATTGTGTTTACATGTGTTTTTTTTTCCCACAATTCACCCCAACCCCAGGTAAATGCCAACGAGCTGACGAATGGCGTCATTAATGCCGCTTTCATGCTGCTCTTCAAAGATGCCATCAGGCTGTTTGCTGCGTACAACGAAGGCATAATTAATCTTCTAGGTAAATATGCTGTGTGTTATGCTTGGTAAACAAGTCACCAATTAGTATCTCTAGCCTTTAAATCCGCCAAGTCCTGCTCTTCAATAAAAAAAATTTTTTTTATTTTTTTTTTAAATAGGTGATATTGACATAAATAATACGGCAGGGTTTTGAATTTTATATTGTACTTCTGTGTTTTTGACTACGCTTATTTTGCATTTTCATTGAGTGTTTTAATGATGACTTAAAAAAAAAAATGAACCTAAATTCTAATAGTACAGAGCTTACCATGGGGGAATTAAATTCAAAGCGCCGTCACCGCACATGGTGGAGAAAGCCTGGCTATGCACATATCAGCCGTTTACAGTAGTACCAACATTGCAAGTCTTCCCCTTGCACCTCTATGTGGCACGAAGGAAAATTTGCTGGTGCCGATGTGCCGTTCCGGTATATCACATGGCGTATAGATTTAAGGAACCATAATGTCACTTATATTGAATGTTTGAAACCAGATTATAGGCAAATAAATGTGATGCTGTAACTGAAACGCCATCTTCCAGCTGATACTAGGTCAGGACGTGTACCCGAGAGGTAGTAGATTGTTCCGCCGGGCCCTATATGGCTCATGGTCTGGTGATCCCAGCTGGATGTGGTGGTGTTGGTATAGCGCCACCCGGAGCTGAGAACCTGTAACTTCTCGGAATGTTTGCTTGTGTGCGTATTTCCTGCACATAGTGATCTTTACAGACTTCTTTCCCTAGAAAAATATTTTGACATGAAGAAGAATCAGTGTAAAGACGGGCTGGATATTTACAAGAAGTTTCTGACCAGAATGACCCGAATCTCTGAGTTTTTGAAAGTAGCGGAGGTAAGAGGACGCCTGCCGACTTTTTATTGGCCTCCCAGAACCCAATGGCTGCATTTCTTCAGTAGATAAATAGACTTCCAAAATTTTCTCTCTTCTCAACAAAGCACAGCTTATACACACCATGTTACTGGGATATTTTTATTTATTGGTTTATTTTATTTGTGTGACCATGGTTTTTCCTGGCGAGGATGGTCCGGGTTTGATCTACCTGCCCTACTCTTTCTCATGCCTCTGGGATGGCACTAGTTCCTAGTGAATGAATAGCTAATGAATGGCCGCCTCCGCGGTGTAGGTGGGAGGGGGATGGGGTGATTTCCATCATTATAAATGCTGAGTCATATTTGCTTTTTTTTCTCCACCCCCCCCTCTCTATGCAGCAAGTTGGGATTGACAGGGGCGATATACCGGATCTATCTCAGGTAAGGAACATTTTGCTTGATTTGGTCTGTTTTATTAGTTATGGATCTTAGAAGGTTAAATCGCTGCTGCAGTCTTTAAAGTTTGCAGTACCTGGCATCTCCATGCAAAATAGTTTTTTTGGTTGCAAAATACCTTCTAGATCTTGTCTGCTGTGGCGGACTTTTTATTTTGCCAGTGATATTTTATAAAGTGATTAACGAGAGGGACTTAGATGTTATAGTTTTATGTCCAGTGTTACCCTGACATTCCATTGCAGCTGTTAGGAAGTAAAGTATTACCACATACATACATACATACATTATTATTATCCTTTATTTATATGGCGCCACAAGTGTTCCGCAGCGCTGTACATAGAACTAATAGGTGAACAAGAAACAAGTAACTTACAGTACATTACAGTGCAGGGCAAGGACACGATTTATATACATTGCTGCAATACTGATTAAAGCACTCACAATAAGCAGCCGGGAGTTGGCAGTCCCGTGTTAGGTGCCCTAATGGTGAGTAGAGAGTAGAAGAAAATGTAAAGAGAAGCACATGAGGGAAGAGGGCCCTGCTCGTGAGAGCTTACATTCTAAGGGGAGGGGCAGACAGACAGGCGTGACACAGAAGGGGAAGATAGGGAGGAAAGAGCATGAGGTGGGTTAGGATGAGAGCTGGAAGGCCTTGATGAAGTAGTGGGTCTTGAGAGCCTGTTGGAAGATATGCAGTGAGGTGGAGAGTCTGATAGGGAGAGGATGAGAGTTCCAAAGGTAAGGAGTAGCACGGGCGAAATCTTGGATGTGGGAGGGGGAGAAAGTAATAAGTTGGAGAGAGAGGCGGCATGCATTTTTTGAGCGAAGTGGACGGGCAGGAGTGTGAGGGGAGAGAAGGTCAGAAATGTATGCGGGAGAGGATTTGGTGAGGGCTTTGTAGGCACATACATACACACACACACAGCTGTAGCCCTTCCTATATTTTTAGCGCATTGGCCCTTATTCAGAAAAGAACACACCGCTGACATTTACGCAATTGAGCGGTTATCCGTAAATTGCGCACGTGTCTAAGTCGCCCTCCACACGCATCAAGGTACATTACTGTAGTCGCTCACAGCAACTTTTTATTTTCTGCCAGTCAGTGGGCCGTTGTGGGTGTAACGGGGAGTGGCGGTGAGTGTACGCCGATGCTCGGATTTGCAGAGACGCCGATGGGCGTCCCAATATGATCCTCAGTGTTGCAAAATTTTGCGGATTTTCACACAGCGGCTGCGTATACGTGATCAATGCTGCGATGGCGTTAGCGTACAACTCTAAATCAGACACATTGTTTTGATTGGGGTCCCATACAGGTCACAAAAGCTCAGACTGACTTGCTGTGACACCACTGGCCCCCGCCACGTGCATGAATACACCCATACGCACAGTGTGTTACTGGGAGGAAAGTCTGCCCAGCTGTCAGTCACCATCTGCCTGTCTAGTTACAGAGCCTCCTACCGCTTAGCGAGGCAGCCTGCCTCAGATACGTTATAGAGATCATGGTGGACATGTTTATAGAAGTGTAATAACTCGTATCTCATATATAACGTTCAAGGTCAGTAATACCCAACTATTTATTAATATCACGTATTGGCTTTAATTCCTTTCAGACCTTCCATAGACTCAATTTTCAAAGGCGCCACTGTCATTGTATTCCATCTGCAGCATATTCGTAAGGCATACTAGGCCAAAGTGTACTCAGGTGTGCTCATGTTAACACCACATCCTGATAACATACACCAATCAATCAGTATGTCATTGGTACAGGCTGCTTTGTATCCTAATTATCAGTCTATTACTCTTCTAGCCCCAAATCTTCAATCTAAGGTCAAATCACTGAATCTGTGGAAGATTTTGGGGAAACCCACAAGGGTGATGCAACTGGGGAATTTCAATCCACATCACCATTACGGCGAGAGCTGTACACCAGAGCCGGGACAAGTCACTGGGTAACCATGTCCTCGTCAGTGTTTCCTATGAGTGTTACAGCCACATTCATGGGAAGATATATCTGAGCATGATTCCAGGCAGCAGACTACAGTTGGAGATTACATATAAGCAGTGGCTCATTGCTGTAATCTCTTAGATGGTTGCCAGAGGAATGTACCGGGGGTGGGGAGGGGATGCTTCACTTGTCGTTTGGTGCACACTCTCTCCGAGGAATGTGCCAGCTCACCACTGTCCAGATGTCTGGCTCCCAGCTGCGAGTGCGCGCTGCAGAGATTTCCTCGAGAACAGGGCTCCATTATATGCAGAGAGCCACACACTGGCTGGATTTCTAGCTGCTGTATTTCTACAGTATTGATCCTGGGCTCACAATCAATGACTGCTGCAGGCAGCTGCTACAGACTCTGAGCTGCATTATGTAGGGTTCGTTGGGACCCAAATGCCATTATTGCGGGATCCCAAAAGGTGTGTGTGTGTGTGTGTATATATAACAATCAGGGGACCCACGCACAGTTCCACTATCCCACAATTTTTATAACTTCTAAGTTTTCCATAAGCAAGAATCTGTCCAGACGCACGGGTAATACTTGTCCTCTATCTCCGAGGACTCCTGACTTTCTACAGTCATGTGAACGGACAGTTTGTGTTCTGCACCTACATAAGGAGCAGAAAGTACAGCTGTAAAAAGTCATTATTCCCCAGCGGCCCTGCGCTGCCTCTCATTTCTGTAGTGCTCTAATCGCCTGATTCAGAGATTTACAGAACTCTGTTGATTGAAAATCTGGGCATGCGAAGATCAGGTCGCGCGGCGTCGCTCGCAGTGCACCAAAAGCCGCAGTATGACCGATATGCTGCTGACGCGTGGGGGCAGTGTTTCAGGAAATGGGGGCATGTTTGCT
Source organism: Taudactylus pleione (assembly GCA_031769625.1). Taxonomy (NCBI): domain Eukaryota; kingdom Metazoa; phylum Chordata; class Amphibia; order Anura; family Myobatrachidae; genus Taudactylus; species Taudactylus pleione. Next base: position 6,415 of record JAUIMM010000244.1, on the reverse strand, counting down.
GGGCTTGCCAAAGCCAGTGGCCGCATGCTCTGATCCAGCTTCTCTGGCACCGACTGCGTGATTTCACAGATATTCACACAGGTGATCGATGCGGACGCAGCAGCGGATCACAGAAACCTGCCGCAGGGTGTTTTTGGCTTTTTGTTCTCTACTGAAGACGTCTCTTGTGGCTTTTGCGTAACGTCACACAGCCACTGTGCCCACCTCTGAATTGGCCACTAAATGTATTCCAATTAATAGTAGGGGCCGACTGTGCCTGGTTTATTTTTCTCCCATTCCCTTCCATAAAGAGTGTGACTTGACTGATTTCTTGTATATCGGAGACCACAGCTTGTTTCATGCTGGGGCTGGATCCCTAGTGAAGCTGTTCCTGTGTGCAGAAGGTCTGTGAATCCTGTGTTACCTCTAGTTCCTGCCTCCTGTGTACTTAGTGATACAGCTGGTGAAACTCTGTGGTCTGACACATCCAGAGTGGTACATTAATCTCACATCAGTTGTGCTAATTCTGAGCAATTACTGCCTCAATGTGTCACTGCTGTCTCTGTCCCAGTGGAGCTTACAATCTATCTTCTCTATCACATGGACACGCACACATTGGGGTTAACCTTCCCAGTATGTTTTTGCAGTGTGGGAAAAAACTGGAGCACCCGTGTGAAAACCTACCACGCAGTAATGGGGATAACATACAAACTCCACACACACAGTGCCTTGGTCAGGAAATGAAATTCTAACCATAGGCGCGTGAGGCAGTAATGCTAACCACTACGCCAATTATGCTGTTGTTATTATGGGTAACTTCTTTTCACAGGCTCCAAGTAGTCTACTCGATGCTTTGGAACAGCATTTAGCCTCCCTGGATGGGAAGAAAATTAAAGATTCCACGGCGGCAAGCAGGTAACTGGTAAAATAATTGTCGCTACAGTCCATTTCATGGGGAACAAAAGTTTTTGCCATTGAGTTACGTATCTAATAACTTTGATGGCTAGTGTTTGGAATATGCATTGTGGACTTTTATATAGAAAACTGTCTGTATTACTAGAAACATTTTGTAAAGGGTTGTGCTGAACGGTGCTGTTTATATGAAGGACATGATCCATCCAATTCTATACAGGTGGTGATGATTTACCTGCATAGTGCTCCCACATAACACAGCGCTTTCCAGAGATAGTGAGTGTTCTGTCACTCTATATAGGACTGGATGGGTTTACTGTATGTTGTCCTGTACAGTGGCTACTCTCACACATACTGCTCAGCTCCCAGATACAGGTAAGTGGGAGGATGGATATCCGGGGACATAAAGGTCAAACTCCTTTACTACACATAATAGGATCCTCTCCTGGGTACTATTTCTAACTAGTGCTCCAGCATGTTAATAGCTCATATGTTTAGCGGGCTCTGTTCACAATTGCATTCCCCCCCCCTTTTTGCACACTCATGCACGCTTCCTTCGCAGTCCGCTAGCTTTGTTAGTGTAGGCAGCACAAACCAAATGCAGGCTGTCTGCAAAGCTGTAAGTGCGGCAAAAGGAGGTTATATTGACTATAGTTGCAGGACAATAAAAAAAATATATAGTCAAAGAATGTCTTAGTTATTCCAAACGTTTGAGTACGGTGTATATACAGCGGGGGGTATTAGCTGAGAGACAGAGAGCTGGCCCCGAGCCCCGAACGTTCTAGTTGGGCTAACAGTCATGCCACCCTCTCCTAACCTTAAGTGTATTCTTGATGAAAAAACCACGGTCATTTTCCTTATAAGGGGCCTGATCCAGATCCGCATGCAAATGCAGTCACAGCTACGATCACTCACGGATGGCCGTTGTAGAAGTATGCTAATGGCTCACTTGCTGACCAGTGCTTAGAGACGCTCCCAGAAAGCATCTCTCATCCACTCTAAGGCACAAAATCGGCAACATGGAAGGCAGATCAGGCGACCATTAGCCTTCTGAGTAAGTCTAAGCTGTCAGACACAGCGGGTCTCCAGATACACAGAGGGCTCTCCTGCTGCCATTAAGGACGCAGTGGCTAATATATGGAAGCCCAGAAAACAGCGTTTAAACGGTCCGACACGCCTGTCTCCTCCCCCAAATGCTGACAACCAGTTACTCCGTTTTGGATTGAATCCGTTGTATGAGCGTAATTCCAATTCAATTATTGCTTGTGCGCAGTGCGTCTTTCATGCATGCGCAATGACTAACAATCGCTCAATCTGCGTAAACATCGGCATTTGCGTGAATCGGGCCCAGAGTGTATAAGATCTTTCCAGTCATTCCTAAAAGATTACTCTGCAAAATGATTTCAGAGAAGCCTTAGGTCTCTTCACCTAAAACCTCCTGATGAGGCAGCCTAGCGTATGACTGCTGGCAATACACCCGCTGTATCAATTTGCCTACGAGACGCTATTAAATATTGATGTATTCTAATTGATTTTTTTTTTTTTTTATTGTTCTTGAATGACTGGTTATTTGTAAACTATAAAAATAAATTTTCTGCTGCATAGAGAGTGTGTTCCCAGCGATTGATTTTTAGACTGGCGATTGTACCGTTGCGTCCAATAGATCTGCACTGGGCGCTGCATTATTAAAGTACATTGGTTTCAGACCATACAAAACCAGAACTATATAAAAGGTTGCTTCGTGTTTTATTAGCCTAGGATCTACACAGGTTATTATGGACTATTATATGCCCGCCAGTATGTTTTTTGCATATTCAGCTTGTTTTAATACGTATACTACCTATAGATTGTATGCGCTCTCATTTTATAGTGTGTATATATGGAATGATCTTTTATTGCATGTGTATACACCATCCCACTACTGGGAGTTTATAATGCTGATCATTTATTATCAGCTTTTTATATTTATGCCTCAATACAGGGATTTTATTTAATCGGTTGTCCTGTGTGACCAGTGCCATTTTTTTTTTGTTTTTTTGGGTATACCATGCGTTTTATTAGACCTTTCTAATTCCTCTTTTTCTGGTTATTGTTGGAGTTTATTGCCCCCTAAGACTGACACTCACTCTGCGCACTACTGCTTGCGCACGTGTTTTTTTACACTCATGGGGGCAGATGTATGAAGGTCTGTGAAGTGATAAAGTGGAGAGTGATAAATGACCAGCCAATCAGCTCACAACTGACATTTTTCAAACACAGCCTTTAACATGACAGTAGGGAGCTGAGTGGCTGGACGGTTATCACTCTGCACTTTATCACTTTCCAGAGCTTCATACATCTGCACCATAGTGTGCTTACTACCCTGTCCCTCAATTCAGCCTCTACAATGATGGGTTCCCATTTAGTTACTACAGGAAAATATTTTCATTGAGATCTTGGAGTACCTCCTGCTTCAGGTGCCAATAAGACGCTCTCTAGATCTCTAAGGTAAATGGCAGATTTACAGGGGTTGAGTTCATTGGTAAGTAGGGACCTCACTGACACATGAGCTTCAGAGGCTGCTAGGTTCAATATTGACTTAGCCCATGGAAGGGTGAGCAATAGGAAGGGTGCAGTGGAAATCGGTGGATGGATTATTGATATAAAGATAGTAGGAGCACCGTTAGGGTACTTCATGGTGATTTAAACCTTCAGATAACTTTCACTTAGTGGCTAAAATGTGACTTTGGGCAACTTTTTTAATGGATGCATTGATCTGCTTTTCTGGCTTACATCTGTGATTTCCAGCCAAGTCATTATGACCTGTATTTAATTTGAGACGAAAGTCCGGATCCGCGATACTTTTTCGCCGATGACGTCATTTTCTCCTGTTTTGCTTTTACCCCGTATTCAAGGCGGAAAGTCAATGCTATGTAATAGGCTAAAAAGTTTCGCCTTGAATAGCAGGCGGAAAAAAGTGCAGAATTGGGGTTTGGGGGTGCAACGTTGCGGGAACTCCCGTACAGCCTTCAGACAAGACAGTCCCCCAAAGGTAAACTGTCAATTTTTTTTTTTTAAAAACACTTAAGGACACCCCAACTTCACTTTTGCAACTTTTAAATATGCTGACCCCCCATTTTCAAGTATCCCAAATTTGCTGGGATAAGTTATTTTCAGGAAAAAATACTCCTGAATACTATTCTGCATCAGGTATAGAAAACGCTATTTAGCAGCTATTGAGCCCGTTTAAAAACACCAAATACCTTCAGCAAGCCAAATCGGGGGGTACCATAGGGAACCCCTATGTCAGAGCATCTTTTGGGGGGTGTCAGGCCTATTTCCCCAAATCTGACAGTACTTTCCGTCTGTTCTAGTTTTGCCGGGTCCCGTTTTTGCGTACTTTCAAATTGAATACGGGGTAAAGTAGGCATGTGAGCGATACTTTTCCACCTGCAAAACAGGCAAAGTAGGCGAAAAGTCCGGGAGGCGAAAAAGTATCGCGGCTAGTCTCAAATTTAATATGGCTCTATATCGGGATGGGTACAGGATGGCGGCACTTGGGATCCTGGCGGTCAAAATCCTGTCGATGACATACCGACAGGGTTATAATACCGACACCATCCGGTAGGTATCCTAACCCTCCCCCTCTCCAGTGCCTAACACTAACCCTGCCCAACCAAACCCCGCTATTTACCTTTGGGATGCCGGCACCGGGATTCTGACAGGTGTCTGGATTTTAAGTGTCGGCGTGCCCTGTGTCGGCAAACTGAACGTATCCCATTATATCACCTGGGCGTTATTTTCTTTGCCCTGGGTAATGACACAGCAGGTACAGGTAGCACAGGAGGTGCAGTAATAATAATTTTATGGGGGCTGATACAGTCCAATAAATGGAAGGTGTTAGAATAGCTGTAACGCTGGGTGTCTGTAACCGTCATGTACCGTTTATCCAGAGTCTGCCGGTAAATGATGACCTTTTTATTTCCTTAATTCAGGGCAACCACGCTGTCCAACGCAGTCTCATCCCTCGCAAGCACAGGTCTCTCTCTCACTAGAGTGGACGAAAGAGAAAAGCAGGCGGCGCTGGAGGAGGAGCAGGCGCGGCTAAAAGCTTTAAAGGTAATGTGTGCGTGTTACATGCCTGAGGCCTTGGCAGTGCTCTCCTATGGACACTGCTGCAGGAGGATGTTTTTGTTTCTACCCTCGTTTGTGCTGTTTTTTCCTCGGACAGCTATGGGTTTGGCTTCATTTATTTATTTTATTCAGGAACAGCGTCTTAAGGAGCTCGGCAAAAAGCCTCACATCGCCTCTACCACCGCCTCCTCCCCCGTGTCTTCCTCAGCCGGCAGCATAAACACCACAGCCGCAATTGACCTTTTTTCAACGCCTGGTTCGTTAAACAGGTAAAAAGCTGAACGCTGTACCGCGTCACCTGAGGGAGCAGGCACGTTTGTCTTTTGTTTCTGGGAACAATGGTAGTAAACGAGGGGTGTGGGAGGAAGGGGGGAGGGTCTTTTCTCCGCACGTATCAATTGTGTTGTGGGTTTTATCCGTGCTTTATTATGCAGATACATCGTGTGGAGTCAATGCGGCTTCACTGAGCACAGAGCTTTATTTGTTTTGATAGACGATTTTTGATGTCCAGCAATTGATGGCTCTTTGTCCTCTAATAGTGAACCTTTATCGTCTCCAAGTTGCGAGCAGTTATCAGGTCATAGTGATGTTTAATTCTCGGCGATAACTGAATTTTTTAGATAATTTATAGAATTCCTTGTTTAGTTGAAAAAAATAAGATAAAAAAAAAAATAAGCGATTTGCAGGTGTACTGACTGATACGACTGAGCAGCTTCGAGAGGTCTAGCGTCTTTCTTTAATTTTGCGTCTAATTTGCAGCACACCAGCAAAATACCATTCGGAGTGTACTACAGTTGCTGCGCTGCGACTTCAACCACACAGAAAATTGGCGTGAGAAGCAGCCGCATGGCAAATCGTACGCAGATTCCCACTCGGTCGCACACGGATATGCGGTTATTTTGTATATCAGATTGATCAGAGCAATCTAGCAAAGTAGTTCTGTGGCTTCCAGCTGTTTTTATTTGAGCTGATAAGATGCACATTTTGAGCGAAAGACAGTTGGCGTAACTGAGTCATCCGGAAACCTGGTTCTCCCGAGAGGGGCGGTTTGTTGCGACTGAAGCCAGTGGGTACTAGGACACATCTGTATACGCTGTAAACATTAGTTGGTGATCTCAGCCGACACTAGAACAGCACTGCAGTCACTCTAATAACAGTTTAGATAAGGGGAACCAATATGAATTTATCATTCAAATCCCTTAATTTGAATTGTTATCTAGCCCTATACCTAATCTCGCCCACTACCATCTTCACGCCTTCCTATTTTATGGCTAGAACTTTCCTGGGTAAGAGACAGTTGTCTACTTACCCAGATGCAGACACGACTGAGGTTCTTGCAGTGTAGGCTAGGCCAGACATGAGTTGTGACATTAGGACCAGCGTTATTCTTTCCCTCCCATACAATTTATTT